>OX637399.1:13883500-15094000 GCA_951799425.1 Ilex aquifolium
TAGTTGCACTCTTCAACTCCTCTCTAGCCTTCAAGTCCGATTTTCTTCGCGTCGCCTCCTTCGATTCTTGCCTTCAATTTTCTACCAATCCTTGGTCTTCTTCTTAATTTTTCAGCCCCCAAAATCAGTCTATCCTTTTCCAACTCAAACCCTAGCATATATGTCGCATTAGAGTCCAATTTCGGGTAAAAAACAAGTCAAAATTCGCGTCCCTAGCCAACACAAGCGCAGCAGCGCTGAAAATCAGCGTAGGGGCGCTGGTCCCCTTTCAAGCCTAACGTTGCCCTTGTTGCTTAGTCTTCAAAAATTCAACACTTAGGCTCCAAATTGACCTTGTTTCCTTCCAAATGATCATCCCTACAAAATAACATCAAAACATACAAAACAAATAAAAAGGAACATAAAATAATTGAAAACTTGTAATTTCATCAAACCGAAAGTACTCAATTCGTAGGTATAAAACCCACTCATCAATGGACCACCTGATGCACCTAAGACTTAGCTTTTTCCCATTTTTGTCCCTTTGTAATTTTCCTTTTACTTGTAGTCTGCTTTGAGGGACGCAAAACCCTCCTTTTTGGAATGAAAAACTGTCTTGCTTTCATATGCATGCCTTATTTTCTTCCTTGTTCTTCCTTATTTTTCAATTGCTTAATTCATCTCCCCCTTCTATTTGCACTTTTGGTTAAGTGTGGTTCCTTAGTAGAAGGTAGCATCCTCCTCTTTGATTGATCTTTTCTCCCAGGAAAGTGCCTTCCCGCTGAGATGATGTGTAGTTGTACAGGGATCCGAGGAGTATTGGTGCCGAGGACACGTGTCGATCATAGAGGTGTCTAAGGATTATTAGTGCCGAGGACACGTGTCCACCCTGGAGGTGTCTGAGGATCATTTACGTCGAGGACAGGTGTCCACAGGAGATGAATCCGAGACGTACTGAAGTCGAGGCCCCTCTACCATTGTTCGGCTTCGTGCTTCTTTTACCTGGTTTAAAATCCTCTACAAATGGATTGCTGAAACCAAACAACTTCACCCATGTATTTGTGCAAGCAGACACCAATGCCTCGGTACGAAAACTTGCATTCCAGAACTTATCAGTCACTAACATAGACTGTAGACTCTTAGATGTTTACCCTCGGGAGATCTGTTCCTGTTTTGGAGACCCCCCCCCCCCCCCCCCCCTTTGGGTCTTTTTAGGGTGAGTTTGCCTCTCATAAGGCATTGCCTTTGGGGTCATCCCCCATCCAGGAGGCCACGCTCCCTTCATTCCTTTGCAGGCGGAGCTTTGAACTCCGCCCTCGGGGCCATGCCCCTTCTAGGAGGCGTGCTCCCATTTTTAGTTGGAGGCAGGAGTCTCTAAGACTCTGCCTCCAGTGCCATGCCCCTTCCAGGAGGCATGCTCCTGTTTTTATTCGGAGGCTAGATTCTCTAAGACTCTGCCTCCAGGGCCATGCCTCTTCTGAGGTAATATACTTAGCATCACAAGGAGCCTTTATTTCTCAAAAATAGTATTTCTTCAAATTCATTACATTCCAAGATCGTATTACAACATTTTCTTCCATGTCTTATAGTCTATATGATCCGGAGCCTCCTACTGACGTGACTTTGTATGGTCCTTCCTAGTTAGGCCCCATTTTTCCATCTGCCGGATCTCGAGTATTTCCTATTACCCTTCTGAGTACCAGGTCACCTATTTGGAATTCTCGAGGTTTGACCTTCTTGTTATAGAGCCTGGACACCCCTTCTTGATACTTAGCCAATTTTAAGACAGCCACCTCTCTTATTTCCTCCACGAGGTCTATATTCTGACTAAGTTGGCAATCATTGTCCCCGGTGTTAAAGGCTTGTGTCCTTATGGTAGGGAGACCTACCTCTAATGGGATAATCGCCTCCACCCCGTATGCGAGGGTGTAAGGCGTTTCTCCTGTCGAGCTTCAAGGGGTGGTCCTGTATGCCCAGAAGACGTTTAGTAGTTCATCCACCCACTTTCCCTTGGCCTTTTCTAACCTTTTTGTTGATCCTGTTAATGATATTTTTATTTGAGGATTCCGCCTGTCAGTTGGCTTGTGGATATGCAGGGGTGGAGTAATAGTTCCGGACTCCAAGATGCTCACAAAAAGATTTGAAGGGCCCACTATTGAATTGGGTCCCGTTATCTGACACAAGTGCTCGAGGGACTCCAAACCTCGTCACTATGTTCTTCCACACGAACTTCTTGGTATCCATGTCTCTGATATAAGTCAAGGGCTCTGCCTCGACCCACTTCATAAAATAGTCGGTTCCTACTATTAGGAACCTCTTGTCTCCAGGAGCCCTTGGGAGGGGTCCAACCAGGTCGAGCCCCCATTGGGCAAATGGCTAAGGACTCGTCAGGGGGTGCAAGTCTCTTGCCGGCTGTCGAATGACTGGAGTGAACCTTTGACACTGATCACATTTTTGGATGTAAGCTTGTGCGTCCCTTTGCATTTGCGGCCACCAATACCCTTGAGACATGATACGATGGGCCATGGATCGTCCACTTGAGTGCCCTCCATATATGCCTTCATGTACCTCATACAAGACTGGTTCGACTTTATTCTCGGGGATGCAGAACAGGTATGGTCCGGAGAATGACTTTCGGTACAACTTCTGATCCGGGGAGACCCAGAACCTTAGGGCCCTTAACTTTATCTTTCTAGCCTCTTTGCGGCATTCAGGGAGCTCCTCGAAAAGGAGGGACTCGAGTAATGGATCAGTCCAGATGGGGGAATCCTCCTATTCCTGGATGACCATCACCCTGGAGGCCCCATCTATGCTGGAGTTGGAAAGGTACTCTATCGTGATCCTTCGTGTCACGTCGGAATCTAGTGTCGAGTCTAGACATGCTAGGGCGTCGGCGTAGGCGTTCTTATCTCATGGGACTTGCTTGACTTCCACTTTCTTGAACTTGTGGAGTAAGGCCATTGCTTCATGGTGGTAGGCTTTCATTCTTGAGTCCCTTGTTCCGAACTCCCCGTTGATCTGATTCACCACCAACATGGAATCACAGTGGAAAATCAGCTCTGTGGCCCCCGCGACATTGGCAAGTTTAAGTTCAAAAATAAGGGCCTCATACTCCGCTTCATTGTTGGACGCCTTAAAGCCTAGTCGGATGACTTGTTCTATGATCAACCCTTCTGGGGAGATGAACAGTACCCCAATTCCAGAACCCCTACTGTTAGAAGATCCGTCCACGTAGAGACTCCAGGAGGGTTCTTGGCTCATCGTGGAGGGCTCCACCTCAGGGAGAGGTGGCTGCCCTTTGGTAAACTCGGCTATGAAATCTGCCAAAACCTACCCCTTTATGGCAGTACGAGGCTTGTAGTGAATATCATGTTCTCCTATCTCCATTGCCCACTTGGGTATTCTTCCCGACAATTCTGTCTTCCTTAGAATCGCTTTCAATGGTTGATCCGTCTGGATAGTGATCGGGTGTACTTGAAAGTAATGCCTTAACTTCTTTGCGGCTATGATCAGGGCCAATGCCAGTGTTTTTAGGGGTAAATATCTTGTCTCTGCGTCCAATAGAGCCTTGCTCACATAGTATACTGGCTTCTGTTCTCGTTCATGCTCATGGACCAGTACACCACTGAAAGCGAACTCTGACACGGCCAAGTAAAGGAACAATATCTCCCCTCTTGCTGGTATGGACAGGGTTGGGAGGATCCTGAGGTACTCTTTGATTCCTCGAGCGCATCCTCACATTCTTGATTCCAAGTATCCTTCCTGGACCTCCTGATAGCTCCGAAGAAGGGCTTGCACTTGTCCGACGATCGAGAGATAAAACGATTTAATGCAGCTAGCATTCCTGTGAGTTTCTGAACTTCCCGGACTTTCCGGGGGCTTCGTACATCCATGATGGCTTGTATCTATTCTGGATTGGCTTCGACACCACGTTGACTTACCAAGCACCCAAGGAACTTCCCGGAACCAACTCCAAAGACACACTTTGCCGCTTCAGTTTCGGTCCGTATTCCCGCAGGGTGGAAAAGGTGTCTTCCAGGTTCGCAATGTGATCGTCCCTTCTCTTGCTCTTGACCAACATGTCATCAATATACACCTCCATGGTGTTCCCTATCTTCCGTTTGAACATTCGATTCATGAGTCTCTAGTACGTAGCCCCTGCATTCTTTAGACCGAAAGGCATGACCATGTAGCAATAAACCCCTCTCGAAGTGATGAAGGCAGTCTTCTCCTGATCAGACGGATGGAGGGAAATTTGATGGTAGCCAGCCCTAGCATCCAGGAAGCTCATGCGCCGGTGTCCCACCGTGGCATCCACCAGCTGGTCCACCTTCGGGAGGGGAAAGTCATCCTTGGGGCAAGCCTTGTTCAGGTCAGTGAAGTCCACGCAAACGTGCCATTTTTCCCCCTTTTTTTTTGGCATAAACCGTGCTTGATAGCCATTCCAGGAACTGTACCTCCCGGATGGCATTGGACTCCAGGAGCCTCTCCACTTCTTCATTTACCGCTTGGGCATGATGCGGCGCCGTACGCCGGGGTTTCTGCTTCACCGGCTTGTGAGTGGGGTCGACATGAAGCCTGTGGGTTATAACTTTGGGGCTTATGACCTTCATCTCCATGGCATCCCATGCGAACACATCTACATTTCTTTTCAAAAAATTGGCCATCTCCTCCTGCTCGGCTGGGGACATAGTAGAGCCGATCAGGAAGTACCTTTCTTCGTCTCCCTCCACCAGAAGTACCTTCCGGAGATCCTCCACTGAGCGGTCTGTCAGATCGATCCGCGGCTCATCGACTCCCAGCCGCCCGAACTGTAATTACTATTTGTTCAGGACCTGCTCCGGGGCTCACTCCTTCTCCTTGGAGGCGACCCCCGCCTTCACCGCTACGTAGAAACAACTTTTGGTGGAAGCATGATCCCCGCAAATCTCCCTTACTCCTTCAGGGGTGGGGAACTTGAACTTCTAGTGATAGGTGGAGTGTACTGCCCCGAGTGCATGTAGCCAGGCCCGCCCCATGATTATATTGTACGGTGAATCGGAGTCAATCACCACAAACTCTGTGTTGGTTGTAACAGGCCCCACGGTAATCAGCAGCGTGATCTTACCCAAGGGCAAAGCATAGGAGCCATTGAATCCAACAAGGGGCGTACTGACTTTGGTGAGGTCTCCAGAACCAAGACCCATGCGTTTTAGGACTTCGAAGTACATCACCTCTGAAGAAATTTCGGAGTCCACCAAGATCCTCTTGACATCAAAGTCACCAACCTTCAAAGTTAGAATCAAGGCGTCATCATGGGGGAGGACCACGCCTGCAGGTCGGCATTGGAGAAAGTGATACCTTCCTCATCCGTCCGGGGCCTCTTGCTGGTCGGCCCCCCTCTCTTTCGTCCACCTTTCTTGTAAAGACTACCCTCTTAAGGTTGGATCTGAGGGTATTAGAAGTTGGTCGATCCAGTGGGCAGACATGGATGACGTCAATGACATTGTCTTGGATAGTGGCTTGATTACTGGCACCATGGGCCTCCACTGCCACTGCTTCCTCGATGTATTCCTTTAAGTGTTCGTCTTCTACCAATCTCTCCAGGAAAGACTTGTAGACCCTGCAATCTTCGGTGAGATGTCCCACATCCTGGTGGTACGAACACCTTACTTTCTGGTTCTTGGTGGATGGATCACCCTGTATCTTAGGCGGCCATTTGAAGAAGGATTCCTTCTTGATTTTGTGGAGTAGTTTATAGATGGGCTCCTTGAACACAGTGTGAACCCCTTTGAAGGAACTTCCTGACGGAGGCACTAGTCCCTTCTGGGAAGGGGCTGCCTCTCTCTCATTTTCCTTCTTCTTTGGGGCTAGAGCCTTCCCTTTGCGCCCCACCATTTCATCCTCTATCCTGGAATATTTATTGATTCGGTCCATCAGCTCTCTCATGTCTATCGACGTCTTCTTGGTCAGTGACCGATAAAGGTCAGTTTCTCGTGAGAGGCCAAGTCAGAAGGAGGTAGCCGCCATGACCTCGGAACATCCCTCCACCTAAGTTACTTCCTCCCAGTAGCGAGTGGCGTACTGGCGGAGTGTTTCTCCTTCCTTTCATCTCAGGGTCAATAGTGACCCAACGTCCTTGGGGCGCTTGCTTCCTGCAATGAATCGAGCAGAGAATTGCTTGGTTAGCTCCTTCCAAGATCATACGCTGTTGGACGGAAGAGTTTCAAACCATTTCATGGTAGAGTCTCCCAGGTTCATTGAAAACACCCCGCATAATAATCGGTGATCTGAGTGATACATGGACATCATTTGCTTGTATTGTCTGAGGTGAGCTCCTGGGTTAGAACGTCCATCATAAACTTTGAACCTTCGGTACCGCAAACTTCTTTGGTACCTCCATCTCCACGATGCTCCTCGTGAAGGACGACTAAATAGCTTCGTCATCCGTGTCGTCCTCTTGTGTGACCCTATCCCTTCTCGTAGCATCCATGATTAGTATAAAAACTTTGCATATTTTAAGTGCTAATCATCTAATGTTCAATTGTTTTGGGGGTTAATAGATTGGAGTTGTTGTATTATCGAGCTTAACGATGATTTTTGGTGTTTGCAGAAGAAGAGCGCCAAATGAGGCCTATTAAAGCATTCCCAAAGGAGTCGAGGCAAATGAGGATGAAAGAATGGCTAAAGAGTAGTTCAGGATTGAAGAAATCAGGAAAATCAGACAAAGCAGCAGGAGAGTACCAGTACACAGTACCGGTACAGTTTGGCCACTGGAACAGAGTGTACCAGTACTCAGTACCGGTACGGTCCAGTCTCTGGAGTTCGGGGTACCGGTACTGCGTACCAGTACGGTTTGCTGTTCATGCCCCAAATTCTGTAACTCGAGCCAGCCGTTTTGAGGTTCCCACCAATTGACATCCCCTGGTCCCCTGACACGCCCACAATACTATTCACCCCCTGTTCACACTTTTGATTGGCTGTTGGAGGCTTGGGTGATCAATGAAGAGAGAGAAGATAGGAGGAGCTGGGTGTGCAGACAAACTCTGCACTCCCCTGTCCAGGTCATCCCTGCTGCACCCTACTGATGGGGGTCACTTCAGGGAGCTAGAGGACCACTCCAAGCACGGTTTTTGTGAGGCCAAGCTCTCCAATGATCAGCATTCTTCCAGAGCATTGAAGAGGATATAGAGAGATAAGCTCCAGGCAGAGAAGATGATGAATAGTAATTTTAGAGAGAGAAAGTTATGATTTTTGCATTTCTTCTACTGCATTGTCTTGTAATCAATGATATGAACCTTTAGAATTTCATTGAATGTCATTAATGCTATTTACCTTCATGTTTCTGGCTAGTTAATGCTCTTCTTAAGTTTCTACCATTAATGCTTCAAGTCTTTCATGGTCTTTGTTGTAAAAATGGGATTAAAATGCTTTCACTCTTAGCTTGTGTTTTATTGCATTTAGTGATTCTAGAACTTCATATTTGTGCAATGCATTCTATTTACATTGTCATTTTCATTTCAAGTATGAGTAGCTAAACTCTTTAGTTGGCAAGACCAAGGGGAATCTCCCTTTGGGTATACCATTTCAACTCCTTCTACTCCCTCCCTTTAGAGTCCAATGGTTCGGTTTGATTAGATTGAAGGTGGATGATTTGGAGAGTCTTTGATAATCCGTAGGCCTAGTCACGGTTTATGCTTAGATACCCTCCGACATCATCCTCGGCTTTCTATGAATCAATCGTTCATTCATACTCAATCGGAGGAGTGATTTGAGTTGAGATGGTATACCTATTGGAGTGACCTCTTGGAATTGCCAACACTTGCTTTCCCATTTCATTTTCATCAAAACACATTTCACCAAACAACTTTCCACCACAAGAATTTTTACACTTTCGTTTCCCCAAAATCGCTTTCAAATTGGTTTACTTCCTTCCCCGTGGAAACGACCTTGGAATACCACCAAGTAAAAGACGACCCACGAAAGTCTCCTTGCGATTGGGGAGCATTTTTGTGCATTCACATATCACATTTCCACCAACCTATTTCCTTTCCTATTGCCCTTTCTTTTGACACTATCCCAAGGGAGAGTGACACTCCCTTTCGTTCATACACTTTGACTGCTAAGGGATAGTATTTAAGGGGTTAGGAATAACACCGTTTTTGATCAATTATTTTGGCGCCGTTGCCGGGGAAGGCAAGTGTCAAACCAAGGAGGTGATTTCCGAACAACGGAGGTAAGTCCCGTGATCTTCATCACGGGCTGAGGTACGTTGTCTCGTGTACATATTCTTGTTTGTGTATAATTTCATTTGGATATATATCTTGTTTCATGTGGGAAAGGGACAACTATCACCGATTAGTTAGACAAACCTTAGGTCCCAACATGAACATTGACCAAGACCCACCCGAGGATGCGGGTGACAATTTTGAAAATGTGGATGTCAACCCAAACATGCAAGGGGGTGGAAACTTTGAGAATGTCGGTGCAAATCCAAATGCTCAAAGGGATGGGGGATTACCCGAACCTAGGATGCCTAACCCACGAATGCAATATCCCCCTCCCGATGCTTTTGATAATGAGGATGCTAACCCGAATATGCAAAGGGGTGGGGGATTGCAACCACCTAGGATGCCCAACCCACGAGTGCAATTTCCCCCACCTAGGAATGAAGGGAACATCCAACTTGACCCTCCGGCAAGGACAATGCGGGAGTTCCTTCAACCAACCCGTAGTGCCACACCATCATGCATCCTTCTTCCCGTCCAAGCTCATCTCTTTGTAATCAAACCATGGATGTTGCAACTACTCCCTAAATTTCATGGGATCGAGAATGAAAACCCGTATAGTCATATAAAGTTTTACGAGGAAATGGTTGCAACCTTTATCCCAAATTACAACATGGAAGAGATAGCGATGATGAAATTGTTCCCTTTTTCGTTGGATGGTAAGGCAAGAATTTGGTTTGATTCCATGGGGCCTCAGACCATGTTATCTTGGGACCATATAGTTTCATTTTTTTTAAAAAAAAATTTTCCGGTTCATAGAACCACTTCTTTGAAAAAAGAAATTCAAAACTTTTCTGAAAAACCTAATGAGCAATTCTATCAGTGTTGGGATCGCTACAAAGATTTGATTCAATCCATACCACATCATGGTTTTAAATCGTGGCAATTGGTGAGTTTCTTCTACGAAGGAATCACACCAAACCATAGACAATTCATTGACATGATGTGCAATGGTGAATTCTTGAACAAAGACCCTGACGAGGCCCTCGACTACTTTGGTACCTTGGCTGAAAATGCACAATCTTGGGATGTTAGGGATCCAAATGATGTACCTAGGACATTGCCTGTGAGTAGTCAATCTCAGAGGGGAGGGACATATGACTTGAAAGACCGGGATAATCTACTTTCACAAATTTCCAAATTGTCTAGGAAAGTAGATAGCCTTGAAGTGGAAAGGAGACAAGAGGTGTCTCATGTGTCAAGAACCGTGGAGGCTTGTTCTATTTGTGGTGGTGTCGAGCATTCCACATCGGAGTGTCCGAGCATTCCGGCACTTAAAGAAGCATACCATGAACAAGTCAATGCCTTTAACCAACCAAGGCAATCATTTCCTTCAAATTCCAACACTTACAATTCGGGGTATCGTGATCACCCTAATTTCAGTTGGAGAAATGAGAACCCCATCCCCTATGGTTCAAACACATACACATCTCCTACACCTCCCAAGCAAGGTCAGTACCAATCTCAATATCAAGGCCAGGGGCCAGCTTCTAGCTCCCAATACCCACGGTCCAATCCGCAAGGGTACCAATCCAATCCTCCCCCACAAAATTTCTCTCAAAGTCCAAATTCACAAAGTTTCTCCCAACAAGGCCCATCTAGTTCTTCCAGCTACCAACCACCTCATAAAAGGAGTTTGGAAGATGTGGTCCACGCCTTCATTCAAAGCCAAACCACCTTCAATAAAGACATTTCGGCTCAACTCACAAAGATCACCAATCACATAGGCTTGTCTCAAAAAGAGAAAGGGAAATTCCCCTCTCAACCCCAACAAAATCCCAAGGGCCAAAATGTGATTGAATCAGTTGAGCCCACCAGTTGAGCCCACCCAAGAGAGTTGTGAGCACCTCAAGGCGGTCACCACTCTTCGTAGTGGCAAACAAATTGAAAATACCATAGTGCCAAAGGTTCCACCCAAGGCACCATTGCCAATAGAAGAGTCCATCGAGGGTGAGTCCATTGAGGGTGAGGCCAAGGAACGTGTGGCCGAAAAAGGTGAAATGAGTAAAGACAAAGAAAATGAGCAAATTGAAAATGAACATGTGATTGATGATAGCTTGTGTTTTCCTCCTATGCCTGCCCCTTTCCCCCATCGTTTGAAGTCACCTGTCAAGGTGGCTAATTATTCTGATATTTTAGACATGTTTAAGCAGGTAAAAATCAATATCCCGCTCCTCGATGCCATCAAGCAAATACTGTCAAGTGCCAAAATTTTGAAAGATCTATGCACGGTAAAGCGGAGGCTAAATGTCCGGAAGAAGGCATTATTGACAGAACAAGTGAACTCCATTTTGAGGACCAACACTCCTCCCAAATTCAAAGATCCCGGTTGTCCAACAATTGCCATCACTATAGGAAATTGCCGGGTTTAACAAGCATTGCTTGATCTGGGGGCAAGTGTCAATCTCTTTCCCTACTCCGTGTATCAACAACTCAAGCTTGAGGAGTTGAAACCTACTTCAATCACACTTCAACTTGCGGATCGTAGCATCCGTACACCAAGGGGAGTAGTGGAAGATGTGTTGGTTCAAGTTGATAAGTTTTATTTTCTAGTCGATTTTATTGTATTGGACACTCATCCTGTTGCTAATCTTAGTTCCCAAATCCCCGTGATACTTGGGCGACCTTTCCTTGCTACATCTAATGCAATGATAAATTGCAGGAATGGTCTGATGAAATTGGCATTCGGGAACATGACAATGGAACTTAACGTCTTCAATTTGGCAAGGCAACCAGGGGATGACGAGGAGGCAAATGAGGTCAATAGAATTGACACTTTGATTGAGGAGCACTTGGAGTTAGAAGGGATGTTGAAACTCAAGGAGGAAGAATTGGTTGAATTGGAGAAGTTGGATGATCAAGAAAAGGTTGAAGAGTTGAAGGGGATGGAAAGGTGGATCCCCACATTTGAAGAGCTACCTAAACAAGAGAAGAAAATTTTTCCTTCGGATGAGGAAAATCCAAAATTGGAATTGAAGCCATTGCCCGCACATTTGAAATATGCTTATCTTGGCGATGAGGAGACCTTCCCGGTAGTCATTAGCTTTACCCTAACCATGGAACAAGAAGAGAAGCTTTTGGGGGTATTGAGAAAGCATAAAGGAGCGATCGGGTGGACTATTGCAGATATCAAGGGAATAAGCCCTATAATTTGCACCCATTGCATCTATCTTGAGGAAGATGCTAAAACCTCCCGAAAACCTCAAAGGAGATTGAATCCGAGCATGAAAGAGGTAGTGAAGGATGAGGTGTTAAAGCTACTTGATGTGGGCATTATTTTTCCAATTGCGGATAGCAAATGGGTAAGCCCCACACAAGTCGTCCCAAAGAAATCTTGAGTCACAATGATTGAAAATGAGGAAAATGAACTCATACCTACAAGAGTCATTACCGGATGGAGAGTTTGCATCGACTACCGGAAGCTTAATGCTTGCACACGGAAAGATCATTTTCCAATGCCATTTCTCGATCAAGTCCTGGAAAGGGTAGCAGGGCACCTATTCTATTGTTTCCTAGACGGGTACTCTGGTTACAACCAAATTGAGATCGCATTGGAGGACCAAGAGAAGACTACCTTCACCTGCCCATATGGTACCTTTGCCTATCGCCGTATGCCATTCAGATTATGCAATGCCCCGGGGACCTTTCAACTGTGCATGATGGGGATTTTTAGCGATATGGTGGAGAAAATTTTGGAGGTCTTCATGGACGATTTTTCTGTGTTTGGTGATTCCTTTGATGGATGCTTAGAGAACTTGGAGAGAGTATTGGAGAGGTGTGAAGAAAAGGATCTCGTGCTTAATTGGGAAAAGTGTCACTTTATGGTGACGGAAGGAATCGTGTTGGGCCACATAGTATCGGCAAGGGGCATTGAAGTTGACACATCCAAGGTGGAGGCCATCTCTAACCTTCCCACGCCGACAACCATCAAGGGAATCCGGTCATTTTTGGGCCATGCAGGTTTTTATCGCCGATTTATTCAGAATTTTAGTGCATTGGCCCGACCCCTGACCAATTTACTGTCTAAGGAGATTCCCTTTGAGTGGTCGGATGAGTGTGAGGAATCGTTTAAAAAAACCAAAAATCATGCTTGTCACGCCTCCTATCATGCGACCACCTAATTGGGATCTACCTTTCGAGCTCATGTGCGACGCGAGTGACTACGCGGTTGGCGCAGTGCTTGGTCAGAGGAAGGACAATCGACCGCATGTTACACATTACGCTAGCAAAACACTTAATGAGGCTCAAATGAATTACACTACCACTGTGAAAGAATTGCTAGCCGTAGTGTTTGCTCTAGATAAATTCCGTTCATATATCATTGGTTCGCCTATTGTTGTCTTTACTGACCATTCTGCCTTGAAGTACTTGTTATCTAAGCAGGATGTGAAACCAAGACTCATTAGGTGGATCCTCCTCCTACAAGAATTTGACTTGACAATTAAAGACAAGAAAGGAGTTGAGAATGTTGTGGTGGATCACTTATCCCGGCTGGTGGTGCAGGAGACTAATGAGCATATTCCTATTCCCGACTCTTTTCCTGATGAACATTTACTCTCAATCCATTCAGTTTGTCCTTGGTATGTGATTGATTGGTAATTACGTCGTTCCTAACCTCGTAACATCACCCTCACCCTCAATGTGTGTATGTGGCTTATAGTGATGGGGGAGTGTCACTCTCCCTCCGGATGATGCAAGAAGATAGGAAACAACAACAAAATGGATGTGAATGGAAATGTGATGAACAAAATAGATGGAATGAGATGCGGTGTGCACAAAAATGCTCCCCAATCGAAAGGAGTCTTTTGTGGTCGTGTGTTTTACTTGGAAAATATTCCAAGGTCGTCTCCTCAGGGAAGGAAAGGGAGTTTTGTGAAAGTGATTTTGCAAAAGTGAAAAGAAAGTGTAAAATCTTGTATTTGAGTTTTGTGTTTGGTTTGTGAATGAAAATGCAAATAAAGCAAGTGTTGATTAACCACAAAGGTTCACTCCAATGGGAATGTCAAGCCAACTCAAAGCCTTCCTCCGATTGAGCATGAATGAACGATTGATTCGGGGGAAGCTAGGGACGAGATTGGTGAGTAATCTAAGCATAAACCGTGACTAGGCCTACGGAATATCAAAGGCTCACCAACTCATCCACTCTCAACCCCGTCAAACCGAACCATTTGACTCAAAAGGGAGGAAAGAAGAAGAGTTGAAATGGAATCCCCAAGAGGAATTTTCCCTTGGATTAACCAACTTAAATCCTAGCTAATCATACATAAAAATGAAAGACAAGCATAATGTAAAGACATATAATGAAGACATGAAGCATGAAAATTAACTTACAACAAGAAATCTAAAGCTATGAAGAGAAATATTCAAAACCCATTTTAAGCTAAAAATGAAGAACATGAAAGCATAACAATGGTGAAATGAAGAACATGTAAGTAAACTTGCAATAGACTTGAAAGGAATGAGATTAAAGACAATAGATTAAACTTAGAAGATCCTTACAAGAGATTACATGACAATGGAATGAAGAGAATGCAAAAATGTAAACTTTCGGCACTATTCATTGTCTTCTTCATTGGAACTAAACTAAGCTTAGGTAGCCCCCCCAATACAAGCTTGTAATGTTGAATATATGGAGTGTATGCCTCTCATTTTCGTGCATGGTGGTCCCCCCTAGCTGTGTGAACGAGCTCCCATCAAGAGAGGGCTGAATGGATGGCTTTGACAGGCTAGGGAGAGAATAGCCTGGTAGCCCACTTCCCTCCCCCTTCCTTCAATGTTCAAGCCTCAAAAGTCTTCCCCAAGGTGTAAGAGAGACATGGTTGTGTAAGGAAATGTTGGGGGAAACGTGGGAGAATCGATGGTGGGACCCCCAAGCAAGTGGGGCTGAGTTGCAGGAGCATCGGGGCTGCTTCAGGGGAGCGTACCGGTACGCGTACCGGTACCCCGAACACCAGAAACTTCGGCGTACCGGTACGCGTACCGGTACCCTATTTTCTGCTCTGGACCATTTTTGGTAGAATCGGCATAACTTTTGATCCAACCGTTGGATTGAGCTGAAATTTTGACACAAAATATAAGACACCCAGATATACAACCTTCATGTTTTGCACTTTTTCAAATTCTGAGTAGATCATAGTCAAAATGGAGGAACTCCGAGGCAGTACTTCCAAACGATGTGGCTGCTGATGCCCTTGTTCCCAAGCACCAATGCCTTCTTGATTTCTTCACTTTTAAGCCTCCAATTCTTCATGTATTGTGTCCATGCCTTCACCACACATCCATCAAGATTGCAATGTCCTAAAATCAATCATTTAAGCTATAAAAGGTTGCAACATCAAAATATCAACATTATAGTTCAAAACGGCTAACTTCTAAGCACTTATAAGCAAAAGTTGAGTTGAAATGCTTGCAATGAGGCCATGAAATATGCAAAATTACGCACTCATCACACCCCCCAACTTAAGCTTTGCTAGTCCCTAGCAAAAAAAACGTAAAAAACAAGAAAAACAAAATAAACATATATTAATTCCGATATTGCATTTAGCACATGCAACAAGCCTTTAAACCCCTAGGTGATCCCTAGTGGACGAGTTTTGTCTCGTGAAGGTTTCCAGTGAAGGTACCTACAAACTTCTTTTCATAGTATCCAATATTTAAAATATATTCCCTTATCTTAATTAGCACTGGGATGTCAAAACAACTTACTCTAAACACCCGAACTAAGCACACATGAGGCACATCATAGCTTTAAATGCTATTCTAGAGTATTCACCTACACATTTTCTTTCAAAACTCGTGTGTGTGTGAAATGAACATGTAATTTAAGCATTTACACAATGGAGTTCATATTCACTTTGGCTATCCAAATTAAGCTTCGATGCAAAAACTCACCAAGGGTGTTCTCTCACAATGAATCACGCTATGGTTATCTTGGCATGCTCTCCATGTGTATATGTGAGATAGAATATTATGTTCAAAACAAAATATGCTCACATATAATCCAAAAATGAAGTATGCATAAAAATGAACACAACCTTGACATAATCTCATGAAAGGAATGCTAGGGCATTAGATAGCAAAATCAACTTCTCTTGTTCTTTTAAAAGTATGCATCCCCATGCTTCTCTAGATCATTTAGGACTTTCAAGGGTTGAAATGAGGCCTTGGGGTGATAATGAGGTAAGTGAAATGAAGGATATAGGATAACAAAGAGGGTTGTTCCGAGTGAATGACCTTTATTTCAAAAAGATCTCCCTTTTTATGGGATTTCTAGGCCAACACCATCACCACACTCTTTTTTTTCTTTTTTTTCTTTTCCTTAACATTTTCCTTTTTTCTATGATCGTTCTTTCTTCTTTCACCCCTTTCTCTTCCTTTTCTTGAGTTTTCATTCTTTTTTATTCAACCTTTAAACTCCACAACATCCATCCCTTTTGTTTGAATTTCCACACCATACTTCCTTCGCTTTAACGATCACTCAAATTTAGCTCTAGGAACAACCAAGGTAAGGTAAGTATTTATCATTTTGCATTGGCTTGGTCAAATGTATGGCATAGAAACGAATTCAAGTAAGGCTCAATCATGGCACTAGGGATAAATTTTTCCAAGAAAAAGGCTAAGGCTCAAAGCATTCAAAAATGGCCTAAGATCATCTCTAGATAGGCATAGGGGAACATTGTACATATCAAGACAAAGTCAATTAACTACCCAAATGCACCTAACCCAAGCAAGCAAAATGAGATTATTGAACAAATGTGGAGTTTGAAAAATTGTTCCTTGAGTAATTGTAAGTTCCCTCAAACAAGGATTGGCACTAAAGCTCACATGGGTTCTTACTCATCTCCACTATTCATGTCAAGCACTAAAATGTGAACTCAATCCGTAAATTGCCAAAATTACAAGTTCATGGTGCACTTATGGTTGAGTTAAAAAATAAACAAGTATGTGATACTCTTGACAATAGGATAAACTTCTATAATGTGCTCATGTATTCAAAGTTCATAATGAAGATCAAGCAATCACAAATTCCACAACAATTAGGATAGGGGAATATAGTTCAATATTAGAACCAAAATTTTCAAAATTTTCACATTTTCCATTATTCTATACAAAAAGTGGTGGAACATGTGAATGGTGCACCTCACCCCCCAACTTAAACCATGCATTGTCCTCAATGCACAAGGAATCATGCAATGAGAACAATGAAAGTAAAATGAGAAATGAGATACCCCCCTCTCTCTCTCTCTCTTTCTTTTTTTCTTTTTATATATATATATACACATTAAAAGGAAAACAACAAAGTTTGGTTACACCCCCCCAACTTAAACTCGGACATGATATTCAATAAGATTCGCTATGATGATGCTCAAAATGATATGAGTCCAAATTAGGAAGAGGTAAACAACTTCTACACTACAACATTATGAAAATAAAAATATAACAATATTCAACACTATACTACAATGACAAGAAAAGGAAAATATGACAATTAAAAGAAATCTAACTACTATATACATGGAAATAAAACAACAAGGGCTCATGTTAATCCGGATTCAATTCGGATATGAGCTTGCGCCCATGGATTTTTTTGGTTTTAAAATTTTTTTGTTGTATAAATGCCCTTCTTAAACCATCTATCCAAACATATAAAGGATGTTGATTCAAAATTCTCAACCAAAAAGATGTGTAGGCAAGTTTATGCAATCCCAATAATGGAGTATACAATTTTTCTTTAAGAATTTCTACACTTGACTCCATCTCAATGCCCTCCCCAAATTGAAAAATGTGAATCTCAACACCACCATAGATGGAAAAATGACCTTGGGCTCATTAGCCTCTTGTGCGATAATAACTTCATTAAATTTTTCACAAACAAGAGTGGTAGGAGATTCAACATCACTATGCATTTCATTGGTCTGATCATCCTTAATACATTGACTATGCTCCAAATGTTGTCCTTCATCCATAGCAATTATAGCATTAGTCAATGTATCAAGTTGTTGGGTTATTTGGGCATTGAATTCCATTTGGTATTGCATAAAATCGCACAAAACATTTTCCAATTCTTCTTCGGTTGAGTTCCCATATGTTGGATAGTGGGAGAATTCATTTGGTGGTGTGAGATTGGATGAAAAATCATGAGGTTCATTCTCCCAACCATAACTCGGATAACTCGGTGAAACATAATGGTTGGGGTAAAAGTTTTCGCATGCAAAGTCTTGAACCGGATCATTTATTTGGCACATACAAGAGATGAGCCCATAGTCATCACAAATCTCACACACATTTTCATAATAAGGGGCATTTGATACATTTTCATAAACATTATAAGACATAACACAAAACACAAATTAAAACAAACTATTTACAAGTTAGACGACATACCTTGGCCCGTGATGAAAATCACAAGACTTACCTTATGTCGTCCCAAAATCACCTCTTGAACTCGACGCTTAACCTTCCCCGGCAACGGCGCCAAAATGATTGATTGGTAATTACGTCGTTCCTAACCTCGTAACATCACCCTCACCCTCAATGTGTGTATGTGGCTTATAGTGATGGGGGAGTGTCACTCTCCCTCCGGATGATGCAAGAAGATAGGAAACAACAACAAAATGGATGTGAATGGAAATGTGATGAACAAAATAGATGGAATGAGATGCGGTGTGCACAAAAATGCTCCCCAATCGAAAGGAGTCTTTTGTGGTCGTGTGTTTTACTTGGAAAATATTCCAAGGTCGTCTCCTCAGGGAAGGAAAGAGAGTTTTGTGAAAGTGATTTTGCAAAAGTGAAAAGAAAGTGTAAAATCTTGTATTTGAGTTTTGTGTTTGGTTTGTGAATGAAAATGCAAATAAAGCAAGTGTTGATTAACCACAAAGGTTCACTCCAATGGGAATGTCAAGCCAACTCAAAGCCTTCCTCCGATTGAGCATGAATGAACGATTGATTCGGGGGAAGCTAGGGACGAGATTGGTGAGTAATCTAAGCATAAACCGTGACTAGGCCTACGGAATATCAAAGGCTCACCAACTCATCCACTTTCAACCCCGTCAAACCGAACCATTTGACTCAAAAGGGAGGAAAGAAGAAGAGTTGAAATGGAATCCCCAAGAGGAATTTTCCCTTGGATTAACCAACTTAAATCCTAGCTAATCATACATAAAAATGAAAGACAAGCATAATGTAAAGACATATAATGAAGACATGAAGCATGAAAATTAACTTACAACAAGAAATCTAAAGCTATGAAGAGAAATATTCAAAACCCATTTTAAGCTAAAAATGAAGAACATGAAAGCATAACAATGGTGAAATGAAGAACATGTAAGTAAACTTGCAATAGACTTGAAAGGAATGAGATTAAAGACAATAGATTAAACTTAGAAGATCCTTACAAGAGATTACATGACAATGGAATGAAGAGAATGCAAAAATGTAAACTTTCGGCACTATTCATTGTCTTCTTCATTGGAACTAAACTAAGCTTAGGTAGCCCCCCCAATACAAGCTTGTAATGTTGAATATATGGAGTGTATGCCTCTCATTTTCGTGCATGGTGGTCCCCCCTAGCTGTGTGAACGAGCTCCCATCAAGAGAGGGCTGAATGGATGGCTTTGACAGGCTAGGGAGAGCATAGCCTGGTAGCCCACTTCCCTCCCCCTTCCTTCAATGTTCAAGCCTCAAAAGTCTTCCCCAAGGTGTAAGAGAGACATGGTTGTGTAAGGAAATGTTGGGGGAAACGTGGGAGAATCGATGGTGGGACCCCCAAGCAAGTGGGGCTGAGTTGCAGGAGCATCGGGGCTGCTTCAGGGGAGCGTACCGGTACCCCGAACACCAGAAACTTCGGCGTACCGGTACGCGTACCGGTACCCTCTTTTCTGCTCTGGACCATTTTTGGTAGAATCGGCATAACTTTTGATCCAACCGTTGGATTGCGCTGAAATTTTGACACAAAATATAAGACACCCAGATATACAACTTTCATGTTTTGCACTTTTTCAAATTCTGAGTAGATCATGGTCAAAATGGAGGCACTCCGAGGCAGTACTTCCAAACGATGTGGCTGCTGATGCCCTTGTTCCCAAGCACCAATGCCTTCTTGATTTCTTCACTTTTAAGCCTCCAATTCTTCATGTATTGTGTCCATGCATTCACCACACATCCATCAAGGTTGCAATGTCCTAAAATCAATCATTTAAGCTATAAAAGGTTGCAACATCAAAATATCAACATTATAGTTCAAAACGGCTAACTTCTAAGCACTTATATGCAAAAGTTGAGTTGAAATGCTTGCAATGAGGCCATGAAATATGCAAAATTACGCACTCATCAGTATGCTGACATTTGTAATCACCTTGCAACAGGACAAATACCGCCACAATGGAGCCTGGAGGATAAAAGACGATTCATGGCAGACGTGAAGTATTTTTACTTCGACAATCCGTATTTGTTCAAATATTGTCCAGACCAGGTCATGAGGAAATACGTGCCCAAAAATTAACAACGGAACGTCCTTGCATTCTGCCATTCCCAAGCTTGTGGCGGACATTTCTCGGCAAAGAAAACTTCGGCCAAAATTTTGCAGTCAGGTTTCTATTGGCCCTCTCTCATTAAAGACTGTGTTTCATATTGTAAGGCATGCGACAGATGCCAACGATTAGGTAGTGTGACCCGCAGAAATATGATGCCCCTTTCCCTCGTCCTTATCATAGAAATATTTGACTGTTGGGGCATCGATTTCATGGGTCCATTCCCCATGTCTTTTGGTTATCTGTACATTCTTCTGGTAGTGGACTACGTGTCCAAGTGGGTAGAGGCTATCCCAACCAAGACTAATGACCACCGGGTCATAGTCAAGTTCCTCAAAGAGAACATTTTTTCGAGGTTTGGGATGCCTCGTGCAATGATCAGTGATGGTGGATCCCACTTCTGTAATAGGCCATTTGCATCATTAATGTTTAAATATGGCGTTACACACAAAGTATCCACTGCATACCACCCACAAACCAATGGCCAAGCTGAATTAGCCAATAGGGAGATTAAGAATATCTTGGAAAAAACGGTTAACCCAAACAGGAAGGATTGGTCAGTCAGATTGACCGATGCCTTATGGGCGTACCGTACTGCCTATAAGACTGTTTTGGGCATGTCTCCCTACCGGCTGGTTTATGAAAAAGCTTGCCATTTGCCGGTTGAAATGGAGCACAAGGCCTACTGGGCCATAAAGACCTTGAATTTTAACTTGAGAATGTCCAGTGAGCAGAGAAAATTGGAACTGAATGAATTGGAAGAGATCCGAAGAGATGCATATGAGAGTTCCAAAATTTCAAAAGAACGGGCTAAAGTTTTTCATGACAATTCCATCACACGGAAATCATTTGAGCCCGGACAAAAAGTACTCTTGTATAATTCTCGTCTCTCCGTGTTCCAAGGAAAACTAAGATCCCGTTGGGATGGGCCCTATCTTTTCGAGGTGGCCTACCCCAACGGAGCGGTAGATATCACAAACCCTAAAGATGGCCAAACATTCAAGGTCAATGGCCAAAGACTCAAGCCATTCTTTGAGGGTTTTGAAGGACAGGTGGAGGAGGAGGATTTAATTGACCCGGTGTACCCGGAATTGATGGAGGGTTAGCCAGCGTTTATCCCTCCTACTGTACAGGTACTTTTAGTTATTTATGTCATTTTTATTTTATGTCACTCACTTGATGTGGTTGTATAGATTGGGTTCTCTTAGATCCGGATCTTGGTGTTTTTTGTCAAAAGCGCAATTGCGAGGTGTTCTCTTACCCTACTTATCTTTTTATTGTCTTCCATTGCATACTATATCTTTTTGTTGCATTGAGGACAATGCATGATTCTAGTTGGGGGGTGAGGTGCACCATTCGTATGATACACCAAGGTTGCTTGTAAATTTTTGATTTTTGCTTGCATTAGTGAAAAATAGGTGAAATTTTTGAAAATTTTTGATGAAAAAAATAATCTAATTGTTGATCTGTATTCCTTCATGATGAGTATGTGAGTTTGATGACATGTTGATCTTTGTTGTGAACTTTGTGCACATGAGTATTCTATGGAAGTTGATCCTATGCATGAGTATCATTTATGTATTGATTTTTGAACTCAACTGTATGTGACTCTTGAATGTGTAATTTTGGCAATTTACGGATTGGATTCATGTTTTTAAGCTTGACATAAGTAGTCGAGATGAGTAAAGACCCTTGAGAGCTTTAGTGCCAAATCCTTTTTGGAGGGAATTTACAATTACTCAAAGAACAAATTTTTTTGTCATGTTTGTTCAATAGTCTCATTATGTTTGTGTTGGTTAGTGCATTTGGATAGTAGACTGATTTGTCTTGAACATATAATGCCCTCCCATGCGGACCTGGAAGTGATCTTAGGCCATCATTGAATATTTTGAGCCTTTATATATTTTTTTTCTTTCTTGTGCAAATATTATCCCTAGTGCCGTGATTGAGCTTATTTGAAATTTGTTTCTATGCCACACAGTTGACCAAGCCTATGAAAATAAGAAAGATATACCTTACCTTGGTTGTTCCTAAAAGCAGAAATGAGTGATTGCAAAAGCAAAGGAAGTGTGGTGTGGAAACCCAAACAAAAGGGATAAATGATGTGAAACTCAAAGAGTTCAATGGAAAAAGAATGAAAATCCAAGAAAAGAAGAAAAAAAAAGGGGTGAGAAGAAGAAAAGAAAAATGTTAAGGAAAAGAAGAAAAAGAAACAAAGAATGTGGTGATGGGGTGAGAATCAAAATCCCATGAAAAGGGAAGTGTCTTTCTAAAATAAAAGTCTCTCACTCGGAACAACCCTCTTTGTTACCCTATATCCTTCATTTCATTTTCCTAGATACCACCCCAAGGCCCCATTATAACCCTTAAAGTCCTAAGTGATCTAGAGAAGTTGGGATGTGCATAATTTCAAAGGGAATGATGAGTTTAGTCTCACTACCTAATGCCCTAATATTCTGTTCATGGGACTATGCCAAGTTCGCTTCATTTTCATTTTTTAACTTCATTTTTGGATTACATGTGAGCACACTTTGTTTTGAACACAAGACTCTATCTCACATGTACACATGGAGTGCATACCAGGATAACTTGAGTGTAATTCATTGCTTAAGAGTGTCCCTTGGTGAGTTTTTGCATTGAAGCTGAATTTGTCCAGCTAGTCGAATGTGAATTCTGTTGTGTAACTGTTCAAATTACTTGTTTAATTCACACACACGCAAGTTGAAAATGAATTTATAGGTGCATACTTTAGACTAGTATCTAAGACTATGGTGTGGCTCATGTATACTTAGTTCAATCATTTGAGAAATCTGTCAAATAGCTCCATGCTTGCAAGAATAAGGGAATATGGCTCAAGTTTATGATATTTGAAATGAATTGGAGATGCCCATTTTTACTAATATTATGACTTGCATTGTTGGGTGTTCATTTTGATAGCTAAGAATAAGAAATATGTTCCTTGTACATTGAATGCATCAAAAACTTAAATCACTGTGCAATTTCAGTAATAATTTAGACATGATGGTTTGGACTGTGGTTTATAAGTGGAGCACATGTTGGGGATGGAACAGAGGTCATAGGTGGTGTGGTAAAAGGTCTAAGGAGGTCCTGAGTAAGAATGAAGTGGAGTGGTGTGCTCAACAGGATTAAAATAGCAGACAAAGCAGGAGCATACCAGTACAGTTTGGCTTCTGAAGTGTAGAGTACCGGTACGGTCTGCTGAACTAAAATTTTTTCCTCGGAGAACCCTTCATTTCCTACCTCAAACTACAGCCATAAACTCACCCTCTCTCACTCGAAACTTCCCAAGCCTCCAAATCCCCTCTCCTCTCTTGCAAACCTAAATCCATCCTCTCGCTAAGCTTCAATTTTGGGTAAACCATGACGGTGAAACCCTAATTGCCAAATTTCCTTAAGCCCTTTTCTCTCCAAATTTTCACAGATCTCTCCAAGGAACTACAAATGGCTCGTCACTTGGATGTGGTCCCTGAGGCCTCAGACTCGATTGAGGGTTTTCTCTTGATTCTTTTTGCAATTTCCTCAATAGGGGCACTGTTGCACTGCATGGCCCGAACCAAAAGACTTGGTCCCCCTCCACTCGAGGACTCCACAAGCCGCAAGAGAAGCGGGGAAGGGTCAAGTGTGGACCCAAATGTGCAGAGGAAGAAGGCCAAACACGAGGCACGACTCCGGTGGATTCAGGGAAAGAGTGTGACTTGTGAGCGACACCTCGATCACCTCTCACTGACCCCAAGGCACGAGGTGGTGAAGATCGTTGATGGACATGGTATGAGCTTTTGGTTCGAGCCCGTTGATGGGTACAATTTGTCAATGTGTAGAGAATTCTACCAAACTCTTAGGGTGGTTGTGGTGGACGGTGCAGAAGTGTTGAGAGCAAATGTGCGGGGTAAAAAGTTCGATGTGACTCCCGATGTCATTGCCACCCTTCTTGGAGGATATGAGAGACCACCATCCTTCCCCCTACCTATCCTCACGATGTCACTAGAGCCAAAACTAGAGAAGAGTTCGTGGCTCTAATGTATGAGGATCCCACTCAATTCAAAGGAAATTTTTCAGAGTGGAGGATTGAAGCATGTGTACGGGCTCCTTAACAAACTCCTCCACTACAATCTGCTTCCCAAGGCTGCGGAGAAGAGGCCAAATGTGGAGAAGTTAGCCCTGTTGGATGCCGTCGTGTCTGGAAAAACAATCGACTTTGCACTCTTCATGTGGGAAGTAATGAAGGACTTCGCTGAAACACTGAAGCCGATGACTAATTTGTTGTACGGGAATTTGGTAACCCGGATGTGCACGCACTTCAAGGTAAAGGGCTACGTGTTTGACAAGCTCACTCCTCCCGAGACCGGGGCTATTGGCAAGGCCAGTAGTAAGAAGAGAAAGGCAATAAGTAAGGGAGAGTGGGCTAGGAACATGGGCCCTGATGCTGAGGCTGCCGGACCATCCTCATCCTCGGGGCCATCCACAGCTGCACCAGCACGATCAGTCCCCCAGCATTTGGATGCACTCGAGGTGTCAATGCAGGGGATGACGACGATGCTTAGAGAAATCTTCATGCATACCTTCCCTGGGAGACCTATCCCAGGAATCCCCACTCCAACAGCCACCGCTCCCACAGCAGCTGAGGAGGGGGAGGATGACGATGACGACGAGGAGTCTGGGGAAGGCGAGGAGTCTGAGGGGGCTGATTATGAGAGTGAGGATGAGAGTGAATGAGTAGGGGTTTGTGTAGTTTTTGTTAGGGTTGTTGTAGTCGGTGTTGGATTATCGATGGTTAGAATGATGATGTAGGTTGTTTTGGTTCCTTTTTGATGTCCTACCCCATTGTACTCCATCTTTTTAACACATTAATGGAAAACCACAGCTCGGATTCAATCCTATCTATTTTATTTTGTTAATTGCACTATGAATTTTTTTTTGTTTTTGTTAATTGATTGATTGAATTGGTTGTTTAGCTGGATTTTTGTATGTCATGTTTATTAACTTGTTGAAAAATAGATTTTGCTAAGGGACTAGCGAAAGCCAAGTTGGGGGGGGGGGTGTGATTAGCATAAAAACTTTGCATATTTTAAGTGCTAATCATCTAATGTTCAATTGTTTTGGGGGTTAATAGATTGGAGTTGTTGTATTATCGAGCTTAACGATGATTTTTGGTGTTTGCAGAAGAAGAACACCAAATGAGGCCTATTAAAGCATTCCCAAAGGAGTCGAGGCAAATGAGGATGAAAGAATGGCTAAAGAGTGGTTCAAGATTGAAGAAATCAGGAAAATCAGACAAAGCAGCAGGAGAGTACCGGTACACAGTACCGGTACAGTTTGGCCACTAGAACAGAGTGTACCGGTACTCAGTACCGGTACGGTCCAGTCTCTGGAGTTCGGGGTACCGGTACTGCGTACCGGTACGGTTTGCTGTTCATGCCCCAAATTTTGCAACTCGAGCTAGCCGTTTTGAGGGTCCCACCAACTGACATCCCCTACTCCCCTGACACGCCCACAATACTATTCACCCCCTGTTCACACTTTTGATTGGCTGTTGGAGGCTTGGGTGATCAATGAAGAGAGAGAAGAGAGGAGGAGCTGGGTGTGCAGACAAACTCTGCACTCCCCTGTCCAGGTCATCCCTGCTGCACCCTACTGATGGGGGTCACTTCAGGGAGCTAAAGGACCACTCCAGGCACGGTTTTTGTGAGGCCAAGCTCTCCAATGATCAGCATTCTTCCAGAGCATTGAAGAGGATATAGAGAGAGAAGCTCCAGGCGGAGAAGATGATGAATAGTAGTTTTAGAGAGAGAAAGTTGTGATTTTTGCATTTCTTCTACTGCATTGTCTTGTAATCAATGATATGAACCTTTAGAATTTCATTGAATGTCATTAATGCTATTTACCTTCATGTTTCTGGCTAGTTAATGCTCTTCTTAAGTTTCTACCATTAATGCTTCAAGTCTTTCATGGTCTTTGTTGTAAAAATGGGATTGAAATGCTTTCACTCTTAGCTTGTGTTTTATTGCATTTAGTGATTCTAGAACTTCATATTTGTGCAATGCATTCTATTTACATTGTCATTTTCATTTCAAGTATGAGTAGCTAAACTCTTTAGTTGGCAAGACCAAGGGGAATCTCCCTTTGGGTATACCATTTCAACTCCTTCTACTCCCTCCCTTTAGAGTCCAATGGTTCGGTTTGACTAGATTGAAGGTGGATGATTTGGAGAGTCTTTGATAATCCGTAGGCCTAGTCACGGTTTATGCTTAGATACCCTCCGACATCATCCTCGGCTTTCTATGAATCAATCGTTCATTCATGCTCAATCGGAGGAGTGATTTGAGTTGAGATGGTATACCTATTGGAGTGACCTCTTGGAATTGCCAACACTTGCTTTCCCATTTCATTTTCATCAAAACACATTTCACCAAACAACTTTCCACCACAAGAATTTTTACACTTTCGTTTCCCCAAAATCACTTTCAAATTGGTTTACTTCCTTCCCTGTGGAAACGACCTTGGAATACCACCAAGTAAAAGATGACCCACGAAAGTCTCCTTACGATTGGGGAGCATTTTTGTGCATTCACATATCACATTTTCACCAACCTATTTCCTTTCCTATTGCCCTTTCTTTTGACACTATCCCAAGGGAGAGTGACACTCCCTTTCGTTCATACACTTTGACTGCTAAGGGATAGTATTTAAGGGGTTAGGAATAACACCATTTTTGATCAATCAATCCACCCGTACCCTGAGGTCTTCTGTCTGCTTGGGGCGTATCTCTCCGCCTTCTCAGCATGGATCGACATGCTCCCCTGTTCCGGGGTATCGGACGGAGAGGGTTGACCCTTCCTCGGATTCCCCCACGCCCCCTCGCCCGGACAGTCCCCGACGGAGGTCATTCCAAGCCAAAGGTCTAGTCCTCTTGGCTGGAACCTCCGGGGGCTGTCCCTTGGCCCTCAGGCGCTTCGAAGCCTTGGAGCTCCCTGCTCTACCACTCAGGCGGTTCCTCAAGTCGCCAGCTCCTACTTCCCTGACGGAGGGCTCCCGTGATGGCCTCTAGTCTCGAGATCCTCCACCTGAGAGTGCAAACTCATCGAGTCGGTTTAGGATGTTCATGTTGTCCTCCTCTAACTGTCGTAGTCGATCCCCGAACCGATCTTCAATCACATCAGCAAGTTGACGGGCCAAGGGGGTTGATTTTCCAGCCCTGATACTCATACTAGTTTGGCGGGTTTTCTCCCTAGAATGATCGAAAAGTTCCTTGTTGACACTTTCAACGTGGTCCTTCATTCTTGAGATGGAGGGAGCCGGTAAATCCATATTCCTTTGTTGAGGACCCTTTCCTTTTTGACGAGTATTCACCATGGTTACTGTTCTTTGGAAAATTTCATCGATTTCCCACAGATGGCGCCAAACTGGGCGGGATGTTTTTCGCATAATAAATAAATAAATAAAAACAGCTCTCCCTTGGTGAACTCGTGTTTACCTCGAAAGTCGACGATCCCGTGGCAAAGGAAGGCCAAATGTGGCCTAAGGAGTGGTGATGAATTGCTTCCAAGGCTGTCTGATCGATTCCGGTGAGCTGTAGGCGGTTCCTTGCACTAAAAGGATGGGTTAGAAGGGCGCCGGAGTATTTTTCGGCGTATCCCCTCCGACGATCAAGTCAGTTTCTGTGAAAGAGGGGAAGGAAAAGCACGGTGTGTTGTGAGAATTGGATTTTGCATACCTTTGCCTCACATTGGTGAGTGCTATTTATACCTTCCATGAAGGTCATCATTGCCGTCAGGCGGGTCCCATCAAGAGGAAGTCCCCCATTGGTCCATTTGGAAGGCAGTAGGTAATGCGCAGTCATTGGACATTGCACCTCCCATTTTGCGTGGGGGAGGCCTTGTTATTAATTGCTCGGGCTCTCGAGCATTTAATGTTCTTTCTTCTATGCACAGGCATTAAATGCTCGGGTCCTCTCTCAATCAAGAATCCTAATTTTTTGCATTAGAACATGGGGCCTGCAACCATTTAACGGCCACCATCTCATAAATACACCGCTATCATGACGAAAGGACCGTTCTCCTTATCTGCAAAAATTTTCCGCTATACACATTTTCTCACCATCCCGCCTTTTAGTAGTTCTATCAATTGATCAGTTTTGATGTCAGATTCGATTAATTGGATATGAATTTGTTTTTTTATGTGTTATTCAATCTAAATATTAATCTATTATATAATATTTCTTGGATTCAGATATGAGTGTAATAAAATCAGACTCAATTTTGCTTAGATCCAAAAAACATGTACTTACAAACAACATTTATTGAATTTGTGATTATTTCATAAAATATAGTTGAAAGTAATATTTAGTTCAGTAAAAATTAGCTTAAATATAGTTATTCCTATTTTAGATTTGATTTGTGACATTGAACAAGTTCAGATTTTAACTTTAAAACTTTACTCCAAAAGATCTTTGCATTTTTGTATTCAATTTCAAATGAGCATCAGTGATAAAAAAATCACTTTTACAAAAGTAAGGCTACAAACTACCTTTCTAAAAAAAAAATCAAATCTCATGCACTCTAACTGCTCTCATGATCGTCATTCTCTTCCTCGGCATCATTAGAGCCTCCATCACTATCATCAGGCGCCTCATATGGCACGAAGCCTGAAAGATCAATATCAGGGAAAACATCAGTCATCTTTCCCCGAAGCTCCTCATAACCATCAATAAAGGCATCTGCAAGATCATTCTCCAAATCACTCTCAGCCCTGACAGCCCTTTCACGAGCCAATAGCAGATCCGCCTCAACCCGAGAAGCTCTCTCGTAAGCTGCCTTCACCTTTGTCCTCGCTCTCAAGCAGGCAGCCTCTCTGAGCGTGGACCTCTCGTGGGTCTCCACGACTCAGCCTCTCTGAGCGCGACCCTCTCACGGGTCTCCACAAGCTTAGCCTCTCTGAGCGCGTCCCTCTCACGAGTCACCAAAAGCTCAGCCTGGGAAGCCCTATCAGCAGCTTCAAGATCAGCAATCCTCCCATGAGCAGCAAGAAGCTCCTTCTTCACACCGTCATGGCTATGCTTCAGCTGGCCATAGTAAACAGCTCTTGAAAAAAGACACACAGAATCAGTTGAAACCTGAAAAAGGAAAAAGGCAAAGGAATGTCAACATCTAAGGAGGGACTGGAGAAAGGGAGACATTAGAACCTTACTTGAGCCAGGCGTTCCAGAAAAGTGTTGATGATTCCCTAGTGCCTAGAGTACTAATTTCATTAACTTCGGTCGGAAACACAAACATGGAAAGTACAATCTGAGTAGGTGCAATCCAAGTTGATCCCTGATGACTCGCGCATTATCCAACATGGAGCCAATCTGAGTAGGTGCTCCTGTAGAAGCTCCCACAGGAGGAGTCAATGAACGGGGGGTAGAAGGTGTGGTCGACAGGGGAGTCTCCGGAGTAGCAGTCACATTTGAAGGAGTCGTCGCCCGAGGAGGCACCACTGGAGGGGTCACTTGAAAGGAGCTTGCCAAATCATCGCTCATCCTCGTCACCTTAGGAGGAGGAGTGCTCCTGCCAGAATAACGGAACCCAACCACCATTCTATCCACTGCAAAGGAAATAAGTGTTACCTAGATGAGAAGCCAAGTAAAGGAGAAAAGTACAAGAGAATCAACGTACCCTTCCTCTTCAAAGAGGAACCGCCGGACTTCGGAGAGGGAGCACTAGCCCTAGCACTGACTGCAGGGGAACCTCTGGCCCCACCATCTTTGGGCACAAGAGCTCCAAGGTTTTTTTCGAGATGAGCCCTCACGGCCTGCAATTTCCACTCTTGGTCCTTCGAGAGTATAGGAGAATCTGCAAGAGGATGATGAGTACACAGTTAAAAAAAAAACAAAAGAGAGAAAGTAAGTGTAGGGCGTGCCAAGTTTCTTAAGAGTACCCCATCCTGTTGGTACCAAAGCCCTATCAGCCTCTGAGGCCCACTTGCCACCAATGAACAAGAAGCGAGATTTCCAACTATGACAGTTGGAGCGTAATCCGGTAATCAACTTATCACCTCTCGTAGTAAAATAATACCAGCCTCGATTAGGAGCAGGAGTCTCACTCAAATTATAAGCTGCATAAAACTCGTCAGGAGAGGCATCCTCATGGTGCACCTTCCTCCACAATACCAAAAAACCCAGCAAAACTCTCCAACCATTGGGCGCCAATCGCCCTGGTACTAGTGAAAAGTAATGCAGAATACGACAAATGGAAAAAGACATTGGGAGCCTGAGCCTAGCCTCAAGCATCTCCTCATAGATATCAATGTCTCCAGATGAGTCATCACAAGCAGGTTCACCCATCTCAGCTCGACGACACAGTACCATTGGAGGAATGTGGTAAGCAGAGACAATCCGTAAAATATCGGTGTTCGTATTGAGAGTGCTAGAAATGGTACTTACTTTGGATCCATTATTGTCAAGAGCTACCTTTCCTCAGTGCTTTTTGTTGCGAGGGCATGAAGCATTGCCCGAGCCACTACCAGGGAGGCCTTGGGGAGTCTGATTTTGAGAAGTTCCACCTGAAGGAGCCAGATCCTCCACCACATTGCCAGAATTGTCACCACAAAAAGTGCGCGTCTCGTCCGCCTCGACGAACACCCGGGTTGTCCCGATCCCAATACCAAGCACCCAGACCAACCTGTCCTCGATGCCCAGTGTATGGGCCGCCCAACGCCTGGGTCGCCTAGCCAACGGCGCCTAGGGACGCCTGGTCAGTGGTGCCCAGCGCTTCGGACGCCTGGCCAATGGCGCCCAGCTCTCTCTCATCCGCACGCCCCAAAACGCCTCGTGCCCAGTTGTCCCCTCCTGCTCGTCTACCGCATGGGTTGCTCGCCCACTGATCTAGACAACCTCGCCTGCCGTATGGGCTGCTCACCCACTGATCTGGACAGCCTCGCCAACCACCTGGGTTGCTCGCCCACTGATCTGGACAGCCTCGCCAACCACCTGGGTTGCTCGCCCATTGATCTGGACAGCCTCGCCGACCACTGCTCGCCCATCTGACTGGGCAGCTCGTTTGCCGGGCAGTGCTGGGCAACACCCGAATAACGGCCTGGTCCGCTCACCCTCTAGCCTCCTCCTCACTCGCCTCGCCTGCACGGACAGTGGGCGCCCATGGCGCCTCCACTCCGGCGCCCACCGCCTCCCACTCCTCTCCGGGGACAACACCAATTTCTTCGAGTTCTTCACCAAGGTTCGCATACCTCTGCACATGTCCTCCTCCAGTTGACATTGTTCAAAGTGCTCAACTCAAGAATCTCTCCTATGTGTTCTTGAAGGATTTCAAGAAAAGCTATACTTCTCCCTCTCAAGACTATATGGAATGGGTGGAATAAAGAAGTAACTTTCTATTTATAGCCTAGGTTTTTTAAAATCCTATTAAGCAATGGAAAAAGGGGAAAAGCCCCTATTTGAAACCAAGGGCTCTCCTAAAATCCAAATAAAAATGGGAAAGGACTTGAGGTGTTCTACGGAGGAGAGGTATATGAAGAAGGGGAAGAGTCATCAGTCAAAATGAGTCTCCACCGACCAGAGTTCAAGGTTCAACCAAATGCCCCCCTCTCCAAGTTTCCTTGGACACGAGGCATTGGGGGGAAAATGATGGACCATGCCCAAATGGCCTAACTAATGTGGAAAACCTAGTCTTAATTAAGAGCCCAAACTTATAAAGATCCAGTATCCAACCCAAAGGGGTCCACACCCGGTCAAGCTCGCCAAGGGAGTAAGCAGGGTCTCCAGGAGCCTTATCCACACCGCCTTGGAAAGGGTCAACCCCCACGTCATCCTTTGACCGAATCATATGGAGAGCACCGTAACTGCCTCATCCGTTGAGAAGAGGTCGCCAGCTCTACCAGCTCTACCAGATTAGCCACTTAGTTACTGATAAGTTGCCTCAATCTGTTAGGAGACGACTATAAATTGTAAGCCCCGCCAACACTTGGGGGGCATCACATTCAGTCGAGCACATCTCTCTTATCTCACTCAGCTTGTAACTCCCTGCCCTCCCTTCACACTTGAAGTAATAAAATACCCCGGCGACCCTAGCCATTCAAAGTGGATGTATGCCACGTTGACCGAACCACTATAAATCCTTGTCTTGCCTGTGTTTCTATCTCTCTCTACTTTACTACTGCATTTATTATTGTTTACTTGATAGGTGGTGTGCAAACTAATTTGTGCATCATCAAAATTGATATGATGAGCTTCAATTATTTTATTTTTTCACTCCCTGGAACCCCATCTTCCGCTTAATTGTTGTCAATTTTGTTTATCGTTAAGCTAACTAGGCTTAATTTGGTAATATCATGTTCTATTGTCATTAATTTAACAATATCTCGCATCTAGTATTGGAACTCAATGTTAATGTAAGGACGATATGATTCTAGATCAACTAATATGAGCCTCATCATTAAAGCAAGAGAAATGGTGTGGAGTATTAAACCAATGTGAGAAGGTTATTTTGACAGCATCAGCAGGTGGTAAGTGGGACAATTAGACAAATTGAAAGTAAGGTAGTGTGACATCAAATCACTCGAGGATGCCTGTGTCTGCCAAACGTCGGAGAAAAATAAATTAAACGCCCCTAAATCAATAGGCATGGACTATTCTTACCTCTTAAATCTTATTTCTCATCCTATTTAATTCTCTTATTTCAAATTACTAAGAATGGGTTTGGCATGACTTTAAAAAAAAAAAAAAAAGTATTTTTGGGACTTTTAACTTATGAAAAATACTATTATTTAAAAAAAAAAAAAATAGTGTTTGCCTCAACTTGTTAAAAATAATTAACTTTTACTTTTAAAGAATCGCTTCTCATTTTCACCTCAGTCCCCCTGATACTTCTGCCAAAACCCCTCAACAGTGTAGGGTGTAAGTACCTTATCTCACATAGCAAGTCTAATCTCGTTGCCGACACCGACAGTTTATCCTCTCATCTCGCTGACCGAAGATGAGATTACCTTCTCTCCTGCCTATTATCGATGACGCCAAAGCTGCCTTCTCTCTCACCGAACTTTGTTGTATCACTGATCTAGCCAAGTCCTTCAAACGAGGAACAATATCTTCTTCTTAACTAATTTTATAGCATATGTTGCAACGATTTGTTAATGCTTTGTCGTTGGTTGATATATATTTTGGTTTGTGATTTTTTTTTTTTTTGAAGATGAAATTTTGGAGATCTTAGAAAAAATTTGGGGAAATTTTTATTTATTTATTGAGAGAATTACATTCAGACCCCCTGAGATTTGTCACTTAATAACTAAATCCCCTGATATTTGAAATATTACACACCAACCCCTGAAGTTTGTACGCGCGTAACACTTATACCCCTGACGTCAATGTCCGTTAGTAAATTATACTCAAACCCCCTGAAATTTGTAAATGTGTAATACTTAGACCTATCAAGTTAAAAATGTTATAATTAGACCAAAAATATTCTAATCAAATATAGAATATCAAATATTTTAAATTTTACAACAAAAATTCATGTTTTTATTATGACATTTATTGAAATAAAATCAAAAATAAAAATTTAATTTTTTCTTTAAAAAAATTATAATTAGTATACAATTATACTATCTATTAGAATTTAATGTGGTCATTTAAACGCCCAAATTACCCTCAATTAAAGGTAGAAGATATTGTGTCTATTACAGTTTGACCCCTTATTTGATTTTTTAATTTTATTTCAATAGATAGTATAATTTTATACTAATTATGATTTTTTAAGAAAAAAATTAGATTTTTTTTTAATTTTTGATTTTATTTCAATAAATGATATAACAGAACATGAATTTTGGTTGTAAAATTCATTTTCTATTATGAATAACTTAAACCCCTTATTTGATTTTTTAGTTTTATTCCAATGGGTAGTATAATTGTATACTAATTACGATTTTTGAAGAAAAAATTAAATTTTTTTTTTAATTTTATTTCAATAAATGATACAATAGAATATGAATTTTTTTTTGTAAAATTTAAAATATTTGATATTCTATCTTTGATTGGAGTTTTTGTGGTCTAAATATAATATTTTAAACTTGAAGGGTCTAAATATTATATTTTACAAAATTTAGGGGGTCTGAGTGTAATTTACTAATGAATATACTAACTAACATTGACGGCAAGGGTCTAAGTGTTACATGCGTACAAACTTCAAGGGGTCTTTGTGTAATATTTCAAATGTTAGGGGATCTGAATGATTAAGTGACAAACCTCAGAGGTCTGGGTGTAATTTTCCCTTATTTATTTGATCATGATTACTATGAAAATTACTATATTATTTTATTTCCATAATTCATTGCTCATCCTCATATGTTAATTTTTAGCAAAATTGGACAGTTTGATAGAATGTCCACCGACTGTTTGATATAATGAGTTGCATCTGCTATGGATTCTTTCTTATGTTTGGGGTTGTCATATTTCATGCGACTTTGTTCTTTGTCTGCCACTTGTACTACTCAGTCAAGTGTGAGTAGAATTGGTATTATGTGCTCAATCGGTACTTTCCTTCCTCTCTTGGGAGGTTTATTGTATATCCAGGTTTTTGTGAGAAGGTAACTGATAGTGTATCTCAGTTGAAGCCTCTTGTGCCTAGGATTCTTGTAAGAGATAAAAATTGACCATCCTCTCACAAGTATGAATGATGGGCTTTTGTGTATAAGATATGTCTCTGAACTTGATCTCCCAGTCTTTACTTCCTACAAAACGAAAAAACTGCCCAAGATCGAAGTGCTTCGATCGAAGGCACTTCGATGCTTAAGTCAGTAATGGAACTGAGACAATTGCAAGAAGACAATGAGAGTTCAGCGTACCTTTCACCCTGGCTCCTTGTGCTTTTTATAGATCACTGTTCCGTTAGGGTTTCCATGATTCCCGATTCAAGGTGGTACACCTTCTCCCAATCAGGCAGATCTAGTTGGGAAGTTGTTGATATTTCTCCAGCAATTCCTCCTGCCATTCCTATAATTTCGCCCATTCGTTTAGCCAGAATGCCTGAGTTATAGGCATCCCCTTAGCTCTGCATTTATCGTTTCAAACTGCTCGGTCATGATGTGGACTGAGCTCATCTGTTCATTACCGAGCTCTTTGGTTTGGATCGGTCATAGTTTGAACCGAACTGTTTCACCAAATACCGAACACTTTTGACGATCGGGTTTGGCAAGGGCCGAGCTCTTTAAGATGTTTGCCGAACACATTGCTCAGTCTATTGAACCGAGTGGCTAAGGTCTTCATCACGTGCCTTGTCTTGTCGTCCTCACGTGGGTTTATTTAATGTCATAACACGTGTAATAATGGGAGCCACCCCCTTCATTTGCCCCCAGAAAATGTCTGACAGACGCCTTTCGTCTGTCAGTCGTTTTATGTCCTTAGTCTCATCATTGCTCACGCCTTTTTGGGAACATCCCCCTTTGCTTTTGGCGGCGAATCTAGTCATTTAAATGCCACCCTTTGGAATTCCCTCCCTTTATAAACGATTTCCCTTCATCTTTCTGTCACTTTGCCTTCTCAGTTCTAGACTCATCTCTTTCTTTGTATCTACACCTTCACTTCTTTCTGCGTTCATCTTCTTCAATGGCCCCTCTCACACCTTCTGAGGTTCTAGCTTTCAAAACTAAGTACAACATTCCAGACGACGTTGAGGTGAAAGTCGCTGGAAAGGATGAGCCTCTGATTGGCTTGAGAGAGAGGATTCCAATTTATACGAGGGCGATCACCGAAGGAGGAGTTCGCTTTCCACTTGATCCCCTACTTCTTTGGGTTCTATCAGCCATGAAACTATGCCCCATCCAATGTTGCCCCAATTTCTTCAGAATAGTGATGGGTGTAGCATCGTCGAATAGGCTTCTGAACTTGAGCTTGGGTTTGTGGGAGATCCTATATTGCTACATTCTGAAACCGGCCGGAGACAACTTCTACCTTGCTGTGAGGAAGAAAGATCGTTATCTTGTGACTCATCTCCCAGATTCCAACAAGGGACATGAGAATGATATCGTGTTTGTCTCTAGAAACTGGGAGTATGCTCCTGATGTTATTCCATCCTACCGTTGTCCTCACGAAGAAGGCTCTCCAGGTATTCGAAACTTTAACTCATCCAGATTATCTTATTAGCTTGCTGTTTCCTGATGGATTTTCTTTTGCTTGAAGGCGAAACTGTAAAGGGCAGGATTCCTGAGTCGGCCGTAAAATTTGGGATTTTAATGAATCTCTGTTTTACCGATCTACACATACCCTGCTCGGGTATACTCCGACATATACATCATTCATCGCGGTTCTGAACCGACCCAATGCAACCCTAGTTGTAGATCGGGAGGCCATCCAATCTGCTCGGGAGCAGACTCCCCGAGCACGAAAGAAGTCCTCACTTGTGGCTTCTGGTCGTAGAACGGTGAAGAACTTTTTAGATTTTTTATCAACTGTCGAGCCAACCCCATCTGCCGACCCCGTTCCTCCAACTTCAGTGCCTTCTATTTCCGTTATTGATAAACTGACTGCCGAGGTTCCTGCCGAGGCCGTTCTTCCAGATGATACGGGTCTGCCGATTGATGACCAACCCGACGTGGTTCAGACCCTTGAAACTTCTATTCCAGTTGAGCTTGATCCTTTAGATTCAGCTCATTTTCCCATTCCTCAAGATGATTCGGTTTTTGAGCTTGCCGAGGACCTTGCCCCAAAAAAGCAAAAGATTGCTGAGTCCGAGGCGAGCCTCTCTCCCAAAACCGTCAATCCACCTTTTCGACCAATTCTTAGAGCAAAAAGGAGAGAGATCACTGCAAAGGATTCTGCAATAGAGGATTTTAATGTTGTAGTAGGAATTGCTCGAGGGGTGATCTTGCCACGGGACCTGGCAATGAACGAGGCTCTTACTGATGATGAAGTTTCTCGTCAAGCTATCCAACACATGGTTCTGGTAAGGCTTTCCATTTGCCCCTTTAAGCATTCCCTCCTTTTAAAATTTTTTTCTAAGTTTTCTTCCCCTTTCCAGGGTCTGCAAAAAGTTCACGAAGTAGGGGCTAGGATAGCCCGAAAGGACAAAGCGATGAAGGACGCTATCCATGCCCGTGCTTCTGCTCTAGCAAAGAAGGAATCTGTAGATGAGGAATATGCCAAGGTGTGTGAAGAAGCAAAGGCTCTTCAGGCTCAAAACCAAAGCCTGACAGAAGAGATCAAAAAGCTTCATTCAGAGGTCGGGAAGCTTAGAGATTCTGAGCACGAGGCTAATGTTGATCTTTCTCAGTCCCAGCTTGATTACTCCATGATTAGCACAAAACTTTGTATATTTTAAGGTGCTAATCAGCTCATTTCACTTGTTTTTGAAGATTAAATGATAGGAGTTATGATGATTGAAGTCTTAACGTCAAAAATTTGTGTTTGCAGTTGAAAGGAGCTAATTATGGTTTGTTAAGGCCCATCCATACCACTTGGGATGAAAGGATATGAAAAGAGAACTTGGGGACAGCTCAGGAGCAAAGAAATCAGAAGTTTCAGACAAGGAGGCAGAACAGTACCGGTACGCCAAACATTCTGGAGTCGAAGTACCGGTACTCAGTACCGGTACGATTTGCCTGACAAGCCCAGAGTCTGCAGATCTGCTCAGCTACTTCGAGGGTCCCACCATAGATGCCCCCACACTCCTCTGACACGCCCACAACATTGTTCATCAGGCCCACGCCTTACTCTGCACTCTAGAGCTACAGCCTTAACTGAAGAGAGAGAGAAGAGGAGGAGCTGGGTGTGTGTAGACCAATTCTGCACTCCCTTGTCCAGGTCATCCAGGCTACACCCTACTGATGGGGGCCACTTCAGGGAGCTACAGGAGCAGACCAGGCACGGTTTTGGAGGGAAAGAGCTCTCCAATGATCGGCATTCTTCCATAGCAGAGAGAAGGAGATAGAGAGAGAGGTTCTGGGCGTAGAAGACGATGAATAGTAGTTTTAGAGAGAGAAAGTTGTGATTTTTGCATTTCTTTTACTGCATTGTCTTGTAATCAAGGGTAGGAACCTTTATATCTTCAATGAATGTCATTAATGTCATTTTCCCTTATGTCATTGCTAGTTTAATGCTCCCATTTAAGTTCTACCATTAATGCTTTCAAAGTATTCATGTTTATAGATATAAAATAGATTTTCATTTCATTCACTTCTAGTCTATGATTTCTTGCACTTAGTTACTTCAAAACTCCATATCCATACAATGCATTATATTTACATTGTCATTTCTATTTCAAGTATGAGTAGCTAAGTCCTTTTTGTTGGCAAGACCAAGGGGAATCCTCATTTGTGTATATCATTTCAACTCTTTCTACACCCTCCCTTTAGAGTCCCATGGTTCGGTTTGACCGGATTGAAGGTGGATGATTCGGTGAGTCTTTGATAATTCGTAGGCCTAGTCACGGTTTATGCTTAGGCACTCACCAACATCATCCTCGGCTTTCTGTGAATCAACCGTTCATTCTTGCTCAATCGGAGGAGTGAGTTGAGTTGAGATAGTATACCCATTGGAGGGACCCCTTGGAATTGCCAACGCTTGTTCTCTCAGTCTAATTTTACCAAAACACACTTCACCAAACAATTTCCAACAACAAGAATTTTACACTTTCTTTGCCCAAAATCACTTTCAAATTGGTTTACTTCCTTCCCCGTGAAAACGACCTTGGAATACCACCAAGTAAAAGACGACCCACGAAAGTCTCCTTGCGATTGATGAGCATTTTTGTGCATTCACCTATCACATTCCCACTGACCTATTTCCTTTCCTATTGCCCTTTCTTTTCACACTATTCCAAGGGAGTGTGACCTCCCTTCCCGGTTGAATATACATCACACATACACCTTGGGTGATAGTATTTTAGGGGTTAGGAATAGGACTGTTTTTGCTCAATCATTTTGGCGCCGTTGCCGGGGAAGGCAAGTGTCAAATCAAGGAAGTGATTTCCGAACAACGGAGATAAGTCCCGTGATCTTCATCACGGGCTGAGGTACGTTGTCTCATGTACATATTCTTGTTTGTTTATAATTTCATTTGTATAGATATCTTGTTGCATGTGGGGAAGGGACGACTATCACCGATTAGTTAGACAACCCTTAGGCCCCAACATGAACATCGACCAAGACCCACCCGAGGATGCGGGTGACAATTTTGAAAATGTGGATGTCAACCCAAACATACAAGGGGGTGGAAACTTTGACAATGTCGGTGCAAATCCAAATGCTCAAAGGGGTGGGGGATTACCTGAACCTAGAATGCCTAACCCAAGAATGCAATATCCCCCTCCCGATGCTTTTGATAATGAGGATGCTAACCCGAATAGGCAAATGGGTGGGGAATTTCAACAACCTAGGATGCCCAACCCACGAGTGCAATTTCCCCCACCTAGGAATGAAGGGAATATCCAACTTGACCCTCCACCAAGGACAATGCGGGAGTTCCTTCAGCCGACCCGTAGCTCCACACCATCATGCCTTGTTCTTCCTGTCCAAGCACATCTCTTTGTAATCAAACCATGGATGTTGCAACTACTCCCTAAATTTCATGGGGTCGAGAAGGAAAACCCTTATAGTCATCTAAAGTCTTATGAGGAAATAGTTGCAACCTTTATCCCAAATTACAACATGGAAGAGATAGCAAGGATGAAATTGTTCTCTTTTTCGTTGGAGGGTAAAGCAAAGATTTGGTTTGATTCCATGGGGCCTCGGACCATGCTATCTTGGGACCATATAGTTTCATTCTTTTTAAAAAAGTTTTTTCCGGTTCATAGAACCACTTCTTTGAAAAAAGACACTCAAAACTTTTCTGAAAAACCCAATGAACAATTCTATCAGTGTTGGGATCGCTATAAAGATTTGATTCAATCCATACCACATCATGGTTTTAAATCGTGGCAATTGGTGAGTTTCTTCTACGAAGGAATCTCACCAAACCATAGACAATTCATTGACATGATGTGCAATGGTGAATTTTTGAACAAAGACCCTGACGAGGCCCTTGACTACTTTGGTACCTTGGCTGAAAATGCACAATCGTGGGATGTTAGGGATCCAAGTGATGTACCTAGGATGTTGCCAGTGAGTGGTCAATCTCAAAGGGGAGGGATATATGATTTGAAAGACCGGGAGGACCTACTTTCACAAATTTCCAAATTGTCTAGGAAAGTAGATAGCCTTGAGGTGGAAAGGAGACGAGAGGTGTCTCATGTGTCAAAAACCGAGGAGACTTGTTCTATTTGTGGTGGTGTCGAGCATCCCACATCGGAGTGTCCGAGCATTCCGGCACTTAGAGAAGCATATCATGAACAAGTCAATGCCTTCAACCAACCAAGGCAATCATTTCCTTCAAATTCCAACATTTACAATTCGGGGTATCGTGATCACCCTAATTTCAGTTGGAGGAATGAGAACCCCATCCCCTTTGGTTCCAATACATACACCTCTCCTACACTTCCCAAGCAAGGTCAGTACCAATCCCAACATCAAGGCCAAGGGCAAACTTCTAGCTCCCAATACCCACAGGCCAGTCCGCAAGGGTACCAATCCAACCCTCCCCCACAGAATTTCTCCCAACAAGGCCCATCTAGTTCTTCTAGCTACCAACCACCTCATAAAAGGAGTTTAGAAGATGTGCTCCACGCCTTCATCCAAAGCCAAACCACCTTCAATAAGGACATTACGGCTCAACTCACAAAGATCACCAATCACATAGGCTTGTCTCAACAAGAGAAAGGGAAATTCCCCTCTCAACCACAACAAAATCCCAAGGGCCAAAATGTGATTGAATCAGTTGAGCCCACCCAAGAGAGTTGTGAGCACCTTAAGGCGGTTACCACTCTTCGTAGTGGCAAACAAGTTGAAAAGACCATAGTGCCAAAGGTTCCACCCAAGCCACAATTGCCAACAGAAGAGTCCATTGAGGGTGAGGCCAAGGAACGTGTGGCCGAAAAAGGTGGGATGAGTAAAGATAAAGAAAATGAGCAAATTGAAAATGAACATGTGGTTGATGATAGCTTGTGTTTTCCTCCTATGCCTGCCCCCTTTCCCCATCGTTTGAAGTCACCTGTCAAGGTGGCTAATTATTCTGACATTTTAGACATGTTTAAGCAGGTAAAAATCAATATCCCGCTCCTTGATGCCATCAAGCAAATACCGTCATGTGCCAAAATTTTGAAAGATCTATGCACGGTAAAGCGGAGGCTAAATGTCCGGAAGAAGGCATTCTTGATGGAACAAGTGAGCTCCATTCTGAGGACCAACACTCCCCCCAAATTCAAAGATCCCGGTTGCCCAACAATTGCCATCACTATAGGAGATTGCTGGGTTGAACAAGCATTGCTTGATCTGGGAGCAAGTGTCAATCTCCTTCCCTACTCCGTGTATCAACAACTCAAGCTCGAGGAGTTGAAACCTACTTCAATCACACTTCAACTTGCGGATCGTAGCATCCGCACACCAAGGGGAGTAGTGGAAGATGTGTTGGTGCAAGTTGATAAGTTTTATTTTCTAGTCGATTTTATTGTATTGGACACTCATCCTGTTGCTAATCTTAGTTCCCAAATCCCCGTGATACTTGGGCAACCTTTCCTTGCTACATCTAATGCAGTGATAAATTGCAGGAATGGTCTGATGAAATTGGCATTCGGGAACATGACACTGGAACTTAACGTCTTCAATTTGGCAAGGCAACCAGGGGATGACGAGGAGGCAAATGAGGTCAATAGAATTGACACAATGATTGATGAGCACTTAGAGTTAGAAGGGATGTTGAAACTTAAGGAGGAAGAATTGGTTGAATTGGAGAAGTTGAATGAGCAAGAAAAGGTGGAGGAGTTGAAAGGAATGGAAAGGTGGATCCCCACATTTGAAGAGCTACCTGAGCAAGAGAAGAAAATTTTCCCTTCGGATGAGAAAAATCCAAAACTGGAATTGAAGCCATTGCCCGCACATTTGAAATATGCTTATCTTGGCAATGATGAGACTTTCCCGGTAGTCCTTAGCTCTACCCTAACCATGGAACAAGAAGAAAAACTTTTGGGGGTAATGAGAAAGCATAAGGGAGCGATTGGGTGGACTATTGCAGATATCAAGGGAATCAGTCCTATAATTTGCACCCATCGCATCTATCTTGAGGAAGATGCTAAAACCTCCCGACAACCTCAAAGGAGATTGAATCCGAGCATGAAAGAAGTAGTGAAGGATGAGGTGTTAAAGCTACTTGATGTGGGCGTTATCTTTCCAATCGCAGATAGCAAATGGGTAAGCCCCACACAAGTCGTCCCAAAGAAATCTGGAGTCACAGTGATTGAAAATGAGGAAAATGAACTCATACCTACAAGAGTCATTACCGGATGGAGGGTTAGCTAGGGTTTATTCCTTTTACTGTACAGTTACTTTTACTTATTTATGTTAATGTTATTTTATGTCACTCACTTGATGTGGTTGTATAGATTGGGTTCTCTTAGATCCAGATCTTGGTGCTTTTGTCGAAAGCGCAATTGCGAGGTGTTCTCTTACCCTACTTATCTTTTTTATTGTCTTCCATTGCATATTTTATCTTTTTGTTGCATTGAGGACAATGCATGGTTCTAGTTGGGGGGTGAGGTGCACTATTTGTATGATACACCAAGGTTGTTTGGAATTTTTTTGATTTTTGCTTGCAATTGTGAAAAATAGGTGAAATTTTTGAAACTTTTTGATGAAAAAAATATCTAATTGTTGATCTGTATTCCTTCATGATGTGCTTGTGTGAGTTGATGACATGTTGATCTTTGTTTTGAACTTTGTGCACATGAGTATTCTATGGAAGTGGATCCTATGCATGAGTATCATTTAGGTATTGATTTTTGAACTCAACTGTATGTAACTCTTGAATGTGTAATTTTGGCAATTTACGGATTGGATTCATGTTTTTAAGCTTGACATAAGTAGTGGAGACGAGTAAAGACCCTTGAGAGCTTTAGTGCCAAATCATTTTTGGAGGGAATTTACAATTACTCAAAGAACATATTTTTTGTCAAGTTGTTCAATAGTCTCATTATGTTCGCGTTGATTAGTGCATTTGGCTAGTAGACTGATTTGTCTTGAACATATAATGCCCTCCCATGCGGACCTGGAAGTGATATTAGGCCATCTTTGAATATTTTGAGCCTTTAACCTTTTTCTTGTGCAAATATTATCCCTAGTGCCGTGATTGAGCTTATTTGGAATTCGTTTCTATGCCACACAATTGACCAAACCTGTGAAAACAAGAAAGATATACCTTACCTTGGTTGTTCCTAAAAGCAGAAATGAGTGATTGCAAAAGTAAAGGATGTATGGTGTGGAAACCCAAACAAAAGGGATAAATGATGTTGAAACTCAAAGAGTTCAATGGAAAAAGAATGAAAATCCAAGAAAAGGAAGAAAATGGGTGAAAGAAGAAAATAAAGAGAAAAAGAAAAGGAAATTGTTGAAAAAAAAAAAAAGAGAAACGAAGAATGTGGTGACGGGGTGAGAATCAAAATCCCATGAAAAGGGAAGTGTTTTTCTAGAATAAAAGTCTCTCACTCGGAACAACCCTCTTTGTTATCCTATATCCTTCATTTCAATTTCCTAGATACCACCCCAAGGCCCCATTTTAACCCTTAAAGTCCTAAGTGATCTAGAGAAGTTGGGAGGTGCATATTTCAAAGGAAATGATGAGTTTAGTCTTACTACCTAATGCCCTAATATTCTATTCATGAGACTATGCCAAGTTCGCTTCATTTTCATTTGTTAACTTCATTTTTGGATTACATGTGGGCACACTTTGTTTTGAACATAAGACTCTATCTCACATGTACACATGGAGTGCATACCAGGATAACTTGACTGTATTTCATTGCTTAAGAGTGTCCCTTGGTGAGTTGTTGCATTGAAGCTGAATTTGTCCAATTTTTCAAATGTGAATCCTGTTGTGTAACTGTTCAAATTACTTGTTTAATTCACACACACACAAGTTGAAAATCAATGTTTAGGTGCATACTTTAGACTAGTATCTAAAACTATGGTTTTGCTCATGTTAGCCTAGTTCAATCAATTGAGAAATTTGTTAAGTAACTCAGGGCTTGCAACAATGAGGGAATACTGCTCAAGTTTTTGATATTTGGAAAGGATTAGAACTATGTGTGTTGTTTAAATCCATTTTTACATTTTGGGATACTCATTTTGATAATTAAAGAATAGAAATCCATTCCTTGGATGTTGAATGCATCAAAGTTTTAAATCACTTTGCAATTTTGAATTTAACTTGGGCATGATGGATCAAATTGTGGAAATTAAGTGGAGTACATCTTTTGGAAGGGAGTTGGAGTCACAAGTAATGTGAGGAAATGTCTAGGAAGGTTCTAAGCTGAATTGGAGTGGTGGTATGCTCAGTAGGAGGAGTCTGTCTGACAAAGCAGAACAGTACCGGTATTCAGTACCGGTACGCCAAACCTTCTGGAGTCGAAGTACCGGTACTCAGTACCGGTACTGTATGGTACCGGTACTCAGTACCGGTACGATTTGTCTGACACGAAAATTTTTTAGGGCTTTTAATTTAAACTCCTCGTTAAACCCTTCATTTCCCCACTTCTATTCCTGCCCTATTCCTCTCTCCCTCACTCGAAAACACTCCAAGGTCCCAAAACCCTCTCCACTTCCCTCTCAATCCATAAAACCCCCTTTGATTTCGGCTTCTTTGGACAACCCTCATTGGATAATCTCAATGGTTCGCACCAAGAGAGCAGGACCAGGGCCAGGACCAGAGCCCAGTTCCCCTCCTGCCAAGGTATCCTCCAGCCGCAAGAGAGGAGGCGAAGGGTCAAGTGAGGACCCAGAGGAGCAGAGGAAGAGGGCTAAGAGGGATGCCCGTCGCCAATTGATCGATGGTAAGGGTGTGACCTGATTAGCACATAACAAGGACATGTATGGTGTGCTAATGTGCTTTTGTTTCACCTTTTTTGTCAATAAATGGGAGTGTTTTGGTTTTGATTGTGGCTTGATGGAATTTTGGGTGAATGCATGTAAAATGATGTAAATGACATGATTTAAACCCCCATGGTGTTATATGAGGCTAATGGAGTGTATGGGGTAGCTTTAAGGATGGTTTGGAGGGGAAAGAAATCCAATTTTTGCTCACAGTCTGAAAACCTTCTGGAAGGTGTATGTCGGCCTTCCGGAAGGTTTTGCTAAAAACCCTGGATGCCTTGTTCACAGCTAATACCTTCCGGAAGGTTTTGTCCACTAGAATGAACCTTCCGGAAGATTTTAGCTACTGGAGTAAAACCTTCCGGAAGGACTTGTCTACTGGAATGGACCTTCCGGAAGGTTTTGCCTTGTGTTTCTTTTTGACTGCCAAAATCTTCCGGAAGGTTTTGTTTTCTGGAATGAACCTTCCGGAAGGTTTTGGCTACTGGAATGAACATTCCGGAAGATTTTTTTGCTACTGATGTCGACCTTCCGGAAGTTCTTGCATTTGATTCTTTTCATTTAACTGTTCTTTCAGCGACCTTCCGGTAGGTGTATGTCGACCTTCCGGAAGGTTTTTGCACTTTTCTCCAGACAGCCTGTAACTCAACTTTGCGGCTTGGAGGGTCCCACATGCACTTCTCCTACATGCTTCCTGACATCCCTTACACATCCTGGAGCCTCCCTCACCCCTGCATTGATTTGGATGAGTCTTGATAATTAATGAAGAGAGAGAAGAAGAAGGAAGCTGGGTGGGCAGACAGCTCTGCCTCACCCCCTGTCCAGCCCATGTTGCTGCACCCCTAGTGATGGAGATCAACTCTGTAGACCTCCCTCTCTCTCCAGGCACGTTTTGGGGGGAAAGTGATGAGCGCATAATATTGCATATTTGAAGGGCTCATTACATGCATTATAACTCCACTTTTGCATTTAAATACTTAGTGTTAGCCAAAATTGTCTATAATGTTGATATTTTGATGTTGCAACCTTTTATAGCTTAAATGATTTATTTTAGGACATTGCAACCTTGATGGATGTGTGGTGAAGGCATGGACACATTACATGAAGAATTGGAGGCTTAAAAGTGAAGAAATCAAGAAGGCATTGGTGCTTGGGAACAAGGGCACCAGCTGCAGCAACAATTGGAAGCACTTCCTCGGAATTCCTCCATTTTGAACATGATCTACTCAGAATTTGGAAAAGTTAAAAACATGAAAGTTGTAGATATAGGTGTCTTCTGTTTGGTGTCAAAATTTCAGCCCAATCCAACGGTTAGATCAAGAGTTATGCCGATTCTACCGAAGGTGGTCCAGTGCAGAAAAACAGTACCGGTACTCGGTACCGGTACCAAATGGTACCGGTACGCAGTACCGGTACTCCGAACCTTCTGGTCGCGAAAACAGCCTGTAACTCAACTTTGAGGCTTGGGGGTCCCACCTACACTTCTCTCACGCCTATCCCAACATTTCCTTACACATTTGCAGGCCTCCTACACTCAAGTGGAAGACTTTGAAGGCCAATGCATTAATGAAGAGGAGAGAGAAGTGGGCTGCCATATGGGGTTGCAGGCTAGCCTGTCAAGACCCATCAACTCAGCCCCCTCTTGAGGGAGGTCTGCACACAGCTAGGGGGGAGCCTCTTGGACGTTTTGGAAGTCTTACACACACCAATATATTCAGCATTACACACACATTGTATGGGGGTTGGCTACCTAAGCTTAGGAGTAGAGATAGAGAGCTCCAAGGAGGAAGAAGATGAATAGTATAATGTAATTTCGTTTTTGCATTTCTTCCATCCTTTTCCATGTAATCTATTGTAAGACTTGTTTAAAGCTTTGTTTATTGTCTTTAATCTCATTTATTTCAAGTACTTTGCAAGTTTCAATACACCATTTTACATTTCACCATTGTTGCTCAAGTTCTTCATTTTCAAGCTTAAAATGGGTATTGAATATTTTTCTCCTTAGTTTACGATTTCTTGCTTTAAGTTAAGTTTCATGCTTCATGCTTCATGTCTTCATTATATCCATTTACATTATTATGCTTGTCTTTCATTTTACCATGAGTAGTTAGATTTAAGTTGGTAAATCCAAAGGAAAATTTCTCTTGGGGATTCCATTTCAACTCATTCTCCTCCCTCCCTTAAGAGTCCAATGGTTCGGTTTGACGGGGTTGAGAGTGGATGAATTGGTGCCTTTGATATTTCATAGACTTGTCACGGTTTATTCTTAGATCATCACCAACCTCATCCCTAGCTTCCCCCGAATCAATTGTTCATTCATGCTCTATCGGAGTTAAGGAGGGATTGGAGTTGAAATGGTAGTCCTATTGGAGTGACTTCCTTTGGATTAGCCAACATTTTTTTCTTGCATTTTCCATACATAAACACAACCACAAAACACAAATACAAGATTTTACATTTTCTTTTCACTTTTGCAAAATCACTCTCACAAAACTCTCTTTCCTTCCCTGAGGAGACGACCTTGGAATTCTTTCCAAGTAAAACATCGACAACGAAAGACTCCTTACGATTGGGGAGCACTTTTGTGCACACCGCATCTCATTCCATCTATTTTGTTCATCACATTTCCATTCACATACATTTTATTGTTGTTCCTATCTTCTTGCATCATCCGGAGGGAGAGTGACAATCCCCCATCACTATAAGCCACATACACACATTGAGGGTGAGGGTGATGTTTAGAGGTTAGGAAACAACAACGCATTTCCAATCAATCAGAAAGCAAGAGTCTCCTTGGGGGGGTATTCATTCATGATGTATTAGAGGATAGAGAGTTGGAGAGGGAGAAGCTCTGGGCGAGGAAGACAATGAATAGTAGTTTTAGAGAGAGAAAGTTGTGATTTTTGCATTTCTTTTGCTGCATTGTCTTGTAATCAATGGTAGGAACCTTTATATCTTGAATGAATGCCATTAATGTCATTTTTCCCTTATGTCATTGCTAGTTTAATGCTCCCATTTAAATTCTACCATTAATGCTTCAAAAGTTATTCATGTTCATAGCTATAAAACAGATTTCCATGCTCCATTTCCCTTCCATGTCCATTTCCTTTATGCTTGTCTTGCATTGTTAATATGAGTAGCTAGGATTTAAGTTGGTTAATCCAAGGGAAAATTCCTCTTGGGAATACCATTTTCAACTCTTCTTCATTCCTCCCTTTAGAGTCAAATGGTTCGGTTTGACGGGGTTGAGAGTGGATGAGTTGGTGAGCCTTTGATATTCCGTAGGCCTAGTCACGGTTTATGCTTAGATACTCACCAATCTCGTCCCTAACTTCCCCCGAATCAATCGTTCATTCATGCTCAATCGGAGGAAGGCTTTGAGTTGATTTGGTATTCCCATTGGAATGAACCCTTTGGATTAGCCAACACTTGCTTTATTTGCATTTTCATTTACAAACCAAACACAAAACTCAAACAAAAGATTTTACATTTTCTTTTCACTTTTGCAAAATCACTTTCACAAAACTCCCTTTCCTTCCCTGAGGAGACGACCTTGGAGTACTCTTCCAAGTAAAACACCGACAACGAAAGACTCCTTGCGATTGGGGAGCGCTTTTGTTCACACCCTGTAACACCCCGTATTTTTCTTTTATAGATATGTATATAGATATATATAGTAAATAATTGTTGTAAAAACATGGATATGAGTAGTGACGATAGGAATAAAAACTAGAGATGCGAATTGATTGGGAAGTTAAGCTTCGAAGATGTTTAAACTTGGAAAGGGTGAATAGACAAGTTTCTAAAGGTTTTTAGGTCAAAATAAGGTTTCCATTGAGTCCGGAAGGTCGAAAAACCTTGGGAGAGGTAATATGAGGTGTATTAGAAGTTATGAAATATTTTGGAGTTAAAACACATTTTAGAGAAAATTTGGGAATTTAGGATTTTGGACACTGCTTAGTATTTTGGCCATAAATTTTTATTCGTAAGTCCAATTGATCTGAAATTTTTACAGTAGATAGTAGACATCTAGGGTTACAAAAGTGTATCTCATGAAAATTTTCCAATTCGACCTCTAAATGGGTCAAAATTGCACTGGAAGTTGAAATAAAAATCTGGCAGTCAAACCGTACCGGTACGCAGGACTCCAGTAGCTCAACCGTACCGGTACGCCCGATAAAGCCCAGCCCGATCCGACTTCGGGTCTTTCTCCATTTCTTCCACTATAAATACATCCCTACACCTCTCTAAATCCCATTTCACCACTCCAAACCCTAGGTAGCCTTAGAAAGAGAGAAAGGGAGAGAAAAACACAAATATGGAGGGAGATTTACACCATTCTTGAAGATCAAAACCCTAGATTTCTCAAGATTCCACTTCTATACCCATTTCCTTTTCTTCCCTTCTTCACCCAATCTCACCCAAATCTCTTGAAACCCTAGGAGGAGGAAATTAAGAGGAAAAGGAAGGAGAACAAGAAGGTTTTGAAGGTTGGGTCTTGGATTTATAGCTTGGCTTAGAAGGTAGGGGATTTCTTCCTATTCTCTTACATTGAGGCTAGGGTTAAATTATATGTATTCTTTTGGTTCAAAATCATATATACTTGCTATTATTTACTTGATTCTTGATCCTCTTGCATTTATTACCAAGTTTTAAACATTGTAGTAGTTGTGTAACCATTAAAGGTCCATTTCTCATTCTCAAACCCTAGTTTTAAGAAAAATGAATCTTTCCTCTTTACATTTTCCTTGTTCTAACCATCACAACCTTAGTGTTTGATATTGTGTAACAAAATAATGTTTATGGTGATCTCTTGCTCTTTTTCTTCCATTTTGCTATGGTACAAATTGTGAAATTTGGGGATTTGTGGAGTTATGGGTTAATTGAGGAAATGGTGGATATCGTATGTCTTGTTTGGTTGTTTGGAGGAACAAGGGTGAGAGGTTCCCTGTAAGGATGCTTGAGAAATAAGGCTTTGAGGGTGAATTGGGGACTGGTGTAATTGTTGTTTATGTGAGATATTTTGTTAGTATTTTATCTCTTGGGTGGTTGTACGATACGAACATGGATTACTATGAACCGGGGATCATGTAGTGGGTATACGTCTTTATATGCCACGCGGATATGAACTTTTCCTACCACCTGGGGTGGGTAGACGCCTTTGTACGCCGTGTGGGTATAAACTTTTCATATCGCTAATGATCACGGTTTAGTAACGTGGGTTGTATCGGGCACACCGTGTGGGTCATCGTGCATTGTACCAAATACGATTTCTGCAAGAGTTTTGGGGTAGTATGGGATGCCACAAGAACTTGTGGAAATGGTGTTTGGTGGGATGGATTATGTTTTGGGAATTGATTCTTATTGGTATCTTGTGTTCATTTATTCTTTTAATTATCGTGGTTCCTTAAACTTGAGATCTATTTAAAATGTCCTGCTTTTCCTTCAAAATGTTATATATGCTATTTGTGAACATGAGACCAACCGTTTTATATGCTTTCCTAAACCTTGTTTGAGTTTGGGAAGATTTTGCTACAGAGCTGCGTGCTCATCCCCTACAATTAACATTTTTCAGATTATGCTATAGAGGAGGAGCTTGGCGCTAATGAGCCGGGCCTTGGGGAAGCCTCATTAGAGGGGTACCTGGATCCCGAGTGGGACATGTAGAGATGCCTCTTTTATTTTTGGTACTAGACTAGGAACCAATATGTACAAACATTGTAAAGTCTAGTTTTCTTTTGTAATTCCGCTGCGCTACATTATTAAATTTTTGAGATGTAAATGCCATGGTTGGGCATATTCTTTTGGATAATGATGTAAATATTTTATGGATGATGAATGAAGTTTAATTTATTTATGGATGATATTAGTGCTCTCATGATGTGAATGTTTTAGAATGTAATGCCGTCCAGGGTGTGTTTTGGGGCATTACACACCCGCATTTCATTCCACATATTTTGTTCATTCCACAATTCCATCCACCACCATTCCGTTGTTGCCTAATCTTTTGCATCATTCCGAGTGAGAGTAACACTCACCCATTCCTATAAGCCATACACACATTTAGGGATGATGTTTAGAGGTTAGGATACAACAACGCGTTTTCCACTCAATCATTTTGGCGCCGTTGCCGGGGAAGGCAAGTGTTGAGTTCGAGGGTGATTTTGGACGGCATGGTAAGTCTCGTGATTTTCATCACGGGCCAAGGTATGTCGTCTCTTTTGTATATATTTTGTTTTAGTTTGTGTTTTATATAATGTCTTATAATTTTTATGATAATGTATCAAATGCCCAAAATTTTCAAAATATGTGTAAGATTTGTGATGAGTATGGGCATATTTCTAGTGAGTGCCCAAGAATGGCCTCTTATTTTGAAAACGTATGCAAGATTTGTGGTGAGTATGGACACATCACTAGTGAGTGCCCAATAAATGCCCCTTATTTTGAATATGTTTGCGAGATTTGTGGTGAGAATGGACACCTCAATAGTGAATGCCCAATAAATTATCCGGTTCAAGACTTTGCATGCGAAAACTTTTACCCCAACCATTATGCTACACCGAGTTACTCGAGTTATGGTTGGGAGAATGAACCTCATGATTTTTCATCCAATTTCACACCACCTAATGATTTTTGCCACTATCCAACATATAGGGACTCAACCGAACAAGAATTGGAAAATACGTTGTACGAGTTTATTCAATCCCAAATGGAATGCAATGCCCAAATGACCCAACAACTTTCTGTAATTAGTGATCAACTTAATACATTGACTAATGCTATAATTGCTATGGATGAAGAATTACACCTTGAGCATAGTCAATGTATTGAGGATGATCACCCCATTGAAATACATATTGAGGTTGAATCTCCCACCACTCTTGATTGTGAAAAGTTTGATGAAGTGATTATCTCACATGAGGCTAATGAGCCCAAGGTCTTTTCTCCATCTAAGAGTGGTGTTGAGATTCACATTTCTCAACTTGGGGAGGGCATTGCAATGGAGTTAAGTGAAGAAACTTTGAAAGAAAAATTGTATACTCCATTGTTTGAATTGCATAAACTCGCATACATCTTGGTTCGGTTGAGATTTTTGAATTATTATCCCTTGTATGGTTGGATAGATTGGATAGAAAGGGCATTTATACAACACAAAAATTTTAAAATCAAAAAAATTCATGGGCGCAAGGTCATATCCGAATTGAAGCCGGATTGATATGAGCCCTTTTTGCTTTGTTTCGATGTATATAGTAGTTAGATTTCTTTTAACTGTTATATTTTTCTTTTCTTGATGTTGTAGTGTAGAAGTTGTTTACCTCTCCCTAATTTGGACTCATTTCATTTTGAGCATCATCATAGACAAACTCATTCAATATCATGTTTTAGTCTAAGTTGGGGGGTGTAAACAAGTTTTTTGTGTTTTATTAATGTACATAGAAAAAAAAAAAAAAAAGGGGTATCTCATTTCCCAATTTACTTTCGTTTTTCTCATTTGCATGATTCCTTGTGCATTGAGGACAATGCATGGTTTAAGTTGGGGGGTGAGATGCACCATTTACATTTTCCACCACTTTTTGTATAGAATAAGTTGGAAATGTGAAAATTTTAAAAAAAAATTTGGAACATTTTTGTGAAAAATATTCAATATTGAACTATATTCCTCTATCTTAGTTGTTATGGGATTTGTGAATTGCTTGATCTTCATTTTGAACTTTGAATACATGAGCACATTATAGAAGTTTATCCTATTGCCAAGAGTATCACATATGTGTTTTCTTTCAAACTTAACCATAGTGCACCATGAACTTGTAATTTTGGTAATTTACGGATTGAGTTCACATTTTAGTGCTTGACATGAATAGTGGAGATGAGTAAGAACCCATGTGAGCTTTAGTGCCAATTCTTGTTGGAGGGAACTTACATGTACTCAAGGAACAATTTTTCAAATTTCACATTTGTTCAATAATCTCATTATGCTTGTTTTGGTTAGGTGCATTTGGGTAGTTAATTGACTTTGTCTTGATATGTACAATGCTCTCCCATGCCTATCTAGAGATGATCTTAGGCCTTTTTTGAATGCTTTGAGCCTTTGCCTTTTTCTTGTGAAAAGTTTATCCCTAGTGCCGTGATTGAGCCTAATTGAATTCATTTCTATGCCATACATTGACCAAGCCAATGAAAATGATAAATATCTACCTTACCTTGGTTGTTCCTAGAGCGGGATATGATTTGATCGTAAAAGAAAAGGAAGTATGGTGTGGAAACTCAAACAAAAGGGATAAATGATGTTGAAACTCAAAAGAGTTGAATGGAAAAAGAATGAAAATCCAAGAAAAGGAAAAAAAGGGGTGAAAGAAGAAAAGAAAGAGAAAAAGAAAAGGAAAATGTTAAAGAAAAAAAGAAAAAAGAAACAAAGAGTGTGGTGATGGTGTTAGCCTAGAAATCCCATAAAAGGGAGATCTTTTTGAAATAAAGGTCATTCACTCGGAACAACCCTCTTTGTTATCATATATCCTTCATTTTTCCTACCTCAATATCACCCCAAGGCCTCATTACAACCCATGAAAGTCCTAAATGATCTAGAGAAAGCATGGGGGATGCATACTTTGAAAAGAACAAGAGAAGTTGGTTTTGCTATCAAATGCCCTAGCATTCCCTTCATGAGATTATGCCAAGGTTGTTTCATTTTTATGCATACTTCATTTTTGGATTATATGTGATCTTATTTCGTTTTGAGCACAAGATTCCATCTCATATATACACATGGAGAGCATGCCAAGATAACTAGAGTGTGATTCATTGCGAGAGACACCCTTGGTGAGTTTGCATCGAAGCTTAATTTGGATAGCCAAAGTGAATGTGAATTCCGTTGTGTAAATGTTTAAATTACATGTTCATTTCACACACACACGAGTTTGAAAATGAATGTGTATGTGGATACTCTAGAATAGCATTTAAGGCTATGATGTGTTTTATGTGTGATTAGTTCGGGTGTTCGGATCAAGTTATTGTTGACATCCCATTGCTAATTAAGATAAGGGAATATATTTCAAATATTGGATACAAGGAAAAGAAGTTTGTAGGTACCTTCACTGGAAACCTTCACGAGACAAAACTCGTCCACTAGAGATCACCTAGGGGTTTAAAGGCTTATTGCATGTGCTAAATGCAATTGCGGAATTAGTATAAATTTATTTTGTTTGCTTGCTTTTTATATTTTGTTTGCTAGGGACTAGCAAAACTTAAGTTGGGGGGTGTGATTAGCACATAACAATGACATGTATGGTGTGCTAATGTACTTTTGTTTCACCTTTTTTGTCAATAAATGGGAGTGTTTTGGTTTTGATTGTGGCTTGATGGAATTTTGGGTGAATGCATGTAAAATGATGTAAATGACATGATTTAAACCCCCATGGTGTTATATGAGGCTAATGGAGTGTATGGGGTAGCTTTAAGGATGGTTTGGAGGGGAAAGAAATCCAATTTTTGCTCACAGTCTGAAAACCTTCCGGAAGGTGTATGTCGGCCTTCCGGAAGGTTTTGCTAAAAACCCTGGATGCCTTGTTCACAGCTAATACCTTCCGGAAGGTTTTGTCCACTGGAATGAACCTTCCGGAAGATTTTAGCTACTGGAGTAAAACCTTCCGGAAGGACTTGTCTACTCGAATGGACCTTCCGGAAGGTTTTGCCTTGGGTTTCTTTTTGACTGCCAAAATCTTCCGGAAGGTTTTGTTTTCTAGAATGAACCTTCCGGAAGGTTTTGGCTACTGGAATGAACCTTCCGGAAGATTTTTTTGCTACTGATGTTGACCTTCCGGAAGTTCTTGCATTTGATTCTTTTCATTTAACTGTTCTTTCAACGACCTTCCGGTAGGTGTATGTCGACCTTCCGGAAGGTTTTTGCACTTTTCTCCAGACAGCCTGTAACTCAACTTTGCGGCTTGGAGGGTCCCACATGCACTTCTCCTACATGCTTCCTGACATCCCTTACACATCCTGGAGCCTCCCTCACCCCTGCATTGATTTGGATGAGTCTTGATAATTAATGAAGAGAGAGAAGAAGAAGGAAGCTGGGTGGGCAGACAGCTCTGCCTCACCCCTTGTCCAGCCCATGTTGCTGCACCCCTAGTGATGGAGATCAACTCTGTAGACCTCCTTCTCTCTCCAGGCACGTTTTGGGGGGAAAACAAGAGTCTCCTTGGGGGGGTATTCATTCATGATGTATTAGAGGATAGAGAGTTGGAGAGGGAGAAGCTCTGGGCGAGGAAGACAATGAATAGTAGTTTTAGAGAGAGAAAGTTGTGATTTTTGCATTTCTTTTGCTGCATTGTCTTGTAATCAATGGTAGGAACCTTTATATCTTGAATGAATGCCATTAATGTCATTTTTCCCTTATGTCATTGCTAGTTTAATGCTCCCATTTAAGTTCTACCATTAATGCTTCAAAAGTTATTCATGTTCATAGCTATAAAACAGATTTCCATGCTCCATTTCCCTTCCATGTCCATTTCCTTTATGCTTGTCTTGCATTGTTAATATGAGTAGCTAGGATTTAAGTTGGTTAATCCAAGGGAAAATTCCTCTTGGGAATACCATTTTCAACTCTTCTTCATTCCTCCCTTTAGAGTCAAATGGTTCGGTTTGACGGGGTTGAGAGTGGATGAGTTGGTGAGCCTTTGATATTCCGTAGGCCTAGTCACGGTTTATGCTTAGATACTCACCAATCTCGTCCCTAGCTTCCCCCGAATCAATCATTCATTCATGCTCAATCGGAGGAAGGCTTTGAGTTGATTTGGTATTCCCATTGGAATGAACCCTTTGGATTAGCCAACACTTGCTTTATTTGCATTTTCATTTACAAACCAAACATAAAACTCAAACAAAAGATTTTACATTTTCTTTTCACTTTTGCAAAATCACTTTCACAAAACTCCCTTTCCTTCCCTGAGGAGACGACCTTGGAGTACTCTTCCAAATAAAACACCGACAACGAAAAACTCCTTGCGATTGGGGAGCGCTTTTGTTCACACCCGCATTTCATTCCACATATTTTGTTCATTCCACAATTCCATCCACCACCATTCCGTTGTTGCCTAATCTTTTGCATCATTCCGAGTGAGAGTGACACTCACCCATTCCTATAAGCCATACACACATTTAGGGATGATGTTTAGAGGTTAGGATACAACAACGCGTTTTCCACTCAATCATGACCTGTGAACGATTTTTGGATAAAATTTCCCTTTCCCCCATTAATCCCGTTGTGAAAATCATTAAGGGACATGGGATGCATTTCTGGTTCAAGGAGGTTGAGGGTTACAACCTAGCATTGGTGAGGGAGTTCTACCGTTCATTGAAATTAGTTGAGGTTGCTGTTGGGGAAGTTCTGAGAGTGAACGTTAGGGGAAAGGTGTTTACAGTGACCCCTGATGTCATAGCCACCCTTCTTGGAGACTATCAGAGACCCCCATCTTCCCCACCTGTCTATCCCTACAACATGGGAAGAGCTAAGACTAAGGCGGAGTATGTCGATTTGATGTATGAGGATCCGGCTGAATTCAAGGGAGTGGTTCATAGTGGTGGGTTGAAGCATGTTTATGGGCTTCTCAACAAATTGCTTCATTATAACCTACTCCCAAGGGCTGCAGAAAAGAAACCAAACCTGGAAAAGCTGGCCATTCTGGATGCTGTTGTGTTGGGCAAAACAATCGATTTTGCCCTTGTTATTTGGGAAGTTATGAAAGACTTTGCCATCACAGAGAAGCCATCGACTAACCTGCCGTATGGAAGCTTGGTTACCCGACTGTGTAACCATTTTAAGGTTAAGGGCTACGCATCAGAAAAACTCACTCCACCCGAGACTGGGGCCATAGGTAGGGCCAGTAGCCAAAAGAGGAGGGCTATGGGTCGTGGGGAGCGAGCTCAGCTTGAGTCTGATGAGGACGTTGTACCAACTGCACCCACCATGCCATTTAAGCCTGTTTCAGCACGCTCAGTCCCTAAGAGACTTGATGCACTAGAGACGACAGTGCATGGGATTGAGGCCTCGGTTCAGGGAATGATGGTGATGATGAAGGAGATGTACATGCACACATTCCCTGGGAGACCCATCCCAGAAGTTCCTACTGCACCTTCAACCTCCAGGGTGAATGAGGATGTGGAAGATGATGAGGAGTCTGAGGAAGGGGAAGAATCAGAGGGTTATGAGGAAGAGAGTGATGGAGAGTAAGGAGTTCTTGTGCTAGTATAGGATTTTGTGTAGTTGGGGGGGGGGGGGGGAGATTAGGCTATTTTGTTCTTTTTGATGACCTACTCCATTTTGTACTCCAACTTCGTTCACATTAATATAAACCCACAATTGTTCCATTTTACTCACTTTCATGTTGTTACTTGCATTTTGATTGATTGAATGAATGATCATTGATTTGGATTGAATATGTGCTATTTTCATTGTGTTATGCTGGGGAATGAATCTTTTGCTAAGGGACTAGCAAAACTTAAGTTGGGGGGTGTGATTAGCACAAAACTTTGTATATTTTAAGGTGCTAATCAGCTCATTTCACTTGTTTTTGAAGATTAAATGATAGGAGTTATGATGATTGAAGTCTTAACGTCAAAAATTTGTGTTTGCAGTTGAAAGGAGCTAATTATGGTTTGTTAAGGCCCACCCATACCACTTGGGATGAAAGGAGATGAAAAGAGAACTTGGGGACAGCTCAGGAGCAAAGAAATCAGAAGTTTCAAACAAGGAGGCAGAACAGTACCGGTACGCCAAACATTCTGGAGTCGAAGTACCGGTCTCAGTACCGGTACGATTTGCCTGACAAGCCCAGAGTCTGCAGATCTGCTCAGCTACTTCGAGGGTCCCACCATAGATGCCCCCACACTCCTCTGACACGCCCACAACACTGTTCATCAGGCCCACGCCTTACTCTGCACTCTACAGCTACAGCCTTAAATGAAGAGAGAGAGAAGAGGAGGAGCTGGGTGTGTGCAGACCAATTCTGCACTCCCTTGTCCAGGTCATCCAGGCTACACCCTACTGATGGGGGTCACTTCAGGGAGCTACAGGAACAGACCAGGCACGGTTTTGGAGGGAAAGAGCTCTCCAATGATCGACATTATTCCATAGCAGAGAGAAGGAGATAGAGAGAGAGGCTCTGGGCGTAGAAGACGATGAATAGTAGTTTTAGAGAGAGAAAGTTATGATTTTTGCATTTCTTTTACTACATTGTCTTGTAATCAAGGGTAGGAACCTTTATATCTTCAATGAATGTCATTAATGTCATTTTCTCTTATGTCATTGCTAGTTTAATGCTCCCATTTAAGTTCTACCATTAATGCTTTCAAAGTATTCATGTTTATAGATATAAAATAGATTTTCATTTCATTCACTTCTAGTCTATGATTTCTTGCACTTAGTTACTTCAAAACTCCATATCCATACAATGCATTATATTTACATTGTCATTTCTATTTCAAGTTTGAGTAGCTAAGCCCTTTTTGTTGGCAAGACCAAGGGGAATCCTCATTTGTGTATATCGTTTCAACTCTTTCTACACCCTTCCTTTAGAGTCCCATGGTTCGGTTTGACCGGATTGAAGGTGGATGATTCGGTGAGTCTTTGATAATTCGTAGGCCTAGTCACGGTTTATGTTTAGGCACTCACCAACATCATCCTCGGCTTTCCGTGAATCAACCGTTCATTCTTGCTCAATCGGAGGAGTGAGTTGAGTTGAGATAGTATACCCATTGGAGGGACCCCTTGGAATTGCCAACGCTTGTTCTCTCAGTCTAATTTTACCAAAACACACTTCACCAAACAATTTCCAACAACAAGAATTTTACACTTTCTTTGCCCAAAATCACTTTCAAATTGGTTTACTTCCTTCCCCGTGGAAACGACCTTGGAATACCACCAAGTAAAAGACGACCCACGAAAGTCTCCTTGCGATTGGGGAGCATTTTTGTGCATTCACCTATCACATTCCCACTGACCTATTTCCTTTCCTATTGCCCTTTCTTTTCACACTATTCCAAGGGAGCGTGACCTCCCTTCCCGGTTGAATATACATCACACATACACCTTGGGTGATAGTATTTTAGGGGTTAGGAATAGGACTGTTTTTGCTCAATCACTCCAGCCTTCTTGAAGAGTATGAGCAATATAAATCTGAGGCAAAGGAAAAAGAAGACGCTGCATATGATGAAGGGGTTGAAAAGGCAGAAAGTGATCTGGCCTTGCAGATCCCTCAACTCAAAGATGCGTACTTCAGCCAGGGCTGGCAGGCTGCTTTAGTTGCTGCAGGGGTTCTGTCTTCATTCGAGCTCTTTTCTAGGCACTCCCTTCCAAGTTCCTCCCAGCCTCCTGAAAACACTTAGAAAGTTTTTTGCAATTTTTTGATGTAATGGTTATTTTGTTGTAATCCTTTGTCTTTTGAATGGAAGTAACTTTTTTGTTTTCGGTGATCTTTGCTTGTCACTTATTCACAGAGCTCGGTCTCCTATCAAAGACTTTTTTAAACACAAAATTAATTTAGAACCAATTCAGGTTCTTGAAGTGGTGGCCCTAGCACGGCCCTTCTAAAAAGAGTTCGGTCTTTTAGAGATAATTCATTCAAACTCTTGAAGTTATGGCCTTTGCTCGGCTCTTCTTCAAAGAGTTCAGTCCCTCAACAGAGACCTTTAAATAATTTGGAAAAAAACTTTTAACTTTTGAAGTTATGGCCCTTGCTCGGCCTTTCTTCAAAGTGCTCGGTCCCTCAACAGAGACTTTTAAATACTTAGAAAAAAAAAACTCTTAACTTTTGAAGTTATGACCCTTGCTCGGCCCTTCTTCAAAGAGTTCGATCCCTCAACAGAGACCTTTAAATAATTTGGAAAAAACTTTTAACTTTTGAAGTTATGACCCTTGCTCAGCCTTTCTTCAAAGTGCTCGGTCCCTCAACAGAGACTTTTAAATACTTAGAAAAAAAAAACTCTTAACTTTTGAAGTTATGGCCCTTGCTCGGCCCTTGCTCGACCCTTCTTCAAAGAGTTCGGTCCCTCAACATAGATCTTTAAATACTTAGAAAAAAACTCTTAACTCTTGAAGTTATGGCCCTTGCTCGGCCCTTCTTCAAAGAGTTCGGTCCTTCAACAGAGACCTTTAAATACTTAACTCTTAACTTTTGAAGTTATGGCCCTTGCTCGGCCCTTCTTCAAAGAGTTCGGTCCCTCAACAGAGACCTTTAAATACTTGAAAAAACTCTTAACTCTTGAATTTATGGCCCTTGCTCGGCCCTTCTTCAAAGAGTTCGGTCCCTCAACAGAGACCTTTAAATACTTAGAAAAAACTCTTAACTCTTGAAGTTATGGCCCTTGCTCGGCCCTTCTTCAAAGAGTTCGGTATCTCGGTAGAGTTATTCTCAGATCCGCTTGGTCATCTGAGATAGTTTCTACCTCGCACCGACCCGCCAATCTTGTTGGACTCCAATCCATCCCAAGTCAGCTTACATAGTCATGCCTAGCTGTGGGCCTGGATCAGATCTGGTGGCTGCGCCTGATTTAAGTTGATACTTCTATCAGGATTTTTTGCCTCCCTGCCTTAACAGTAGGACGTATATAACAAGAAAAGTAGAGTGAGAATAGGGAGATGACTCCTCAAAAGATGTTTATTGATAACTTCAACTCCTCAGTACATTTGCAAAATTCTTGTTGATTCCTAAGGGGCACCCTTAAGTTTCCGAAGGCACTTTCGAGTTCTATTAAAAAGGCATTTTTTAGAAATAGAACTTTCTTAAATTCGCTATGTTCCAAGGGCGTAATACTGCTTTATGGTCCAAGATCTCGAGCTCATAGTATCCACTGCCACCTATTTGGGTAACTCTGTATGGACCCTCCCAATTTTCTCCGAGCTTTCCATGCGTTGGGTTCTTTGCCGACCCCAGTATGCGTCTAAGGACTAAGTCTCCAAGTGTGAAAGACCGAGGGTTAACTTTCTTTTCATAAGCTCGGGCCATTTGATGCCGATAAGAAGCCATCCTCAAAGCTGTCTGTTCTCTTTTCTCTTCTGCTAGATCAAGATCTCAGGTAATAACGACATCATTACCGTTGCTTTCAACTAGATCGGTTCTCAGGGTCGGTAAGCTGACCTCTAATGGGATTACTGCTTCCATTCCATAAGCCAGGGTGAAGGGGGTTTCTCCAATTGAGTGTCGAGGTGTGGTCCGGTACGTCCACAGAACACTCTGCAGCTCTTCTACCCATCTCCCTTTAGCCTCCTCTAACCTTTTCTTAATTCCATCCAAGATTGTCTTGTTGGAGATTTCTGCTTGACCATTGCTTTGAGGATAAGCTGGGGTGGAATAGTGGTTCCGAATTTCATATTGCTGACAGAAAGCTTTGAAGGGACCACTATTGAACTGTGTGCCGTTATCCGAAACAAGTGTGTGTGGAATTCCGAATCTGGTAATGATGTTCCTCCAGACAAACTTCCTTGTATCAGTATCCCTGATGTTGGCTAGGGGCTCAGCTTCCACCCACTTTGTGAAATAATCCGTTGCAACCAGAAGGTACTTCTCATTGCTAGGGGCCCGAGGTAAAGGTCCCACTATGTCCAGCCCCCATTGCGCAAATGACCACGGGCTCGCCAATGGAAGTAGTTCCTGGGATGGTTTTCTCGGTATTGGTGAGAATTTCTGACACTTCTCACATCGCCTAACAAACTGTCGAGCATCCTTCTGCATATATGGCCACCAAAAACCCTGGGAAATAGCTCGGTGTGCCAGAGATCTTCCACCTGTATGAGCTCCGCAACTTCTTTCGTGAATTTCGGATAGAAAGTCAGGAACCATTCTCGGGTGTACGCACCTCAGGTACGGGCCTCCGAATGAGCGTCGGTAAAGCTCATCTTTTGGGGATATCCAGAATCTGGTCGCCTTCAGTCGTAGCTTATGGGCTTCCTTCTTGTCCCTGGGAAGGTCACCATTTTTCAAGTAACCGAATATGGGCTCCATCCAGCTCGGTTCGGTTTCATTACGTAGCACTTCATTAAGGCTGGTCGGCAAAATGCAAGGCTCGGACTAGAACTCAATGGTTAGAGCTCTTTCAGTTTCTTGGTCAAGTGCCGAGGCCAGCGAGGCTAAAGCATCAGCATGTGAATTCTTTGCTCTTCCAACCTGATGGATTAAGTATTCTGGGATTTGCTTAGTTCTTTTTCTGCAATGGCATGATACGCCATCATCCTTTCATCCTTTGTTGTGTACTCCCCTATTATCTGATTCATCACCAGTTGTGAATCAGAGAATATCTGGAGCTTCGTTGCCCCCAGTTCGGCTGCTAGCCTTACTCCAACTATCAGAGCTTCATACTCGGCGTCATTGTTTGAGGCCTAGAAGCCGAGCCTGATGGCTTTCTCCAAAAGACAACCATCTGGACTCATCAGAGTGAGGCCGATGCCGACACCTTTTTGATTTGAAGACACATCAACAGATAGGATCCAGCCTTGGCAGTGCCCTACTTTCTGACCGTCATCAGTTTTTCCCTTCTGCTCTGAGCTATTTTTAGATTGAAATTCTGCAATGAAGTTTGCCACTACTTGGCCTTTGATCGCCTTCCTCGGTTCGAACACAACGTCGAACTCCCCAAGCTCGACTGCCCATTTAGCAACGCGTCCGAATAGGTCGACTTTATGAAAGAGCGACTTCAATGGTTGGTGGGTGAGAACTGTAATTTGATGGGCCTGGAAGTAATGTCTGAGTTTCTTAGCCGAGCTGATCAGTGCGAGTGCGAGTTTTTCCAACGGAGTATATCTCGACTTTGTATCTAAGAGCGTATTTCTCACGTAATAAACAGGTTTCAGCTTTTCACAATCATTCCTCATCAATGCTCCACTTACCGCGTGTTCCGATACAGCTAGGTAGTGGAATTGTTTTTCCTCAAGCGATGGGGTCGAGAGGATTGGTGGGGAGGCTAAGTATGCCTTAAGATTTACGAACGCATCCTCGCATTCCTGATTCCATAGTGCCCCCTTGTTTCCTTTGATTGATTGGAAGAAAGGTCTGCATTTGTCAGATGCTCTGGATATGAACCTCCCGAGTGTAGCTGCCATTCCAGTTAGCCTCTGCACTTCCTTTACAGATCGGGGTGATTGTAGATTTGCGATGTACTTCACTTGATCGGGGTTCACCTCTATACCTCGGTGGGTAACCAGGAAACCAAGAAATTTCCCTGACCTGACCCTAAATGCACACTTCGAGGCATTTAATTTCATCTTATACCTCCACAGAACATTAAAGGTGTTTCTCAGGTCGGAGTAGTGGTTAGTGGCCCTTCGACTTTTAACCACCATATCGTCTATGTAGACCTCTATAGTACTTCCTATCATGTGTGAAAACATTTTAGTTACCAACCTCTGATACGTCGCACCTGCATTCTTTAACTCGAAGGGCATTACTTTGTGACAATACGTTCCTCCAGGCGTTATGAAGGCAGTCTTTTCTTAGTCTTCTTCGGCAAAGGGGATCTGGTGGTATCCCCTGTAGGCATCCAAGAATCTCATCTGCTCATGCCCAGCAGTTGCATCAACTAATTGATCTATCTTAGGTAGGGGGAAGCTGTCTTTTGGACAGGCTTTGTTGAGGTCGGTAAAATCAACACAGATTCTCCATTTACCATTACTCTTCTTCACCACCACTGTGTTTGACAACTAGGTCGGGTATTGTACTTCCCTAATGGTCTGGGATTCGAGCAATCGAGTTACTTCCTCTTTTACTGCATCTTGATGCTGAGGATCCGACCTCCTGAGCTTTTACTTGACTGGCTTGAAGCTGGGGTCGACGTTCAGATGGTGACATGCTACTTCGGTCGGCACGCCGGGCATATTACTCGTGCTCCAAGCGAAAACGTTGGCATATTCTCGCAGCAAGGTGACGAGCTCTTTTTGTTGCTTGGGGCCAAGAGCAGTTCCCAGCAAAAAGTATTTCTCTGGATCTCCATCCTTGCCTAAAGGTACTTTAGTTAAGTTTTCAATCATTCGGTCTGTTGCTTCTTTTTCTGGGCCTAAAGGTACTTTAGGGATTTTCATGACAGCTTGTTCGGCAGATTCAGCTGAGCTGTCTGATGTTGATTGCTATTTCGCCTCCTCGGCTATTGAACTCCTCTCTCGAACCTCCATTCCATCTTTGACTTTGATCGAGGCCAGTAAACAGGTTCTAGAACTAACCTGGTCTCCTCGAATGTTTACTATTCCTTCAGACGAAGAAAACCTCAGCATCTAGTGGTACGTTGATGGTACCGCCTTCATGTCATGTAACCAGGATCGGCCCATTATCGCATTGTAAGCTGAAACCGTGTCCACTACCAGGAATTCGGTCATGATGCAAACTGGCCCAGTCTTTACAGGCAGCGTGATCTTCCCTCTAGGAAGAACTGTTTTTCCATTGAAGCCAATCAGTGGAGTATTTGAGGGTTTCAAACTCTCCTGTTTGAGGCCGAGCTTCTGGAAGAGATCCATGTACATGATTTCAGAGGAACTCCCTGGATCTATTAGCACTCTTTTGACGTCGTAGTTGGCAATCCTAAGTGTTATTACCAACGCATCATTATGTGGCTGATGAATCCCGATCAGATCCTGCTCAGAGAAGTAGATCATTTCCGCTGAGTCTTCAAACTTCATTCTCTTGGACCTTACTTCTGGGGTCAGCCGTAACTCAAACACCTCTATTTCCTTTGCGGCTTTCTGAATGTAGGCTCTGGCTGCATTATTAGTGGCCATTTGCGGGTTTATGGTTACGTGGATCATGTCTATCACTCTCGCTGTCGTGGTCTGGTCTCCATTCGGCTCGGTTCTTTCTCTGTCAACTCCAGTTCTTTCCTCGATGAACTCGGAGAGATGTCTGGCCTGAACCAGCTCTTCCAAATGCTGCTTCAAAGACCGACAATTTTCAGTCATATGCCCTACATCCCGATGATAGGAACATCTAAAGTTCGGATTTCTTTTCGTGGGATCTCCTGTTAACTTATTGGGCCATTTGAAGAATGGTTTCGCCTTTATTTGATTCAGTATCATGTATATCGGTTCTTTGAACAACGTATTTACCCCGAGAAAAGGGGACTTCTGGGGATAACCTTCCTTGTCATTCTTCCTTCCGCCCTCTCTACTTGGTTCTGTCTGCTTGTCTCGTTCGAAATGTCTTCTGCCTTAATGATCTTTAACCATGTCTCTGGATAAGTCGTCGTCGACCTTGGCATACTTCTCTATCCTCGCCATCAATTCCTCCAGGTCGGAGGCTGGCCTCCTGGTGAGTGATTGGTATAGAGGGTTCTCCTTCGGCAACCCGATCTTGAAGGACGCTATTGTAATTTCAGGATTACATCCTTCCACCTCATTCATAGTTTCCCAATAGCGATGAGCATACTCTCGCAGTGTTTCATTGTTCTTCTTCTTTAAAGTCAGCAGAGCTCCAACATCCTTTGGTTGCTTACTGTTTGTAATGAACCGAGCCGTGAACTGCTCGGCCAGTTGTGACCATCCATCCACCGATCCCTTCGGCAGACTGTCGAACCATTTCATGGCCGACTCCCCAAGACTGTTGGGGAAGATGGTGCAGAGCAGGGGTTCGTTCCTTCGGTGAATGGTCATCAACTGTCTATAATGTCTGATGTGTGAGGCGGGGTCGGTCTTTCCGTCATACAGTCTAAAATTCGGGACGATGAAGTTGCTCAGGATTCGTCCCCTTTCAATCCATGAAGTGTATGGTGACGATTCTGAGCCGTTTTCGTACTCCCTAGTCACTCTCCTGGCTAGGTCCCTTGCCGACCTCTGTTTCGGCCTTTTCAAGTGGTTATTGAGTTCCTCGGTGATGAACTGCTTCCATGTATCCTCCTCCTGGATTCGAGGCTTTTTCTGTTGTCGCTTGTTTTCTTCGGGACTTTTGATTTTGTCGTGTTTCTGTTCGGGACTTTCTCGCCGATTTCCCCTTACATGCTTATCTTTCCTAGTCATCTCTTTTAGCTTGGCTTTCAACTCTTCATTTTCTTTTATCAGGCCTTTCTCCCTGGCATATGATTTTTTGAACAAGTTGTCGTGAGCGTCAAGACGGTCCTGTAGGGATTGGACTAACTTTGCCAGGGATTGGTTTTCCCCCTCGGCACAAAGGGACTCACCAAGATCTTCAATCTGCTGATTATGATTCCTGGTTCGCTTGAAGCTTGCTGAGGATACCTTATCATCCTCATGGGGCTTAGATGGGTTTTTGTTCACGTGCGTCTTAATGTTATCATCCGATGGCAGCGACGCTGGGTCTGAAGTTCCCATGGAAAAACTGCCTCTAGGAGATCCAATAGCACTTCTGAGTCTTGACATTGTTGCTTTTTGTTCGAGTGATGAGAATCTTCCCACAGACGGCGCCAAAAATGTTAAGAGATAAAAATTGACGATCCTTTCACAAGTATGAATGATGGGTTTTTATGTATAAAATATGTCTCTGAACTTGATCTCCCAGTCTTTGCTTCCTACAAAACGAACAAACTGCCCAAGATCGAAGTGCTTCGATCGAAGGCACTCTGATGCTTAAGTCGGTAATGGAACTGAGTCAATTGCAAGAAGACAAGGAGAGTTCAGCGTACCTTTCACCCTGGCTCCTTGTGCCTTTTATAGATCACTGTTCCGGTAGGGTTTCCAGGATTCCCGATTCAAGGTGGTACACCTTCTCCCAATCAGGCGGATCTAGTTGGGAAGTTGCTGATATTTCTCCAGCAATTCCTCCTGCCGTTCCTATTATTTCGCCCATTCGTTTAGCCAGAATGCCTGAGTTATAGGCGTCCCCTTAGCTCTGCATTTATCGTTTCAAATAGCTCGGTCATGATGTGGACCGAGCTCATCTGTTCATTATCAAACTCTTTGGTTCGGATCGGTCATAGTTTGAACTGAACTGTTTCACCAAATACCGAACACTTTTGACGACCGGGTTTGGCAAGGGCCGAGCTCTTTAAGATGCTTGCTGAACACACTGCTCAGTCTGACTCAATCTATTGAACCGAGTGGCTAAGGTTTTCATCACGTGCCTTGTGTTGTCATCCTCACGTGGGTTTATTTAATGTCATAACACGTGTAATAATGGGAGCCACCCCCTTTAATTCTCTTTGAGATTTTCTTGTTCACTATAGGAAGAAAGTGCATTTATGAAGATAGTTTTTTGTGGATAAAGTGGACAAAATAAGAATTTGGAAAGCACTAGCTGTTAATTTTTATGCTATGGTTGCATGCCCACCAACTGTTTGATAGAAATCCTAACTTCTATCAATTACATGATGTTGTGTTTCTTGTCTTTTAATATTTTCTCATTCAATTTTAAGGTGGTGCAAGTCTTACTGTTCATCTTGTTAGCTCGCCCATCTCCAACCCGACAGAGTCCTATCTCCTCACGGACTTGAGTAATCCAACTCAATTGACACTTTTACTCAAGCAAGTAGTCCACCTCTACTATGCCTCTGCAACCACCTCAATTCAAATAAAGGATAAGAATTCCTCAACGATATAAATTAGCCTATAAAAAGGAAGAACATAGATCAACAACTTACCTCTGAAAAATAAGCTTTTGTCTATTAAATTATTATGTATCATGTTTAAACATTGATGTTTTAAGTTGATAAAATTAAGGTTTCGGGGTGATCATTCTAGTAGAATTAGAGTTAGGTGTTGTTTGATAAAATTGAAAGCTGAATACTGAATTTTAAGTGCTGAATGCTGAATTTTAATTCGTGGACTATTTGGTACCCATTGAAATTTAAGTACTGAATTGAACTAAACTGTTTGATAACTAAACAGGGCTTACCTCTGAAAATAAATTAAATTACAGTTTTATCTTTCCACTCTTTACTTTGAAAATATTTATAAAATATACATTTATCTAATAAAAAATTACGAAATATCACTACAAGTAATTCATAACATTAATCACAATCATTATTATCATATTGTATTCTCATTGACACTCTCAACAAAAAAAGTAAATAGAATAAATCAACAAAAAATTAGTCCAATACAAAGAAAGAATTGAACAATAGCAAATTCAACAAACACACATAAAATAATTGAACAAACCTGATAAAAAAATTGAACAAATAAATTGTTAACTTGTAAGATCCCATGTTAAAATTAAAAAAAAAAGATAATATTATCTTAAGAGTTCTCCTAAGATGAATAAAATGATGACAGAAATTTAGAATCATTGTTAAAAGATTGATTATAAAACTTGAGTTTCGTGTGTATTTACATTCTGGGTAAATTGAGTTTCGGAGAAGTTTAAGTTTGAGAAGGGTGGTTAAGTAATTTTATAAATATTTTTAAGTCAAAATAAAGTTTCCATTGAATCCGGAAGGTCGAAAAAAACATTGGAAGAGGTTATATGAGTTGTATTAGAAGTTCAGAAGTATTCTAGAGTTAAAACCTTTTTTTGGATAGGATTTAGGTAGAAAGGAATTTGATATAACCTTCGTATTTTAGATATAACGTTTTACCGTAATGTCCGATGGACCTGAAATTTTTACAATAGAAAATAGACTTAAAGGGCTACAAAAGTGTATGTCACAAATATTTAGTGAATCGGCCTCTAACTAGGTCAACATTGAGTTTGAATTCAGAGGCAAACTACTACCCGCGTCCACATTGGAATTCTTTATTTTTTTAGCCTATAAATACCCTAGGGCCATGATCTAAAGTGTATTTACCTATATTTTCAACCTCAAGAACCCTAGGAAAGTTGAGGAGAAGAAAAAGAGGAAGAACGGGCTAAATCTTGAAGGATTAACACGGGGTAATCGCAACGAAACACGTTACGATCAAGATCTCAAGAATCAAGGTAGGGGATTCTTTTCAAGTTTTTTTCATTGAGGCTTAGGGTATTACATATGTATGTTTTCAATATTCTTGATAGTTATATGATAAATACTTATGAGTTCTTGGTTTCTTTGTTATTGAAGCATAGTTTTGAACAAAATACATGTTTGGGTTCAAGAAACATTGTTCTTGAATTTCCAAAATCTTAGTTTTGCTAAATACATGTTTGGGTTATGAAAAATACATGGATTCTTGATTTCTAAATGCCTATTGTTGATTAATCATGTTTTCATCTAATACTTGTTCTTTTTCCAAGAAATTATGATTTTTGGCAAAACCCTAGAATTCTGAATATCGAAATTGTGAAGGTTTTCTTGATATGATCTCTTGTATATTTTAATTCCTTTATTATTGTAGTACATTGAGAATGGTACAATTATGATACTTGAATTATAAATGAAAATTGTGATTGACTAAGATTGTGGTTGTTGAGAAAATGTTGGTTTTATCTCTTGTATGATTTGCTGTGACGGACTTGAATTGCCTTCGAGAGCTGCCGTAGAGTGTTAGAGGTCAGTCTATCCTAGTGGGGGTGAGATGGTTTCCTAACACTTGTAGTGAATTGTTGTTTGTGAGAGCAACCACTATTGTTCACGTAGGTTCGAGGCTGAGGGATGGTATACCTTTCCTGGGAAGGATTCATCAATGCCGTGGGAGACGGTATATGCCCTTTCTAAAGTGTATGTGATGTGTCCTGAGGGGAATGATTGAGATTGTGTGGTTATGATGGGTGAACGAGGTAGAATCGTTATGTAGATTCCTGAGAAGCAACCAACATACATGAGACTATGGAATGATGTTACTGAGTTATTTATTGATTGCTTTAATTTGTTGTAAGTTTATTCATGTAATTGATTTACTGTATTCCATACACTTGAGATCATTACAACTATCATGACTTTATTCTCAAAATCTATATATGCTATTTTCCAAAAGAGACTTGCCATCTTTTCTTTGTTTAAAAACCTTGATGGGATTTGAGAGGGATTTCCTACGAGCTTTTGCTCACCCCCTACAATACCACTTACAGATTCTGGCATAGAAGAGGATGTCAATGTGGATGAGAAGACTGATTTCGAGCCATTGGAGGATCAAGATGTGGATCCTACCTTAGAGGAATAGAGTTGATATATTTTTGGTTTAGGGTTGTAGAGATTTTTATGAAACAATGTTTTAGCTAGATTTATTATTCCACTGCTAGATATTTTTGGTTTTGAATTGGAAGTTGGAGAAGTTTCAATGTTTTAATGGCTTTAGAATTTATTCCTTGTCAAATGGATGAATGATTTATTACTTAATGGTTATTTTTAGTTGCTCTCATGGTTGGATGGTTTGTGGATAGTAATGCATTCTAGGGTGGATTTTGGGGTGTTACAGGTTTGATATCAGAGCTTAGGAATTGGGTCTTACATGGGAGCTGTAGGTTGTAGACTATTACTGGAGTATTAGGTTCGGATGAAGAAACTCTAGAGTTGTATTTGTTTGAAGTAATATGTTTATAAGATAAGTGTGATTTGTTGTTTAATTTGGTTAGGAATTAATTATTTGTTTGGATTCATGGATTAGCTAGCTTTGAGGAGTTGACGAAAATTTGGGATGTATATTCTAGTTTTATATCATGTCGTTTTGGACTATTCTAGGTGATAGATGGTAATTTGGCTTTTGGTTTGTAAATAATTCTAGGCATGGATCTTTATGCAAGTCATATTATCTATATTGGAGATGGGTATGAGATAGGATTGGTGACAAAAAACACCCAAACTCAAGTTGGACAAGTATATCAGAACCATTAGTCAAGCAGACTACCTTTCACTAATTTGATCATAACTCTTTGTTGGAAAGTCCAAATGGTGCACCGTCTTTTTTGTTAGAATCTTCACTCGTATATCTTTCCAACCATATAGGTCACTTATGCTAGAAATGCCTAAATTAAATCAGTTTATTCTCTGAAGTTGATCAAAAATTTGCACTGTGGTATTCCTTATATAGCTAAGTGTCGTACTTTTCTTCTTAGACTCTGAAGGACTTATCTTTAAGCAAACTTCCACTCTATTTAGGCTTTGATTTAGAGACACCCCCATGTTTATTGGTGTATTTTGATGGATAACAATAGAAAATGTGACTATGATTTGGTGGCTTGTTGCCTCTAAGTATTCTATTCTACTATTAGTGTTGCTTATATTTTTAAAAGTGAAGGAGATGTGATAACCCAATTCGGATGTGGGAGGTAAGGTCAACTTGGATATTTTTTTTTAAGATGGATTAAGTTTTGAATAATAAGGTTATGGAAAGTTATGTATATTACTTAAAAGTCATGAAATTAAAGAATGTAGTTTTGGTTTTACGATATGAACTATGGGAGTGTTATGTTTTCCTCTAGGGTGAGTACGATGGTATGAGATAGTATAATTCTCAAATACAATCAATTGAAGGAATAGGGTGAAGTAACCTCGAATGGGAGCCTATTTTTGGAATAATGATTGGAATTGTGGTAATAGGTATTAAATGGATAGGAGGTTGTCTCATAACTATGTACTTGAGGTTCCCAATATTAATTTGAAAATATTACGGAGTATTGATTGAATTTATTTTGAAAGTATTAATGGATTAGAAGGGTCATAAGTTAGATACTAATTGATGATGATATACTTAGATAATCTTATTTCGTGGTGTACTTAGTTTACTACACTTAGACTTTGTAAAGTATTAACAATCAAGAATCTCTTGGTTGAGTCTAGAGTTAATAATTAACTTGTATTTACAAATTTGATTAGAAATTTGAGGTCGAGTTATGGAAACGAACTTATAGACATGCAAAAAGGAAATCTAAAAAGTCTGACTAAGATATAATCGTTACCTTTGACCCTAGATATTGTAGGATTAAAGATTATAGAGTTCTAAAATTTTGAGGTCAGATATAGCAGACAATTATTGAAATAAGGATGGTTTCAATGTTTGGTGTTAACTTCTATTGTTAAGTAAGATCTTTTAATGTTATTGGAGTTGTGTGTTGGGGGAATATAAAGTTTTTTTTCCTGTCTCTTTTAGTACACTATTAAGATAGGTTTGATTAGTTATACTTGAGGATTGTTGGCATGAGTATTGAAGATTCGAACTTTACGATTAGTGGTGATAATTGGAAAAATGTAATTTGAGGAATCAATGATAATACCTATGCAGATTGGCTTTGACATGGATGTAGAAACCTTATGTAATTTTTGGGATAAATGACTATGGTTATCCTAGTAATTAGCAGATCGTTATTATCTTGGGGATTATGAATAATGATTAAGACTATGATGACTAATGTGGGTAAATTGAGGAACATTGGTTTAATCATTGGGAGTCTTGTTTTAGTTTTGATTATATCATAAGAAGTCTAGTGATAGAGAATTGAGAGATATTTTGGGATCCTTGACAGTCTATCTTCACATTTTGGCATATTACAAGATATATATTGTAATGGATGGTATCATAGGGATTCGAAAGTATAGGTATCGTGAAAAGAGTTGCGATGTTAATGAAAGCCACTAAGAATTGATTACATGGTTATTAGTTCTACCTCAAGTTTAGAGATTGAGAATGAATACTTGAGAGATAGAAAATAATTGACCTTAATCGAGTTGGTGAACATATAGAGATATTAAGATTGATCTAAAAGTATGAATCCGAATACAAGTGAGTTATAAAAGGGATTGTAAGGATTATTAATTTGAGCTCAAGATTTGAGACTGAGAGCAAATATCTTGGAAATATAACTTGACCCTTAGCCTAAGTAGTATAGTTGGTTAATTACTAAGATTTTCTATGAATGGATAAGATAGATCGTTAGTGTACACATTTTAGAAGCTATAATTGGAGGACAAGTTTGGTTAGGTTTCAATTGTACACTTTGGTGGAATCTGACATATCTTCTCAGAACTTTCAAACCTATGGGAATTCTTATCTTATGACTAGTTTTGATTAGTGAATTGGCGGATTATAAGTTATATCAGAGTGCGCAGCGAGCTATTTGATTAATGACTACAATGGTGAAGGTAAGGAGTATCATGAGAAATTACAAATTGATATTTAACCTAAGAGTTGATCCTAGAATATTGACTTATGTTGGAGTGTGTAGTTGTGAAATTAAAATTATTGTAGATTTCAAAGATTGCGAATTCCTCTTGGTTAGTGAGATACAAAGTCATTAAGAATGTTGTATCTATTTCAAGAATCGAAATAAATCTTACCATAATATTATTACTAAATTTTGTGTTATACCATGATGTTAGTATAGGAAAGTTGAGTAATCCTAATAGCGGAAATTGTATTTGAGTTTTTTTTTTGGTATGCTTATGGATAAGCTACATGTAAGAAGCAAACATGATGTTTATTGAAAGGATTTGTGAGATTCAAAAGAGATGTGGTATTTGATGAATAGACAATTAAGTATTATGATCTAGTAGTTATGCATGATAAAAAATTAGTTGAAGCATTAGTATATAATTATTGAGAATAAAGGTGATAAATGAATTCTAATGAAGAAATGTAATATTGGGGACTTTAAGTAACTGTAATTATGTTATAAGTGGAAGGGATGGAATAAAAAAATTAGAATATTATATTCTATTATGATCTTGTATTTGATGCTTAAAGAAATAATATGCATTGAAACATTGTTGTCAATTCGAATTAGATATACTAACTCAATGATTAAGTTTCGAGGACGAAACTTTCTTTTAGGGGGGTGGATTGTAAGACCCCATGTTAAAATTAAAAAAAAAAAGAAGATAAGATTATCTTAAGAGTTCTCCTAAGATGAATAAAATGATGACAAAAATTTAGAATCATTGTTAAAAGATTGATTATAAAACTTGAGTTTCGTGCGCATTTACATTCTGGGTAAATTGAGTTTTGGAGAAGTTTAAGTTTGAGAAGGGTGGTTAAGTAATTTTATAAATATTTTTAGGTCAAAATAAAGTTTCCATTGAATCCGGAAGGTCGAAAAAAACATTAGAAGAGATTATATGAGTTGTATTAGAAGTTCAGAAGTATTCTTGAGTTAAAATCTATTTTGGATAGGATTTAGGTAGAAAGGAATTTGATATAACCTTAGTATTTTAGATATAACGTTTTACCATAATGTCCGATGGATCTGAAATTTTTATAGTAGAAAATAGACTTAAAGGGAAACAAAAGTGTATTTCACAAATATTTAGTGAATCGGCCTCTAACTAGGTCAACATTGAGTTGGAAGTCAGAGGCAAACTGCTACCCACGTCCACATTGGAATTCTTTATTTTTTTAGCCTATAAATACCCTAGGGCCGTGATCTAGAGTGTATTTACCTATCTTTTCAACCTCAAGAACCCTAGGAAAGTTGAGGAGAATAAATAGAGGAAGAACGGGCTAAATCTTGAAGGATTAACACGGGGTAATCGCAACGAAACACGTTACGATCAAGATCTCAAGAATCAAGGTAGGGGATTCTTCTTAAGTTTTTTTCATTGAGGCTTAGGGTATTACATATGTATGTTTTCAATATTCTTGGTAGTTATATGATAAATACTTATGAGTTATTGGTTTCTTTGTTATTGAAACATAGTTTTGAACAAAATACATGTTTGGGTTCAAGAAACATTGTTCTTGAATTTCCAAAATCTTAGTTTTCCTAAATACATGTTTGGGTTATGAAAAATACATGGATTCTTGATTTCTAAATGCCTATTGTTGATTAAATCATGTTTTCATCTAATACTTGTTCTTGTTCCAAGAAATTATGATTTTTGGCAAAACCCTAGAATTCTGTATATCGAAATTGTGAAGGTTTTCTTGATATGATCTCTTGTATATATTAATTCCTTTATTATTGTAGTATATTGAGAATGGTACAATTATGATACTTGAATTATAAATGACAATTGTGATTGACTAAGATTGTAGTTGTTGAGAAAATGTTGGTTTTATCTCTTGTATGGTTTGTTGTGACGAACTTGAATTGCCTTCGAGAGCTGCCGTAGAGTGTTAGAGGTTAGTCTATCCCAGTGGGGGTGAGATAGTTTCCTAACACTTGTAGTGGATTGTTGTTTGTGAGAGCAACCACTATTGTTCACGTAGGTTCGAGGCTGAGGGATGGTATACCTTTCCTGGGAAGGATTCTTCAATGCCGTGGGAGACGGTATACGCCCTTCCTAAAGTGTATGTGATGTGCCCTGAGGGGAATGATTGAGATTGTGTGGTTATGATGGGTGAACGAGGTAGAATCGTTATGTAGATTCCTGAGAAGCAACCAACATACTTGAGAATATGGAATGATGTTACTGAGTTATTTATTGATTACTTTAATTTATTGTAAGTTTATTCATGTCATTGATTTACTGTATTCCATACACTTGAGATCATTACAACTATCATGGCTTTATTCTCAAAATCTATATATGCTATTTTCCAAAAGAGACTTGCCATCTTTTCTTTGTTTAAAAACCTTGATGGGATTTGAGAGGGATTTCCTACGGGTTTTTGCTCACCCCCTACAATACCACTTACAGATTCTAGCATAGAAAAGGATGTCAATGTGGATGAGCAGACTGATTTCGAGCCATTGGAGGATCAAGATGTGGATCCTACCTTAGAGGAATAGAGTTGATCTATTTTTGGTTTAGAGTTGTAGAGATTTTTATGAAACAATGTTTTAGCTAGATTTATTATTCTGCTGCTAGATATTTTTGGTTTTGATTTGTAAGCTGGAGAAGTTTCAATGTTTTAATGGCTTTAGAATTTATTCCATGTCAAATGGATGAATGATTTAATACTTAATGCTTATTTTTAGTTGCTCTTATGGTTGGATGGTTTGTGGATAGTAATGCCTTCTAGGGTGAATTTTGGGGCGTTACATAACCAAACAAAGTAAGAATATGATAATAACAAATTGAATAATAGAATAATCGAACAACACCAAATATTTAAAAAAAAAATTGAATAAATTAAAAATAGAATAACAACAAATTGAACAATTTTTTGTGGGTGCCCTAATTTAATTATTGTGTGTGTAATTTAAAAGGGTGTATGCGTGTGATTCAGTGAGAGTTTGTATGTATGTGTTTGTGTGTATGTGATTTTATGTATGTGTGTGTATGTGCATGTGTGTGTGTGTGTGTGTGTGTGTTTGCGTGTTAATCTGTGTATGTGAACAGGAGAAGATAGGACGAAGAAAGGATTGTGAAACATTTCAAGCTAAAATTTTCATATTGAAAAAATTATAAAAGATGCCCCTCCTAAGCGCTTTCAGCTTTCAAAATGAAGTAAGAGATCTCCTACTTCATATTTTAGCCTATTTTTAAGGAGCACATAACATATTAAGAGATCTTAATTTTAGTTATGAAACGAGCTTAATTAATAAGTGCCGAATACATTCATTTTAAGTGTTGCATTTGGGCTAGCAAATGAATTGATCTTTATCATACACACCTAAGTATAAGTGGTCAAATTGTAATATATCTTGGTAGAGTCTGAGGTCGATTCCTTAAGGAGTTAACTGTAGAACTTTAAACAAAAAAGGTGAATTAAACCTAGAGGAAAGATCTTTAAAAAGTGGATTTTTGGTGTGTGCTTGGTGATTGAAAAAATAGAATACTTAAAAATAGGTTTTACTTGCAATAAATTAAAAAGGCACTCTTTAATTCGAGAATCATAACATGTGTGTCATTGCTTGAGTTTATGATAGTGCTACCATACTACAATTAACTCCCGTGTCAATGGTAAGTCAGTCAGAAGGTATTTATGTATTAAACCATAACACCACAACCGTTAGGTTTACTGAAAGGTCTATGCACCATATAACAACCACTTACCCTAGCAAACCCGAAGGTGCAAATACCCATTCAGGAGTTTACTTTGGTAATTGATCAGAAGGTCTATAATTCAATGAAAACCATAGCTCCAGATTATGTTTAGAATCAAAAGAATTGGATATGGCAAGTCTTAACCCGTCTATACCCAATCTCCCAATCTTTACATAAAGGCCAGCTTAGTAAATCATTAAATCACGCATTGGAGTACATAACATAAGAAAGAAGGAATGAAAATGAAAATGAAACCTAGCTCGGTACTTGCATAGACCATGAGCATTACCTAGGTTATACACTAGTATACAAAGTGCAAAACATTGAAAAAGGTACCATCCATCATTTAAGGGAGGTTTAATACAATAAAGCATAAAGAACAAAATTGCACTTCCATTACTCAAGCAATATTACATGAGTCTTCACCCCTCACTAAAGAGAAAATGAGAAACTATCCACTTTTCATGGCTATGGATCAGCTAGAGAAATGGGAAAGCCTTATTCCTCCAAGTGAGGTATAGTCTTCAAAATATAAAAGTAAAAAGGTTAAAAAATCTTCCCCAAGGTGTAATTGAAACACCTCCACTCTTCTTAACCAAGGAAAGACTATAAAAAGTGAGAGAGGTTCAACCCTTAAGTAGAAAGACCATTAAAAGAAATGTAGATGAGAGATTTGGCTAGGTAGATAGGTAAGATAGAATTTCTTCAAAAGTAAAGTGAATAATAAAAAAACTAGGAGGGGGGTAATTATAGAATTTCATGGGTGGCATTTGGTGGCAGGATGGCCTAATCAGAGGCAAGCTTTGCTGACTTGGGGGAGAAGAAAAAGGCAAGGCAGTTTAGTACCGTCAGACGGTGGTGGTGGCGGCGGCGGTGGTGGTGGTGGTGGTGGTGGTGGTGATGGCGACGGTGGTGGTGGTGGCGGTGGCGGTGGTGGCGGGGGCGGTGATGGCAGCTATTGTGGTGGCGACGACGACGGAAGCGGTGGTGGTGGCAGTGGTGGCGGCGGTGGTGGTAATGGTGGCGGCGGCGGTGGGGGCAGCAGCGACGGTGGTGGTGGTGGTAGCGGCGATGGCGATGGCGGTGACGACGGCGATGGTAGTGGTGGTGACGGTGGTGGTGGTGGCGGCAACGACGGCGACGGTGGTGGTGGTGGTGGCGGTGGTGGCGACGACGACGGTGGTGGCGGCGGCGGCAGTGGTGGTGGTGGCGGTAGAGGTAGTGGGGGGGGGGCGGTTTCAAACACTATTTTTTTTTTTAAAGTACTTATGAGAAATAATTTCTAGAAGTACTTTTAAAAAGTAACTTCAAACACACCCTTAGGGCCCTATTTTTCCTATTAAATTTATGGTGTTAATATTAGCCGTTAGATTAACTTTAAAGTAAAATTTAAAGCGATCTCCACCGCGAAAAGCAAAAGTCATTTTGTTTATCTTTTGAGATTTGAATTGTAAGCTACTTTATTATATAGATATATATTAAGTTAAGCCCATTTATGGCAAAACATTATTAATATTTTTTAGTAAAGTCTCAACGATACGAGGATAAATATTATTAATTCTAAATCAAAGATTACATCATGCTGGGGGACATTCAAATCTTACCCCTTGAAAGAAATTCCAATACATCATAATTAAAGGTGTAAAACCCGGGAAATTTGAACTTTTTCCGGAAAGGGCAAAATAGTAATTTGCCACTATAATGCGTATTTAAAATGCTCATGTTTTAGAGCTCGGAGGGGGAAACGGAGTTCGCCATTGTATTCGCAATGCAAAATCTAGTTACCCTGTCAAATTTCGCTGAATTCCGAGATAGTTGGGTTTTCACGTTTTTCGAGGCGACGGGTGTCCAGTGACCCCCAAAAACGGATTTTTTATTAAAATTATAAATTTTCCTTAAAATTTGATGAAATTTCAAATAAAATTAATTTGAACTTAAACCGGGATGAAATAAATCGTTTCAGGGTGAAAACGGACCCGAACAAGTAGGGGGCGTGTGGCGCGACTCGAGCCAAGCCTTGGAAATTATAAATAGGGCTAAATATCAGATATTTCAGCAGAAATATCTCTGATATTCAGCTGGCTTCACACGTTGGAGAGAAAGAGGGAGACAAGAGAGAAAATCAATCTTCTTTCGTCGATTCTTCGAAGTTCCGTCGCTCGGATTGCTTCGGACCAAGAGTGAAAGACGATCTCCTCGACAAGGGCTACGTCTACGTACCAAAAACAAGATATTTCACCGAAGATCCAAGAGAAGTCTTTGGAGGAATCAAAGATCTTGGAGCTTTGGTTGGTGTTCTTGAGGTGTTCTTGAAGCCCTTGAAGCACTAGTCTTCATTTCACGCTACAAGAGGTAGGGTTCTTTCTACTTTTGTTCATTTCCTACCTAGTATGTTCATAAGGGGTGGTTAAGTGTATGTGGATGTATATCACTTGTGTATTGTTAAGGAAAATGAAGAATTGAGTGTAGGAATAACTTAAGCTAAATTCTAGCTTGCAATTGATACATGGAAGTTACTTGTATATCTTCTTGTAAGTGAATGAAATAGTGGACTGGTTTATAGTCTATTTCGGGACTGCTATGTAGCCTAGTTTGGGGGGCTGTTTTGTGGTTAGTGCAGACTGATTTTGGACTGAAATAGCGGACTGTTTTTAAGTTGTTTTGGACTGAAATTGCGGACTGTTTTTGGACTGATTTTGGACTGAAATTGTGGACTGTTTTTAAGTTGTTTTGGACTGAAATTGCGGACTGTTTTTGGACTGATTTGGAGGTGAAATTGCGGACTGTTTTTAAGTTGTTTTGGATTGAAATTGCGGACTGTTTTTGGACTGATTTGGAGCTGAAATTATGGACTGTTTTGGGTTGAATTCATGGAGTGTTTTGGGCTTATTCCATTCTATGATGTTCATGTAAAAGGGGTTGAGGTATGAGACCTTGTATAGGACTCTTACCTATTGTTGGTGACTTGATTAAATGGGTGTTGGAAGTGGAGAAAATATATTCCATCTTGAAATAGTAGAGTAGAAATTACTTAGAATAATTTCTTGTGTTATATGATGACTTGTAGGATTCCTCCTACTTGGGTTGATTCCTAATCTAGGTTGTTATATGAAATGTTTATATGGGATGAGTAGGGTGTTAGGGACTTAACACTTACTAAATGGTTATGGAAATGGCCTAGATCACTTCCTTGTTTAATTGGATGTAGGGATCCTCCTATTTGGGATTATTCCGGTAGAAATGACTTGGGACAAATTCTATCATGAGATTTGGTGGGGAAATTCTTTGTGAAACCACTTAGGACATGGTAGGGTGTAGGCACTCTATATGTTAATATTGTGTCTTGTGAATAAAATGGATTGGTGACATGAATTATAGGATGACTTGTAGGGTTTTCCTTCCATTTGGGTTCCTCCTATTTGTGTATAGTTATGGAATTAAGGAAAAAGGGTAGAGAATTGGCTTAGGCTATCTCTTAGCTTGAGAATGATGCATGATAGTTCCTTGTGAACTTTCTTGTAACTTAGTGGAATTTGGGCATGATTTGTGTTCAACATGATGGTTGCCTTGAAGGTGATTGATAAAATACCTTGAGTGATTGAAATCATGTGTTACATGACTATGTTTAGCATGTTGAATGTTGTGGTGAAATATGTTAATATGTTGCTAAGATATTAGTTTCATGATGTTTTATGGTAATTGTATGCTTAAGATATATATTGCCATGACATATGTTGATATGTGGTTTAAATTGTTCATAAGGCATTCATTGCATCTTGAACATGTGGAAAGTGTGCAATGAGTCATTGCATTGCATGTGTATGGGAGCATCACATTCATGAGCATAAGTCATGGGTGTGGGGGTGTGAGGTGCATGTTTAATCAAACACCTTGTTTGGTGGTTGATATGTGGACTTGGAAATGTGGATCGATGGTCACATGAAGTCGCATGATTGCATGAGAAAAACTTGTGTCGGGTATAGCAAGCAGGGCTAGACTCTCCCTCGGGTGCAAAGCCCGGCCACTTGGTTTATGCACTTTGTCGGCGGTGAAATTCCAGAAAAGTGCTGGTGTTTACGGAACCGGAGGTTGAGATACCAAAATCCATTGCCCAACAAGACACAAGATTTTTTTAATAAAAACATACTCTGTCAATGAGTATCATCCCATAATGATCTGATTTATAAAACGCATGACTTTTATTCAAAGCGATCATAGGATGTTTTTCCGTCAATGACGGGTTCATTACACATTGGTACTGCATTGTGTCGTGTGAGTCGGGGAGGACTCGGGGAAATCTGCATGAGTGAGTCGCATCTCATTTCATGGCATAACATAGTAGAAGTCCAGCCCTTAATGCATGTTCTTCTAAGGAATGGTGGATGTGTGTGTAAATTGTTGCATGTACACTCTTCATGTGCATTTATGGGGGAAGTAGCCTCTGTAGGAAATTCTCTACTGGGCGTTGGCTGACCCTATACGGGAAACATTTCAGGTATGGGACATGCGCTGGCGGACGGCTCTCATTCCGGGCCGCAAGGGTGAAGAAAGCCGACTTGTGGCTTTTATAACTCTTTTTGTAAACCTTTTGGAGCAAACTAGTTTTGGCATGTAACTTTTATGTAAAGAGTTGTAAATTGAACTTATATTAACTATGCTTGATGCATAGGTGTAATGTGTTTATATGTTACACTTTTATACACCAATGTCACACTTCGTACATTAACATAGGAACCCCGGGTTTTAGGGGTATCACAAGTATGCATAAATGGGCCCGGTGTGGTCATTATTTAATATTGGGCCTCGGATGGGTCATATGATTATATATTGCACATGTTGGTTTTTGGGTAGAGCTTCCCGTACAAAGGAGACTCAGCCCGGATTTTTTTTAAACTAGGGATCCCGGGTAAATGGGACATAACGGTGTGATATCGAGTTACACGATATCCACAGGCATTCCGCAGGTTGATGGGTGATCAACGGACCCCCGGATTTTGGGGCGTCACAGTTTGGTATCAGAGCAAAGGCTATAGATCTTATGTGGTCTTGTGGGAAATGAGTCTATCAGATGCCATTGGAAGAATGAAAGAGGTTTAGAGCTTAGGTTTACGATTCACCTAAGGCTTGATGGGCATGGGTTTTAGACCATTGCATTCCATGTGCATCTCATGTTATGTGCTATATTTGCTACATGTTATGTGCTCTACTTGGTACATGTTATGTGTTACTTGTTGTGTGACTTATATGCATGATGAATGTGCATGGTGAAAGGTATTCTAACCCTAGTGTTTAACAAATATAACCTTGGGTATGGGAGTATTGATGTCTACTAGTGGGTAGTACACGCAATTACTAGTGAGACAATGGGAAGAACTCTCAAAGTTTCAATCTTGATCCCTATTATGGGATACTAAGTTAGTACTCATTTGCTATCTGACTTTTGTAGATGGCTAGTCGAGGAAGGGGACGCCGAGGCGGTGGGGGAGACCACCACCACCGGCCTTCGACCACCGGGCCTTTGTTGAGGCTATGGGTGCTACGGCTGCTACTATTACACAGGCTAGTGCAGCAGCTGCTGCCATTGTGCAAGCCAGTGCAAACCTTAGCCAAGAGGCTCAAGCTATCCAAAAGAGTTTAAGTACCATGAGTCACCAACGCTCAGGGAAAAAGCAGAGGACAACTTACCAGGCGGGCCAGAGGACATGTTTCTATTGTCGACAATCGGGCCATAAGAAGAAGGAGTGCCCCTTGAGGCAAACCTCACGAAATTCCGAGATGTTTCAATCTCAGTCATCTGTGGGACTCACCCAAGCACACTTTGTTACTCCCTGTCCCATTATGGATCAAGGAGATCTGTTCCAGCTACAGGGTGTTATCCAAGCCCCTACTCCTTCACATGCAGAGACTCCACAATCAGGCTGGATGAGTCAGGATGTGGGCCAAGGTAAATCCTCCCAAGGCGGGAGAAAAACGGAAGCCTTCCTACCAGGCAGGCCAAAGAATTGTTACCATTGCCAGCAACCGGGTCACATGAGGCGAGAATGTCCTCAGAGGCAAGGATCCCATAGCTATGAGGTATCTCCGTCCCAGTCATCGGTGGGACAGCCACAGACCTACCTTGTTCCTCCCTACCCCACTGTGGGCCAGGGGAGCCAGTACCAGTTTCAGAGTACATTTCTTAATTCCCTGTTTATGATACACATGTTAATTGATGTGAACGTGTCATGTACCATTATCTTCACGTTTTTGCATGATGTAGCTTCAAATATAGAAAATCTGTTAGAGTGCGTATTGAAAAAGTGAGTAGTTAAAATAGAAAATGTGAAATATCCAAACCAAAAAAAGTAAAACAAATAAAGTTAAGCCTACAAGATCTACAAAAAAATGTGTGTACCAAGTTTGACTTGGAATCGTTCGAGTTAGATAGCATTGGTGTTAATAAAGTTATATACTAAAAGCTACTTTTTATGATAAAATTCAATTTATTATTTATTAAAAATAATTTTATTTTCTATTGAGAATCTGTATGGGTAAAATGTTTGCATTATAATAAATATATTATATTGTTTATACCCAAATATTGCAAAATCAGAGGATGACAAGTGGAAAAGATCCAACGGTCATGAAAGAGTATGTGAGAGTCCATGATTAATAGAGCGGTTAGGGAAGTAGGACTCTAAGAATCCCAAGGAACGGGGATACATGACATCGTGAGCCGCTAGTTGGAGACTGGTCGGCGCATGTCTACGCATCTCGAGAGAAAAAGTCATTATTACAATAATGGGTGGAAAAGTTGTCTTCGATGGTTAAAGTTCATCCCTATAAATAACAGAAGTCAAGCCACAGAGAAAGGATCTATGATCAAATACATTAAACTCTACACAAAGCCAACCTACCTTATATTCACTTATTCTTGCTCCCGATCAACTTTATTTTTCCTATAATCCATCACTCCGGTGATCTTTTACTACTTTCATTTAATACTAAGTACAGTACTTGTTTCATCATCTAAATCTAGTCTACTAGCTGCTTTGCATTTTAATTGTCTTTTCTACTTTTCAATCCATTACGCTGCTAGTTGAAAAATTATTTAAAGTCCTTGAACCCTAAGGCATAGAAAAGAAATTAGAGGTAACCTTATGCCTCACTATAATCGCCTGAACAATCACGATTTTTAGAACCTCACACTAGTTCGAGTAGGTAATGTCGTATGTGTTTGTATCTTAAGTCCAACCAGATTTTGGCAAGCCCGCAATCTGAAAATATGTCAAACATATTTTTTGGCTTGCCCAATGAGACACCAAGAAGTCATATGGCAAATACCCATGGAAAGGCTAAAATTGGCTTGTTAGAAGTGCCTTTAGTGCACGAGGTTATTGAAGAAAGTAGGCTTGGCATCCCTAACATGTAAGAAGAGTTGCCTCTACTCGGGGGGGGGGGGGGGGGGGGGGGGGCTAGAGAATCAAGAGTCGGAGGCCTCAATTATGGCTTTGTCACACGAAGTGTCTCAGTAACTATCCGGGTTTATCAACGATTTGGGGGATTTGATTAGGGAAGAATCTGGCCGCACCAGAGAGGCATTGGAGCGTTTAATTAGAGAGGCATTGGAGCGTTTAATTGATAATTTGAACCATCCAGGGGGTATGAGATAAACATTGTTTCCCCTTGCACGAAGCAGTACCTGTGGAATCACCACATTCAGTGTTTCCCCCATATGTCCCGCCACAAAGGGCGCAGTTGGCCAGAAATGACCACCAGCAAAAAATAACCCTCTTTTTCAGGAGGAAGTGGCCCCCAATCCTGAGTTTGGGGGGCAAAGGAGGTAGCTACCAATCATTCTTCTAGCACTTCCCTAGGTATTCATGAACTGAGACCAACTAGATGAGATAATTTAGGAGCACGTCAGCCCCATTATGAGGTGAGTAACTAGGCCGACGTATCGAAAACCATATTCAAACATGGTGGATAGGGAATACGAGTATCCTCGAGGATATAAGGTCCTAGTGTTTGCCACTTTCTTGAGAGAAGATGGCCAGTCAACCTTGGAGCACATTGGTCATTTCACTATGCAATGCAGTGAAGTAGGGGCCAACGAATTTCTGAAGCTAAGGTTGTTCACCAATTCCCCTTACGAGAATGGCCTTCAAATGGTATATCGATTTGCCGCCCAATTCTGTGCGAGTCTGGCAACAACTTGAGTATAAGTTTCATGCTCATTTTTACCATATTGAGCCAGAGGTAGCTATGACCGACTTAGCTAGGTTATATTAGATATCCCAACACAGAAATTTTCATCGTCAAGCCAGACCAAGAGTTGGGGGTGAACATAGCAGAAATCGTGGCCAGACGTCCATATATGTGCAAGGCCTTAACTAGGCCCTCGGGGAATTAGGCACAAGCTACGCCGAGTGTTGATAAAGGAGACGGTGAAGGTAATGGCCAAAAATATGAGTTTCATATCTCAAAGGCTGGACAAATCTTTGACCATTTGTTAGTAGATGACATTATCAAGCTGTCATTTGGTTATAAGACCCCACTGACCGTAGAGTTAAAGAACAAAATGTACTGCAAATGGCACAATCTATGGAGCCATTTGACTAATAACTGGGTGGCGTTTCGGAATGCCATCCAGGACGGTCTGGGCAAAGGCCATTTGATCTTCTGAGACAAGGGAAAGCCGGAGATGGGGGTTGATTAACCCTGAATAGTGTGGTAATGAATTAAAATTTAGGGTTAAATGTGTGCATATAGTAGGCTAAAGTAATTGATTTGTAAAGTAGGGTTTCAAGGATAATTGAGGAAGTTCGGAGGGATAAAAGTATAAAGGCTAAACAAGAGAAGGGACGCAAGCGCAATTAAAAAGTCAAAAGGTCAACAAAGGAGGGCTGGCAAAGCAAAAATCCAGAGAATCTCCACCATCCGGACGGTGGTGGTGGCGTCCAGATGGTGCCTTTAGCCGCCTTACTCTTCCTTCTTCTCCCATTGGCCCATTTAAGCAACAAAAGAATCTAATTGCGCTGCTTGGGTGTCTACCGCTTCAACCCCCCCCCCCCCCCAAATCCAGAGCCTATAAATACCCTTATTCAGTCAGTTTTAAAAAAGGTGGCCAAGGAGGAGAGAAGGGAAGGAAGGGAAGAGAGAAAGAAAGACTCCCGAGGGAATTCTACAGCTAGAAAGAACGAAGCCCTGCCCTAAATTCTATCCTTTCTACTTGGAGAGTTGAACCTCTCTCACTTTTGTGCCCTAGCTAGTAATAAAAGTGGGGGTGTTTCAACAATTCCCCAGGGGAAGGACTTGTTGTATTTTTTTTTCTATTGTAATGGGGTTATCTCATTCTTCTTGCTCGTCTATAACTATGAAGTGTGAGTAGTCCGTTCATACTCTTTGGTGAAGGGTGAAAGCATGTGTAATATTGTTTGGGTTATGAAAATGCCAATATTTTAGTTATGCTTTAATGTTTATACCTCCCTTAATTGATGGATGGTTATTACTATTATATGATCATGGTTATGAACACCGAGCAAAGCCTATTTCTATGTACCATTCTATCTATAAGTTATTACGTACTTCATGCATGATTCAATGATGCATGTAGTTGAGTTTTATGTAACAGTCAGGAGATTGGTTATAGACAGGTTAAATCAATCCATAGCTAATGATTTTGATTTAATGCATAAACCGGAACTCCATCTTCATTAAATCATTGACCCGTTGATCGAATAGCTATAATAAACATTTTGAATGGTTCACCTTCGGGTTTGCTAGAGTTATTTGGTTGTTGTATGGTACATAGACCTTCTGGCTAACCTAATCAGTTGTTGTGATATGGTTCAGTTATACATCAAACCTACCGGTTAACTTTCCAGTCAGATAGGAGTTAATTGTTGTAATCTGCCCTTTTCATAATCTAGCAGTATAATGCATGTTGGATCCCTGAACTAAAGAGTACCTTTTTTTTATTGTTATCAAGAGTTTAAGACTTTATTTGATAATTCTAAGTTCACACCACAAGTTGTTGGGAAGCACACTACACACAAGACAATCTTACCTTTTTCATTTTGAATTCCAACAGTTAGCTCCCTGTGGGTTCGACCTCGGAATTAAACTGAGAAATATTACAATTTGACCAATTATACTTGGGTGTATGATTTAAATCAGGTCAAGCTTTTTGTCACTGTTGTCGAGGAGTTACGGTGATTCGAAAACGAATAGGGAAGTTGTCTAGCCTGTATTATATGGGTATAAATTGTCTATCTTATTTTTATTGTTTATGTCTGTTAAGTCATTAGTAGGGTCTATAAATAAGTCTAGTTCTTCATCTTCATCATCAGTAGGGTCTTTAAAACTTTCTCCAAAGTCTCATAACATCCTCCAAACGAGTCCCCAAAAACTGAGAAGTCGTCTATGAACACCTCTACAATCTTTTCCACCATATCAATGAATATCCTCATCATACATCTTTGAAAAGTTCTCGGGGCATTGCACAAGCCAAACGGCATTCGGTGATAGGTGCTTGTGTTCTTGATTCAGCCTAATCTCCAAACATCATCCCAGTAGTGTGTATGACTTATATGAGTAGGTGAGTGTCACTCTCCCTCGGGTTCGATGCTAGAAATGGGGCAAATCATGTATGCGAATGAAAATGTGTGTGTGTGTGTGTAAAAGTGCTCCCCAAGCAAAGAGAGACTTGAAATGTCATGTTTTACTTGGAATTGGTATTCCAAGGCTGTCTCCTCAAGGAAGGAAGGTCAAATTGTTGTGAAGAGTGATTTGTGAGGAAATGAGAAGTGTAAAATCTTGTGAGTTATGTGTTTTGGTGAGTGGAGTTTAGATAAAATACAAGAAAACAAGGTTGGCTAATCCAAAGAGTTCATTCCAATGGGAATGCCAAATCAACTCAATTCATTCAACCAATGGTGCCTAGGTGTTTGATTGATTCGTAGGAAGTGAGGGACTAATGTGGAGGTGTAGGTTCAAGCATACCCCGTGACAAGTCTACGGTGTATCAAGAGTTCACAACCACGTCTGCACTCAACCTAGTCAAACCAAACACTTTACGCTACGAGGAAGAATGGAGGAGATTTTATTTAGCATACCCAAGAATAAATTCCCCTTGGATTAGCCAACTAGATGCTTAGCTACTCATAATGAAAACAAACACATACATAATGTAAAGACACATGGTGATGAAATAAAGATTAAAACTTGTTTTAATGCAAAAAGAAACTAAACTACAAAGACAAGTTCATTTCATACCCAAATAGAAAGCTTGAAAAGTAGGAACCCAAATGTAAACATGGAAAATTGATTAGCACAAAATATTGCACATCATGTATACAGTTGCACCCTTTTATACTTGCTCTTGTGGTGAAAATGGGAGGAATTGCAATGTTTCTAACAATTAATGAGATTTCAGTGTGTTTGCAGGCAAAGAGTTAGAAATGGCGTGAGTTAAGCATCCATTGTAGTGCTCAAAGTCAATAGAGATGATGAGGAGGCTTGACGATGGATTGGAAGGTGAAAAGACCAAGATTTGAGCAAAACAAGTAAAAACCTACCAGTAGGTTTTCTCATAAAACTACCGGTAGGTTTTGTGTACTGAATTTGATTCTAACGCAAACCTTCCGGAAGTTTTTGGCTACTGGAGCAAAACCTACCGGTAGGTTTGGCCATCAACCTACCGGTAGGTTTTGTTGAAAAAATGCCTGAACTCTACAACTCAACTCCAACTGCTTGGGGGGGCCCACCTACACTTCTCCCACACCTACCCTGACATGTTATACCTTCAACCATGCCATCCTTACACATTCTTCTGATCTTGGAAGAAAAGGCATGGGAGAAGAGGAGAGAGAATGAGAGAGGCTGGAAGGGTGCAGGCTGATGCAGACAAGCCTGCACCTTGCTTGTGCAGGTCCAAGCTCCCCCAAATCATGGAAACTCTGTAGCACACAGACCATAGAGCTCCATGGACGAAAATTACAGGGCATGACACATTACAGACCATTAGTTCAGCACTTTTAGAAAGAGAAGCTCCCAAGGTAGAAGATAGAGTTTTAGAGAGAGAAAGCTTAGATTTTTGCATTTTCTTCTCCCATTTCCTTTGTAGTAAGTTATATTTCACTTGTAATCTTCATTTCTTGCATTGTAATCTCTTTTAATTCAAGTGTAATCAAGTTTAATCAAATGTTCTTGCACTTCATTGTTTTTGCTAGGTTTCTCTGCAACTTTTCCATTTTGGTATGAAATGAATTTCTCTTTGTAGTTTACTTCTTCCTAGCATTAATATATGTTCTAAGCTTCATTCTCATCTCATTTTCATTTGCAATTCATCTACATGCTTCTTTACATTATGAGTGATTTTACTTCAACCATGAGTAGCTAAGCTTTTTGTTGGCTAATTCAAGGGGAACTTCCTCTTGGGTATGCTAAATCAACTCTTCTCTATTCTACATCGTAGTGTAAAGTGCTTGGTTTGACTAGGTCTAGTGCGGACATAGTTGTGAGCTCTTGATATACCGTAGACTTTTCACGGGATATGCTTCAGCCTACACTCCATATTAGTCCCTCACTTCCTACGAATTAATCAAGCACCCAGACACCATTGGTTGAATGAATTGAGTTGATTTGGTATTCCCATTGGAATGACCTCTTTGGATTAGCCAACCTTGTTTTTGTTGTAATCCTACAACCAATCTTCACTCACCAAAACACCAATTCACAAGATTTTCCAATTTTCATTTCTTACCAAATCACCTTCACCACAATTCAACCTTCCTTCCTTGAGGAGACGACCTTGGAATATTCAATTCCAAGTAAAACACGACACTCGAAAGTCTCTCTACGTTTGGGAAGCACTTTTGCACACACACACACACTCTTTCATCCACACACACATTTTTCCCATTTCTTGCATGATATATGAGGGAGAGTGACACTTACCTAACCGTATAAGCCACATACACATTACCGGAATCATGGTCAAAAATTAGGGCAAAAAATGAATCAAGCATTTTTGGCGCCGTTGCCGGGGAAGGAAAAACGTTGAATTAGAAGGTGATTTTCAGACAACGGAGGTAAGTCTCGTAATTTCCATCACGGGCCAAGATACGTTACTCCTTGTACATATTTTTGTTTACTTGTCTTTTCATTTGTAGATAATGTTTTTTATGTGGGGACGGGACGACCAAAATAGATTGGTTAGATGACCCTTAGGCCCCAACATGAATCTAGACCAAGACCCTCTCGAGGATGCCAGTGATAATTTTGAGGATGTTGGTGCTAATGTCCCGAGAGGTGGGGGAGTGCAAGACCCTAGAATGCCAGACCCTAGAATGCCAAACCCTAGAATGCATTTTCCCCCTCCTAGGATTGAATTAAACAATATCCCAATTGATCCTCCGGCGAGGTCAATGCGGGATTACCTCCAACCCACTCGTAGAACCACTCCCTTATGCATTCTTTTACCGGTCCAAGCACATGCCTTCCTAGTTAAACTGAGAATGTTACAAGTACTTCCTCAATTCCATGGAATTGAAAGGAAGAATCCTTATTTGCACATTAAGGAGTTTGAGGAAATAGTTGCAACCTTCCTCACTAATCATGTTATGGAAGACATAGCTCGCCTGAAATTGTTTCCCTTTTCCCTTAAAGACAAAGCAAAAACATGGTTAAATTCCTTGAAGCCTCGATCCATAATCTCTTGGCCACAAATGCTTTCTGGTGCCCAAAACCACCACTCTTAAAAAGAAAATTCAAAATTTTTCGAAAAAGCCAAATAAGCAATTTTATCAATGTTGGGATCGCTACAAAGAATTGCTACAATCTATTCCACATCATGGTTTTGAATCATGGCAATTGGTGAGTTTCTTCTACGAAGGGATTGCACTGGGCCATCGACAGTTCATAGACATGATGTGCAATGGGGAGTTTTTAAATAAGGATCCCGATGAGGCCCTAGATTACTTTAGTACATTGGCACAAAATGCACAATCTTGGGACATCACGGATCCCATCGATGTACCGAGGTCTTCTCTGGGTAATAATCAATCAAGTGGGGGAGGGATGTATGATTTAAGGGATGGGGAAGACTTGTTTTCCAAAATCACCAAATTGTCTCAGAAAGTGGAGAGTCTTAAGGTCAATAGGAGACATGAGGTGTCCCACATTTCCAAGACCGAGGAGCTTTGCTCTATTTGTGAGAGTGTTGAGAATTTCATCTCGGAATGCCCCAACATTCCGGCACTTAAAGAATTTTACCATGAGCAAGTCAATGCCTTCAATCAATGTAGGCAATCATTCTCCCCACACTCTAATACATACAATCCAGGTTGGAGTAATCACACGAATTTCAGTTGAAAGAATGAGAATCCCACTCCTCATGGGTCTAGTTCATATTCACCTCTCATGCCTCCTAAGCAAAACCAATACCATGGCCAAGGTCAATCGTATAGCTCTCAATACCCCCGGTCCAATCAGCAAGGGTATTCACCAAACCCACCTCCACAAAGTTTTGGTCAACTAGGACCATCCAACCCATCCACTTACCAACCTCCCCATAAGAGGTACTTAGAGGATGTGGTGCACCAATTCATCCAAAGCCAAACCACCATCAACAATCAAACTGCTGCCGCTTTTAATGACATTTGGACTCAAATCACAAAATTGACCAATGCCATAGGGTCGTCACAACAAGAGAAAGGGAAATTTCTCGCTTAACCTCAAGAAAACCCTAGGGGCCAACACGTGATTGAGTCATCCGAGCCCACTAAAGAGAGTTGTTAGCAACTCAAAGCGGTCCCACTCTTATGAGTGGCAAACAAATTGACAAAACTATTTTGCTAAAAGTCTCACCTAATGCCATATTGGAACAAGAGGAAGAGACTAAGGATGACTCCGAGGGGGGTGAGGTGAGTGAGAAAGAAAAAAATGTTGATACAAATGTGCATGCATGTCCCATTCTAGCTCCTTTTCCCAATCGTTTGAAGCCACCTGTGAAGGTGGCTAATTATTATGACATTATTGAGATGTTCAAGCAGGTTAAGATCAATATCCCACTACTTGATGCCATAAAGCAAATCCCCTCATGTGCCAAGATTTTGAAGGATTTGTGCACCGTAAAAAGAAAGTTGAATGTGCACAAGAAGGCATTCCTCATCGAGCAATTAAGCTCAATCTTGAGGACAAACACACCGCCAAAGTTCAGAGACCCCGGATACCCTACCATTGCCATCACAATAGGAAATTGCCGAGTGTAGCAAGCACTTCTTGATTTGGGGGCAAGTGTCAACCTCCTACCCTATTCGGCATACCAACAACTCCAACTTGAAGAGTTGAAGCCAACTTCAATCACTCTTCAATTGGTGGATCGAAGCGTTAGAACACCGAGGAGAGTAGTGGAGGATGTCTTAGTCCAAGTTGACAATTTCTATTTTCCTGGAGGATCACTTGGAGCTAGCACTTTGGAGTTTGGGGAGGAAAAGATTGTTGATCAAGAGGAGCCGAAGAGTTTACAAGGGGTAGAAAAATGGACCCCAACATTTGAGAGACTTCATTTGCAAGAGAAAAAGATATTTCCATCGACTGTGAAAAATCCAATCTTGGAGTTGAAGCCATTACCATCCAACCTCAAATATGCATTCTTGGGGGAGAATGAGATCTTTCCGGTGGTAATAATCTCAACTTTGGAGACGAAGCAAGAAGAGGATTTGTTGAAAGTGTTGAGGAGGCACAAGGGAGCAATTGGTTGGACAATTGCCGACATCAAGGGTATAAGCCCCCTCATTTGCACACACTGCATCTACCTTGAAGAAGACTCCAAGCCGTCCTGACAACCACAAAGAAGGCTGAACCCTGTCATGAAGGACATGGTGAGGGATGAGATACTCAAACTACTTGATGTGGGCATCATCTTTCCAATTGTCGATAGTAAATGGGTTAGTCCCACTCAAGTGGTGCCAAGGAAATCGGGGGTCACCGTGGTTGCAAATGAGGAGAACGAGTTGATTCCGACAAGAGGATTCATCGGATGGAGAGTTTGTATTGACTATCGGAAGCTCAACTCTTGCACAAATAAGGACCATTTCCCTTTGCCATTCCTCGACCAAGTATTGGAGAGAGTAGCTGGACACTTGTTCTATTGTTTCTTGGATGGATACTTCGACTACAATCAAATTGAGATCGCATTGGAGGATCAAGAAAAGACCATCTTCACTTGCCCCTTCGGTACCTTTGCCTACCGACGCATGCCATTTGGGTCGTGTAATGCCCCGGGGACTTTTCAAAGATGCGTGATGGGAATTTTCAGTGATATGGTGGAAAAGATCATGGAAGTCTTCATGGATGAATTTTCCGTATTTGGGGATTCATTTGAGGGGTGTTTGGAGAACTTGGAGAGAGTACTTGAGAGATGCGAGGAGAAAATTTGGTTCTCAACTGGGAGAAGTGCCACTTTATGGTGACATGAGGAATAGTGCTCGGGCATATCATTTTGACGAAGGGGATCGAAGTTGAAAAATCAAAGGTTGAAGTCATTTCCAACCTCCCCACACCGAAAGTCATCAAAGATATCAGGTCGTTTCCTGGCCATGCCGACTTTTACCGTCGCTTTATAAAAGATTTTAGTGCATTGGCTAGGCCCTTGACCAATTTGCTTTCCAAAGATGTCCCATTTGTGTGGTCATATAATTGTGAGGTATCGTTTAAAAAACTCAAAAACATGCTCACTACACCTCCAATTATGTGACCACCCAAGTGGGATTTACCATTTGAGCTCATGTGCGACGCGAATGATTATGCGGTCGGTGCTGTGCTCGGTCAGAGGGAAGACAAGAGACCTTATGTAATATACTATGCTAGTAAAACTCTTAATGAAGCACAAATGAATTACACTACCACTAAAAAAGAGTTGCTAGCCGTAGTATTTGCATTGGATAAATTTTGGTCTTACATCATTGGTTCACCTATTGTATTCTATACCGATCACTCTGCTTTGAAGTATTTTTTTTCTAAGTAGGATGCAAAATCGAGACTCATCAGGTGGATCCTCCTACTCTAAGAGTTCTACTTGACAATCAAAGACAAAAATGGAGTGGAGAACGTGGTGGCAAACCATTTATCCCGACTTGTGGTTCAAGACGCCAATGAGCATATTCCTATCCCAAACTCTTTTCCTGATGAGCATTTATTTTCCATTCATTCTATTCCTCCTTGGTATGCTGACATATGCAATTATCTTGCTACAGGATAAATACTACTGCACTGGAACCCAGAGGATAGACGGAGATTTATGGCAGATGTGAAGTACTTTTACTTCGACAACCCGTACTTGTTCAAGTACTGCCTTGACCAACTCATGAGGAGATGCATACCTGAGAATGAACAATGGGACGTCCTTGCATTTTGCCATTCTGAAGCGTGCGGTGGACACTTTTCTTCCAAAAAGACTTCGGCTAAGGTTTTACAATCAAGTTTTTATTGGTCTTTATTAATCAAAGATTGTGTTTCCTTTTGTAAAGAATGTGATAGGTGCCAACGTTTGGGTAGTGTGACTTGGAGGAACATGATGCCCCTCTCCCTTATACTTATAATTGAGATATTCGATTGTTGGGACATTGAATTTATGGGTCCCTTCCCCATGTCTTTTGGTCACATGTATATTCTACTAATAGTGGACTACGTGCCCAAGTGGGTGGAGGTTGTCCCAACCAAGACCAATGACCACCGGGTCGTGGTCAAGTTCTTAAAAGAGAACATCTTTTCGAGGTTCGGGATGCCTCTTGCAATGATAAGCAACAGTGGTTCTAATTTTTGTAATAGGCCATTTGCATCTTGAATACATAAGTATGGCGTCATACACAAGGTATCCATCACTTATCACCCACAAACCAATGGCCAAGCTGAGTTGGCTAATAGGGAGATCAAGAACATCCTAGGGAAAACGGTGAACCCTAATAGGAAGAATTGGTCACTTAGGTTAACCGATGCCCTATGGGCTTACAATACCATTCTAGGCATGTCACCCTATAGGCTCGTCTATGGCAAGGCTTTTCATTTGCCGGTTGAAATGGAGCACAAGGCCTAGTGGGCCATCAAGACCTTAAACTTCAACTTGAGAATGGTCGGAGAGAATAGGAAGTTGGAGATGAATGAACTAGAGGAGATCCGTAGAGATGCGTATGAGAGCTCAAAAATTTCAAAAGAGAGGGCTAAGATTTTTCATGATAAATCCATTTTAAGAAAGACATTTTAGCCCGGACAAAAAATGCTCTTGTACAATTCTCGACTCTCTATCTTTCAAGAAAAACTCCGATCCCGTTAGGATGGCCCCTATCTTGTCAAGGTGGCCTACCCCAATGGAGCCGTGGAAATCACCAACCCCGAGGATGGCAAGACATTCAAGGTCAATGGCCAAAGACTTAAGTCATTCTTCGAGGGTTTTGATGGTCAAAAGGTGGAGGAGGAGTTGGTGGATTCGGTCTACCTGGACCTTTTGTGAGGAATAATTGTTCAAAGTAGTTTTAGTGTACAGTTGCTTTCTTTTATCCTTTTTAATTGCAATTTCATTTATTACTTACTTTATCTTTGCATATAGTGTTTTCCTTCTTAGTGCAGATATTAGTGTTTTTGTCAAAGCTCAAGCGCGAGGTGTTTTCTAACCCTTCTCATCTTTTTACAGTCCTTCATTGCATATTATATCTTTTTTTGTTGCATTGACGACAATGCATGAATCAAGTTGGGGGGCTGAGGTGCACCATTTGCATGATACACCAATTTTGGTGGAAACCATTTGCATGATACACCAATTTTTGTGGAAATTTTTTGTTGATAATACCAATTTTTGTGGTGAAATTCACTTTTCACAGATTTCACAGATTTTTGTTTACAATAGTTGCAAATTATGTGAAAATTTTGAAATTTTTTGTAATATATATATATATGAACATTGACCTATATTCCCCTATTTTAAGTGTTATGGGTTTATTGATATTATTGATCTTTGCCTTAAACTTTGAATACATGAGTACATTATAGAAGTTCATCCTATGATTGAGTATCACATATATGTTTGTTTTTGAACTCAACCTTAAGTGCACCATTGCATGTGTAACTTTGGCAATTTACGGATGGGATTCATATTTTAGTGCTTGACATGAATAGTAGAGATGAGTAAGGACCCATGAGAGCTTTAGTGTCAATCCTTGTTGGAGGGAACTTACATTTACTCAAGGAACAATTTTTCAAATTCCAAATTTGGTCAATAATCTCATTCTGCTTGTTTTGGTTAGTTGCATTTGGGTAGTTGATTGATTTGTCTTGATATGCACAATTCTCTCCTATGCCTATCTAGAAATGATCTTATGCCATCTTTGAAATGCTTTGAGCCTTAGCCTTTTTCTTGTGAAAATTTTATCCCTATTGTCGTGATTGAGTCTTAATTGTAAATTCATTTCCATGTCACACATTTGACCAAGCCAGTGCAAAATGATAAAAATCTACCACACCTTGGTTGTTCCTAGAGCTGAATATGAGTGATCATAAAAGAGAAGGAATTGTGGTGCGGAAAATCAATAAAAGGGATGAATGAAATTGAATTCAAAAAGTTCAATGAAAAAAGGATGAAAAATCCAAGAAAATGAGAAATAAGGGGTGAAAGAAGAAAAGATTGACAAAAAAAAGGAAAATGTGAAGGAAAAGAAAGAAAAATAAACAAAGAGTGTGGCGATGGTGTTAGACTGGAAATCCCATGAAAAGGGAGATGTTTTTGAAATAAAGGTCATTCACTAGGAACAATCTTCTTTGTTACCCTCTTTCCTTCGTTTCACTTACCTCAAATATCACCCCAATGCCTCATTACAACTGCAAAAAGTCCTAAATGATCTAGAGAAAGCATGGGGGAAGCATACATTTAAAGAAAAAGAGAAGTTGATTTTGCTATCTAATACCCTAGCATTCCTTTCATGAGATTATGCCAAGGTTGTTTCATTTTTTTGCATGTACTTCATTTTTGGATTATATGTGAGCATACTTTGTTTTGTGCAGGAGATTCTATCTCACATATACACATGGAGAGCATGCCAGGATAACCATAGTGTGATTCATTGTCGAGAGAAACTCTTGGTGATGTTCAAATCGAAGCTAAATATGGATAGCCGAGTGAATGAGAATTCCGTTGTGTAAATGCTTAAATTACATGTCCATTTCACACACACACACATGAGTTTGAAAATGAATGTGTAGGTGCAAACTCTAGAATAGCATTTAAAGCCATGGTGATGCTCATGTGTGCTTGGGTCGGGTACTTGAACGATGTGTTATGTGGCTCTATGCTTGCGGGATGGGAGAATATTGCTCAAACTTTCGATATTTGTAGGAATTAGGAATTCCCTTGTCATTTGAATCTGTGTTTTACATTTTGGGTATTCATTTTGGTAGTTAAATGTAAAAATTCATACCTTGTGTTTTGAAAGCATCAAAATTTTAAATCATATTGCAATTTCGGAATTGACTTGGGGCATGATCCTTCAATTGTGGTTCACAAGCATAGTTCATGTTTTTGGTAGGGTAGAGGTTATAAATAGGGTGTTAGAATGTGTAGGAATTGAAATAAAGTGGAGTGGAAGTGAAATTGGAAAGCCCAGGGGTTTTGTGTAAAAAGGCAAAACCTACCGATAGGTTTGGTTCAAAACCTTCTGGTAGGTTTCACTCTAGTGCACAAAACCTACCGGTAGGTTTTCATCGACCTACCGGTAGGTTTTTCCCAGAAGGCTAAAAATTAGGGTTTTAAGTCAGTTTTTTCGGGACACTGTTCATTTCCTTCAAAACGATCGAACTCCCAGGCACTTCTCTCTCCCTCAAATCCCTTCCAAGCTTCAAAGATCTATCACCCTTCATCCAAATCTTTTATTCTCCATAGCAGGATCAACTATTACTTGGGTTTGACTGACATTTGTTAGGTTCTTTCAAAAATCCTTTGCAATGGCTCGCATAAGTAGGATCACTCTTGATGCCTTTGAGCGTGTGGAGTGGCTTGTGATGTGGGTTTTGACATTCATTGGTATGGGGGCACTGTTGATCACCATGGCCCGCACCAAGCGCATGGGACCGGGTTCCCCATAACCCGCGGACGCTAGTTCCCATAAGAGGACTGGGGAGGGCTCGAGTGGGGATAGGGCGGAGAGAAGAAAGAAAGCAAGAAATGATGCTCGCTCCCAAATCATTAGAGAAGAACGTCACATGTGAGCTCTTTGTGGATAGGCTCAGTCTTGGGCCGAATCACAAAGTGGTAAGGATTTTTTAGGGCCACGGGATTGGGATGTGGTTTCAGCCAGTCAGTTGGTTCAACTTGGCATTGTGTAGGGAATTTTATCAACAAATTGAAGGTAGTGGACGAGGAAGGCGGTGTTTTGAGGACGAATGTGAGGGGGAGGACCTTTGATGTGACTCCAGACTTGATTACTACCCTGATGAAGTATCAGAGGCCTCCCCCCCAATGTCCTAGTGTATCCACACAACATCCCTGGGGTAAAGAAAATCCCGGAGTATGTGGAGCTGATGTACGAGGACCTGACCCAATTTAAAGGGACAATTCAAGTCGGGGGCCTCAAACACTCCTACAGGATCATGAATAAGGTCCTACACTACAACTTGATCCCTAGGGGTGCTGAGCAGAACCTGAATGTGGAAAACCTTTCCCTCCTGCACTCCGTTATGACTGGGAAGGCCATGGATGTAGCCTTTTTAATCTGGAAGATTATGAAAGAATTTGCTCAGGCTAGAAAGTCGAAGGCGAATCTCCCTTTTGGCAATTTGGTCACTAGGATGTGTGACCACTGCAAGGTTAAGGGCTATGTATCTGGCGTGCTGACTCCCCCTGAGACAGGAGCCATTGGAAAGTCTAACAGCATCAAGAGGACGACTATGAGTAGGGGTGAGCGAGCTAGAGCCCCAAGACCTGAGTCATCAGCTTTGGGGCCGTTTGCTTCTGGGCCATCTACTTCTGCCCCAGTGCGCACAGTGTCACAGTGCCTGGACCTTTTGGAGGAAACGGTGCATGGGATTTCGATGATGATGACCAGGATCTTCCAGCATTCTTTTCCGAGCGATCCGATCCCCGGTGGCCCTCCGCCTCCAGCTATTGTACCTTCCACCTCCGCCCCCTCAGCTTCCACTGTGGTTGAGGCGGGGGATTCTGATGATGAGGAGGATGAGGAGGAGGGGAGTGAGTCCGAGAGTGATGATGAGGAGGCTGATGATGATGAAGGGAATGAGGGTGATGAGTAGGATGTTTCTTTTGTTTTGTTTCTTTTGATGTTAGGTTGTGCACAGTTAGGAGTAGAATTATCGGCTTAGTAGAAGAGTCTCTAGGATTTTGGGCCATTTTGTTTTTGAATTCTAACTCCTTGTACTGAACTTTTGAAAGTGATTAATGAAAAGTACCACAGTTATTTGTTCTATCTTGCCCAAGTTCATTTCTTTAATTGCATTGTGATTTTTGCATTTTGAATGTTTGGTGATTTACTTGTGTAAATGGATTGTTGTAGTTTTATACTGTGTGGTTTGAAAATAAATTTTGCTAGAGACTAGCAAAACTCAAGTTGGGGGGTGTGATTAGCACAAAATATTGCACATCATGTATACAGTTGCACCCTTTTATACTTGTTCTTGTGGTGAAAATGGGAGGAATTGTAATGTTTCTAACAATTAATGAGGTTTCGGTGTGTTTGCAGGCAAAGAGTTAGAAATGGCGTGAGTTAAGCCACCACCATAGTGCTCAAAGTCAGTAGAGATGATGGGGAGGCTTGACGATGGCTTGGAAGGTGAAAAAACCAAAATTTGAGCAAAACAAGTAAAAACATACCGGTAGGTTTGCTCATAAAACTACCGGTAAGTTTTGTATACTGGAGTTGATTCTACCGCAAACCTTCCGGAAGGTTTTGGCTATTGGAGTAAAACCTACCGGTAGGTTTGGCCATCGACCTATCGGTAGGTTTTGCTGAAAAAAACACCTGAACTCTGCAACTCAACTCCAACTGCTTGGGGGGGGCCCACCTACACTTCTCTCACACCTACCCTGACATGTTATACCTTCAACCATGCCATCCTTACACATTCTTCTGACCTTGGAAGAAAAGGCATGGGAGAAGAGGAGAAAGAAGGAGAGAGGCTAGAAGGGTGCAGGCTGATGCAGGAAAGCCTACACCTTGCTTGTGCAGGTGTCCAAGCTCCCCCAAATCATGGAAACTCTGTAACACAGAGACCATAGAGCTCCATGGACGAAAATTATAGGGGATGACATATTACAGATAATTAGTTCAGCACTTTTAGAGAGAGAAGGTCCTAAGGTAGAAGATAGAATTTTAGAGAGAGAAAACTTAGATTTTTCCATTTTCTTCACCCATTTCCTTTGTAGTAAGTTATATTTCACTTGTAATCTTCATTTCTTGCATTGTAATCTCTTTTAATTCAAGTTTAATCAAATGTTCTTGCACTTCATTGTTTTTGCTGGGTTTCTGTTCAACTTTTCCATTTTGGTATGAAATGAATTTCTCTTTGTAGTTTACTTCTTCCTAGCATTAATATATGTTCTAAGCTTCATTCTCATCTCATTTTCATTTGCAATTCATCTACATGCCTCTTTACATTATGAATGCTTTTACTTCAACCATGATTAGCTAAGCTTTTTGTTGGCTAATTCAAGGGGAACTTCCTCTTGGGTATGCTAAATCAACTCTTCTCCATTCTACCTCGTAGTGTAAAGTGTTTGGTTTGACTAGATTGAGTGCGGATGTGGTTGTGAGCTCTTACACCGTAGACTTGTCATGGGGTATGCTTGAGCCTACACTCCCCATTAGTCCCTCACTTCCTACGAATCAATCAAGCACCTAGATATCATTGGTTGAATGAATTGAGTTGATTTGGTATTCCCATTGGAATGACCTCTTTGGAATAGCCAACCTTGTTTTTGTTGTAATCCTACAACCAATCTTCACTCACCAAAACACCAATTCAAAAGATTTTTCAATTTTCATTTCTTTACCAAATCACCTTCACCACAATTCAACCTTCCTTCCCTGAGGAGACGACCTTGGAATACTCAATTCCAAGTAAAACACTTCACTCAAAAGTCTCTCTACGCTTGGGGAGCACTTTTGCACACACACATTCTTTCATCCACACACACGTTTTCCCTATTTCTTGCATGATATCCGAGGGAGAGTGACACTCACCTAACCGTATAAGTCACATACACATTACCGGAATCATGGTCGAAAATTAGGGCCAAAAACGAATCAAGAAAAAATACAATAACATGTAGTTAAACTTGAATACACTTGAAGTAAAGGAGATTAGAGTGCAAGAATTAAATATTACAAGTGATTTGAAGCTTACTACAACTGAAATGGAGGAGGAAATGCAAAGACCTAACTTTCTCTCTCTAAAACTTCATCTTCTTCCTTGAGATTCTCTCTCTAAAACTATGTGTGTAACTGAATAATTGTGCAGTAGTCAGTCAAAATTCATCCATAACCCTCTCCTGGAGTGTGAGACCTGAATTTCTATGATTGGAAGGGTTATGGGTATTGCTACAAGCAACCACAAGCCCTACATTGTATCTTCCATGCTTCCCCCAACCACTTTCCTTCTCTCTCTTCCTCTTCCATGCTTTTTCTTCCAAAGTCAGGCTTTTGGTGTAAGAGAGCCTCATTGTATGTAAAATGTGTCAAGGCATGTATGGGAGAAGCAGAGTTTGGCCCACAAAATAGTTGGAGTTGAGATTGCAGGCTTCTGGCGTTTCTGGGCAAAACCTACCAGTAGAACGTCATAAAACCTACCGGTAGAATTTTTCTAGTAGGCAAAACCTACTGGTAGGTTTTGGTAGGGGCAGCGGTAGAAGGAATCCAGTGCATTAAACCTACCGGTAGGTTTTAATGAACATCTACCAGTAGGTTTTCACCTGTTTTGGCTTTTTCTTGAAATCCCGAGCCATTCGTTAAACCTCCCCTTCTTCTCCATTGCCTTTAAGCACTCGATGGGAGACTTAAAACACGTCCTTACATGCTATTTACCTACAATCACACAAAACTCCATTAATTGTTAGATTAAACGCAATTTCCACCATTTTCTCCACAAAAACAAGTATAAAATGGGTGCAAAGAGATACATGATGTGTAATATTCTAAACTCATCACACCCCCCAACTTGAGTTTTGCTAGTCATTAGCAAACGTTATTTCCAAACCATAAAGCATAAAACTTAAAACAATCCATTCATGCAAGGAAATTCACCAAACAATCAAAATGCAAAAATCGCAATGCAATTAAATAAATAAACTTGGGCAAGATGGAACAAAACAACTGTGGTTCTTTCATTAATTTCTCCAAAAGGTTAAGTACAATGAGTAGAAGCCAAAAGCAAAATGGCCTAAAATCCTAGAGACTCTTCTACTAGGCCGACAATCCTAAACCTATATGTGCAACTACTAAAACAATAAAGACAAAAGATCTCCCTACTCCTCATCATCGTCTCCAGTCCCCTCCTCGTCCCTCTCATACTCGCTGCCCTCCTCATCACCAGAGTTCTCATCATCGAAACCTTTCGCCTCAACCATAGTAGCAGCCATGGGGGCAGAGGTAGAAGGTCTGGCAGAAGGAGGCAGAGGTCTACTGGGGATCGGCTCTCCCAGGAAAGTGTGCTCATACATCCTCGTCATCATCAAGGAGAGCCGATGCATAGTGCCACTGAGGTCATCTATCCTCCCCTCTATAGCGTCTAAGCGCTGAGAAACTGTGCGAGGCGGGGCAATGGTGGATGGTCTAGCCATGGATGACACATGACTCGGTGCCCTTGCTCTCTCACCTCTACTCATTGTCGTAGGCCTTCCCGATGGCTCCGAACTCCGAGGGTAGCAACACATCCGAAACGTAGGCCTTGACCTTGGAGTGGTAGCACATCCTCGTAACCAAATTGGCGAATGGGAGATTCGCCTTTGGCCTTGACCTGGGCAAACTCCTCATAAATTCCCATATCATCAAGGCCACATCCATCCTCTTTCCCGTCATAAATGCATGGAGGAGGGCGAGCTTCTCTTCCCCTGGGGTCTCTCCGCACCCCAGGGAATTAAGTTGTAGTGCAAGACCTTGTTCATCACCCCGTATGAATGCTTGAGGGCTCCGACCTGGATTTTTCCCTTGAATTGTGTCGGGTCCTCATACATCAGTTGTACGTACTTCGGGAGTGATTCCCTCCCTTGGGTGTTGTAGGGATAGACTAGGATGTTGGGGAGGGGCCTCTGGTACTTCATCAAATCCGTTATCAAACTCGGAGTAATCTCAAAGACCTTCCCTCTCACATTCGTCTTGAGTATGAAAAGGTCCTCGTCCTCTACCTTCAACCTTTTGTAAAACTCCCTGAACATTGGAAGGCCATACCCCGCAACTGGCTCAAACCATATATCAATCCCATGTCCCTCTATCACCCGCACAACATCGTCATTCGGCCCGAGGGTGGGCTTATCCATGTGACGCTCGCACGTCACATTCTTTTTGTCAATGCTCTTCATGCGAGCATCATTCTTTTGCTTCTTCCTCCTTTCCCATTCTCTCCACTGGGGCCCGCCCCCGTCCACTTGCAGGAACTCGTGCCCACGGGTTGTGGAGAACTCAGCCCCATTTGTTTCATACGGGCCATGAATATCAAAAATGCCCCAAGGGCCACGAACGGAAAAATCCACGTCCAAAGTTGCTCAAAAAGATCAAAAGGAGCATGATAAAGCTTACCTATACGAGCCATGACAATGGAATCCGAACTTCGGGTGAAAACCTAGGTGTAATGGAATTGGGGGAAATTTTGAGAAAGCTAGGGTTTTGAGGAGAAATTCAAACAAATTTCAGTAAAATCCAAGTAAGAAGCAACCCTAGTGATGAATATTGGGAGATTTGATGGATGGGTGAGGGATCTTTGAAGGTAAGAGACGTTTGAGGGAGAGCAATGGAAAAAGTGAAGAGTTTTCCTGAAAAAAATGGACTTAAACCCTCGTTTCCAAGTTTTCTAGGCAAAACCTACCGGTAGGTTTTGTGCACTGGAAAATTCCTACCGGTAGGTTTTAACCAACTTCTATCGGTAGGTTTTAGCTTTTTCCAAAAATTTCCCTGTGCTCCTATTTTCATCTCCACTCCAAATTTATTCAACCTCCACACATTCTAACAACCTATTTACAACCACTACTCCACAAAAACCTAAACTACGCTTGTGAACCACAATTGAATGACTATGCCCAAAGTTCATTTACGAAATTGCAATGTGATTTAAAATTTTGATGCTTTCAAAACACATGACATGGATTTCTAAATTTAACTACCAAAATGAATACCCAATATGTAAAGCACATATTTAAATGGTAAAAGCAATCCTATGTCTTCCCAATATCGAAAGTTTGAGCGATATTCCCTCATCCTCCAAGCATAGGGCTGCTTGACACATAATTCAAATACCCGAACTAAATACACATGAGTAACACCATGGCTTTAAATGCTATTCTAGAGTATGCACCTACACATTTGCTTTCAAACTCGTGTGTGTGTGTGTGTGTGAAATGTGATTAGTAGTTAAAATTAGCATCTTACTATGCCTTTTTAAGACTAATTATGCTTTGATAGAATTTCAATGATGACATTTCAGGACAAAAATTGTACAAGGGCCTAAAGTCAATAGATATCAAACTTTCCAGCAACACCCGCATGTTCTGGAAGAAAATTGGAGCAGGTTGAAACAAGGCATGAATGTTTGAACGCCAATCCATGTTTGAACGTCCTCCTGAATTATTGGAGGACCAGACTGCTGAGATGATGATACATGGTGTGTTGCAGCTAAGAAGAAAAACAAAGAGGTACTTGAGTACCACGTTCAAACGCTAATACACGTCCGAACGTTGGCTTGAATTAATCGAGGACCTCCTGGAAGAGTGTTATTGCCTATGGCGTGTGGAAGTTGCTCTCGCAGAAGAAAAAAGGCCACTTGAGTAGGAAGTTCAAACCCCATCCAGCGTTCAAATGCCCATCAAAGAAGACAGGAGACAACGTTCAAACGCCATCTAACGTTCGAACGTTGTTCCCAGACAGGATGCAGAGTGGTTGATTTTCTATCCGGACCTTGGGGCTTTCACTTGGACTTTGAAGACCTTGTACTATTCCTTCACACTCCCTTGCCCCCTCCTCCTTGCCTATAAATACTCCCATTGTGGGAGCTTCAAAGGAGACACTTAGAGCTAGAGCTAGTTGTAGATTTAGACTTAGATTTACATTTACTTACATAAAGGAATATAGATCATCTTTTGCTTGAGGTTGATACCCTCCAAAAGTGACTATCTTTCTTTTACTTTCATTATTAGTTTCATTTGCTTCCATTGCTTGAGCTTCCTTCTTTCCTTAGAGGAGTGAAACTCTTCCACTTTTCTAGAGTTTTACCAAAGTCGTGAAGGGTGGAACGTGATTCATTCATTCTTCGTCGAAGATTGGCTCCTTGTGTAAGGTATTTGACCTTGTAACTCTTCTACTTGGAGGGATGAGAATCACTCATTTTTCTAGCTTTACCAAAGCCATTAAGAGTGAGTATTTTCTCATCCACTCTTTAGTAAGAGGTGATGGACACGTATAAATCATTCGAAAGTTATATTTGTGCATTTCGTTTATGCTTAATGCTTTATATTTCACTTGTTTATTGAATGATTGAAAGAATCTAGCAGAGGTAAGGTACTTTGTACAACCGTGAGTCCTTTCTATGACATAGATGACTCTTGGCATAAGAAGACTCATTGGTTCTAGGCAAGTACCCCAGCTAGATCTTCATGACTACATTTCAATCTTCACCATTATTGTGCTTCACTTAAGAATGGAATACTAACTGATTGAGCAAAAACGGTGTTATTCCTAACCCCTTAAATACTATCCCTTAGAAGCCAAAGTGTCTGAACGAAAGGGAGTGTCACTCTCCCTTGGGATAGTGTCAAAAGAAAAGGGAAAGGGGAAAGGAAATAGGTTGGTGGAAATGTGATATGTGAATGCACAAAAAATGCTCCCCAATCGCAAGGAGACTTTCGTGGGTCGTGTTTTACTTGGTGGTATTCCAAGGTCGTTTCCACGGGGAAGGAAGTAAACCAATTTGAAAGTGATTTTGGGAAAAGAAAGTGTAAAAATTCTTGTGGTGGAAAGTTGTTTGGTGAAATGTGTTTTGGTGAAAATGAAATGAGAAAGCAAGTGTTGGCAATTCCAAGAGGTCACTCCAATGGGTATACCATCTTAACTCAAATCACTCCTCCGATTGAGCATGAATGAACGATTGATTCATGGAAAGCCGAGGATGATGTCGGTGAGTATCTAAGCATAAACCGTGACTTGGCCTACGGATTATCAAAGACTCACCGAATCATCCACCTTCAATCTAGTCAAACCGAATCATTGGACTCTAAAGGGAGGGAGGAGAAAGAGTTGAAATGGTATACCCAAAGGGAGATTCCCCTTGGTCTTGCCAACTAAAGGATTTAGCTACTCATACTTGAAATGAAAGTGACAATGTAAAGAGAGTGCATTGCAAAAATATGAAGTTCTAGAGTCACTAAATGCAATAAAACACAAGCTAAAAGTGAAAGCATTTCAATCCCATTTTTTACAGCTAAGACAATGAAAGACTTGAAGCATTAATGGTAGAAACTTTAGAAGAGCATTAAACTAGCCAGGAACATGAAGGTAACTAGCATTAATGACATTCAATGAAATTCTAAAGGTTCATACCATTGATTACAAGACAATGCAATAGAAGAAATGCAAAAATCACAACTTTCTCTCTCTAAAACTACTATTCATCTTCTTCTCCGCCTGGAGCTTCTCTCTCTATATCCCTATATTGATATCTATTAAAATCCCATAGAATGCTGAACATTGGAGAGCTTGGCCTCCCCAGAAACGTGCCTGGAGTGGTCTTGTAGCTCCCTGAAGTGACCCTCATCAGTAGGGTGCAGCAGGGATGGCCTGGACAGGGGAGTGCAGAGCTTGTCTGCACACCCAGCTCCTTCTCTCTTCTCTCTCTTCATTCATCACCCAAGCCTCCAACATCCAATCAAAAGTGTAAAAGTGGTGAATAGTATTTTGGGCGTGTCAGGGAGAGCTGATGGTGGGACCCTCAGAGCAGCAGATCTTGAAATGCAGAGATTCGGGGCAGACTCAGCAGAGTACCAGTACTTCGAACACCAGTAGCTTCGGCGTACCGGTAGCGGTACTACATACCGGTACGGTTTCTCTGTTTCTTTCTAATTTTTTTCAACTTCTGAGCTTTACTTTAACCTTTCCTTCGCCCCCAAACATCCCAATGCATTCGGGAAGGCCTTAAGAAGCCTTATTTAGGGCCTTGCAACTGCAAACACCAAAAGCATCGTTAATACTTCAACTAACACAATTCGCATCATTTAAAATGCAAAAGCAAATGAAGTGAGATGATTAGCACACTAGAATATACACTATTTTGTGCTAATCACACCCCCCCCCCCCAACTTAGGTTTTGCTAGTCCCTTGGCAAAAGAGTATTTCTCCAAATTAAAACAATGGGCACAACATGCACACAATCCATTATTAACCATTCATTCAATCAATCACAAAGTGAAAATCATAATGGAATTTCAAAATAAACATGGATTAGATTGAACAAACTGTGGTTTTCCATTCATGTGCACGAAGTTGGAGTACAAAATGGCCTACGTTCCCATCCCAACTACATAAATTCCAAACCTAAACAAAAGCACAACACTAGCACAATCTACTCATCATCACCCTCTCCATCATCATCATCATCATCATCATCATCATCCTCATCCTCCTCCTCTTTATCACCATCATCATCATCATCCTCATTCACTCTGGAGGTAGAGGGAGCAGCTGGTGGAGCGGGAACTTCTGGGATAGGTCTCCCAGGGAAGGTATGCACATACAACTCTTTCATCATAGCTGCCATACCCTGCACAGTAGCTTGGTCTCATGCACTGCTATCTCTAGTGCATCAAGACGCCGAGGTACTGAGCGTGCTGGTACGGCTTTGAATGGCATGGTGGGTGCAGTCGGTGCAAAGTCCTCCTCATCAAAATCCAAAAGAGCTTGCTTCCCCCGATTCATTGCTTTTCTCTTCTTGCTACTGGCCTTCCCAATAGCCCCTGTCTCAGGAGGAGTAAGCTTGTCAGAGACGTACCCCTTTACCTTAAAGTGGTTGCACATCCGAGTTATCAGACTCCCATATGGCAAATTGGTCATAGGCTTCTCTGTCTCAGCAAAGTCTTTCATCACCTCCCATATAAAAAGGGCAAAGTCAACCGTTTTGCCTGACACGACAGCGTCCAAAAGGGCTAACTTCTCCATATTCGGCTTCTTTTCCGCGGCCTTTGGGAATAAATTATAATGGAGCAGCTTATTCAGAAGCCCATAGACATGCTTCAACCCTCCACTCAGAACAGTGCCCCTGAATTTAGAAGGATCCTCATACATCAGATCAACAAACTCAGTTTTGGTCTTGGCTCTAGTGATGTTGTGAGGATAGACAGGTGGGAAGTTTGGTGGTCTTTGATAGTCCCCTAGGAGGGTGGCAATGACATCAGGGGTCACCGTGATCCCCTTGCCTCTAACGTTTGCTCTCAAAACCTCCCCACCTTTCTCCACAACCACCTTGAGTGATTGGTAGAACTCTCTACACAATGCCAAATCATACCCCTCAACTTGTTTGAACCAGAAATTCACACCATGCCCTTCAATGATTTTCACAACCGGATGCATAGGGGTGAGTGAAATGCGATCAAGTTGACGCTCACAGGTCACATTTTTCTACTGAATCCACTGGAGTCGTGCCTGTTTCCTAGCCCTTTTCCTTTGCTCATTCGGGTCCTCGCTTGACCCTTCGCCGCTTCTCTTGCGGCGACTGGGTTCCTCATGTAGTGGGGGACTGGTTCCGGCTCTCTTGGTGCAAGCCATGCCGAGCACCATTGCCCCAATCAAGAACAAGGCAAAGAGAAAATGGAGGAGACCCTTAATCGGGTCAAAGGCTTCAGAACATACCTCTAAACGACTAGCCATTAGGGATTCCTTGGAGCAATTTGAAAGTTCAGGAGGATTGGAGAAATTGGAGGGACTTTGGGGTTTTTGGCAACTAGGGTTTCGGGTGTGGGTTGCAAAGAACCAAGCTTGAAGAAGAGAAGGGATTTAGGATTGCAGGAGGGGAGAAGGAGGTCTTGGATGCCTGGTACGTCTTCGAGTGAGAGAGAGAGAATTAGGGTTGGAATTTAGGTGGGAAATGAAAGGGTCACCGAGGGATTTAAATTAAAAAGCCCTAAATTTTTTTTTTTGTTTCAGCAGACAGTACCGGTACTGAGCACCGGTACTATACCGTACCGGTACTGCGTACCGGTACTTTGAACACCAGTAGCTTAGGCATATCGGTACTGCGTACCGGTACGGTACAGTACCGGTACTGCATACCGGTACGGTTTCTCTGTTTCTGCCAAAATACTCCTGCTGAGCATACCTCTCCACTCCATTCCAACTCAGGACCTTCCTAGACATCTTACCACACAACTTATGACTTCTACTCACTCCCCAAAGATGTACTCCACTTATTATCCACAATTTGATCCATCATGCCCAAGTTATTATCAAAATTGCAAAGTGATTTAAAACTTTGATGCATTCAACATACAGGGAATGGATTTCTATTCTTAATTATCAAAATGAATATCCAAAATGCAAATACGGATTCAAACAACACACATAGTTCTAATCCTTTTCAAATATCAAAAACTTGAGCAATATTCCCTCATTCTTGCAAGCATGGAGTTATTTAACAAATTTCTCAAATGATTGAACTAGGCTAACATGAGCAAAACCATAGTTTTAGATACTAATCTAAAGTATGCACCTACAAATTCATTTTCAACTTGCGTGTGTGTGAATTAAACAAGTAATTTGAATAGTTACACAACAGAATTCACATTCGAATAGCTGGACAAATTCAGCTTCAATGCAAAAACTCACCAAGGGACACTCTTAAGCAATGAAATACACTCAAGTTATCCTGGTATGCACTCCATGTGTACATGTGAGATAGAGTCTTGTGTTCAAAACAAAGTGTGCTCACATGTAATCCAAAAATGAAGTTAATAAATGAAAATGAAGCGAACTTGGCATAGTCTCATGAACAGAATATTAGGGCATTAGGTAGTAAGACTAAACTCATCATTCCCTTTGAAATTATGCACCTCCCAACTTCTCTAGATCACTTAGGACTTTAAGGGTTGTAATGGGGCCTTGGGGTGGTATCTAGGAAAATGAAATGAAGGATATAGGGTAACAAAGAGGGTTGTTCCGAGTGAGAGACTTTTATTTTAGAAAAACACTTCCCTTTTCATGGGATTTTGATTCACACCCCGTCACCACATTCTTTGTTTCTTTTTCTTCTTTTCCTTAACATTTTTCTTTTCTTCTTCTCACCCCTTTTTTTCTTCTTTTCTTGGATTTTCATTCTTTTTCCATTGAACTCTTTGAGTTTCAACATCATTTATCCCTTTTGTTTGGGTTTCCACACCACACTTCCTTTACTTTTGCAATCACTCATTTCTGCTTTTAGGAACAACCAATGTAAGGTATATCTTTCTTATTTTCATAGGCTTGGTCAACTGTGTGGCATAGAAACGAATTTCAAATAAGCTCAATCACGGCACTAGGGATAATATTTGCACAAGAAAAAAATTAAAGGCTCAAAATATTCAATGATGGCCTAAGATCACTTCCAGGTCCGCATGGAGGGCATTATATGTTCAAGACAAATCAGTCTACTATCCAAATGCACTAACCAACACAAACATAATGAGACTATTGAACAAACTTGACAAAAAAAAATGTTCTTTGAGTAATTGTAAATTCCCTCCAAAAAGGATTTGGCACTAAAGCTCTCAAGGGTCTTTACTCATCTCCACTACTTATGTCAAGCTTAAAAACATGAATCCAATCCGTAAATTGCCAAAATTACACATTCAAGAGTCACATACAGTTGAGTTCAAAAATCAATACATAAATGATACTCATGCATAGGATCAACTTCCATAGAAGCTCATGTGCACAAAGTTCACAACAAAGATCAATATGTCATCAAACTCACACACTCATCATGAAGGAATACAGATCAACAATTAGATTTTTTTTTTTTTTTTCATCAAAAATTTTCTAAAATTTCACCTATTTTTCACTAATGCAAGCAAAAATCAAAAATTTCCAAGCAACCTTGGTGTATCATACAAATGGTGCACCTCACCCCCCAACTAGAATCATGCATTGTCCTCAATGCAACAAAAATATATAGTACGCAATAGAAGACAGTAAAAAGATAAGTAGGGTAAGAGAACACCTCGCAATTGCGCTTTTGACAAAAAACACCAAGATCTGGATCTAAGAGAACCCAATCTATACAACCACATCAAGTGAGTGACATAAAATAAAAATGACATAAATAACTAAAAGTAACTGTACAGCAGAAGGGATAAACGCTAGCTAACCCTCCATCAATTCCGGATACACCGGGTCAATTAAATCATCCTCCACCACCTGTCCTTCAAAACCCTCAAAGAATGGCTTGAGTCTTTGGCCATTGACCTTGAATGTTTGGCCATCTTTAGGGTTTGTGATATCTACCGCTCCGTTGGGGTAGGCCACCTCGACAAAATAGGGGCCATCCCAACGGGATCTTAGTTTTCCTTGGAACACGGAGAGACGAGAATTATACAAGAGCACTTTTTGCCCGGGCTCAAATGATTTCCGTGTGATGGAATTATCATGAAAAACTTTAGCCCGTTCTTTTGAAATTTTGGAACTCTCATAAGCATCTCTTTGAATCTCTTCCAATTCATTCAGTTCCAACTTCCTCTGCTCACCGGCCATTCTCAAGTTAAAATTCAAGGTCTTTATGGCCCAGTAGGCCTTGTGCTCCATTTCAACCGGCAAATGGCAAGCTTTTCCATAAACCAGCCGGTAGGGAGACATCTCCAAAACAGTCTCATAGGCAGTACGGTACGCCCATAAGGCATCGGTCAATCTGAGTGACCAATCCTTCCTGTTTGGGTTAACCATTTTTTCCAAGATATTCTTAATCTCCCTATTGGCTAATTCAGCTTGGCCATTAGTTTGTGGGTGGTATGCAGTGGATAATTTGTCTGTAATGATTAGTACTTAAAGTTGACATATTATTATGACATTTTAAGACTAATGTTACTTTAATGGAGTTTAAGTGATGTCATTTCAGGTCCTAAACTGAACAAGGACCCAAGAACAACAAGTACCACACTTGGATGCAGCACCAGTACATTAGAGCCCAAAATTGGAGAAGCTTGGAGCACAGCCAGAACGTTCGAATGCCAACTCACGTTCGAACGTCCACATTGCACTGTAGTAGACTCAACTGCTGAAGAGAAGGCGTGTTGCAGTTAGGAAAAAAGACTGGAGCTCTGAAGTACTTGAGTGTCACGTTCGAACGCCAACTCACGTTCGAACGTGCACTTGAGTTGATGGAAGACCAGACCACTGCAGAGAGTTGGAAATGAACTTCACAGAAGACCACAGATCACTCGAGTGAAAGGGGTCAGAGCAAATCTGGCGTTCGAACACCCTCAGTGCAAAAATAGAAGGAACGTTCGAACGCCAACTCACGTTCGAACGTTATCCACAGACTGGCAGCAGAGTTGTTGACTGTTCACTTGGACTTGGGCGACAAACACTATTCTTTCACCCCCCCCCCTCCTGTCTCCTCCTCTTGCCTATAAATACTCCCCTTGTTAGAGAGCTTGAGGGAGGCATAGTAGGAAGTAGAATAGTTGATGGAGGCTTAGACTCCCACTCTCATTGTAGATTTAGCTCATTTTCCTTATGAAGTCTTTATTTTAGAGATTAGTTTGGCTTTAGTCCAACATCTCTTGCTTGTTATAACAGTATTTTTATGCTTATGCTTATGTTTATGCTTTCATTTCTCATGCATAGAAGAGAAATAGCTCACATCTTGGTTGAGGAAGCAACCCTCCAATTCTTGGTTGAGGAAGCCACCCTCCAAATGTGACTAGCTTTCTTCTACTTTTATTGTTCATGCATTTCACTTCCATTGCTTGCGCTTCTTTCTTTCCTAGATGAGTGAAACTCCTCCACTTTTCTAGAGCTTTATTAAAGTCGTGAAGGGTGGAACGTGATTCACCCATTCTTTGTGAAAGATTGGCTCCGCGTTTGTTGTTACTTTATCTTTTAAAGTTCTCCACTTGGAGGGATGAGCATCACTCACTTTTCTAGCTTTACCCAATCCATGAAGAGTGAGTAGTTTCTCATTCACTCTTTAGTAAGAGGAGAAGGGCATGTATAATTTATCCGGGAATCATATTTGTGCAATGTTCTTTTATGCTTAATGATTGATTGAAAAACGTTGTTGTTTCCTAACCTCTAAACATCACCCTCACCCTCAATGTGTGTATGGCTTATAGGAATGGGGGAGTGTCACTCTCCCTCCGGATGATGCACTCTCCCTCGGAATGATGCAAAAGATTAGGCAACAACGGAATGGTGGTGGATGGAATTGTGGAATGAACAAAATGTGATGAAAATGAAATGCGGTGTATGCACAAAAATGCTCCCCAATCGCAAGGAGTCTTTCGTGTGTCGGTGTTTTACTTGGTAGTATTCCAAGGTCGTCTCCTCAGGGAAGGAAAGAGAGTTGTGTGAAAGTGATTTTGGTGAACAAAAGAGAAAATGTAAAATCTTTTGTTTGAGTTTTGTGTTTGGTTTGTAAATGAAAATGCAAATAAAGCAAGTGTTGGCTAATCCAAAGGGTTCATTCCAATGGGAATACCAAATCAACTCAAAGCCTTCCTCCGATTGAGCATGAATGAACGATTGATTCGGGGGAAGCTAGGGACGAGATTGGTGAGTATCTAAGCATAAACCGTGACTAGGCCTACAGAATATCAAAGGCTCACCAACTCATCCACTCTCAACCCCGTCAAACCGAACCATTTGACTCTAAAGGGAGGAATGAAGAAGAGTTGAAAATGGTATTCCCAAGAGGAATTTTCCCTTGGATTAACCAACTTAAATCCTAGCTACTCATATTAAAAATGCATAAAGGAAAGACAAGCATAATGTAAATGAAAGACATTGTATAGAAATGAAGCTTTAAAGCATGAAACTAAACTTGAAGCAAGAAATCTAAAGCTATGAACAAAAACATTCAATACCCATTTTAAGCTAAAAATGAAGAACTTGAAAGCATAAATGGTGAAATGAAGAACATGTAATTAACTTGCAATATACTTGAAATAAAGGAGATTACAATGTAAGAAATGAAGATTACAAGAGGAATGTAGCTTACAGCAATGACACGGATGAAGAAAATGCAAAAACGAAATTACTATTCATCATCTTCAACCTTGGAGGTTTCTACATCTACTCCTAAGCTTAGGTAGCCAACTCACTAATACAATGTGTGTGTAATGCTGAATATAATGGTGTGTGGGAGACTTCCAATTTCGTGCATGAGGCTCCCCCTTAGTTGTGTGCAGCCCTCCCATCATAGGGGGCTGAGTTGAAAGCATTGGCAGGCTAGCCTGCAACTCCCCTGGCAGCCCACTTCCCTCTCTCTTTCATTCAATGCCAAGCCTCAAAAGTCTTCAAAATGTGTAAGAGATGCCTGTAAATGTGTAAGGAAATGTTGGGCTAGGCGTGGGAGAAGTGTAGGTGGGACCCCCAAGCAAGTGGAGCAAGAAAGAAGTCGTTCTGGGCACTTATGGACGACCTACCGGTAGTGACTACCGGTAGTTATTGGCTACTGGAGTGATAACTACCGGTAGTCATTTGCTACTGGAGTGATAACTACCGGTAGGTCTTTCCGGTAGTTGTCTGCTCTGGACCAGTTGTCGTAGAATTGGCATAACATTTGATCCAACCATCCGATTGAGCTGAAATTTGGACACAATATAGAAAACATCCAGATCTACAACTTTTATGTTTTGAACTTTTCCTGATTCTGAGTAGATCATGGCCAAAATGGAGGAAAATCAAGGCAGTGCTTCCAAATGATGTGGCTGCTGATGCCCTTGTTCCCAAGCACCAATGCCTTATTGATTTCTTCACTTTTAAGCCTCCAATTCTTCATGTATTGTGTATATGCCTTCACCACACATCCATCATAGTTGCAAGGTTATAAAATACATGATTTAAGGTATAAAAACATGCAACATCAAAATATCAACATTATTGACAATTTTGGCTAACACTAAGTATTTAAATGCAAAAGTTGAGTTATAATGCATGTAATGAGCCCTTCAAATATGCAATATTATGCGCTCATCACTTAACGTTTATTTCTTCTTGTTTTCGGATGATTGATTGCATCTAGCAAAGCTAAGGTACTTTGTATAACTGTGAGCTCTTTCTATGACACGGATGACTCCTGCATAGAAAGACTCATCAGTTCAAGGCAAGTATCTCGGCTAGATCCTCATGACTACCCTTCAATCTCCCCCCTTATTGTACTTCATTTAAAGAATGGAATATTAATATCATGATTGGATGTCTTGTAGAAACACTTGCTTGTTTGTAGACGGGTTAAGTCTCGGCACAGGCAATTCTTGTAAACTTCTAGAAAGACATCGGAATCATGTTATTAATTCTCACAATCCATCTTTATCTTCCGATTAACTTGCTGTTGACACGGGAGTTAATTGAGTTATCAAGCACAATTATGACAAACCGGATAATTGACTACATGTTCAGATCCTTGCACTAAAGAGTGACTCTTTTTAATTAGCATTTATCTCCTATTTAGTTAAGAAAATCCTCTTGGAAAGAATCTTATATTCTGTCCAGCAAAACCCATATCTCACAGCAAATCTAAAAGGTTACAATCAAAAGGTCTCTACCACTGATTGCCTTAGAAATATCAACAAAAGTTCCCTGTGGATTCGACTCCGGACTCAAATCGGATTATTACTACAGCTTGACCGCCTGCACTTGGGTGTACACATTGGATCAAGCCATCATGTAACGCCATATTTAAACATTAATGATGCAAATGGCCTATTACATAAGTGGGATCCACCATCACTGATCATTGCACGAGGCATCCCAAACCTCGAAAAAATGTTCTCTTTGAGGAACTTGACTACGACCCGGTGGTCATTAGTCTTGGTTGGGATAGCCTCTACCCACTTGGACACATAGTCCACTGCCAGAAGAATGTACAGATAACCAAAAGACATGGGGAATGGACCCATGAAATCGATGCCCCAACAGTCAAATATTTCTATGACAAGGACGGGGGAAAGAGGCATCATATTTCTACGGGTCACACTACCCAATCGTTGGCATCTGTCGTATACCTTACAATATGAAACACAGTCTTTAATAAGAGAGGGCCAATAGAAACCTGACTGAAAAATTTTGGCCGAAGTTTTCTTTGTCGAGAAATGTCCGCCACAAGCTTGGGAATGGCAGAATGCAAGGACGTTCCGCTGTTCATTTTCGGGCACGCATTTCCTCATGATCTGGTCTGGGCAATATTTGAACAAATACGAATTGTCGAAGTAAAAATACTTCACGTCTGCCATGAATCGTCTTTTATCTTCCGGGCTCCATTGTGGTGGTATTTGTCCTGTTGCAAGGTAATTACAAATGTCAGCATACCAAGGACAAACTGAATGGATTGAGAGTAAATGTTCATCAGGAAAAGAGTCAGGAATAGGAATATGTTCGTTAGTCTCCTACACCACCAGCCGGGATAAGTGATCCGCCACAACATTCTCAACTCCTTTCTTGTCTTTAATTGTCAAGTCAAATTCTTGTAGGAGGAGGATCCACCTAATGAGTCTTGGTTTCGCATCCTGCTTAGATAACAAGTACTTCAAGGCAGAATGGTCAGTAAAGACAACAATAGGCGAACCAATGATATATGAACGGAATTTATCTAGAGCAAACACTACGGCTAGCAATTCTTTCTCAGTGGTAGTGTAATTCATTTGAGCCTCATTAAGTGTTTTGCTAGCGTAGTGTATAACATGCGGTCGATTGTCCTTCCTCTGACCAAGCACTGCGCCAACCGCGTAATCACTCGCGTCGCACATGAGCTCGAAAGGTAGATCACAATTGGGTGGTCGCATGATAGGAGGCGTGACAAGCATGCTTTTTAGTTTTTTAAACGATGCCTCACACTCATCTGACCACTCAAAGGGAATCTCCTTAGACAGTAAATTGGTCAGGGGTCGGGCCAATGTGCTAAAATTCTGAATGAATCGGCGATAAAAACCTGCATGGCCCAAAAATGACCGGATTCCCTTGATGGTTGTCAGCGTGGGGAGGTTGGAGATGGCCTCCACCTTGGATTTGTCAACTTCAATGCCCCTTGCCGATACTATGTGGCCCAACACGATTCCTTCCGTCACCATAAAGTGACACTTTTCCCAATTAAGCACAAGATCCTTTTCTTCACACCTCTCCAATACTCTCTCCAAGTTCTATAAGCATCCATCAAAGGAATCACCAAACACGGAAAAATCATCCATGAAAACCTCCAAAATTTTCTCCAGCATATCGCTAAAAATCCCCATCATGCACGGTTGAAAGGTCCCCGGGGCATTGCATAATCCGAATGGCATACGGTGATAGGCAAAGGTACCATATGGGCAGGTGAAGGTAGTCTTCTCTTAGTCCTCCAATGCGATCTCAATTTGGTTGTAGCCAGAGTACCCGTCTAGGAAACAATAGAATAGGTGCCCTGCTACCCTTTCCAAGACTTGATCGAGAAACGGCATTTGGAAATGATCTTTCCGTGTGCAAGCATTAAGCTTCCGGTAGTTGATGCAAACTCTCCATCCGGTAATGACTCTTGTAGGTATGAGTTCATTTTCCTCATTTTCAATCACTGTGACTCCGGATTTCTTTGGGACGACTTGTGTGGGGCTTACCCATTTGCTATCCACAATTGGAAAGATAATGCCCACATCAAGTAGCTTTAACACCTCATCCTTCACTACCTCTTTCATGTTCGGATTCAATCTCCTTTGAGGTTGTCAGGAGGTTTTAGCATCTTCCTCAAGATAGATGCGATGGGTGCAAATTATAGGGCTTATTCCCTTGATATCTGCAATAGTCCACCCGATCGCTCCCTTATGCTTTCTCAATACCCCCAAAAGCTTTTCTTCTTGTTCCATGGTTAGGTTAGAGCTAATGATTACCGGGAAAGTCTCCTCATTGCCAAGATAAGCATATTTCAAATGTGCGGGCAATGACTTCAATTCCAATTTTGGATTTTTCTCATCCGAAGGGAAAATTTTCTTCTCTTGTTTAGGTAGCTATTCAAATGTGGGGATCCACCTTTCCATCCCCTTCAACTCTTCAACCTTTTCTTGATCATCCAACTTCTCCAATTCAACCAATTCTTCCTCCTTGAGTTTCAACATCCCTTCTAACTCCAAGTGCTCCTCAATCAAAGTGTCAATTCTATTGACCTCATTTGCCTCCTCGTCATCCCCTGGTTGCTTTGCCAAATTGAAGACATTAAGCTCCATTGTCATGTTCCCGAACGCCAATTTCATCAGACCATTCTTGCAATTTATCACTGCATTAGATGTAGCAAGGAAAGGTCGCCCAAGTATCACGGGGATTTGGGAACTAAGATTAGCAACATGATGAGTGTCCAATATAATAAAATCGACTGGAAAATAAAACTTATCAACTTGAACCAACACATCTTCCACTACTCCCCTTGGTGTGCGGATGCTACGATCCGCCAATTGAAGTGTAATTGAAGTAGGCTTCAACTCCTCAAACTTGAGTTGTTGATACACGAAGTAAGGAAGGAGATTGACACTTGCTCCCAGATCAAGCAATGCTTGTTCAACCCGGCAATTTCCTATAGTGATGGCAATTGTTGGACAACCGGGATCTTTGAATTTGGGAGGAGTGTTGGTCTTCAAAATGGAGCTCACTTGTTCTGTCAAGAATGCCTTCTTCCGGACATTTAGCCTCCTCTTTACCGTGCATAGATCTTTCAAAATTTTGGCACATGATGGTATTTGCTTGATGGCATCGAGGAGCGGGATATTGATTTTTACCTGCTTAAACATGTCTAAAATATCAGAATAATTAGCCACCTTGACAGGTGACTTCAAACGATGGGGGAAAGGGGCAGGCATAGGAAGAGTACACAAGCTATCATCAATCACATGTTCATTTTCTTTGTCTTTACTCATTTCACCTTTTTCGGCCACACGTTCCTTGGCCTCGCCCTCGATGGACTCTTCTATTGGCAATGGTGCCTTGGGTGGAACCTTTGGCACTATGGTCTTTTCAATTTGTTTGCCACTACGAAGAGTGGTGACCGCCTTGAGGTGCTCACAACTCTCTTGGGTGGGCTCAAATAATTCAATCACATTTTGGCCCTTGGGATTTTGTTGGGGTTGAGAGGGAAATTTCTCCTTCTCTTGTTGAGACAAGCCTATGTGATTGGTGATCTTTGTGAGTTGAGCCGAAATGTCTTTATTGAAGGTGATTTGGCTTTGAATGAAGGCGTGGACCACATCTTCCAAACTCCTTTTATGAGGTGGTTGGTAGCTGGAAGAACTAGATGGGCCTTGTTGGGAGAAATTTTGTGAATTCGGACTTTGAGAGAAATTTTGTAGGAGAGGATTGGATTGGTACCCTTGCGGATTGGACCGTGGGTATTGGGAGCTAGAAGCTTGCCCTTGGCCTTGATATTGAGATTGGTACTGACCTTGCTTTGGAGGTGTAGGAGATGTGTATGTGTTTAAACCATAGGGGATAGGGTTCTCATTCCTCCAACTGAAATTAGGGTGATCACGATACCCCGAATTGTAAGTGTTGGAATTTGAAGGAAATGATTGCCTTGGTTGGTTGAAGGCATTGACTTATTCATGGTATGCTTCTTTAAGTGTTGGAATACTCGAACACTCCGATGTGGAATGCTCGACACCACCACAAATAGAACAAGCCTCCTCAGTTCTTGACACATGAGACACCTCTCGTCTCCTATCCACCTCAAGGCTATCTACTTTCCTAGACAATTTGGAAATTTGTGAAAGTAGATCCTCCCGGTCTTTCAAGTCATATATCCCTCCCCTTTGTGATTGACTACTAACTGGCAATGTCCTAGGTACATCATTTGGATCCCTAACATCCCAAGATTGTGCATTTTCAGCCAAGGTACCAAAGTAGTCGAGGGCCTCATCAGGGTCTTTGTTCAAGAACTCACCATTGCACATCATGTCAATGAATTGTCTATGGTTTGGTGTGATTCCTTCGTAGAAGAAACTCACCAATTGCCACGATTTAAAACCATGATGTGGTATGGATTGAATCAAATCCTTGTAGCGATCCCAACATTGATAGAATTGCTCAATGGGTTTTTCAGAAAAATTTTGAATTTCTTTTTTCAAAGAAGTGGTTCTATGAACCGGAAATTTTTTTTTAAAAAAAAATGAAACTATTTGGTCCCAAGATAACATGGTCCGAGGCCCCATGGAATCAAGCCAAATTCTTGCCTTACCATCCAAGGAAAAAGGGAACAATTTCATCCTTGCTATCTCTTCCATGTTGTAATTTGGGATAAAGGTTGCAACCATTTCCTCATAAGACCTTATATGATTATACGGGTTTTCATTCTCGATCCCATGAAATTTAGGGAGTAGTTGCAACATCCATGGTTTGATTACAAAGAGATGAGCTTGGACGGGAAGAAGGATGCATGATGGTGTGGTGCTACGGGTTGGTTGAAGGAACTCCCGCATTGTCCTTGCCGGAGGGTCAAGTTGGATGTTCCCTTCATTCCTAGGTAGGGGAAATTGCACTCGTGGGTTGGGCATCCTAGGTGGTTGCAATCCCCCACCCATTTGCATATTCGGGTTAGCATCCACATTATCAAAAGCATCGGGAGGGGGATATTGCATTCGTGGGTTAGGCATCCTAGGTTCGGGTAATCCCCCACCCCTTTGAGCATTTGGATTTGCACCGACATTATCAAAGTTTCCACCCCCTTGCATGTTTGGGTTGACACCCACATTTTCAAAATTGTCACCCGCATCCTCGGGTGGGTCTTGGTCAATGTTCATGTTGGGGCCTAAGGTTTGTCTAACTAATCGGTGATAGTCGTCCCTTTCCCACATGCAATAAGATATATACAAATGAAATTATACACAAACAATAATATGTACACGAGACAACGTACCTCAGCCCGTGATGAAGATCACGGGACTTACCTCTGTTGTTCAGAAATCACCTCCTCGGTTTGACACTTGCCTTCCCCGGCAACGGCGCCAAAATGATTGAGCAAAAACGGTGTTATTCCTAACCCCTTAAATACTATCCCTTAGAAGCCAAAGTGTATGAACGAAAGGGAGTGTCACTCTCCCTTAGGATAGTGTCAAAAGAAAAGGGAAAGGGGAAAGGAAATAGGTTGGTGGAAATGTGATATGTGAATGCACAAAAATGCTCCCCAATCGCAAGGAGACTTTCGTGGATCGTGTTTTACTTGGTGGTATTCCAAGGTCGTTTCCACGGGGAAGGAAGTAAACCAATTTGAAAGTGATTTTGGGAAAACAAAGTGTAAAAATTCTTGTGGTGGAAAGTTGTTTGATGAAATGTGTTTTGGTGAAAATGAAATGAGAAAACAAGTGTTGGCAATTCCAAGAGGTCACTCCAATTGGTATACCATCTCAACTCAAATCACTCCTCCGATTGAGCATGAATGAACGATTGATTCATGGAAAGCCGAGGATGATGTCGGTGAGTATCTAAGCATAAACCGTGACTAGGCCTACGGATTATCAAAGACTCACCGAATCATCCACCTTCAATCTAGTCAAATCGAACCATTGGACTCTAAAGGGAGGGAGGAGAAAGAGTTGAAATGGTATACCCAAAGGGAGATTCCCCTTGGTCTTGCCAACTAAAGGATTTAGCTACTCATACTTGAAATGAAAGTGACAATGTAAAGAGAGTGCATTGCAAAAATATGAAGTTCTAGAGTCACTAAATGCAATAAAACACAAGCTAAAAGTGAAAGCATTTCAATCCCATTTTTTACAGCTAAGACAATGAAAGACTTGAAGCATTAATGGTGGAAACTTTAGAAGAGCATTAAACTAGCCAGGAACATGAAGGTAACTAGCATTAATGACATTCAATGAAATTCTAAAGGTTCATACCATTGATTACAAGACAATGCAGTAGAAGAAATGCAAAAATCATAACTTTCTCTCTCTAAAACTACTATTTATCTTCTTCTCCGCCTGGAGCTTCTCTCTCTATATCCCTATATTGATATCTATTAAAATCCCATAGAATGCTGAACATTGGAGAGCTTGGCCTCCCCACAAACGTGCCTGGAGTGGTCCTGTAGCTCCCTGAAGTGACCCCCATCAGTAGGGTGCAGCAAGGATGGCCTGGACAGGGGAGTGCAGAGCTTGTCTGCACACCCAGCTCCTTCTCTCTTCTCTCTCTTCATTCATCACCCAAGCCTCCAACATCCAATCAAAAGTGTAAAAGTGGTGAATAGTATTGTGGGCGTGTCAGGGAGAGCTGATGGTGGGACCCTCAGAGCAGCAGATCTTCAAATGCAGAGATTCGGGGCAGACTCAGCAGACAGTACTGGTACTGAGTACCAGTACTGTACCGTACCGGTACTGCGTACCGGTACAGTACAGTAGCGGTACTACATACCGGTACAGTTTCTCTGTTTCTTTCTGATTTTTTTCAGCTTCTGAGCTTTACTTTAACCTTTCCTTCGCCCCCAAACATCCCAATGCATTTGGGAAGGCCTTAAGAAGCCTTATTTAGGGCCTTGCAACTGCAAACACCAAAAGCATCGTTAATACTTCAACTAACACAATTCGCATCATTTAAACTGCAAAAGAAAATGAAGTGAGATGATTAGCACACAAGAATATACACTATTTTGTGCTAATCACTAACGCAATGGTTGGATGCCTTGTAGAAACACTTGCTTGTTTGTAGAAAGGTTAAGTCTCGGCACAGACAATTCTTGTAAACCTCTACAAAGACATCGGAACCATGCTCTTAATTCTCACAATCCATCTTTATCTTCCGATTAACTTCATGTTGACACAGTGGTTAATTGAGTTCCTAAGCACAAGTATAACAAACCGGATGGTTGACTACATGTCCAGATCCTCGAGCTAAAGGGTGACTTTTACATTTGAGATTATCTTATATTTTGCCTAGAAAATCCTCTTGGAAAAAATTTTATATTCGGCCTAGGAAAATCCCTAAACATCACAACTTTAAATCTCAAGGGTTCCAGTCACTTTGGTCTCTGTCACTGCTTACTTTGAAACACCAACATTAGTTCCCTGTGGATTCAACTCCAGAATTAACCGGATTATTACTACAACTTGACCGCCTGCACTTGGGTGTACACATTTCAGATTAAGTCAAGTTTTTGGCGCCGTTGCCGGGGAACCAAAAAAAAGGTGTGTTAATGTAAAAGGTAAAAAGACCTTCATTTGTGTATATATTTTTTGATTTACTGCGTATTATTTTATTTTATTTTTTATGTCTAAGGACGATCCTCACTTTCAAAATTTGCCGACAGAATCTGTTGGGTCTGTCAATCAATCTGAACCATCTTCACCTTGATCTGTAGCAGACTCTTTTGACAATAGTATGGCAAATAATGAGAGACAAGGAGAAGTTCCTGTGAGAGAGGGGGAAGTGCCTAACATTCAAACTCTGTAGGATTACTTACATCCTGCAAGAAATAGTGTCCCCTCTTGTTTTGTGTTTCCTGCAAATGCGCCCCTTTTTAATGTAAAGGCGGGGACAGTGCAACTACTACCTCAATTTCATGGACTCGAATCTGAAAACCCCTATCTGCATATAAAAGATTTTTGAGGAAGTATGTGGAAAATTTCAAGACAACTCTGAACTGGTCAAGTTGAAACTTTTTCATTTTTCTTTAAAGGACAAAGCTAAACAATGGCTAAACTCTTTGAAAGCTTATTCAATACCAACTTGGCATGCATTACAGAATCAGTTTTTCAGAAAAAAAAATTCCCCTACACCGTACAAATGCACTCAAAAGGTAAATTATGAATTTTTCGGTCAAAGAGGGGGAAACATTTTATTAATGTTGGGAGAGATTCAAGGATCTTCTCCAATCCTGCCCACACCATGCTTTTGAAAATTGGACTTTGGTAGGATTTTTCTATGACTCCTTGTCTACTAGACTACGTCAGTTTTTTGAAATGATGGCTCAAGGAGAGTTCATGGGAAAGAGTCTAGAGGAGGCATTCAATTTTTTTTGACACCATATCTAATAGTTCTCAGATGTGGGACTCAGTCTCCCCAACCACTGTTGAAACCAGACCATCTACTTCCCAATGGGGTAAGTATGTCTTGAAAGAAGATGATGACCTGAGAGTGAAAATGTCCACCCTATCTCGAAAACTTGAACATTTAGAGATGAAAAATGTACATCAAGTTGATGTTGGCCCTCCCACAGAACAAGTGTGTGGGATTTGTGCACTGACAGGACACCCTACTGGGGAGTGTCCTACCATTCCGGCATTCAAAGAAGTCTTATTGGAACAAAAAAATGTAATTTCTAACTTCAACAAGCCTTACTCCAACCCGTATTCTGAAACATATAATCCAGGGTGGCGGAATCATCCAAACTTCAGTTGGAGAAACATAACCAACTCCCTTGAATCCACAAAGTTCACAACCACAACCTCAAGGACCTCTTGCATATCAGTCATACCAACCACCACACAAGGGAAGCCTTGAGGATACGTTGAACCAGTTCATGCAAACCCAAATGAACTACAACACTCATTCCAACCAGGCTTTTACTGATTTCAAAGCACAGACCACAAAATCTTTCGAGGATATCAAAAGCCACATCCAAAAATTGACCCAATCCATGAGCACACATGAGAAAGGCAAGTTTCTTGCCCAACCACAAGGCCAATTTCATGTGAGAAATCCTTCAATCATGGAAACCCCACAAGACCAAGCTCAAGCTATCACTACACTGAGAAATGGCAAGGTGATTGACAAAACCATCAGAGACATGTTAATTCCAAAGCCAAAACATGAGGTATTGACAAAACAATCAGAGACATGTTAATTCCAAAGTTAAGACCTGAGTCAATCCCAGTTGAGCCTGAACTAGTTGTGCCTGAACCTGTGACTGAAAAAGAGCCAGAACCATCAAAGGAAAATGATCCTTCTTGTCCTATTTCTGCTTCTTTTCCCCAAATACTCAAAATGGTACAGAAGTTGAACAACCAGCCAGAATTCTACGAGCTCTTTAAACAAGTGAAAGTCAATATTCCACTTTTGGATGCAATCAAGCAAGTTCCCTCTTATGCCAAGTTTCTAAAAGACTTGTGCACAATCAAGAGAAGCCAAAATGTGCAGAAAAGAGCCTTCTTGACGGAACAAGCCAGTGCCCTACTTCAGCACAAAACCCCTCCAAAATAAAAGGACCCAGGGTGTCCAACCGTATCATGTGTCATTGGAAACTTCAGAATAGAACAAGCTCTGCTGGATCTTGGAGCCAGTGTCAATTTGCTCCCTTTCTCTGTCTATCAACAATTGGGTCTAGGTGAACTCAAACCCACTTGTATTACACTCCAGTTGGCAAACAGGTTTGTCAAAGTTCCGAGAGGCATTGTTAAGGACGTCCTTGTTCAAGTGAAAAACTTCGTCGTTCCTGTTGACTTCATTATTTTGGACACTCAACCAGCAATGCATTCAGAGAACCAAATTTTCGTCATTCTTGGTCAACCCTTCCTAGCAACCTCCAATGCATTAATCAATTGCAGGAATAGAGTCATGAAATTAAATTTTGGAAATATGACTCTTGAGCTTAATATTTTCAATATTTCCAAGCACCCTAGAAAGGACATGGAAGTGAGAAGTAAATTCCATTGAGTCGTTGGTTCATGAACATTTGAATAATGCATTTTGTGGAACCTCTACTGAATCCTGTCTATTGGAACCTATCACATCCGAGTTAACAGATGATAATCAAAACCCAAAGAATTGCCCTGTTCACACTGTTGGGACATGGGCACCCAAATTCGAAGAAATCTCACTCTCATCAAGTATCAAGCCTCCAAAGCCTGAATTAAAACCTCTCCCATCTGACCTCAGATATGTATTCTTAGGGGAGGACGAGTCATACCCAGTGGTAATTTCATCTAAGCTTACAGACTTGCAAGAGTCTAAGCTAATTGAAGTTCTTAGACGCCATAAAAGCACCATTGGGTGGACCATCGCTGACTTGAAAGGTATAAGCCTGTTAATCTGCAATCATGCTATATACCTTGAAGAGGATTCAAAACCCTCTCGTCAAATCCAACGACGACTAAACCCTCACATGAAGGAGGTTGTAAGGACTGAGGTGCTCAAACTATTGGATGTTGGAATAATCTTTCTCATCTCTGATAGTAAATGGGTTAGCCCAACCTAAGTCGTGCCCAAGAAGTCTAGGGTCACAGTTGTTAGGAATGATGCCAATGAACTGGTACCAACTCGAGTCGTCACAGGATGGCGAATGTGCATAGATTATCGAAAACTCAACTTGGTAACTAGGAAAAACCATTTCCCTCTTCCATTTCTTAATCAAGTCTTAGAAAGAATTGCAGGTCATGCATTTTACTGTTTCTTAAATGGATATTCTGGGTATAATCAAATTGAGATAGCACTAGATGACCAAGATAAAATGACATTCACATGCCCCTTTGGAACCTCTGCATTCAAAAAGATGTCGTTTGCAATTTGTAACACTCCTACAACTTTCCAAAGGTACATGCTGAGTTTGTTTAGTGACATGGTTGAGAAATTTTTGGAAGTGTTCATGGATGATTTTTCTGTATATGGGGATTCGTTTGATTTGTGTCTAACAAATCTGGAGAAAGTGTTGATAAGATGTAAGGAAGCCAACCTAGTGCTCAATTGGGAGAAATATCATTTCATGGTAACACAAGGTATTGTCTTAGGTCACATCGTGTCATCTGAAGGCATGAAATTTGACAAGGCAAAAATAGATCTAATTGGAAATTTGCCCGCTCCCAAGACTGTTAAAGATGTCCGATCATTTTTAGGACATGCAGGGTTCTATAGGAGATTCATAAAAGACTTTAGTACCATATCTAAATTCATGTGTCATCTCCTAAGTCAGGACGTATCTTTTGTGTGGAGTGAAGCATGCGAGAGAGCTTTTGATAAGCTTTAAGGTATGTTAATTTAAGCCCCAATAATGTAACCATCTGACTAGACTCTGCTGTTTGAATTAATGTGTGATGCAAGTGATTATGTTATAGGAGCTATGTTGGAACGAAGAAAGGATAAGAAACCCTATGTGATTTACTATGCAAACAAAACATTGAATGATGCTTAAATGAATTATTTCATGACTGAAAAAGAATTGCTTACCGTAGTTTTTGCTCTGGAGAAATTTTGTTCTTACCTTGTTGGTTCTTCTGTTATTGTGTTCACTGACCATGCAGCATTAAAATTCTTCCTCACAAAGAAGGATGTCAAGCCAAGGCTCTTAAAATGGATACTCTTACTCCAAGAGTTTGATATGATCATTAAGGGCAAGAAGGATGTTGAGAATGTGGTGGCAGATCATCTGTCTAGGTTAATGTATGAATTTCGTGAGGATGGACTGTCAATCAATGAAAATTTCCCTGATAAACAACTGTTCACAGTCATGGAAACACCATGGTATGCTGATATTGCTAACTTCCTTGCTACTGGTACGTTTCCTCATTCCTTTACAATGATGGATAAGAAGAAATTTATGAGGGAGGTTCGTAATTTCTTTTAGGAGGATCCTTACGTGTTTAAGTACTGTAAGGATCAAATCATAAGATGTTGCATTCCCGAGCATGAGAGCAGACAGATATTTTTTTTTTTTGTCATTCTGAATCACGTGGTAGCCGTTTTTCATCTAAAAAAAACCGCTGCGAAAATCTTGCAGTGTGGATTTTATTGGCCCACACTTTTTAAAGATGTCCATACCTTTTGTCTAACATGCGATAGATGCCAAAGGTTGGGAAGCATTTCTAAAAGAAACATGATGCCCTTAAACCCAATTCTAGTAATTAAAATTTTTGACTGTTGGGGCATCAATTTTATGAGACCATTTCCCCCTTCCTTCGGCTATCTATATATTTTAGTGGCAGTTGATTATGTGTCCAAATGGGTTGAAGCAATTCAATGCCGAAATAATGATCACCGAACAGTGATCAAATTTTTAAAAGAAAACATTTTGTCCAGGTTTGGAATTCCTAAATCCATTATAAGTGATGGGGGTGCTCATTTTTGCAAATGTCCTTTTTGGAATTTAATGAAAAAATACTTGATTTCTCATAAAATTGCAACCCCTTATCACCCACAGACTAGTGAACAGGCCGAATTAGCTAATCGAGAGATCAAATTGATTTTAGAAAAAACGGTAAACCCAGACCGTAAAGATTGGTCGTTAAGACTAACTGATGCACTCTAGGCATATCGCACTGCTTTTAAAACAATTTTGGGCATGTCTCCTTATCGATTAGTCTATGGTAAGCCTTGTCACCTACCTGTAAAATTGGAACACAGAGCATACTGGGCCATTAAAATAATGAACTTTGACCTAGACAAAGCTGGAATTTCAAGAAAACTTCAAATTAATGAGTTGGAAGAATTAAGAAATGAAGCATATGAGAATGCTAAGATTGCGAAGTCCAAAATGAAAATTTTTCATGACAAGAATATTGAGCAAAAGTCTTTTGAACCTTCTCAAAAAGTCATGTTATTCAATTCAAGGCTCCGCCTTTTTCCTGGTAAGTTGAGATCAAGGTGGATTGGGCCTTACATTGTCAAATAAGTGTTTGGACATGGAGCAGTGGAAGTGAAAAATCCATCAAATGGTAATATTTTTACTGTCAATGGTCAGCGTTTGAAACCATTTTTGGAAGACTTTGTTAAAAATGTGGAGACCATTTTCTTAATGGATCCAGAATATTCCTCTGAGATTCGCGCCTGCCGACACAAAAAAAGGGTCGGGTCAGTAAAAATCCAACCCAAGCTGACCCGAAAGGACACCTTTAAAAGGCCTCCAATCCTTTCCCTTTTCCCCCAATCCGCCGCTGTTTTTCTTCTTCTTCTTCTTCTTCATTTTCTCTGTTCTCTGTAAAACGACCCACCCCCTGCAAATCCATGGCCACACACACCGATGACATAGTCCTATGTTTCATGATTTTCATTTTATTATTGCATTTGTACATGGGTGTCCTGCTTCTGTTCACACTCACACACAAGGGTTTCCATCCTAGCCAAAACCCAGATCTTCCTAAAGATGATTAATTTGTGTATTTTGCTTGTAGGAATCGGCAGATGAACAGATCTCCACTGTCAATCCTAACTCCACATTGCGTATACTGGTAAATTCGAAACATTGGGGACAATGTTGAGTTTAGGTTGGGGGGAGAGAACTACAGTTCATATTTTGTGTGCCTTATAAAAAAAAAATTCTTGATTGTATTGAGTATTTTGTCTTGCATTTCTTATTTTTACAGTCTTTATAGTAATGATCATATCTTTAACGCAACTTCAATCATTTTTGTGACTAGCAGACGTTAAAGAACCAGATAGAGTGTCTTAAAGCTTAGCAAGCATGGATAGTAAACTTTTTTTTTTCAGTTTGGGAGTTTTACGCACTTTTTCATCTGATGTGCATTCTGTGATAATGAGAAAAGCAAGATTGGTAAAAAAAACCGAAATCCGAGAACAGCAACCGAAACCACTGTGTGGCAGAAGAACTTTTGCTAAACGTCGTTGTGCCAAAAGAGTTGGTGCCTGCAAGCAATGTGGCCTGATCTTTCACATGAAAGAATATAATCAGTGTTCTGAACCAATTTTCGGTCTTACACTCGATCGATTAGACTGGATAGTGAATGGGCAGAGTAAGGATTATCCTGAGACGCCATGCTATTTCGGTACTTTGCTTACCCGTTTTGTGTGGTAGAAAATTAGATGAGTCACTGATTGTTCAAATGGCATAGAGACAGAGGAAGACTCGGATTAGACTATTTTTTGACAAATTTGTGGAAAATTGTGTTTTTGGGATGAGAGCCAAAGGTTCGAACTTTTTGTAAAAAGTATAAATATCTTTTTTTTAGATGTAAAAAATCCTTTTTGTTGAAATAAAATGTGGGCCGAGTAAGGAATGTCCTAGAATACCAACCTTAAGAGTGGGTAGGGACTTATCCTGAGACGCTACGATTTTTTTTTTCAAGTTCAATTTGTGTTAGCCTTCTTTTAATGTGTATATAAATGTGCACAAAAATTTTGATTTTTGATCTGGGGTTCGAACGCCAGGTGACGTTCGAACGTTGGCTGCTTACAGTACTTTGGCCTCTGCAGGAAATAAAAAGTACTGGGAGCACCAAACGTTCGAACACCTTGAGAACGTTTGAACTAGAATCCCACGTTCGAATGCCAGACCCACGTTCGAACGCCAGGAGCTTACAGTACTTTGGTCTCTGACAGAACTCAAAAGTACTGGGAGCTATCCATGTTCGAATGCCAGAGTAACGTTCGAACCATTGTTTTAAAATCCTTCTATACACGTTCGAACATTCACTCCCAGCCTATAAATACCTGGTTCGTCTTCTTCATTTCAAAATCACCCAAAACCCCCAAAACCCTCGGTAACCCTTCACTTCCTAACCCTCATAACCTCATCCATTCCCAAATTTTACCCAAAATCCACCATCCCAAACTCATTCCAACCTCATTTCTCACCTTTTTACCAAGAAATCCAAGCTTTTGAAGCCCTAAAACTGCCAAAATCGAGAATCATGCCTCGGAGGATGAAAATGCCCGCAAGGCGGAAGTCGGTCAACCAAGAGCCCAATATGGTGGAGGAAGTGATTGAGGAGCGAGAGGGGAGGTCACCTATAGTCCAGAGATACGATAGAACCCGCTTCCCCAATGCTCTCAAGGCGGATAGGTACGAAAATTTCTACCAAACTCAAGCTATTGTTTGTGAATGATCGATTGAATTGATTGATTTTGTGGAGTTGGGGCTTTATGCCAACATGGAGGTGAAGGGTTGGTTGATGTATATGAGAAATGGTGGGGAGGCAATGAATGACTTGGTGCAGGAGTTTTACTCCAATGCTGAAATTGTCAATGAGGTGATAAGGACTTATGTGAGGGGGGCCCACATTGATGTGGATGAGGATTATATAGTGGAGATGAGCGTCGTACCACGGGTACCAAGGCCAAGCTACCCCCCGAGGAAGAAAGTGGGGATGAATGAGGTCGGAGTTGAATTGATGGGGTTGGCGACTTTTGTTTGGGGAGGTTGGAGATTTTTTTGGCGAGGTGAATTGATGGATAAATATAAGATGTTGAACTTGATTACCGTCTCCAACCTTGCCCCCATCGGACGTAAAAATGAAATCCTCCCAGAGATGGCCCGATTTCTATATGCAATAGGAAGGGGCCAAAGCATAGACCTCCCGACATTGATCTTGAAAGAGATGATGAACGGATGTGATGTGAAGAGAAATTCACTCCCCTTCAGTACACTCGTGACGGAGATGTGCTTGGACCATGGAGTCCAAGTCAGGCCACAGATGGGAGTGCAGCAGCCGATGGGACCACTGAACAAGCATTCCTTTCGAGGGAGCCAATGTCACAGTGGCGGCTCGGGGATGAGACAGGATATGCCACCGGCCCAGGGCACCGATGAGGTGCAGGATGCCTTGGACGCCGAGGAGGAGAGAGAGCTAGAGGCCGAGGCACTAGCACAGACAGAGGTAGGTACCAGCACCCGATGATCACTACGAGACATCATGCTTGGCATCGAGGTTAAGCAAGATGAGATTCTCCAACAGCAGGAGGAGATTCTCAGCTATTTGAGGGATGGAGCTGGAGAGACGAGGGAGTGAGAGAGAGATTTATGTGCTTAGATAGTTGTGTGTGTTACTTCTTTTGTTAGATAATTTGAATCTTTGTTGTGTTAAATGATGATGTTTTGTGAAATGAATGATTTAGTTTTATTACATTTGTCTTTTTAAATGCATGTGTTATATTTAGCATTACATTGCTATTTGTCAATGAATGATGGAATAAATGTGGATATTGAGACTATTTGTTAAAGTGACTAATCACATGATCGGTTTGACACCTCACCTAACAATCTAGACTCAAAACCACATATCTTTGAAAAATGGTATTTTTTCTATGCTTAAATGTCAAATGTACATTGGTATTTGTTACTTAATGTACAAGATGACCAGACTCGAAAATGGAATTGATATATAATCGACATTCCTTGAAAAAACTAACATAACCAGTGGAGATAATGAAAAATACCACGGTAAGTTTTCGAGCCTTGCGATGCTTCTGAGAGAATATCAAAAGTTACTCAAGTAAGGTTTTTCACTATCTATTCTTGAATAAATCTCATTAAACTTGCTTTGATTGACGCAACTAGAGCAATCTGTTGACATATCCCACAAAGAATATGTTCATACGACACATACATATGCACATGCTTGAGAAAGGATCTTAGGTGATCTTTGATTTAATTTTGAGTCTTAGCCATTTCTTTCACAAAATTATATCCCTAGTTAGCCGGGATTGAGCCTTTAGAAGTGTGAATTCTTTTTCATATAACCCATATGATAACCAAGCTATGAGAAAATATATTTGACATACCTTTGCTATCTAATTTTCTTGCACCCTCTTATAAATCAATATGATACAGAAAAGCAAGAGAAATAGAAAAGACGATGGTGGCTACTGTTCAAAAGAAAGAAAAGTCGATGGAAACAACTGAAAAAGAAAAGAGACAGAAAAAATAGAAAATGGCCAAGAAAGTGAAAAATGAGAAAAAGAATGAAAGAAAGAAACACCATGTAGGTGAAATTTTGAAAAGTTAGAAAGAGGTGTGCTACACTACATAAAGAAAAGATAGCTTTTTGAATACCATTGACATCATTTCGTTAGCCACTGACCTCTGGCCACATTACAACCTATAAAAAGCCCTAATTGATCTCAAGTCTGATGCATATGTAAGTCGTCGTCCAAAAGTCTGGGGTATATTAATAGTATTACTTTATTTGTATCAATATTCTTCCATGAGATTATGCCAAACATGATTAGTCTGTTTCCTTAGATTTCACTCCCGTACTAATTGTGCATATGAATTTTCAATTAACCTTCTTCTGATCACATGCACCTTGAGAGAAAAGTCACTATAATCGGAGGAAATTTTTGTTGAGAGCATTCTAAGAGGTTTGTGAAATCAAAGCTATCCATGAAGAGTTGTAAAGATGAGTGTTTGTTATATAACAATTCTTGTCGCTAGAATGATTATTCTGACTACATAGGGAATTTCAAATACCAATGTAACAAATGCTTATTTTTGCATAGAAGAAATACCTATGAAAGAGAAGTATGCGGGAGATAAGTCGAAATTGAGGGTTAGGTGTCCCAACGACCATGATGCTAACTCACTTTGACCAGCAATCTCACATACACATATGTTCGACTGAAGTTTGTGGGATTAGTAGTTAAAATTAGCATCTTACTATGCCTTTTTAAGACTAATTATGCTTTGATAGAATTTCAATGATGACATTTCAAGACAAAAATTGTACAAGGGCCTAAAGTCAATATATATCAAACTTTCATGCAACACCCGCATGTTCTGGAAGAAAATTGGAGAAGGTTGAAACAAGGCATGAACGTTCAAACGCCAATCCATGTTCGAACGTCCTCTTGAATTATTAGAGGACCAGACTGCTGAGATGATGATACAAGGCGTGTTGCAACTAAGAAGAAAAACAAAGAGGTACTTGAGTACCACGTTCGAACGCTAATCCACGTTTGAACGTTGACCTGAATTAATCGAGGACCCCCTGGAAGAGTGTTATTGCCTATGGCGTGTGGAAGTTGCTCTCATAGAAAAACAAAGGCCACTTGAGTAGGAAATTCAAACCCCATCTAGCGTTCGAACGCCCATCAAAGAAGACAGGAGATAACGTTCGAACGTGAATTAGCGTTCGAACGCCCATCAAAGAAGACAGGAGACAACGTTCAAACGCCATCTAACGTTCAAACGTTGTTCCCAGACAAGCTTTAGAGTGGTTGATTTTCTATCCGGACCTTGGGGCTTTCACTTGGACTTTGAAGACCTTGTACTATTCCTTCACACTACTTTGCCCACTCCTCCTTGCCTATAAATACTCCAATTGTGGGATCTTCAAAGGAGACACTTAGAGCTAGAGCCAATTGCAGAGTTAGACTTAAATTTACATTTACTTGCATAAAGGAAGATAGATCATCTTTTGGTTGAGGTTGAAACCTTCCAAAAGTGGCAAGCTTTATTTTACTTTCATTATTAGTTTCATTTGCATCCATTACTTGAGCGTCCTTCTTCCCTTAGAGGAGTGAAACTCTTCTACTTTTCTAGAGCTTTACTAAAGTCGTGAAGGGTGGAATGTGATTCACTCATTCTTCGTCGAAGATTGGCTCCTTCGGTAAGGTATTTGACCTTGTAACTCCTCTACTTGGAGGGATGAGAATAACTCGCTTTTCTAGCTTTCCCAAAGCCATGAAGATTGAGTAGTTTCTCATTCACTCTTTAGTAAGAGGTGATGGACATGTATAAATAATTCGGAAGTTATATTTGTGCATTTCGTTTATGCTTAATGCTTTATATTTCACTTGTTTATTGAATGATTGAATGCGTCTAGCAGAGCTAAGGTACTATGTACAACTGTGAGTCCCTTCTATGACATAGATGACTCTTAGCATAAGAAGACTCATTGGTTCTAGGCAAGTACCCCAGCTAGATCTTCATGACTACATTTCAATCTTCACCATTATTGTGCTTCACTTCAGAATGGAATACTAACGCAATGGTTGCATGCCTTGTAGAAACACTTGCTTGTTTGTAGACGGGTTGAGTCTCAGCACAGACAATTCTTGTAACCCTCTACAAAGACATCGGAACCATGCTCTTACTTCTCACAATCCATCTTTCTCTTCCGATTAACTTTATGTTGACACAGTGGTTAATTGAGTTCTTAAGCACAAGTATAACAAACCGGATGGTTGACTACATGTCTAGATCCTCGAGCTAAAAGGTGACTTTTACATTTGAGATTATCTTATATTTTGTCTAGAAAATCCTCTTGGAAAAAATTTTATATTCGGCCTAGGAAAATCCTTAAACATCACAACTTTAAATCTCAAGGGTTCCAGTCACTTTGGTCTCTATCACTGCTTGCTTCAAAACACCAACATTAGTTCCCTGTGGATTCGACTCTGGACTTAACCGGATTATTACTACAACTTGACCGCCTGCACTTGGGTATACACATTGTTGTCCGATATTTGATATTGACAATTTACGTGCAAGTATACACGATCAACAAGTAATAAAGTGATAAGTAGAGTATCGTTCCCACGGAGAATTATTACTAATAACTTCCAAGTACTAATTTTGTATCAATTCAATTTTATTTAAACAATTGGAATTGAACTATGGAATTACTAATTTAAAACTAAATCTAAACTTAATAATCAAGGGTTTAATTTACCGGATAAAAGAAGTTAAGATTACAACTTCCCCTGATGTTTCGTATAAATCTTTCCACTCTCTTAATTGATCAAAATAAGTTGTTAACTGAGAACTCAAAATTATTTATTAAACCTCTTCCGATAGTTAGATAAAAATATCTCTCCCAATTAAATTACTATATTCCTATGTAAAATAATTTGTAATAGATTCATTAAGTTCAAAGTCTCATCAAAGTTACACACGGCATATAGGTATATTCCTATCCTACACGCAAACCTAGCAATTCAATCCTAAGAAGAATTAACCAGACGCATGTCATCATATTCGGATCTAAACCTAGAATTAATCTTCCAATTTCATCTAAGTTATCAAATTAATTGTTGGTCACACAATCATATACTAAGCACAAAATATGACAAACAACTTATATATGATCAACAAGAACTAGAAACGATAGTAGATCAATTTAACTAGACATTAGGTTCCGTTGCAATCTTAATAAAAATTTAGTTCATAATGTAATTGAAAAACATCCTTCTCAAATTAAACAACATCTCAGAAAATCAAGAAGTAAAAGTAAGAAAAAAGAATAAAAACTTAGTTGCAATCTTCAACTCCTCTCTAGCCTTCAAGTCCGATTTTCTTCGTGTCACCTCCTTTGATTCTTGCCTTCAATTTTCTATCAATCCTTGGTCTTCTTCTTATGTTTTCAGCCCCCAAAATAAGTCTCTCCCTTTTCAACTCAAGCCCTAGCATATATGTAGCATTAGAATCCAATTTCGGGTAAAAAACAAGTCAACATTCGCGTCCCGAGCTAACACAAGCACCTAGGCGCTGGAAAGGAGCTAGAAAGGCACTGCATGGGCAGTATGTGGGTGCCCCAGCGCTGAAAAGGTGCTGGAAAGGTGCTGCCCCCTTTTAAGCCTAAAGCTCCCTTGTTGCTTAGCCTTCAAAAATCCAACATTTAGGCTCCAAATTGACCTTGTTTCCTTCCAAATGATCTTGTTTGCTTCCAAATGGTGATCCCTACAAAATAACATCAAAACACACAAAACAAATAAAAAGGAACATAAAATATTTGAAAACTTGCAATTTCATCAATTCGTAGGTATAAAACACACTCATCAAATACCCCCAATCTTGAATCTTTGCTTGTCCTCAAGCAAAATACTAAGAACAAAAATTATAAAAAGTAATCAACCAACTACTCAAACAATGGATCAATATGAATTTGAATAATGGCTCCAAAAGTTACTACAAATACTAATTCACGGGAAACTTCAAAATAGTGCAAAGTCTATCAATTAAACATACTCCTTAATTTTACGTCCGGTCATGACCCTTTAAATACATGTACATATCCGAACTATCAAGCTAGTCATCACCCAAATACATTTACGTAATCAAATACTTCATAGGAGATACTCAATATCAACTCTATGAACTTACGTTTCACATCAATCTCCGCTTATTAAGGCAACTATATTACTAGAAGGTCCACAGATTTTTTTTTTTCTCTCACTCTTTCTTTCTTTTTTATTTTTTATTTTGGTGAGTGCATTTTATGCTCCATCTCACCTTCTATTGAGCGAGTGCGTTTTACGCTCCATCTCGCCTTTTCTTGAACGAGTGCGCTTTACGCTCCATATCGTTCTCGATATGTGTTTATGAGTGAGTGCGTTTTACGCTCCATCTCTACTCACCACATGCCCCTTTCTTGTTTCTTATCTTCGTTTTTTTTTTTCTAACTCATGAAGGATAAAATAAAAATAATTTTCAAAAACTCTTTTTTTTTTTATATATACTAACCCATCATAACCAATATTTCCCCCAAACTTATATGAATACCTCAATTCGCTTTGAATGATGCTTAAATAAGTTTTCTAAAGTTTCAATAATATCTCCCACAAACATTTAACCAAATAAATTCTCTAAATAATAACTGACCAAAGAGATGGGTATGTGCTCATGAATGAAAAGATCACAATCAGTGTAAAATCAACTAGTATGTCAAACTACAAACTCAACATGTTCATCAATTTTCCTTGAATTAACAATTAATCACATTCATCATTGGCCATGATCAAATTTACTCAACCCATTGCTCAAGTTGTACTAAAACATGCAATCTAAATGCAGAACATACTATCTAAATGCATTCCTAATAATGCAAATGCAAACAAGAAAACACCCCCAAACTTAAACTAAACATTGTCCTCAATGTATAAAGTAGAAAAAATTAAGAAAGAGGACTTCCCTGAGACTTCGCTAGTTCGCATCATCGTTAGTGTCCTCATCGTCCGCTGAGTCGGGAGTGTATTCGGGAAACATAGGTGGGCTGTTCTTGGCTCCTAGTAAGGCTTTGTGTGTGGTCCAACTTTATGTTCAATCCTTGGGACCTGCAAGCAATTGACATACCAATTAAAGTGCACTAACTAACTAACTACATTATTTCTTAAAAAAAAACTAAATTAAAATAAAATGAAATAAAACTTAGAAACTAAAATTTGGGTTGCCTCCCAATTAGCGCTTGTTTTATAGTTATCAGTCTGACTACTCCCTGTTTCATCCCGGGTCAGCAAGGGTAATTGAGGTCTTTTGAGAATCAATGTCGCCACCCCAATAGTGCTTCATTCTCTGCCCCGTTCACTTTGAAAGTTCTCTTTGACTTGGCTTCCTCGACTTCAACCGCTCCATGTGGGAACACCTCATCTTTATATAGCTTGTCGTTCTTAAGAGAATTTGAAATACAGCTTCCTACGAATACCCCGTTCACTGCATCTTCCACCACATCAACCCGAAAACATTCTTCCGCTTCATTTAGAAATTTCATAGCTGAAAATACATTGAATGTAACCTCTTGATCTTGGACTCGCATAGTTAGCTCACCTCTCTGTACATCAATAAGTGTTCTCCCCGTTGCTAAAAATGGTCGCCCAAGAATAATAGGTATTTCCCTATCCTCCTCACAATCTAAGACTATGAAATCAGCTGGAAAAATGAACTTATCCACTTTAATTAGAATGTCCTCAACTATGCCCCTTGGATAAGTGAGTGATCTATCTGCAAGCTGCAATGTAACATTAGTCGGCTTCGCTTCCTTCAAACCCAATTGCTGATAAATTGAGAGCGGCATTAAGTTAATACTTGCTCCCAAGTCACACAATGCTTTCCCAAAAAATTGACTGCCTATTGTGCATGGAATTGTGAAGCTACTCGGATCTTTGAGCTTTGGTGGTAGCTTCTTTTGAAGAATAGCACTACACTCCTTCGTAAGTGTCACTGTCTCAAAATCACCTAGTTTTCTCTTCTTTGACAGAATTTCTTTCAAAAATTTCACATAGTTAGGCATTTCCTCCACTGCTTCTGCGAAAGGGATATTTATTTGAAGCTTCTTAAACACTTCCATGAATTTAGAGAACTGATTATCCCACTTATGTTTCTGCAAACGTTGTGGAAACGGCACGGGAGACATAATAGGTCTCGGATTGCCTCCATTAGAATTTACAACTGGATCACATTCCTTCTTTTCATGGTCCACATTCCTGCTATCTTTTATTTCTTTACCCTCACTATCATCTCCATGTGATTGTCTTAGAGTTCCACCAACAACCTCAGGTAACTCTTTTCCGCTTCGTAATGTAATAGCATTACAGTGCTCCTTACCTTCCCTCTTAGGATTGATCTCCGTATCACTAGGTAGAATGCCTTGAGTTCGGTTGTTAATGGCAGTAGCAAGTTAACCTATTTGGTTTTCCAGGTTTCGGATTGATACATCTAGATTGTTTATCCTTGTCTCATTTTGTGCTATGCACCTGGAAAGCAGCTCCTCCAAATTTGACTTCTTTTCCTACTGTGGTGGAGCTTGATTCTGAAATCCTAGTGGGTATGATTGTCTTGGAGCAGAGGTTTGGGTTTCATTATTATTCCATGAAAAGCTCGGATGATTCCTCCAACCAGGGTTATAATTGTTGGAATTATTGTTATATTGCTGCCTGTTGTGGTAACCAATGTATTGTACCGACTCTGGATTAATTGCACATTGATCACTCGGGTGGTTCCCTGCACACAATTCACAGACAACTGCCACACTCTGAATAGGCTGCACCCCTAGAGAATCAAGCTTCTTTGATAACGTAGCAACCTGTGCAGCCAATGCAATAACTGCATCAACTTCATAAATCTCTGCTACCTTTGGCTGATTGATCCTTATAGAGGGCCACTGATAATTGTTGGCAGCCATCGTCTCCAATAACTCGTAGGCTTTATTGAAATTCTTCCCCATCAATGCCTATCCTGCAGCTGCATCGATACTAGTTCGGGTAACACTAAACAACCCGTTATAGAACGTTTGAACTTGAAACCAATTAGGAATACCATGGTGAGGGAATTTTCGGAGTAAGTCTTTGAATCGCTCCCAAGCTTCATAGAGAGTCTCAGAATCATGCTGTGTGAATGAAGTGATGTCGTTCCTCATCCTTGCAGTTTTAGCTGGTGGAAAGAATTTAGCTAAGAATTTTTGAGCTAACTCTAACCACGTAGTAATAGAACCCGACGGAAATGAATACAACCAACTCTTCGCCTTATCACGAAGTGAGAAAGGGAAAAGTCGGAGTCTAATCGCATCTTCAGAAACCCCATTGTATCTGAATGTGTCGCATATCTCCAGAAAACTCACTAAATGATCGTTTGGGTCATCGTTAGGCAAACCCCCAAACTGCACTGCATTCTGAATCATTTGAATGGTACCCGGCTTGATCTCGAAATTGTTTGCTTGAATTGCGGGCCTTTGAATGCTCGATTGTATTTCCGTAACAAGCGGCATAGCATAATCCCTAGGCGATTTATGTTCATCTTCAGCCATAGTTTCTTGATTATTTACTTCTTGACACTACTTTTGCAAGTTTCAAAGCCTTCTTTCGATTTCGTCTTCGTACGGTAGTAGCTCCTGACCTGTAGACCGTGTTTGCATACAAAATTTAAGAGTACTTGCGAAAGCAATTAAAACAGAAAATTAAATAAGTTTAAACTAAGATCAAATTGATTGAAATTAATATTGAAATAATTACTAGAATAAATCCCCGGCAACGGCGCCAAAAACTTGCTGTCCGATATTTGATATTGACAATTTACGTGCAAGTATACACGATCAACAAGTAATAAAGTGATAAGTAGAGTATCGTTCCCACGGAGAATTATTACTAATAACTTCCAAGTACTAACTTTGTATCAATTCAATTTTATTTAAACAATTGGAATTGAACTATGGAATTACTAATTTAAAACTAAATTACAACTTCCCATAATGCTTCGTATAAATCTTTCCAGATAATTGATTAAAATAAGTTGTTAACTGAGAACTTAAAATTATTTATTAAACCTCTTCCGATAGTTAGATAAAAATATCTCTCCCAATTAAATTACTATATTCCTATGTAAAATAATTTAGAATAGATTCATTCAGATCAAAGTCTCATCAAAGTTACACACAGCATATAGGTATATTCATATCCTACACGCAAACCCAGCAATTCAATCCTAAGAAGAATTAACCAGACGCATGTCATCATATTCAGATCTAAACCTAGAATTCATCTTCCAATTTCATCTAAGTTATCAAATTAATTGTTGGTCACACAATCATATACTAAGCACAAAATATGACAAACAACTTATATATGATCAACAAGAACTAGAAACGAGAGTAGATCAATTTAACTAGACATTAGGTTCCGTTGCAATCTTAATAAAAATTTAGTTCATAATGTAATTGAAAAACATCATTCTCAAATTAAACAAAATCTCAGAAAATCAAGAAGTAAAAGTATGAGAAAATAATAAAAACTTAGTTGCAATCTTCAACTCCTCTCTAGCCTTCAAGTCCGATTTTCTTCACGTCGCCCCCTTCGATTCTTGCCTTCAAATTTCTATCAATCATTGGTCTTCTTCTTATGTTTTCAGCCCCCAAAATCAGTCTCTCCCTTTTCAACTCAAACCCTAGCATATATGTAGCATTAGAATCCAATTTCGAGTCAAAAACAAGTCAACATTCGCATCCCGAGCTAACACAAGCGCCTAGGCGCTAGAAAGGCACTGCATGGGCAGTATGTGGGTGCCCCAGCCCTGAAAAGGTGCTGGAAAGGTGCTGCCCCCTTTTAAGCCTAAAGCTCCCTTGTTGCTTAGCATTCAAAAATCCAACATTTAGGCTCCAAATTGACCTTGTTTCCTTCCAAATGATCTTGTTTGCTTCCAAATGGTGATTCCTACAAAATAACATCAAAACACACAAAATAAATAAAAAGGAACATAAAATATTTGAAAATTTGCAATTTCATCAAGCCAAAAGTACTCAATTCGTAAGTATAAAACCCACTCATCACACATTTCGGATCAAGTCAAAATGGACATGTAATTTAAGCATTTACTCAACTGAATTCGCATTCACTTGGCTATCCAAATTCGGCTTCGATGCTAAACTCGCCAAGGGTTTCTCTCAAAATTGAATAACTCAATGATTATCCGAGCATGCTCTCCAAGTGTATATGTGAGATGTAATCTTGTACACAAACCGAAAATCTCACATATAATCCCAAAATGATGCACATGCATAAAAATTGAAACAAACTTGGCATAGATGGAATCTTGTGCACAAATCGAAAATCTCACATATAATCCCAAAATGAGGCACGTGCATAAAAAATGAAACAAACTTGGCATAATCTGATGAATGGAATGTTAGGGCACTAGATAGCAAAATCAACTTTTCCTTTCATTTAAAGTGTGCTCTCACCATGCTTTCTCTAGATCATTTAGGGCTTTCAAAGGTTGTAATGAGGTCTTGGGGTGATACTTCGGCTGAGTGAAATGAAGGGTAGAGGGAGACAAAAAGGGTTATTTCGAGGATATGACCTTTATTACCAAAATCTCCTTTTTGCCAAATTTTTCATATTTACACCTTCACTTCATTTTTTGTTTCTTTCTTTTTTTCTTCATTCTTTTTTTCCTTTTCTTTTTCAACCCCTTTCTCTCCTTTTTCTTGGGCTTTCTTTCTCTTTTTCATTCAAGTTTTGAATTCGGCACCATTTAAACCTTTTTTTTTTTTTTTGGGTTTCCTCACCACATTTTCTTCCCTTTATGATCAATCACAATCAGTTCTCGGAAAAACCAAGGTGTGGTAAATTTTTTTCATTTTGCACTGGCTTGGTCACTTGTGTGGCATGGAAACGAATTTTTCATTTAAGGCTCAATCACGACACTAGGGATAAATTTTTCCAAGAAAAATGGCTAAGGCTCAAAGCATTTCAAAGATGGCCTAAGATCATTTCTAGGTAAGCATGGGGAGGCATGTTGAGATTTCAAGACAAAATCAATCAACTATCCATATGCACTCTAACCAAAGCAAGCATAATGAGATTATTGAACAGATTTTGAATTTGAAAAATTGTTCTTTTGAGTAAGTATAATTTTCCTATAACAAGAATTGGCACTAAAACTCACACGTGTACTTATTTCATCTCCACTATGCAAGTCAAGCACTACAATGTGAATCGAATCCGTAAATTGCCAAAATTACATGTAGCAAAAACTACCTGTAGTTTTTCGATAGGTTCTGGACCAATGTGCAAAACCTACCGGTAGTTTTATGCAAAAACTACCGGTAGGTTTTCAAAAAATGCTTGATCTTTATTCCGTCATTCCTAATCTCCGAACATGAACCCTCAATGTGTATATGTCTTATGTGTGTGGGTGAGTTTCACTCTCTCTTGGGTTCAATGCAAGAAATGGAAAAACGGGTGTGTGAATGAAATGTGTGTGTGTGTGAACAAAAGTGCTCCCCAAGCGCAGAGAGACTTTCGAGTGTCGTGTTTTACTTGGAAATCGTATTCCAAGGTCGTCTTCTCAGGGAAGGAGGTGAATTGTTTTTAAGGTGATTTTGGTGAAAAAGGAAAAGTGTAAAAATCTTTGAGGTTTGAGTTTTTGTGAGTGAAGGTTGGTTATAGAAATGTAATGGAAACAAGTGTTGGCTAATCCGAAGAGGTCATTCCAATGGGAATCCAAATCAACTTAAGACCTTCCTCCAATGGTGCCTAGATGTTTGACTGATTCGTAGGAAGCGCGGGACTAAAATGGAGGTGAGGATTCAAGCATACACCGTGACAAGTCTACGGTGTATCAAGAAATCACAACAATGTCCACACTCAACCTAGTCAAACTAAATCAACGTACACTACGAGGAGGAAAGAAAAAGAGTTGATTTAGCATACCCAAGAGGAGTTCTCCCTTGGATTAACCAACTTAAAGCTTAGCTACTCATATTTAATGCAAGAACACAAATGAAATGAAGAGACATTGCAAAGAAATGAAGATAGGAACTTAAATTAATGCAAGAAAACATAAACTACATAAAAGTGCATTTAATACCCATTTGAAGAACTTGAGATGAAAAGCTTGAATACAACAATGGTAAATTCCAAAATGTAGAACTAAAATTGCAATATACTTGTAATAAATGACATTAAAGACATTAAATGAAGCTTACAAGAGTCTTAACAAAGATTACAAGTGAAATGGATGGAAGAAATGTAAAAATCTAAACTTTCTCTCTCTAACTATGTCTTCTTCCACGGAGCTTCTCTCTCTACAATGCAATGTGTACTGAATAATTGTGTAATGTATCTATATTTTCGTTCATGGAGACCCCCCTAGGTGTGAGACAGCCCTCCCATCCATAGGAGGCTGATTGGATGGCATGGGGCAGGCTTGGACAGCCTACCCAGCAACTCCCCAGGTCTTCCTCTTCTCTCTCCTCCTCATTAATGTCCAAGCCTCCAAAATCCAAGCAAGGGTGAAGGAAGGGATGTCTGTGTATAAGGAGTGTCAGGGAACAAGTGGGAGACCCATAGGTGAGACCCTCAAAGTGGCAAAGCTTGAGATGTAGAATCTGGCATTTTCAGTAAAACCTACCGGTAGGTCGACGCCAAAACTACTGGTAGGTTTTACTCCAGTGAGTAAAAACTACCGGTAGTTTTCCGGTAGAAAGCACTCCAGTAGCCAAAACCTACTGGTAGTTTTATGACAAACCTACCGGTAGGTTTTAACTTGTTTTTTTAAATCCTTGGTTCTTTCACCTCCCAAGCCATTGCCAAGCCTTCCCCTCAACTCCATTGACCTTAAGCACCATGCTAGGGGCCTATATGCACCATTTAAGCCCTTTTACCTGTAAACATACCGAAACTCCGTTAATAGCTCAAAATATTGCAATTCCACTCATTTTTACTTCAAAAGCAAGCATAAAAGGGGTGGAAATGTACATAGGATATGCAATATTTTGTGCTAATCACACCCCCCAACTTAAGCTTTGCTAGACCCTAGCAAAGTTTACTTTCAATCAACAGGTACGAAACTATAATAATCCATTTACACAAGTAATTTACCATGCATTCAAAATACAAAAATCACAATGCAATTAACGAAATGAACTTGGAATATATGGAACAAAAACTGTGGCATTTCATTAATTACTTTCAAAATTAGAGTACATGGAATTAGACTTCAAAAAGAGACAAAACGGCCTAAAATTCCTAAAGACTCTTCTACTAGGCCAATGACTCCACTCCTAGCTATGTATAACCCAAATCAAAAAGGACAAAAAGAGAACAAATGAACCCTAATCCTCATCTCTATCCTCCCTGTCACCGTCATCATCGTCACCAGCATCCTCCTCTCTAGAGTCCTCCTCAAAGCCCTCCTCCTATTCATTATCATCGTCCTCCTCTGAGTCCCCCACCTCAACTACAGTGGAAGCTGAGGGGGCAGAGGTGGAGGGTCCAGCAGCTGGAGGTGGTGGTCCACCTGGGATCGGCTTGCCAGGGAACGTGTGCTAAAAAAGTCTGGTCATCATAGCAGAGATCCCATAGACTGTCTCCTTTAATGCATCCAGGCACTGAGGCACTGTGCGCACAGGGGCGAAAGTAGATGGCCCAGGGACAGACGACCCCGTAGAGGAAGGTCCTGCACTAGACGACCTCGGTCTCGGAACCCTAGCACGCTCACCCCAACTCATAGCAGACCTCTTGCTACTGCTAGCCTTTCCTATGGCTCTGGTCTCAAGAGGAGTCAATTTGTCAAAGGCATACATCTTCACCTTGAAATGGCTGCACATCCGGGTGACTAGGTTTCCAAAAGGGAGATTCACTTTCAGCTTCCTAGCCTAAGCGAATTCCTTTATCACCTCCCAAATGAAAAGTGCAATATCTAAAGCCTTCCCCGTCATCACCGCATCCAAAAGAGCAAGCTTTTCAATTTTGGGGTTCTTCTTGGCTCCCCTTGGGAGCAAGTTATAATGCAAAATTTTATTCATCATCCCATACCCATGCATGAGCCCCCCAACTTGGACCGTTCCCCTAAATTGAGTCGGGTCCTCGTACATCGAAGCCACATACTCTGGGATGGTCTTGACCCCAGGGATATTGTGGGGATAGACCGGGACACTGGGAGGTGGCCTCTCGTACCTTATCAATGTAGCAATAACATTCGGGGTCACATCGAACGTCTTGCCCCTCACATTAGCTCTTTGAATCTCCGCATCCTCATCCATTACCTTGAGTTTTTGGTAAAACTCCCAACAAAACCCCAAGTTGAACCCACTCACGAGCTCAAACCAAATTCCAATCTCGTGGGCCTCAATGATCCTCACTACCTCGTTGTTTGGACCTAGGGATGCCCTATCCACAAACCTTTCACAAGTCACGTTCTTTTCCACGATGCATTGGTTGCGAGCATCGTTCCTCGCCTTCTTCCTTTGCTCACTCCGGTCTCCAATAGACCCTTCCCCACCTCTCTTGCGAGCACTCGCACCCTCGGGCTGTGGAGAGCTTGGCCCGGTGTGCTTGGTGCGGGCCATGCATAGCAACAGTGCCCCAAACATCACAAGCGACAAGAGAGCCAAAATAAAACCCTCAATCGGGTCAATAACATCTCGGAGGATCCTCCCATGGCGAGCCATTGCAAAGATTTTGGGACTTTTGGAAAGAGTAAAGGAGATTAGGGCTTGGGGAATTTTCGGCAAAACTAGGGTTTAAAAGATGAACTTCTCATATCTTCACTAAAATCCACTAAATCAACAGTCATAGGAGTGAGATTTGAGAGATTAATGCAATAGGTGAGGAATTTGGAAGCTTAGGAATGTTTGGAGGGGGAGAGAAATGTCTTAGGGTTTGTGCTTTGGGAAGACAATGAATAGTTTTCCCGAAAAAATTTGATTAAAAGCCCTAATTTTGGCATTCTGGGTGAAACCTACCGGTAGGTCGACGCCAAACCTATCGGTAGGTTTTACTCTAGTGAGTAAAAACTACCGGTAGTTTTCCAGTAGGTTCAGGACCAGTCTGCAAAACCTACCGGTAGTTATATGCAAAAACTACCGGTAGGTTTTCACTTATTTGCAAAAAAATGTGCTCTCCACTTCACTTCAACTCCTACACATTCTAGCACTCTATTTATGACCTCTACTCCACACACAAAAAAAAATGTGCTACACTTGTAAACCACAATTTGAACCATCATGCCCCAAGTCATTACCAAAATTGCAATATGATTTAAAATTTTGATGCTTTCAAAACACAAGGCATAGATTTCTACATTTAACTACCAAAATTAACACCCAAAATGTAAAAACACATATTCAAATAATCAAGGTTATTCCTAATTCCTACAAAATATTGAGAGTTGAGTAATATTCCCCTATCCTTAAAGCATAGGGTTGTGAAACACATCGTTTGAATGCCCGTACCAAGCACACATGAGCATCACTATAGCCTTAAATACTAGTTTAGAGTATGCACCTACACATTCATTTTCAAACTCGTGTGTGTGAAATGGACATGTAATTTAAGCATTTACATAATAGAGTTCACAATCACTTTGGCTATCCAAATTAAGCTTTGATACTACCTCACCAAGGGTGTCTCTCAACAATGAATTACACTCTAGTTATCCTAGCATGCTCTCCATGTGTATATGTGAGATAGAATCTTGTGCACAAAACGAAGTATGCTCACATATAATCCAAAAATGAAGTTCATGCAAGGAATGCTAGGGCATTAGATAGCAAACAACTTCTCTTTTATCTAAAAGTATGCATCTCCCATGCTTCTCTAAATTATTTAGGACTTTTACGGGTTATAATGGGGCCTTGAGGGTGATATTGAGGCAATTGAAATGAAAGATATAGGATAACAATGAGGATTGTTCCGAATGAGTGACTTTTTATTCAAAAACATCTCCCTTTTCATGGGATTTTCAGTCAAACACCATCACCACACTCTTTAATTCTTTTCTTTCTTTTCCTTAAAATTTTCCTTTTCTTTTTGATCAATCTTTCTTCTTTTCACCCCTTTTTTCTCCTTTTCTTGGATTTTCATTCTTTTCTATGCAACTCTTTGAGTTTCAATCTCATTCATCCCTTTTGTTTGAGTTTCCACACCATACATCCTTCTCTTTTCTGATCACTTATATTCAGCTCTAGGAACAACCAATGTGAGGTAGATTTTTATCATTTTGCACTGGTTTGGTCAAATGTGTGGTATGGAAACGAATTTGCAATTAAGGCTCAATCACGACAATAGGGACATACTTTCACAAGAAAATGGCAAAGGCTCAAAATAAATCAAAGATGGCCTAAGATCCTTTCTAGATGGGCATGGGAGAGCATTATACATATCAAGACAAAGTCAATCCACTACCCAAATGCAACTAACCAAAACAAACATAATGAGATTATTGAACAAATTTAGAATTTAAAAAATTGTTCCTTGAGTAAATGTAAGCTCCCTCCAACAAGGATTGGCACTAAAGCTCTCATGGGTTCTTACTCATCTCCACTAGTCATGTCAAGCACTAAAATGTGAACTCAATCCGTAAATTAACGAAATTATACATTCAAGGTGTACCTAAGTTTGAGTTTAAAAGTAAACACATGTGTGATACTCAAGCATAGGATGGACTTCTATAATGTGCTCATGTATTCAAGGTTCAATGCAAAGATCAACATATCAACAACCCGTGACACTCTAAATAAGGGAATACAGATCAAGACTCAGATATTTTCACAAAAAATTTTGAATTTTTCACATAATTAGCAACTATTGTGAACAAAAATCTGTATGATATGTGAAAGGTGAATTTTCACCACAAAAATTGGTATTATCAACAAAAAATTCCCACAAACATTGGTGTATCAAACAAATGGTGCACCTCACCCCCAACTTGATTCATGCATTGTCCTCAATGCAACAAAAAAGATATGATATGCAATGAAGGACTGTAAAAAGATGAGTAGGGTTAGAGAACACCTCGCACTTGAGCTTTTGACAAAAATGCCAATATCTGCAACTAAGAAAAACAACACTATACGAAAAGATAAATTAAGAACAATTAAAGTAAATAAAAATGATTGTACACTAAAAAACATAAGACAGTTAGTCCTCCAATAAGTCCGGGTAAACCGGATCCATCAAATCTTCCTCCACTCCTTGTCCTTCAAAACCCTCGAAGAATCGCTTAAGTCTTTGGCCATTGACCTTGAATGGCTTGCTATCTTCGGGGTTTGTGACTTCCACAGCTCCATTGGGGTAGGCCACCTTGACAAGATAGGGGTCATCCCAACGGGATCGGAGTTTACCTTAAAAGATTGAGAGACGAGAATTGTATAAGAGCACTTTTTGTCCGAGCTCAAATGATTTCCTTACAATGGATTTATCATTAAAGATCTTAGCCCTCTCTTTTGAAATTTTAGAGCTCTCATACGCATCTCTTCGAATCTCTTCCAATTCATTCATTTCAAGCTTCCTATTCTCTCCGGCCATTCTCATGTTGAAGTTTAAGATTTTTATGGCCTAATATGCTTTATGCTCCATCTCAACCGGCAAATGGCAAGCCTTGACATAGACTAGCCTATAGGGTGACATGCCTAGAACAGTCTTGTAAGCAGTGCGATAAGCCCAAAGGGCATAGATCAATCTAAATGACCAATCCTTCCTATTGGGATTCACCGTTTTCTCTAGGATGTTTTTGATCTCCCTATTAACCAACTCAGCTTGGCCATTAGTTTGTGGGTGATATGCGGTGGACACCTTGTGTGTGACGCCATATTTATGCATCAACGATACAAATGCTCTATTACAAAAATGCGACCCACCATCGCTTATCATTGCATGAGGCATCCCAAACCTCAAAAAAATATTCTCCTCGAGAAACTTGACCATGACCCGGTGGTCATTGGTCTTGGTCGGGATAGCCACCACCCATTTGGACACGTAGTCCACTTCCAGCAGAATGTATAGGTAGCCAAATGACACGGGGAAGGGACCCATGAAGTCTGATTAACCCTAATTAGTGTGTAATCAAAAATGATTAAGTAATCAACTTTGTAAGATAAAACAATTAAACATTATGAATTAGGGTTTGTGCGTAAATTAAAGTTTTTAATACTTTATGTTTGAATTTCAGGGTCTAATACAGAAATACAGGAGAATATGAGGTAAACTTGCAAAGCTGGAAACAACGAAGGACCAAAGTGTAAAAGCGACACATGGAAGTTCCAGAACGCGACACATGCCCCTGCTGCAAGACACCACGAACTCCAAGAACATGACACGTGTACCTACTGCAAGGCATCACCATCCGAATGGTGATGGGAGGGTCAGGACGGCTAGGCTTGGTGGCATGCATTTAACTCTCCACCTCATGCTTCCTTTGCCTATAAATATGCATGCCCTTATTCATTTCAAGAAGGCCGGCCACCCTAGAGCCAAAGAGAGAAAGAAAAAGTGAAAGAGAAAGTCATAAGCCGGTCTATTCTACACCAATATTATGTATTTCTACATTTCTGTTTAGTCTTTCTATTCGGATAGTTGAACTACCGCCACTTTGTTGTTTTAATTAATAATAAGAGTGGTTGTGTTTCAAGTGTTCCTTGTGAAAGAAGTTTTAGAGTTTTTGTTTTCATTTCAGTTATAATGACGAATACCCGCACTCCTTGCTTGTCAGTAGCGATGGGGTGTGAGTAGTCGTTTATACCCTTCGATGAAGGGTGAACATATGTATATTATCGGTTAGATTATGAAAATGATAATATTTTATATTTATTTATATATGTATTATACGCTTCATGCATGACACATCGATGTACTTAGTTTCGGTGCTGTGCCTGGAATTATGTCATCGGTGCATCATCAACCTACCAGTTAAACAACCACGGTGTTCCTACCGGTATGGCTTGTCCTCCACCGGAACGCTGAGGATGTTCTACTGATGCATGGTACAAAACCTAAATGATCCTCATGAATGGCTTGTCCTTCTGGGTTATTAGGGTTGTTTAATTACTATATATAACTATATTGCCAGTCTAACAACCACGGTGTTCCTACCGGTATGGCTAGTCCTCCATCGGAACACTGAGGATGTTTAACTGGTATATATATCACAGATGACCTATTGAGTAATTCAAGTATTCCTCATGAATGGCTTGGCCTTCTGGTTTACTCGGATTAGTTAATTGGCACATCTATAACCAGCTAACCTAAGAAGTTGTTGTGTTATGACTGTTACCACCAGCTAACCTAAGAAGTTGCTGAGTTATGGTTTATTATATACGCACTTACTATTACAAGACAATTGAATAATTCAAGTATTCCTCATGAATGGCTTGTCCTTCTGGTGTGCTTGGATTAATCAATTGTCATAACCAGCTAACCTAAGAAGTTGCTGTGTTATGATTAATATCATCAGCTAGCCTAAGAAGTTGTTGTGTGATGGTTTATATACATCAGACCTACCGGTTGACTTGTCAGTAACATGGAAGTTAATTATTGTAAGGTAGCATTTCCAGTATTTAACCGATATAAAGCATATGGGATCCTCTAAACTGAAGGTTATCTTTTATATTATTGTCAGTAACAAGCTTATCTCTGTATTTAATTTAAAGTAAACTAGTTATCAATCTAAGTTCACATCACAAGCTATCAATTGTTATAATGCTTTAAACAACTTTAATGTTCTTTTTATTTTGTTTTTATTTTAAATTCTAAGTTACTAAAACTCTTCGTGGTATCAATACTTGGACTTAAACCGAGAAAACTATAATTCGACCACTTATACTTGGGTGTATAATATAATTTAGATCACAAAATAGTGCGAATCAAGTTTTTGGCGCCGTTGCCGTAGAGTTATGGTAATTTGAAAAAAAAAAAAGAAAAAGAAAAAAATATATTTGTTTATTTGTTTTTTATGTTTATAGTTTGCTTGTTTGTTTTTAATAGTCTATGTCTGTTCATTCATCAGTAGGTTCGGTAAATCAGTCATCTCCTTCGTCTTCATCATCTTCTTCATCTACATCTACACAAGAATCATTTGACTTAAGTATGGCTCAAAACGTACCTAGGGAGGAAGAAGCTAGAGAACAAGAAGTAGTTCAAAATGTCCGACCGTTAAAAGAATATTTACATCCTACAAGAACTAATGTCCCGGCATGTTTTGCTTTTCCAACAGACGCTCCAAATATTAATATTAAACTAGGAACAATACAGTTACTACCACAGTTCCATGGTTTAGAAACCGAAAATTTATATGTTCATATAAAAGAATTTGAAGAAGTCTGTGGAACTTTGCAAGATAATTCTGAAATGGTCAGATTAAAACTTTATCCTTTCTCGCTAAAAGATAAAGCTAAACTATGCCTTAACTCTTTAAGAGCAAATTCTATCACAAGTTGGCAAGCTTTACAAACTAAATTCTTTAAAAAAAAATTTCTTGTGCATCGTACTAATGCATTAAGACATCAGATGATGAATTTTGCAGTAAAAGAAAAAGAAACTTTTTATCAATGCTGGAAAAGATTTAAGGATCTTCTCCAAGTTTATCCACATCATGCATTTGAAAATTGGATGTTAGTCGGATTTTTCTATGATGCTCTTCCATCTGCAATGAGACAATTTGTTGAAATGATGGCTCAAGGAGAATTTATGAATAAAAACCCTGAAGAAGTATTTTAATTTTTTGATACTATTTCAGAGAGTTTCCAGATGTGGGACTCGACTTCTTCAAATATTGTGGAAAATAAGCCATCTACATCTGAAAGAGAAAAATATATTTTGAAAGACGATGATGATTTAAGAGCTAAAATGGCTAATCTATCTTGAAAACTAGAAGCCCTAGAAATGAAAAAAGTTAAGTAAGTATCTGTTGTTTCTTCTACTGATCAAGTATGTGAAATTTGTGCATTGTCAGGACATCCTGCTGGGGAATGTCCAACTATACCTGTCTTTAAAGAAGTCTTAATTGAACAATCAAATGTTGTTCCAACTTATACTAAACCATATTCAAATCCATATTCTGAGACTTACAATCCAGGATGGAGAAATCATCCAAATTTTAGTTGGAGAAATACACAACCTACAAATCAAACACAAGGTCCACCACAGCTACAAAATCAACAACAATATCAACCATATCAACCTCCTCAGAAAAGAACTCTGGAAAATAATATGAATCAATTCATTCAAAGGCAAATGAATTTTAATACTCAAACAACTCAAGCTTTTAATGATTTTAAAGCTCAAACTTCTCAGAGTATTGAAGATATTAAGAATCATCTAGCTAAGTTGACCCAATCTTTAAGTACGTCAGAGAAAGGGAAGTTTCCATCTCAACCTAAACCTCCACAAAGTCAGAGTCAATCTAATTTTGTGTCATTTGAAGCCTCACCAAGTCAAGTACAAGCGATCACAACACTAAGAAGTGGTAAGGTAATTGATAAAACTATTAAACCCAAGATTCCAAAGAAAATACGTAAGTCAATTCCTATAAACGAACCACTTGAACTTGAACCGTTAGTCAAAAAGCAAGAAGAAGTACAAAGTAAAAAAGATTTTCCATGTCCTATTCCTTTACCTTTTCCTCAAAGGGTCAAGAAACTTTCATCCGAAAAAGATCAATCTGATATTCTCGAGTTATTTAAACAGGTAAAGATTAATATTTCTTTGTTGGATGCAATAAAACGAGTTCCAGTTTATGCTAAATTTTTAAAAGATCTTTGCACAATAAAAAGAAGAACTAATGTACCAAAGAAAGCATTTTTAACTGAACAAGTTAATATCATAATACAGCATGATACGCTTATTAAGTACAAAGATTCGGGTAGTCTTACAGTCACATGCCTCATTGGAAATTTTCGAATTGAACAAGCTCTGCTAGATCTTGGATCTAGTTGTAATTTAATGCCATATTCAGTATATACACAATTAGGATTAAGTGAGCTAAAACCTTCCAATATTACATTACAACTAGCAAATCGTTCAATAAAAACTCCACAAGGAGTTGTGGAAGATGTTATTGTCCAAGTTGATCAATTCTATTTTCTAGCAGATTTTATCATTATAGACACGGAACCAATTTGTCATGCATGTGCATCTGTATCCATACCTCTGATTTTAGGTCGACCATTCCTAGCTACATCAAATGCATTGATTAATTGTAGGAATGGAGTCATGAAACTTTCATTCGGAAATATAACTTTGGAATTAAATATTTTTGAAAGTACAAAACGGCCTAGAGAAGAAGAAGAAATACAGGAAGTAAATTATGTGGAGACATTAACTCAAAGTTTTTTTGAAAAGAACTTTCTGGAAAAAAAAAATTATTTGCATTGGAATCAATACCTGATATTGAATCTGATACTGAATCTGAAATTACATCTGCAAAAGATATACAATGTGAAGAATTGTCCCCAACAATTGTGGAATCTAATGTCAAAGTTTTTAAGCCAGAATTAAAACCTCTTCCAACCAATTTAAAATATGTTTTTTTTAGGAGAAAATGAAATCTATCCAGTAATAATATCGTCAAAATTATCTGAAATTCAGGAAAAAAAACTGACAAAAGTCTTGAAAGATCACCAAACTGTTATTGGATATGTACTCGGTGTATTTATTTAGAAGAGAATGCTAAACCATCTAGTCAAATGCAAAGAAGACTGAATCCACACTTAAAAGAAGTAGTTTGCGCTGAAGTACTTAAACTACTAGATGCTAATATTATTTATCATATATCTGATAGTAAATGGGTCAGTCCTACACAAGTAGTTCCAAAGAGTTTGGTGTTACAGTAATAAAAAATCAAGAAGTTCCAAAGAAGTCTGGTGTTGGCGTGTATATATTGACTATAGAAAGCTAAATTCCCTCACCAAAAAGGATCACTTTCCGTTACCATTTCTAGATCAAGTACTTGAAAGAATAGCTGGTCATGCATATTATTGTTTTCTAGATGGATATTCTGGTTATAATCAAATTGAAATTGTAATAGATGATCAAGAAAAAACTACATTTACATGTCCATTTGGAACTTTTGCTTATAAAAGAATGCCTTTTGGGTTATGTAGTGCTCCAACTACTTTTCAGCGTTGCATGTTAAGTATATTTAGTGATATGGTAGAACGACTCCTAGAAGTTTTTATGGACGACTTTTCAGTATATGGTAATTCATTTCACTTATGTTTAGAAAATCTTGAAAAAAGTACTTATTCGATGTGAAGAAACAAATCTTGTTTTGAATTGGGAAAAATGTCATTTCATGGTTACACAAGGTATTGTTTTAGGCCACATAGTCTCTGAAAACGAAATTGAAGTTTATAAATCTAAAATTGACTTAATAGCTAATCTTCCTTCACCGAAAACTGTAAAAGATGTTCGATCTTTTTTAGGTCACGCTGAATTTTATAGAAGATTCATTAAAAACTTTAATTCAATATCTAGACCAATCTGTAATCTTTTATGTCAGGATATAATATTTGAATGGAATGATGCATGTCAATTAGCATTTGATAAATTAAAAAATATGCTTATTTATGCACCTATCATGCAACCTCCTGACTGGTGCTCACCTTTTGAATTAATGTGTGATGCAAGTGATTATGCAGTAGGAGTTGTATTAGGTCAAAGAAAAGATAAAAAATCATATGTTATTTACTATGCAAGTAAAACTCTAAATGCTGCACAAATGAACTATTCAACCACAGAAAAAGAATTACTTGCTGTTGTGTTTGCATTAGATAAATTTCGATCATATCTGGTTGAATCGTTAATTGTTGTATTTACAGATCATGCAGCTTTAAAATATTTACTTACTAAAAAAGATGTGAAGCCACATCTCCTGCGTTGGATTTTATTACTTCAAGAATTTGATCTTATCATTAAAGATAAGAAGGGAGTTGAAAATGTGGTAACAGATCACTTGTCAAGATTAAATGATGATATAAAGGAAGAACCAACTCCAATTAGAGAAACCTTTCCAGATAAACAACTTTTAGCAACCGAAGTACCATGGTATGCAGATATAGCCAACTATTTAGCTACTGGTACTATTCCTTCTAATTATACCTTGACTGATAAAAACAAGTTCCTAAGTGAGGTACGTAATTTTTTCTGGGAAGATCCTTATGTGTTTAAATACTGTAAAGACCAAATAATAAGACGTTGTATACCTAATCATGAAATCAGTCAGGTAATTTAGTTTTGTCACTCTGAAGCTTGCGGAGGTCATTTTGCTTCAAAGAAAACCGCTGCTAAAATTCTGCAGTGTGGATTTTATTGGCCAACTATTTTTAAAGATGTACATATCTTTTGTTTAAATTGTGACAGATGTCAAAGAATGGGGAATATTTCAAAAAGAAATATGATGTCTTTAAACCCTATTTTAATTATTGAAATTTTTTACTGTTGGGGCATCGATTTTATGGGACCATTTCCCCCATCCTTTGGATATCTGTATATTTTGGTTGCAGATGACTATGTTTCTAAATGGGTAGAGACAATTCCCTATAGAAATAATGATCACAGAACGGTGATAAATTTTTAAAAGAAAATATTTTATCCAGATTTGGGATTCCTCGAACAATCATCAGTGATGGTGGATTACATTTTTGTAATAAAGTTTTTGAAAACCTGATGAAAAAATATTTGATTTCTCATAAAATATCCACACCGTATCATCCTCAGATAAGTGGACAAGCTGAATTAGCTAATAGAGAGATAAAATACATTTTAGAAAAAACAGTAAATCCAGATCGTAAGGTTTGGTCTTTAAGATTAACTTATGTACTTTGGGCTTACCGTACCGCATATAAGACTGTTCTAGGAATGTCTCCTTATCGGTTAGTTTACGGTAAACCATGTCACTTGCCAGTAGAATTAGAACATAAAGCATATTGGGCAATCAAAATAATGAATCTTGATATGGATAAAGTTGGAATATCACGTAAATTATAAATTAATGAATTAAAGGAGTTAAGAAACGAAGCTTATGAAAACGCAAAGATTGCTAAATCAATAACAAAAGTTTTTCATGATAAAAATATCATGAGAAAATATTTTGAACCATCTCAAAAAGTTCTACTGTACAATACAAAACTTCGTTTATTCCCTGAAAAATTAAGATCTAGATGGACATGACCTTATATAGTTGCTTGGTCAATACCGTTGTTGTTCCTAACCTCCTAATATCACCCTCAAATGTATATATGGCTTATGTGTGAAAGGAGTGTCACTCTCCCTCGAATGATGTTGGAAATAGGGCAACGGAATGGTGGTAATGAAAATGGAATGAAATGTACAAAATGTGTGTGTGGTGAACAAAAGTGCTCCCCAAGCGCAAGGAGTCTTTTGAGTGTCGTGTTTTACTTGGAATGAGTATTCCAAGGTCGTCTCCTCAAGGAAGGAAGGGAATTGTGTGAATGTGATTTTGTAAAAATAAAAAGTGTAAAATCTTGTAGTTGGTTTTGGTGAGTTTTGTTCTTAATGAAAATGCAAGAAAACAAGTGTTGGCTAATCCGAAGGATTCACTCCAATGGGAATCCCAAATCAACTCGAAGCCTTCCTCGAATAGAGCTTAGATGAACGATTGATTCGTGGGAAGTTAGGGATGAAATGGAGGTGAGGATCCAAGCATAACCCGTGACCAGGCCTACGAGATATCAAAGACTCACAACCGCATCCACTCTCAACCCAGTCAAACTGAACCATCGTACTCTGAGAGGAGGAAAGAAAATGAGTTGAAATGGCACACCCAAGAGGAGGTCTCCCTTGGATTAGCCAACTTAAAAATCTAGCTACTCATGCTAAGCAAGCAAGACATAATGTAAAGAGACATAATGAAGAAATGAAGACATTGAACTTAACTTAAAGCAAGAAATCTTAAGCTATGAAGAAAAATATTCAATACCCATTTTAAAGCAAGAAATGAAGAAAACTTGGAAGCAACAATGGTGAAATCTAAAATGTAGCATTAAACTTGAAATGTACTTGAAGTAAATGACATTAAAGACATTAAATGAAGATTACAAGAGTCTTACAATAAATTACAAGTGAAATGATGGAAGAAAATGCAAAAACATAAGCTTTCTATCTACTATTCATCATCTTCTTCCTTGGACTTTCTAAGCTTAGGTAGCCACCCTTGAAATCTTGTGTATGCTGAACATATGGAGTGAGAGCCTTCAAATTTCGTCCATGAGGCTCCCCTAGCCTGTGTGTGCAGGCTTCCCATCAATGGGAAGAGATTTGATGGCTTGGACAGGCTAGGAGCAGCCTACCCAGCAACTCCCCAGGTAGCCCCCTTCTCTCCCATCCTCGTTAATGCCCTTGCCTCCAAAGTCCTGAAATTGTGTAAGGATGGCATGGTTATGTGTAGAATATGTCAGGGTAGGCGTGGGAGAAGTGTAGATGGGCCCCCCAAGAAGTTGGAGAAGACTTGCAGGAGTTCTGGGAATTTTTGGCTGTTTCAGAAGAGCGTACTGGTACTGTGTACCAGTACCCCGAACTCCAGTAGGAAAATCGTACCGGTACGGCGTACCGGTACCCTTCTGGTCCGGACCAGTTTTCGTAGAATTGTCATAACTTTTGATCCAACCGTCCGATTGAGCCGAAATTTTGACACAATATAGAAGACATCCAGATCTACAACTTTCATGTTTTTCACTTTTTCATATTCTAATTGGATCATGGTAAAAAATGAGAAAACAATCAGTATTGTGTCAAAACTTTGGGAAACCAGTGGGCTAGACCTTCCAATTTTCATTTTTCTTGGTTTCTTCACCTTTAAGCCTCCAAATCCTTATTGAATGTGTCCATCTCTTCACCACTCATTCATCCTTAGTTGCAAGGTTATAAAATCCATCATTTATACTATAATTATTTGCAACATCGAAAATTCAACATTATTCATAATTTCGGCTAACTCTAAGTACTTAAACACAAAGTTGAGTGAAAATGCATGTAATGAGGCCATGAAATATGTAATATTTTGTGCTCATCAATAGTCAAGCAAGTTTTTGACTATGGGACAATTGAAATTGAAAATCCAGTAACTGGGAATATCTTTAAAGTAAACGGGCAAATGCTTAAACCCTATTATGATGGATTCGCTCAAGATGTAACTTCTGTGTTTTTTGATCCATTCTATGTGTTTTAATTGTTATTCGATTACAAGTAATATTACTAATTATATGTAATTTGTTTGACAGATTAAAACTCCTGAGTGAAAGTCAGATATCCTAATCGCTGAAAGACAACAAATTGCTGGTTTTTTATTATCAATGTTGTTTATTACTGTTTTTACATTGTAGATAAGATTTAATTTAAGTTGGGGAGGTATGAGTGTGAATTTACTTTTTGTTTTTAGAATAGTAATTTTGATTTAAAAAATTCTGTTTGTCTTTGTAACTGGCAGACGTTAAAGAACCGAATAGTGAGTCAATTTTCAATAATTTTTGCGTCATTTTTTTCTTGTCTTTCTTAAAAGTTGAAAAATGGACGAAAATTTATTTTGGTTAAGTTTAATGCTATTACGTCACTTTCCAAAAGATATACATACGTTGATCATGCAAAAAGCTAGGTATGTAAGAAATTTAGAAATATTTGAAAGTCAGGCAAGACCCCTGTATGAAAAAAGTACATATGCTAAACACCGACGAGCAAATCGTCTTTGTGCTTGTGTAAGATGTGGTCGTACAGAACATTTGAGACAATATAATCAGTGTGCGGAACCAATTTCAGGTCGAGCGTCAGATCGTTTACGGTGGATTAGGTATGGGCAGAGTAAGGATTATCCTGAGGCGCCATCCTATTCTACCCCAATGTTAACAAGATACGTGAGAAGTGAAGTTAACCGTGTTACTGGTGTTATTGATCCAGATAGTTCTGATACTGACTGTGACGCCCCATTTTCCGGGGGTCCTGTATTAACCGTTGACAACCCATCAACCCGCGGAAATACCCGTGGATGTCGCTTAACCCGACACCACATCGATAACATCCTTAAACCGAGGTTATAAATCCAAAATGAAAATTCGGTTCAGCATTCATTCGATCCAACCCCAGTCCAACTTCCCATGATTCATACCCCATTAGGGTCCAATTTGATCATTGGAGGGAAGGAAAAACATAGCCCAAAGGCTTGGCAAAGAAAACAAAAATAAAAAAAAAAAATTCTGAGTTTTGATGGGCGTACCGGTACACTGAACCCACTGGACATCGGCGTACCGGTACGCGTACCGGTACGCTCTGCCTTCTGTCTGTCTACGTACCGGTACGCATACCGGTACGATTTTGCCAGTTTTGCCTTTTTCCTTTGTTTTTCACTTCCAATCCATTCTAATACATTCTTAACTCATCCAACACATGTATAATACGATTTTTCATATAATACACAACTTATACAAGTTCCATTACATTTAATTCCATAATCTACACATCAAAATGGAATTTATACAAAAGTTTTTACAAAAACTCTAACTAAGGCCACAAGCCGGCCCCCTTCATTCTTGATGCTCTCCAAGTGAGCCATCCGCCGGTGCAAACCCCACACCTGAAATGTTTCCCGTATAGGGTGAGCCAACGCCCAGTAAAGTAAACCCTACCAGGGCTACTCTTCCCCTAGATGCTCATGCTCATGCAACATTCATTTGCAAACAATCATTTATCGAAAGGACATGCATTCTAAGTTGGAATGCAACATACCATGCCATGAAATGAGATGTCACTCACTCATGCATTTTAACCCGAGTTCTCACCGACTCATACAACACGATGCAATGCCAAAGTGTTTCATTTCATCATTTATGTTTACATCAAATGATATTTTGAAAACTAGGGTCTTTCTTGGGATCAGACTTCTTTATGGACTTAACCAATGGTCTTCCACACCCGTACACTTTATGGGCTCTTATACCAACGGAGTGCACCCCCCAAACACCGGGTCTTTCACCCGAGAGGTCGTCATGCCTCTTCTTGCTCATCCCGACCCAATTTATCATGCAATCAAGCGGCTTAGCTAGGTCTTCGACCCAACTTTATCCCAAGCCATATTGTCAATCCCCAAGTGTGGTATTGACATCAACCATGCACACACACCCATGTAATGAGATGCATATGCAATGCCATGTTCCGTTGCATACAACATAATGCTCAATATGCTCATGACAAACATATAAACATTTCCAATACATCAATGGCAATTATATCAAAAGCACATAACTACCATAACTCATTATGTTCAATATATCATTTCATGCATGTATCAACAACACTCTTCATCCAACAACCATATCCTAAGCATATGATTTCACAATCACCCAAGCATGTTATAACATAGCATTATGCAAGTAACACACACAATTTCACCTAGGCATTTTATCAAACACCTAGTAATCATTAAAGTCATGTTTCACATAACACATTCCAAGCAACCATATAGCTCAAATGTCACCCGGTTATAAGAGAAACCACATGGAACTCCTATGTAATAACATCAAGCTAGAAATTAGCCTAGGCCAACTCTATGCTCCCTTTCCATTACCATAACTATAGACATATATATATTTCAATACATATGCATATATAACTTTTAACCCTTAGTCTAATAACACCTAAGGTAAAAATAGTCCCAAGTAGGAGAAACCCTACCTCTTGAAGCGTAATTCTCTCGAATGAAGCTTCAAGAACACTTTCCAAGCCCAAGTCTAGATTTCCCCCAAATCTCCTCTCTTGGATCTTCGGTGAAATCCCTTGCTCTTGGTGTGGTTGCGTAGCCCTCGTCGATGTGATCGACTTTAGCTCTTGGTTCGACGGAATCCGAGCGACGGAACTCCGGGAATCGACGGAGGAAGCTTGGAGTTTTAGGTTTTCTCTCTTTTCTCTCTTCTCTCTCTTCTCTCTCTCTTGGCCGGCCAAACAAGAACACAAGGGGCAAAATAAATCTGATTTTCTAGATATTTACCCCTATTTATAGTTTTAAATACTCGGCCTACGTCGTGCCACGTGTCCCTCGCTTAATCGGGTTCGATTTCGTCCCGAAACGATTTATTTGGTCCCGGTTTAAGTTCAAATTAATTTTATTTAAACTTAAACTTAAACTTAATTTTAAGGAAATTTTATAAAACTCATTTATGGGGACGTTCGTGAGGTCATTCGCCACGCAGTCGCCTCGAACGACGTGCAAAATCCGACTATCTCGGAATTCGACAAAATTTGACAAGGTGACTCGTTTTCGCGATACGAATTCAACAGCGAACTCTGTTTCCTCATCCGAGGTCTAAAACATGAGTATTTTAAATACGCATTATAGTGGCAAATTACTATTTTTCCCTTTTTAAAAAAAATCCAAATTTCTCGGGTTTTACACTGACTAAATATGATCAACAAAGATATAGAGTTTTGGAAATGACTATACATAGTTGTAATTAAATGTAAATAACTATAGAATAAATAAGGAAATCAGTAAATAATAAATAACAAATAAAAAAATAATAAAACCAATTCTTTGAAAAGAAAAAGAGTGGTTAGCAAAACTTTGTAGAATATATAAAGTAGTGTTTAATTTTGTAAACTGCAGGAATTTACAGGAAAAAGAGAAAAATGCAGAAAATCAAAGAAACAGTCTGCAGTTGCAAACCAAAAACCAATCAGATAGTAGCATCCGGACAGTAGTGCCCCTATGTATACCTTCTCCATGCAGAAAGCCGATCAATATCTACCGATTGAAATCAATTAAAACAGAGTGTTTGAAGAGAGATCAGGAAAAATATGGATTCAAGACGAAGAACAAGAAGGTCTTCAAGCCGAGCACGAAGGGATCAATCTCCACCACTTCAGGCACCTCAACAACAACCTCATCTAGGAAATATCTACAATGAGATGATGTTTGAGAATTTTCAACAACAGGCCTAGTATGATGCTCACAACAAATTCTTCATGCAAGATGATGGTTACATTATGTTAAATTATCTGCTCTTGCCTATGACTGCTTAGTTCGAGAATTTTATAGTAATGCTGATCTAATTGGGGAAAGACAATTACGTGTGTTCATACGGGGTATTATTTTTCAAGTTACACCGGCTACTATAGCCGATTTCTTTCAACCCATGCAAAGACAAGAGAACCTACAATATCCTTATACTGAATTACCTGATTTGAATGTCATAGGAAGAAAAGTGACAAGTAATCCAGAATTTGTTTGGGATAGACCAAACAAATATATAAAGCAAGGAGATTTAATAGACAAATACCGCATTCTGAATTTGATAACAGTATACAGTTTGCTACCCCGAACTCAAAAAAATCAAATTTATACTGAGCATGCATATTTCTTATATGCATTTGGGATGGGACACACAATTGACCTGCCGAATTTAATCAAGGACCAAATGATACTTGCTGTGGATAAAAAAAAACCATCACTCCCATATGCTATGTTAGTTTCTCAGCTATGCAGGAACGAAGGTGTGATCATTGATCCTATATGGAAGACAGTGGATCATTTTGGAGCATTGGATGAGATTTCATTGAAAAAGAGTCATAGAGGACAAATGAAAGACCAACCTGAAGCACCACCGACACCACAAGACGAACCATTCCAGGTACCTGAAGAATTCTTCTCACAAGAACAACAGCAGCCACAAGAGGATCAACCATACATACCGGTAGATGACAGAACCGATAGACAGATCTTACTAGGAATGGAAACTAGCATTACTCATATCGATAAACGCATGGATGAATATGAGCATAATCAAGCTGAGCTTTTAAAGTTATTTAGAGATCATTTCAGAGAAGGATCTTCTACTTCCTAAATAGACTGGAGATTCTACAAAACAATTTGTTATCTTTCACTCATCTTTTACATTATGCACTTTTACTTTATGCACTTAAATTTAAAGTTACTTTATGTTTTAACCATGTTGTTTGTTTTGAACTTGTTTATGTTAAGTTTTTTTTAGATATGCTAAAACTTATGTTTTTAAGTTAGGAGGGTTATTTCATATAATTTACAGTTGAATTAGGTTAATATTCCTATGCTTTGTGAAAATAACCTTAATCTGATCACGTGTGATTTTCATATTTTAGTTGTATATTATCTTAATATTTTCATTTAAACTTATTCTGTTATAGTACAAATAGATTTCTTTATTTCAGAAACCTTGTGAAATATTACACTCTTTACATATTTAGTGGAGATGTATAACCAATTGAAGAATTTGACTCAATCTTCCTTAGAGAGATATTCTACATCTACTCAAATAAACATCTTCGATTCTACGATAAACCTTCTTTGAATAATCTCATTAATTTTGTCTTGATTAGCATTTGTTAGATTATATTATTAGCATTATCCTTGAAATTCTTTTATGTAGGATTAATACAGATGAATAATTTTTTGAAAATGATCTTAGGCCATTTTTCATTATCTTTGAGCCTTGACAATTTCTTTTACAAAATTATATTCTTAGTCAACCATGATTGAGCCTAAAAGAGTATAAATTCTTTTCATGAAACCCGAAAAATACCCGAGTCACATGAAAATAGATTAAACCTACCTTTTGCTATCTAATTTTCTTACATCCTCTTTTAAATCATTATGATACAGAAAAACAAAAGGAGAAGAAAACAAAACACTGAAAAGAAAAGAAAAGAGTATTGACTATTCAAAGAAAAGAAAAAAACGAAAAAAAATAGCCAAGAAAGTGAAAAATGGAAAAATAAAAAGGATGAATATGCAAAGTCTTAGAAAAGCTAAAAAGAGATGTGCCACAATACAAAGAAAGGGTAGCTTTTGAATCTCATAGACGTCATTTCTTAAACCCTAAACCAATGGCCACATTACAACCCAAAGAAAGTCCTTTTTGATTCCAAAAATTATGTATCTTATATTAATCCTATCTATCTATCCATAACAGGAGAATATTGATAATATGTCTAATATAGTGTTGAAATTCAGTCATGAGATTATGTCAAAAATTCAATTTTATTCAGATACCCGTTCTTTAGATATATTACATGTGATATTATTTGCTTTGTTAACAATATTCTAATCACATGTAACAATTAAGAGAATAGTCACTATAAAGTATGTGTATTCTTTGCTGAGTGTATTTCAGGAAAGGATTGACATCAAGACTACCATGAAAATTAATAATATTTCTTGAGTGATTTTTGAAACAAAAGAAATCAGTACACACACACACACAAGTTTTTATAAAAATATATAGATAATGATCAGAAAAAGGAAGTATTGTAACAATACACAGGAATACTGATTTAATTTTAGTTGTGAAAAATATGAGTTATAAACTCCTAACTACTGAAGTTTGTAGGCAGCTTCACTGAAAACCTTCACAAGACAAAACTCGTCCACTAAGGATAACCTAGGGGTTCAACGGCTTGTTGCATATGCTAAATGCAATCGTGAAAAAATCTACGAAAATGATTTTACTTCTGTTATGTTATTTTTATTTTGTGAAATAATTTTTATAATTTGTGTTTACTAGGGAATAGTAAAGTTTAAGTTGGGGGGTGTGATGAACCCTAATTAGTGTGTAATCAAAAATGATTAAGTAATCAACTTTGTAAGATAAAACAATTAAACATTATGAATTAGGGTTTGTGCGTAAATTAAAGTTTTTAATACTTTATGTTTGAATTTCAGGATCTAATACAGAAATACAGGAGAATATGAGGTAAACTTGCAAAGCTGGAAACAACGAAGGACCAAAGTGTAAAAGCGACACATGGAAGCTCCAGAACGTGACACATGCCCCTGCTGCAAGACACCACGAACTCCAAGAACATGAAACGTGTACCTACTGCAAGGCATCACCATCCGGATGGTGATGGGAGGGTCAGGACAGCCAGACTTGGTGGCATGCATTTAACTCTCCACCTCGTGCTTCCTTTGCCTATAAATATGCATGCCCTTATTCATTTCAAGAAGGCCGGCCACCCCAGAGCCAAAGAGAGAAAGAAAAAGTGAAAGAGAAAGTCATAAGCCGGTCTATTCTAGACCGATATTCTGTATTTCTACATTTCTGTTTAGTCTTTTTATTCGGATAGTTGAACTACCGCCACTTTGTTGTTTTAATTAATAATAAGTGTGGTTGTGTTTCAAGTGTTTCTTGTGAAAGAAGTTTTAGAGTTTTTGTTTTCATTTCAGTTATAATGACGAATACCCGCACTCCTTGCTTGTCAGTAGCGATGGGGTGTGAGTAGTCGTTTATACCCTTCGGTGAAGGGTGAACATATGTATATTATCGGTTAGATTATGGAAATGCTGATGTTTTATATTTATTTATATATGTATTATACGCTTCATGCATGATACAGCGATGTACGTTGTTTCGGTGCTGTGCCTGGAATTATGTCATTGGTGCATCATCAACCTGCCAGTTAAACAACCGCGGTGTTCCTACCGGTATGAGTTGTCCTCCACCGAAACGCTGAGGATGTTCTATTGATGCATGGTACAAAACCTAAATGATCCTCATGAATGGCTTGTCCTTCTAGGTTATTAGGGTTGTTTAATTACTATATATAACTATATTGCCAGTCTAATAACAACGGTGTTCCTACCAGTATGGCTAGTCCTCCACCGGAACGCTGAGGATGTTTAACTGGTATATATATCACAGATGACCTATTAAGTAATTCAACTATTCCTCATGAATGGCTTGGCCTTCTGGTTTACTCGGATTATTTAATTGGCACATCTATAACCAGCTAACCTAAGAAGTTGCTGTGTTATGACTATTACCACCAGCTAACCTAAGAAGTTGATGAGTTATGGTTTATTATATACACACTTACTATTACAAGACAATTGAATAATTTAAGTATTCCTCATGAATGGCTTGTTCTTCTGGTGTGCTTGGATTAATCAATTGTCATAACCAACTAAACTAAGAAGTTGTTGTGTTATGATTAATACCACCAGCTAACCTAAGAAGTTGGTGTGTGATGGTTTATATACATCAAACCTACCGGTTGACTTGCCAGTAACATGGAAGTTAATTGCTGTAAGGTAGCATTTCCAGTATTTAACCGATATAAAGCATATGAGATCCTCTAAACTGAAGGGTATCTTTTATATTATTGTCAGTAACAAGCTTATCTCCGCATTTAATTTAAAGTAAACTAGTTATCAATCTAAGCTCATATCACAAGCTATCAACTGTTATAATGCTTTAAACAACTTTAATGTTCTTTTTATTTTGTTTTTATTTTAAATTCTAAGTTACTAAAACTCTTCGTGGGATCGATACTTGGACTTAAACTGAGAAAACTACAATCCGACCACTTATACTTGGGTGTATAATATAATTCAGATCACAAAATAGTGCGAATCAAAGTCGATGCCCCAACAATCAAATATCTTGATAAGAAGTACAGGGGAAAGGGGCATCGTGTTCCTTCGGGTCATACTACCCAGACGTTGGCACCTGTCACATTCTTTACAGAAAGAGATAAAATCTTTTATTAAAGAGGGCCAATAAAAACCTGACTGTAGAATTTTTGTCGAAGTCTTCTTTGAAGAGAAATTGCCACCGCACGCCTCCGAATGGCAAAATGCAAGGACTTCCTGTTGTTCATTTTCTGGTACACATCTCCACATGACTTGGTCAGGGCAGTACTTGAACAGGTACGGGTTGTCGAAGTAAAAGTATTTCACATCCACCATGAATCTCCTTCTATCCTCTGGGCTCCAATGCGATGGTATTTGTCCTGTAGCAAGATAATTACATATGTCAGCATACTAGGGACAAACAGAATGAATCGAAAGTAAATGCTCATCAGGAAAAAAGTCAGGAATAGGAATGTGCTCATCGGCCTCTTGCACCACAAGTCGGGATAAATGGTCCGCCACCCCGTTCTCAACTCATTTTTTGTCTTTGATCGTCAAGTTGAATTCTTAAAGGAGGAGTATCCACCTAATGAGTCTCGGTTTGACATTCTGCTTAGACAACAAATACTTCAAAGCAGAGTGATCGGTATAAACTACTATAGGTGAACCAATAATGTAAGACCGGAATTTATCCAATGCAAATACTATAGCTAGCAACTCTTTTTCAGTAGTGGTGTAATTCATTTGTGCTTCATTAAGAGTCTTACTAGCATAGTATATTATATAGGGTCTCTTGTCTTCCCTTTGACCAAGCAAAGCGCCGACCACGTAATCACTCGCGTCGCACATAAGTTCAAATGGTGAGTCCCACTTTGGTGGTCACATGATCGGAGGTGAAATGAGCATGTTCTTTAATTTTTTACAGGATACCTCACAATCATTCGACCAAAAAAATGGGACATCTTTTGAAAGCAAGTTGGTTAAAGGTCGGGCCAATGCACTAAAGTCTTTAATAAAACGACGATAAAAGCCGGCATGTCCAAGAAATGACCTGATATCGTTGATGATCTTTGGCGTAGGGAGGTTGGAAATGGCATCCACCTTTGATTTGTCCATTTCAATCCCCTTTGCCGAGACAATGTACCCGAGCCCAATTCCTTGTGTCACCATGAAGTGGCACTTTTCCCAATTGAGCACCAAGTTTTTCGCCTCACATCTTTCAAGAACTTTCTCTAAGTTCTCCAAACATCCACTGAAGGAATCCCCAAACACCGAGAAGTCATCCATAAAAACTTCCACGATCTTCTCCACCATATCACTAAAAATCCCCATCATGCAACGTTGAAAAGTCCCTGGGGCATTACACAACCCGAAAGGCATGCGTCGGTAGGCAAAAGTACCATAGGGGCAAGTGAATGTCGTCTTCTCTTGATCCTCCAAAGCAATCTCAATTTGGTTATACCCGAAGTAGCCATCCAAGAAGCAGTAAAATAGATGCCCAACTACTCTTTCCAACACTTGGTCGAGGAATGGCAATGGGAAGTGGTCTTTTCTCGTGCACAAGTTGAGCTTTCAGTAATCAATGCACACTCTTCATCCGGTGATCACCCTTGTTGGGATAAGCTCGTTCTCCTCATTTGGAATAACCGTAACTCCCGACTTCTTGGGTACTACTTGTGTGGGGCTAACCCACTTACTAACGGCAATCGGAAAAATAATACCCACGTCAAGTAGCTTTAGCACCTCGTCTCTCACCACATCCTTCATGATTGGATTCAACCTTCTTTGTGGTTGTCGAGACGGCTTTGAGTCTTCCTCAAGGTAGATGCGGTGTGTACAAATGAGGGGGCTTATCCCCTTGATGTCGGCAATTGTCCACCCAACTGCTACTTTCTTTAATTACATATATTCAATTACAGAAATCAGCTACCCATTACAGATTTCAGTTAGTCATCCATTTTCTGTAACACCCCGCATTTTTTCTTTTATATATATGTATATAGATATATAGCAAATAATGGTTGTAAAGATGTGGATAGGGGTATTGAAGTGTGTTTGAACTTTGTAAATTTGAAAAAGTAAAGATTTAAAAAAAAATGTTAATGAAAATCATAGTTGAAATTTAGTTTTAGTGAGTGAAAATATAAAATGTTAGGTCCTATAACTTGTATTAGATAGGTTTGGTGTATAAATATGTGTTGGAGAGGTTTGTGATGGATTTGGTTAGTTTTGGAATGGATTGGAAAAGGAAAACAAAAGAAATAGGCAAAACTGGGTAATTGGTACCGGTACTGAATGGTACCGGTACTGAGTACTGGTACCCCAATTCCAGAAGGTTTCTTGTACCGGTACTGGGTACCGGTACCATTTGTCTGACGCCCGCTAAACAGTTAAAAGTCGGGATTTTTGTGTTATAAAACCCATCGCACATCCCATTTGCCCCATTTCTTCATCTCCCTCTTACCCTAACCCTCCTAGAAACCCTTAGAGAGAAAGAGAGAGAGAGAGAGAAAACTCAAGATGAAAAGGAAAGACAAAGGGCTCACAAGTGATTCAAGACTCAAACCCTAGGTTTCTTCAAGAGCATAAGGTAGGGGATTTCTTCCCATTCTCTTACATTGAGGCTAGGATTAAATTATATGTATTCTTTTGGTTCAAAATCATATATACTTGCTATTATTGACTTGATTCTTGATCCTCTTGCATTTATTGCCATGTTTTAAACATTGTGGTAGTTGGGTAACCATTGAAGGTCCCTTTTTCATTCTCAAACCCTAGTTTTAAGAAAAATGAATATTTCCTCTTTACATTTTCTTTGTTCTCACCATCACAACCTTAGTGCTTGATATTGTATAACAAAATGATGTTTATGGTGATCTCTTGCTCTTTTTCTTCCATTTTGCTATGGTACAAATTGTGAAGTTTGGGGAATTGTGGAGTTATTTGTTAATTGAGGAAATTGTGGATATCGTATGTCTTGTTTGGTTGTTTAGAGGAACAAGGGTGAGAGGTTCCTTGTAAGGATGCTTGAGAAGTAAGGCTTTGAGGGTGAATTGGGGGACTTGTGTAATTGTTGGTTATGTGAGATAGTTATTGGTATTTTACTTCTTATGTGGTTGTACGATACGAACATGGATTACTATGGATCGGGTATCATGTAGTGGGTATACGTCTTTATATGCCACGCGGGTATGAACTTTTCCTACCACATGGAGTGGGTAGACGCCTTTGTACGCCGTGTGGGTATAAACTTTTCATATCGCTAATGATCACGGGTTAGTAACGTGGGTTGTATCGGGCACACAGTGTGGGTCATCGTGCATTGTACCATAAATTGTTTTGACAAGAGTTTCGGGAAGTATGGGATTCTGCGAGAACTTGTTGAAAACGGTTCATGGTAGAATGAATTACCAATGGTATATGGTGTTTATTTATCCATTTCGATTACTATTGCTACTTAAACTTGAGATCTATTTAAAATGTCTTGCTTTTCCTTCAAAATGTTATATATGCTATTTGTGAAAATGAGACCAACCGTTTTATATGCTTTCCTAAACCTTGTTTGAGTTTGGGAAGATTTTGCTACAGAGCTTCGTGCTCATCCTCTACAATTAACATTTTTCAGATCATGCTATAGAGGAGGAGCTCGGTGTGAATGAACCGGGCCTTGGGGAAGCCTCATTAGAGGGGTACCTAGATCCCGAGTGGGACATGTAGAGATGCCCCTTTTATTTTTGGTACTAGACTAGGAACCAATATGTACAAACATTGTAAAGTCTAGTTTCTTTTGCTATTCCGCTGTGCTACTTTAATTAATTTTTGAGATGTAAATGCCATGGTTGGGCATATTCTTTTGGAAATGATGTAAATATTTTATGGATGATTAATGAAGTTTAATTTATTTATGGATGATATTAGTGCTCTCATGATGTGAATGTTTTAGAATGTAATGCCGTCCAGGGTGGTATTTGGGGCGTTACAGAATGGTATCAGAGCCTAGGCTTTAGGTCTTACATGGGAGCTGTAGGTTATGGATTACCACTAGAGTCTTAGTACTGAGTTGAATAAAAGGGTTTGAGTTAGATTTCACACTCCTCTGGTGTTATAGACTAAAGTGATACCTAGGATGTCTTGCACATCGAAGAACTAAGTTGTGAATTGATGTGCAGGATGGAGCGTGGACGTGGACGAGGACGTGGTGGCCAAGCAAATCCACCACCACCACCACCCGATACCATGGATGTCATTTATCAATGCATAAGGGAGTTAACTACTCTGGTACAACACCAGAATAGAATCAACAACCAACAACAACAGGACTTAGCAAGGGGAGGCCCGATCCGGACTGGTGCTAGCAGCAGTGGAGTGGCACAAAGGGCAGCTTCGTACTGCCGACCTGACCAAGCTTCAGGGCCACGAAATCCAGTGGTTCAGGGAGCTAGGGCTACTCGAAATCGAACAGCCACTGACCCACGTCGCTGTTTCGCATGTGGCGGTTTCGGGCACTTCAAACATAGATGCCCATCCTTTCCTAAAAAGACCAAACAGGCCGTAGGACAAGTAAATGCAAACACGCCACCACCACAGAAGCCACCACCGCAGAACCCGTTAGAAGATATAGCCCCCGACAATATTGATCAAGAGAGAATTCCTATTCTGACCCAACCGGAGGAAGATGTTTCCCATACAAGTGCGGAAGGTATCGTTTTTCTCTAAAGGTCTTGGGCATGTATTTTCTTTGAAGTTTAATGTTACTCATTCCTTCCCACACCCCACCTATGCAAATAACTTGGGATTAGACTTTGGGAATTTAGAACATGTATGGAGTATAGACATGCCTTGGGAGAACGGTTGGATACTAAGAGGATATGTATAGGTGGTGTGCTTCAAATTGGGGAGCGAGAATTGATGGTAGACATGGTTGTATTAGACATGAATGGGTACTGTAACGCCCCAAATACCACCCTGGACGGCATTACCCTATGAAACCATTCATGTCATGAGAGCAACTAAATATATATCCATCAACTAAGAAACATTCTTAATTTTAACAAAATTTGGGCAGAGTCTCCTTTGTACAGGAAGCTCCACCCAAAAATCACAACCTGTACGTTTATAATGCATTGACCACACCGGGTCTATCTAACCATCAAATCCAAAACATTTTATTCACCATATATACTATCCTTAACATTATCCCAAAAGAATAAGCCAAACCATGGCCATTTACATCCCAAAAGAATTATATGTAACTTCGCAGCGGAATAACAAAAGCATAAACCATACATAGTCTCAAAATACATTCTCTAGTCTAAAACGTAAGGAAATATAATCCTACACAACCGTCTCGGGATCTATGTTCCCATCCATCGAAGCCTCCCAATGCTCTGGCTCGTCAGCTCTGAACTCCTCTCCTAGCACATAATCTGAAAAATATTGTTTGTAGGGGGGTGAGCACTAGGCTCCGTAGCAACATTCCTCCCAAACTCAAACAAGGTTTAGAAAAGTGTATAAAACGGCCGGTCTTGTTTCGCAATTAACATATATAACATTTGAAGTAAAACAGTGACATTTAACCATGATCTCAAGTTTAAATAGCAAGAATAAATTGAAGGGATGAATAACCACAATACACCATTTCAAATCCATTCTACCATTAATCATTTCAACAAGTTCTCCAAGGAATCCCATACTTCCCGAGAATCTTATCGAAATCATTTCTGGTATAATGCACGATAACCCACACTGTATGTCCGATACAACCCACGTTACTAATCCGTTACCATTAGTGATAGGAAAAGTTCGTATCCACACGGCGTACAAAGGCGTCTACCCACTCTAAGTGGTAGGAAAAGTTCATACCCGTGTGGCATCCGAAGACGTCCACCAGCTACATGATACCCGGCCAATAGTAAACCATGTTTGTATCGTACAATCACACAAGAGGTAAAATACCAACCAATAATCCCCATAATCAAAAATAGCATAAAACCCCCAATTTCCTTTCAAGCAATTTCCATAAAATCCACAATTTCATCATGAGGCAATTTCAAAGAAATCATGAAGAAAAATCCAAGAGATCATGTATAATAGCCTTTCAATACTCAACACAAGCACTATAGTTTCTAAATTGAGAATAAAAGAAGAGTTCAAGAGGAAAACCAAACACTCTTGAAAACTAGGGTTTTTCAAGCAAAAGAGGGATTTCATGGTATACAACCCTAAACTTGTGTACAACATGTGAATAATTGCAAGAGAATCAAGAAACAACATACCCATAGCAAATACACATCATTAAGAGTCCAAAACATACATATATCATAACCCTAATCTCAATGTAAGTGAATGGAAGGAAAACCCCTACCTCTCCCTTAGTTTGGTGTGAAGACCTTGAGGATTTGATCTACTTTGAGGTGAGAATCCCCTTCCTTCTAAGCCAAGCTATAAATCCAAGACCCAACCTTCAATACCTTCTTGTTCTCCTTCCTTTTCCTCTTAATTTCCTCCTCCTAGGGTTTCAAGAGATTTGGGTGAGATTGGGTGAAGAAGGGAAGAAAAGGAAATGGGTATAGAAGTGGAATCTTGAGAAATCTAGGGTTTTGATCTTCAAGAATGGTGTAAATCTCCCTCTATATTTGTGTTTTTCTCTCCCTTTCTCTCTTTCTAAGGCTACCTAGGGTTTGGAGTGGTGAAATGGAGCTTAGAGAGAAGACATTATGTATTTATAGTGGAGGAAGAGCCGGCATTCGCGAAACAGAAATTTTTGGATTTTTACACTAACCTTCCGGAAGGTTTGTGTCTTTCTTCCGGAAGGTTTTGCTCACTGGAAGGTTTTTTTCATCGACCTTCCGGAAGGTTTTATCGTCCTTCCGGAAGGTTTTGCTCACTGGAACTTCTAGCGCATTTTTGACCTATTTAGAGGTCGAATTGGAAAATTTTCATGAGATATACTTTTGTAGCCCTAGATGTCTACTATCTACTGTAAAAATTTCAGATCAATTGGACTTAAGGATAAAAAGTTATGGCCAAAGTACTAAGAAGTGTCCAAAATCCTAAATTCCCAAATTTTCTCAAAAATGTGTTTTAACTCCAAAATACTTCCTAACTTCTAATACACCTCATATTACCTCTCCCAAGGTTTTTCGACCTTCCGGACTCAATGGAAACCTTATTTTGACCTAAAAAAATTTAGAAACTTATCTAATCACTCTTCTTAAACTTTAACATCTCCAAAAACTCAATTCACCCCGAAAGTCAATATGCTTGGAACTCAACTTCAAAAAATCAATATTCTAACAATGATTCTAAGTTTCTATGATCACTTTATCTATCTTAGGAGAACTCTTAAGATAGTGTTAGTCTTTATTTAATTTTAATACGAGGTGTTACAATCCACCCCCCTTAAAGAAAGTTTCGTCCTCGAAACTTAATCGTCGAGTTAGTCTCTCTAATTCTCGTTGGGCCATGGTATCTCCACTTCTATCCATCCTTTAAACATCAAAGCCAATATTAAAATAGAACATCATCATATCCTAATTTTAAATCCATATTTTCTACTTATAACATCATTTTAGTTACTTAAAGTCCTCAAGATTACATTCCTTCACTAGAATTCATTTATCACCTCCATTCTCAATAATTGTATACGATTGTTCCAACTACTTACTTATCATGCATAACTACTAGAACATAGTACTTAATTGTCTACTCATCAAATATCACTTCTCTTTTGGATTTCACCAATCATTTCAATAAAACTTCATATTTGTTTCCTACATGTAGCTTGTTCATAAGCATACCAAAATCACCCAAATGTAATTCCGCAAATAGGGTTATTCATCTTTCCTATAAATAGTTACAACATTCTTAAGGTCTTTGTCTCTCACTAGCCAATGGAATTCATAATCTTTGAAATCTCCAATAATTTCAATTCACAACTACACACTCCCACACAAGTCAATATTCTAGGATCCACTCTTAGGTTGCACATCCATTTGTAATTCTTCATGAAACTCCTTATCTTCACTAGTGTAGTCATTACTCAAATAGTTCGCTGCGCACTCTGATAGAAATTATAATCCACCGATTCACAAGTTAAACTATGCTACAAGATAAGAACTTTGTATAGATTTGAAAGTTCTGAGAGAGTAATCTTAGATTCCACCAAAGTATACAATTGAAACCTGATCGCACTTGTTTTCCAATTATAGCTTACAAAATGTGTACACTAACGATCCATCCCATCCATTCAAAAGGGTATTTTTTTATTTTTTTTTTTTAGTAATTAACCAGCTATAATACTTAAGCTAAGGATCAAGTTATATCTCCAAGATATTTGCTCTTGATCTCCAATCTTGAGCTAGAGCTAATAACCATTTAATCAATTCTTAGTGGCTTTCATTAACATCACAACTCTTTTCGCGATGTCTATACTTCCGAATCCCTATGATATTATCTACCTTAATATATATCGATTAATATGCCAAAATATGAAGAAAGATGGTTAAGGATCCCAAAATATCTCTCCATTCCCTATCACCCGACTTCTCATGATATAATCAAAATTAAAACAAGGCTCCCAATGGTTAAACCAATGTTCCTCAATTTCACCATTTTTGTGACGCCCCAAAATCCGGGGGTCCGTTGATCATCCATCAACCCGCGGAAATACCCATGAATGTCGCTTAACCCGACACCACGTCACCACATTCCCTTTACCGAGATTTATAATTATATATAAAAGAATTTCAAGTCCAACTTCTTTTGGTTGGTTAACCTATCCGAGATCCAATATACCACCATTGGCATCCAATTATTGTCCATTTATAACCTTTAAAGGAAGGAAACAATAGGCCCGGAAATTGGCAAACAAAAACAAAAAAAAAATAAAATTTCAGAAAAATTTGGAGGGTGTACCGGTACGCGTACCGGTACGCTGTACCCACTGGACCTCGACGTACCGGTACGCGTACCGGTACGCTCTGCCTTCTGTCTGTCTCCGTACCGGTACGCGTACCGGTACGATTTTGGCCGTTTTGCCTTTTTCCTTTGTTTTTCATTTCCAATCCATTTCAAACCACTTCAAAATCATCCAAAACTTATACAATGAAGTTTCTAACATAAAACATTGTTTGTACAAGTTCTATTACAACCCAATAAATATATATATCAAGATGGAATTTTGATTACAAAAGCTTTACAAAGTGACCATAAAAAGCCACAAGTCGGCTTTCTTCGTCCTTGAAGCCCGTATGAGGGTCTTCCACCCATGCATATCCCACACCTGAAAATGTTGTCCCACGAAGGGTGAGCCACGCTCAATAGGATATCCTCCTACAGAGGCTACTCCCCAACCTAAGTGCATATGAAATGCGCACATGCAACAATCAACAAGCATCAACCAATCCAACTAGAGTATACACTTCAATGTTAGAAAGCTACCATGCTATGCTATGTCATGCCATGATATGAGATGGAACTCACTCACGCACCTTATCCCGAGTCTTCCCCGACTCACACAACACAATGCAAAAGCCAATGCGTATGAACCCGTCTATTGACGGAAAAACCCTCCCAATGATCGTTTGAATTAAAAGTTATGTCTTTAAAAAAAAATCAAATCATTGTTGGAGGCTACCCATTGAATAGGTGTTTTTATACAACAAAATCTTGTGTCTTCCTGGGCAACGGATTTTGGAATCACACCCCGGCTCCGTGGGCATGCCACTTTTCTGGAATTTCACCCTGGACAAGCGACTGAACCAAGTGGTTCCGGGTTTTTCACCCGAGGGAGTGTCTAGCCCTACTTGCTTTACCCGACACAAGCTTTTCTTATGCAATGCAACCGTGCAACTCAGTCGGATCTTAGATCCCGACTTTCCCGAGCTCACATACCAATCACCAAGATTTGGTGTTTGATCCACAACACATGCACCCACCCACACCCATGTGTATTACCCATGAATGTGATGCCAACTCACACGCACACTCATGTCTTATGACCATGAATGTGATGTACCCATGAGAATGCAATGTAATGTACCAATTGCACTCTAACCACATGTTCGATATGTATGAGTGTCATATGAACAATGTCAAGATAAATCTACATATTCATGGTACTTCATATCATAAGCACATAAATACCATAATTTAACACATTGCCAATATATAGCAAGCATGCATATATCAACATTTCATCCAATAACCATTTTCAAACATATTATCACATAAGCATGCAATTAACATAGCAAACTAATCAATACATCATTCTAGGCATTTAATCAAGGAAGTGATCTAAGTCCTTTCCCTAATTATTTTGTAAGTGTTAAGGCTCTAACACCCTTCTTTTCCATACAAACGTCTCATATAAGCAACTAAGGTGAGGAATAATCCCAAATAGGAAGAATCCTACACGTCATCATGTAACACAAGAAATTACTCTAAGTAATTTCTACACCACCATTTCAAGATAGAATATATTGTATCCACTTTCAACATCCATTTAATCATTTCACCAACAATGGGTAAAATCCCCATTTAATCAAGTCACCAACCATAGGTAAGAGTTCTATACAGAGTCTCCTACATCAACCCCTTTCACACAAACATCATAGCATGACATAAGTCCAAAACAGCCCATAAGTTTAACCCAAAACAGTCCGCAATTTCAGCCTCAAGGCAACCACAATTTCAGTCCCCAAACAACCATAAAAACAGTCCACTAATTAGCCACAAAACATTCCACTATTTCATTCACTTCCACAAAGATATACAAGGAACTTCCATATATCAATTGTAAGCTAGAATTTAGCTTAAGTTATTCCTATAATCAATTCTTCATTTCCTTAAAAAAAACATACAATTCCAATTGTGAATCACACCACCCAAACATGTCATTCCACTTTCCTCCAAATAACAACTTTAATCCTTTAAGGCATTTCATCAAACGCCATATGAGCATAATGTCATGTAACCACAAGGTATAGCCCACACACATCAATTATCATCATCAAACTCAAGAAATCATATCTAGTGATTTCTACATAATTATACCAAGATAGAATTTATTCTATCCTTTTCTTAATATCCACATATCATAATCTCACAAGAGAATTATAAAGCAACCACCTCTAAATGTCTATTCCATTTAGAATTTCACTTTACCAACTTTCCCATATCCATTCTCTACACTTCAAGTTCCTTTATGAAATTTACCCAACAAGTAAATATATATACACCCATTTCATACCAACCTTGCTTAACACATTTGGTACCCATTTCCCACACATGAAATACATTGGTGGTACATTAAACTAGAGAATGTGATTTAAATCATACCACCCATTCTCAATACCCATTTCACCCAATTAACCACAATAGGCAAGTGATACATATATATATACACCTACCCATTCCATATAACCTTCCTAGGTTGGAAATAAACCTAAGTAGGAAGAAAACCCTACCTCTTGTAGCGTGTAGAATCGCCGTGGGAAGCTCCTAGAACTCAAAGCAAGCTTGAATCCTTCACTTCCAAATTTTCGGCCTCCCAACGTTCGGTGAAAGCCGTCGTTTTTGGTACCCACGCGTAGCCCTCGACGCGTAGAGCAACTCTCTCTTCTATCTCGACGGAATCCGAGTGACGGAACTCCGGGAAATCGAAAGAGAAACTTGAAGAACTCCCTTTTCTCTCTTCTCTCTCTTGGGCGGCTGAACAAGGCTGAAGAATGGGATATTTCTGCTGAAATATCCCATTTAAGGCCCTATTTATATTTTTATAAGACTTGGCTCACAATTGGCCACACGTCCCTTTTAATTCCGGGTTCGTTTTAATCCCGAAACAATTAAATTTCGCTCCGGTTCGAGTTCAAAATATTTTTATTTTAACTTGCCTCTAATATTTCCCCAAACTTTAAAATTTTATAAAAATTTCGTGTACGGGGTCACCCGAGGCCCGTTCGTCTCGTAAAACGCAAAAAAATCCGACTATCTCGGAATTCAACGAAATTTGACGTGGTAACTAGATTTCACGAGACGAATCCAACGGTGAAATCCGTTTCGTCATCCGGGATCTAGAAAAATTCAGTTTTTCAACTAGTACCGAAGTGGCAATTCACCTATTGCCCTTGGTCGTCAAAACTTAAATTTTTTCGGGGTTTCACATTCTTCCCCCCTTAAAAGAATTTCGTCCTCGAAATTCACACCCACATGCACATTCGACCATATGCATAAGTTACAACAATACTGTCTAAACTGTCCCCCATGTATCCGTCTCTCTCTCGGACTAGGTTCTCGACGCAACCAAGTCCGTCCGTAAAGGCACCACATATCCCGTGTACCTCTGTCCCATTTCCGGGACTACTAGAATAGGGGGTAAAGTAACCTTCTTTGTAATTTGACAATAGTACCGAAGCATCCCAAGGCGAAGCATTCGGTAGTGAAGTCCTTATTCAAACTAGAGTTCTCACAACTCTACCCGTGTCATTCTATGAGGAGCCATAGAGTAGACAACATACCGGGGTGTAACTTAACACTGAAGTCTACCTGCCTACGTGGAGACAACATTCGTAAGCTCCCAAACATCTGAGGTGGACTAAATTCCTGTCTCACCTCGTTCCCTAGGGTAAAGCTTGCTAGCTAACCCATTAACTACCCGTTCCAATAGAATTCATATTTTACTTGAAGTAAACGTCATGTGTTTTCCCTTGAATTTCTTCCCTCCTTGGGACAAAAGATTTTGGGCTTGAACCCGCTCTCATGATTCCTGCCTCTGAGGACAATCCCTCCTCTTATGACCCACTTGGCGACAATGATAACATGGCCCCTGCCCCGCTTGGCTGGGGACCCTGAAGTGCCCACTACTTTGGGAGGTTTGCCCTTGACTTTGGCCTTGATAGCCGCGGCCCTGCCCCGATGATTCTTGTGGGCTCGATGTCTTTTGTTTTTTCCATGGCCGTTGATGGCCCATGGAACTTAAACTCCTTTGGATGGCTTGAGCCCCTTGGTTCAAATTTGTAACATCCCAAAACACACCCTGGACGGCATTACATTCTAAAACCATGCACAACATGAGAGCAACTAAATAAATTCCATCAATAAGGAAATTTCATTCATCATATTTCATATCCATAGCATTGTCCCAAAAGAATAAGCCACATCAGGGCAATTGTGACGCCCCAAAATCCGGGGGTCCCTTATTAACCGTTGACCACCCGTCAACCCGCGGAAATACCCGTGGATGTCACTCAACCTGACATCATGGTAGTAGCATCCCCTTAACCGGGATCTTAACTCACAATTGTTAACCGGATTCGGTTATTCATTTGGGTTCAACCAATATTCAATATACCATGATTTATACTCCATTATAGTTCATTTACATCATTGGAGGGAAGGAAAACGTAGATTGAAAATAGGGCGAAGCAGTGTAAAAATCTGAAAATTTTGAAGAGAGTACCGGTACCCAGTACCGGTACCATTCAGTACCGGTACCCGGTACCGGTACTATCAACCCACTGGAAAGGGGGTACCGGTATCCAGTACCGGTACCATTCAGTACCGGTACCCGGTACCGGTACTGTCAACCCACTGGAAAGAGGGTACCGGTGTCCAGTACCGGTACCATTCCGTACCGGTACCATTCAGTACCGGTACCCAGTACCGGTACTCTCTGCCCAGTTTTGCCATTTTCAACCATTTTTCATTTCCAATCCATTTCAAACCTTTCCAAGGTCACCCAAACATATATATTCATGTTTTCTACATTATAAAAAGTCCATGGAAGTCCATTTAATACAATTCCATATATTTACACATTAAAATGGAATTTATACGAAAACTTTACAAGTTAAACCATAAAAGCCATAAGTCGGCTTTTCTTCATTCTTGGGGTCCCGCATGAGGGTCTCCCACCGGCGTATAGTCCGCACCTGAAATGTGTCCCACGAAGGGTGAGCCACGCTCAATAGGATATCCTCCTACAGAGGCTACTCCTCAACCTATATGCATATGGAATGTTCACATGCAACATTTAACAATTCATAACCATTCCAATCAAGGGCATGCAATTTAATGATTGAATGCAATCATGCTGTGCCATGAGATGGGATGAATTCCATTCATGTGCATCCACCCGAGCCCACACCGACTCACTTTACATGCAAATGCCATGTATGATGAACCAAGCTACCTGAGCCCCATGAATGAGATGATACTCACTCTTATAACTCACCCGAGCCCTTCCCGGCTCCTCAACACAATGCTAATGCCATGAGTATAAAACCGGGCTTCCCCAAGCCCCCGCCCTTGGTAGTTTGCACCCAATGACTCTTCCTTTAAAATTTTCTAGGTCTTTCTTTGGGGTGGGTATTTATGGACTTACACCAACGGTCACCCAACCGACACGGAATTTATGGACTTCCACCAACAGTTCTGCGTACACCGACACACTTTATGGACTATTATACCAACGGAAGTGCGTATCCGAAACACCGGGTCTCACACCCGAGGGCGAGTCTAGCCCTTCTTGCTAACCCCGACCCAATTCTTTTTCATGTAACCATGAGACTCAACCGGATGTTCAATCCAGCCTTCCCGAGCCCACCTATCATCCACCTACATGGTGTTTGATATCAACCATGCACCCACACCCATAATGCGATGTTTCCGTGCATATGCAATATAATGTACCATTGCCACTTTTATGCCATGTTCATATGTAATGAATGACATAGGGATATTCCCTACTCACCCACACTCGTGCCTAAGCCCATGAATGTGACACAAATGTCATGCTTAATATGCAATAATGCACCATGAGCCATTCAATCACATGTTCGATATGTATGAGTGTCATACGAACAATTTAACATAAACCAACTCATCCATGGTAATTTATATCATGAGCATATAAATACCGTAATCTTTCACAATGTCAACATATATCACAAGCATGTATATATGAACATTTCCTCAACACAATATCCAAGCATGTTGTACATAACTCATGCAAAACATACTTCATTCTATAATGGCATTTAAACAAACACCTTAAAGACATACAATTAAATACTCAATTTCGTACAAGCTTTGCTTAGCACCTTTGGTACCCAATTCCCACACATGATATACATTAGTGGTAATCACATAATTCAAACATGTTATTTCAATTTAATTAAAATAACATATTTCACCCATTCTAGGGAACAAATTATGCAAACACATAACATGCCCAACATTTCACAAGAGATTACTTTAAGTAATTTCTACCATTCCAAACTTGAGATAGAATTTATTCTACCATTTCAATACCCATTTCACCGAATCACAACAAAAGGCAAGTGTTAAGGTTTCTAACAACCTACCCATTTTCTCCCAATTAACAACAATAGGTAATTGAGATAAACCTCTATCAATCTACCCATTTCATAAAAACATGCTAGGTTAGGAATACACCAAGAGAGGAGGGAACCCTACCTCTTGTAGCGTGAGGAATCCCCGTAGGAAACTCCAAGAAGCCAACCCAAGCCCATTCCAAGCTTCTCCAAAATTTCGGTTTCCATACCTTCGGTGAAAACCGTCGTTCTTGGTGTCCACGCGTAGCCCTCGACGCGTAGAACATCTTTTGTTCTTGGCCTGAGACGATTTGAGCACTCCACGGCCGTAGATCGTAGAGAGAAGTCGAATTTTCTCTCATTTTCCCTCTCTTCTTTTCTCTCGGCTGAAACCAGCTGAAATGGTGTGTAGAAGTCTGATTTTTCAGACTTAGGCCCCTATTTATATTTTTTGAATACTTGGCCCTCATTGCGCCACACGTCCCTCTTAATTCCGGGTCCGTTTCAACCCCGAAACGATTAATTTTTGTCCCGGTTCAAGTTCAAAATATTTAATTTGAAAATAATTTAAATTATTTTCAAATTCTCCATATTTTAACAAAATTTTCGTTTTTGGGGTCACCCGAGACTCGACCGCCTCGTAAAACACGAAAAATCCGACTGTCTCGGAATTCGATGAAATTTTATAGGGTAACTAGATTTCGCGAGACGAATCCAACGGTGAAATCCGTTTCGTCATCCGAGATCTAGAAAAATTCAGTTTTTCAACTAGTACCGAAGTGGCAATTCACCTATTGCCCTTGTTCGTCAAAGTTTAAATTTTTCCGGGGTTTCACATTCTTCCCCCCTTAAAAGAATTTCGTCCCCGAAATTTACACCCTCTTGCACATTCGACCATATGCATAAGTTACAACAATACTGTCTAAACTGTCCCACATGTATCCGTCTCTCTCCCGGACTAGGTTCTAGACGCAACCAAGTCCGTCCGTAAAAGCACCACATATCCCGTGTACCTCTGTCCCATTTCCGGGACGACTAGAATGGGGGTAAAGTAACCTTCTTTGTAATTTGACAATAGTACCGAAGCATCCCAAGGCGAAGCATTCGGTAGTGAAGTCCTTATTCAACCTAGAGTTCTCACAACTCTACCAGTGTCCTTCTATGAGGAGCCATAGAGTAGACAACATACCGGGGTGTAACTCAACACTGAAGTCTACATCCCTGCGTGGAGGCAAACATTCGTAAGCTCATAAACATCTGAGGTGGACGAAATTCATGTCTCACTTCGTTCTCTAAGGTAAAGCTTGCTAGCTAACCCATTAACTACCCGTTCCAACGGAACTCATATTTTACTTTAGGTAAACGTCATGCGTTTTCCCTAAAACTTAAAACATACACACTCCAAGGTGTAAACAGTGACCCGCTGATGATCACAATCACCGACGACTCAGTGTGCCGTCAATCCGTCCATCCCAAGGATGACATCAAATTCTAACTTGTCCGTGGAGTAGAATCCCCAAGAATCCTAGCTCACATTCCCGACATACCCATTTAGTACACACTCTAGATCCTAGGGGAGAACTCACCCACAATGGTTTTTCCAAGGTGTCAACCTCTAAGCCCAATTCCTTTATGCAATTTAAATTGTCATAAAACAATAACTAGTATCCCAATGTAGGGACTCAGTTCAAAACATTGTGAATTTCCTCACCGTCTCACTAGTAGACCATGTATCACACACTAGTAGACATTTAACCCATGAACTATCCCGTTCATCCCTTTTCGAACCTCCAAGATTATGTTTTCCAACCCCAGTGTTCCTTTTTTTTTTTTCCATATACATTTTACCATGTATACAATTTACACATAACACATAATCATGTAGCACATAATCATGTAACAAATAAAACACATAACATGAATGCACATGGTGTAAACCCATTTCCCTCAAGCCCTAGGTATATCGTAAACCTAGGCTCTGATACCATCTGTGACGCCCCAAAATCCGGGGGTCCCTTATTAACCGTTGACCACCCGTCAACCCGCGGAAATACCCGTGGATGTCACTCAACCTGACATCATGGTAGTAGCATCCCCTTAACCGGGATCTTAACTCACAATTGTTAACCGGATTCGGTTATTCATTTGGGTTCAATCAATATTCAATATACCATGATTTATACTCCATTATAGTTCATTTACATCATTGGAGGGAAGGAAAACGTAGATTGAAAATAGGGCGAAGCAGTGTAAAAATCTGAAAATTTTGAAGAGAGTACCGGTACCATTCAGTACCGGTACCCGGTACCGGTACTATCAACCCACTGGAAAGGGGGTACCGGTATCCAGTACCGGTACCATTCAGTACCGGTACCCGGTACCGGTACTGTCAACCCACTGGAAAGAGGGTACCGGTGTCCAGTACCGGTACCATTCCGTACCGGTACCCAGTACCGGTACCATTCAGTACCGGTACCCAGTACCGGTACTCTCTGCCCAGTTTTGCCATTTTCAACCATTTTTCATTTCCAATCCATTTCAAACCTTTCCAAGGTCACCCAAACATATATATTCATGTTTTCTACATTATAAAAAGTCCATGGAAGTCCATTTAATACAATTCCATATATTTACACATTAAAATGGAATTTATACGAAAACTTTACAAGTTAAACCATAAAAGCCATAAGTCGGCTTTTCTTCATTCTTGGGGTCCCGCATGAGGGTCTCCCACCGGCGTATAGTCCGCACCTGAAATGTGTCCCACGAAGGGTGAGCCACGCTCAATAGGATATCCTCCTACAGAGGCTACTCCTCAACCTATATGCATATGGAATGTTCACATGCAACATTTAACAATTCATAACCATTCCAATCAAGGGCATGCAATTTAATGATTGAATGCAATCATGCTGTGCCATGAGATGGGATGAATTCCATTCATGTGCATCCACCCGAGCCCACACCGACTCACTTTACATGCAAATGCCATGTATGATGAACCAAGCTACCTGAGCCCCATGAATGAGATGATACTCACTCTTATAACTCACCCGAGCCCTTCCCGGCTCCTCAACACAATGCTAATGCCATGAGTATAAAACCGGGCTTCCCCAAGCCCCCGCCCTTGGTAGTTTGCACCCAATGACTCTTCCTTTAAAAATTTCTGGGTCTTTCTTTGGGGTGGGTATTTATGGACTTACACCAACGGTCACCCAACCGACACGGAATTTATGGACTTCCACCAACAGTTCCGCGTACACCGACACACTTTATGGACTATTATACCAACGGAAGTGCGTATCCGAAACACCGGGTCTCACACCCGAGGGCGAGTCTAGCCCTTCTTGCTAACCCCGACCCAATTCTTTTTCATGTAACCATGAGACTCAACCGGATGTTCAATCCAGCCTTCCCGAGCCCACCTATCATCCACCTACATGGTGTTTGATATCAACCATGCACCCACACCCATAATGCGATGTTTCCGTGCATATGCAATATAATGTACCATTGCCACTTTTATGCCATGTTCATATGTAATGAATGACATAGGGATATTCCCTACTCACCCACACTCATGCCTAAGCCCATGAATGTGACACAAATGTCATGCTTAATATGCAATAATGCACCATGAGCCATTCAATCACATGTTCGATATGTATGAGTGTCATACGAACAATTTAACATAAACCAACTCATCCATGGTAATTTATATCATGAGCATATAAATACCGTAATCTTTCACAATGTCAACATATATCACAAGCATGTATATATGAACATTTCCTCAACACAATATCCAAGCATGTTGTACATAACTCATGCAAAACATACTTCATTCTATAATGGCATTTAAACAAACACCTTAAAGACATACAATTAAATACTCAATTTCGTACAAGCTTTGCTTAGCACCTTTGGTACCCAATTCCCACACATGATATACATTAGTGGTAATCACATAATTCAAATATGTTATTTCAATTTAATTAAAATAACATATTTCACCCATTCTAGGGAACAAATTATGCAAACACATAACATGCCCAACATTTCACAAGAGATTACTTTAAGTAATTTCTACCATTCCAAACTTGAGATAGAATTTATTCTACCATTTCAATACCCATTTCACCGAATCACAACAAAAGGCAAGTGTTAAGGTTTCTAACAACCTACCCATTTTCTCCCAATTAACAACAATAGGTAATTGAGATAAACCTCTATCAATCTACCCATTTCATAAAAACATGCTAGGTTAGGAATACACCAAGAGAGGAGGGAACCCTACCTCTTGTAGCGTGAGGAATCCCCGTAGGAAACTCCAAGAAGCCAACCCAAGCCCATTCCAAGCTTCTCCAAAATTTCGGTTTCCATACCTTCGGTGAAAACCGTCGTTCTTGGTGTCCACGCGTAGCCCTCGACGCGTAGAACATCTTTTGTTCTTGGCCTGAGACGATTTGAGCACTCCACGGCCGTAGATCGTAGAGAGAAGTCGGATTTTCTCTCATTTTCCCTCTCTTCTTTTCTCTCGGCTGAAACCAGCTGAAATGGTGTGTAGAAGTCTGATTTTTCAGACTTAGGCCCCTATTTATATTTTTTGAATACTTGGCCCTCATTGCGCCACACGTCCCTCTTAATTCCGGGTCCGTTTCAACCCCGAAACGATTAATTTTTGTCCCGGTTCAAGTTCAAAATATTTAATTTGAAAATAATTTAAATTATTTTCAAATTCTCCATATTTTAACAAAATTTTCGTTTTTGGGGTCACCCGAGACTCGACCGCCTCGTAAAACGCGAAAAATCCGACTGTCTCGGAATTCGATGAAATTTTATAGGGTAACTAGATTTCGCGAGACGAATCCAACGGTGAAATCCGTTTCGTCATCCGAGATCTAGAAAAATTCAGTTTTTCAACTAGTACCGAAGTGGCAATTCACCTATTGCCCTTGTTCGTCAAAGTTTAAATTTTTCCGGGGTTTCACAGCAATTACATCCCAAAAGCATTAAACGTAACTTACCAGCGGAATAACAAAAGAAAACTAACTTTACATGATTTCAAAATAAATTCTCAAGTCTATTACAAATGAAGCTTTGTCTCTATATGTCCACCTCGGGAACTAGATTTCCCTCGAATGGGGCCTCCCACTACCCCTGCTCGTCAACTCCGAGGTTCTCCTCTAGCACCGTATCTGAAAAATGTTAGCGGTAGGGGGTGAGCACAAAGCTCTGTAGAAAAATTCTCTCAAACCCATACAAGGTTTAGAAACGCATTTAAAACGGTCGGTCTCATTTTTACAAATAGCATACATAATCTTTGAAGTAAAACAGGGACATTTAAAAAGGATCTCAAGTTTATGTATAAACATTATTTAAGGAATAAACGAGCACCACATAAAGATAATCATTAATGGCCATAAACAATCCCAAACAATTCTTTAGGTAGGTGGCATACTTTAAGGTAACCTCCACCCCCCTTTAGATCATCTCGGATTCTCAAGCATCCTTAAAAGGAACCTCTTGAGAACCCGTTCTTTCGGTAGGTGGCATACTTTAGGGCAACCTCCACCCCCATTCTTCCGGTAGGTGGCATACTTAAGAGCAACCTCCACCCCCGTTTATTCCGGTAGGTGGCATACTTAAGAGCAACCTCCGGTAGGTGGCATACTTAAGAGCAACCTCCACCCCCATTTATTTCGGTAGGTGGCATACTTAAGAGCAACCTCCACCCCCATTTATTTCGGTAGGTGGCATACTTAAGAGCAACCTCCACCCCCATTTATTCCGGTAGGTGGCATACTTAAGAGCAACCTCCACCCCCATTTATTTCGGTAGGTGGCATACTTAAGAGCAACCTCCACCTCCATTCATTTATTCTCAAGCATCCTTACAAGGAACCTCTTGGGAATGGGTGAGCATTCTTACAAGAAACCTCCCACCATTTGCATCACAAACAACCCAACCAAGCATACAAGTCCAACATTTATTTCAAGTTACAATCATATATCCAAAATCCCCAAAATATAACATATAACAATTCCACAACCAACTAAGAAAAATACATGAGATCACAATAGCATCATTTTTCTACCCAACACAAAGCACTAAGGTTTCGAAAATCCATAATAAAGAAAGCATTTAAGAAGGAAATACATCACTCTCCAAAATGAGGGTTTTAAAACTAGAGAAGAGATTTCATGGGTGTTAAACCCTAACTTTGTTCAAAACATGTAATCTTTGCCAAAAAGCATAAGAGAGGATGATTCCATAGCATATATATACCATTGATAGTCAAAACATACATATATAAATACCCTAACCTCAATGTAAGAGAGTGAGAGAAAACCCCTACCTTGATGTTCTTGAAGATCTAGGGTTTGATCTTGAATCACTCTTAAATCCTTTGTTTTCCCCTTTTGATCTTGTGTTTTCTCCTTCTTTATTCTTTTCTAAGACTCTCTCTAGGATTCCAAGAGGTGTGGGTAAGGGTGTAGTGAAAGTGTAGAAGAAGAGAGTAGAAGAATGGTGTTGTTGAGGAAATTTCGGTTTTGATCTCTATAAGGTGTAACTCTCTCAAGATCTTTGTGTTTTTCTCTCATTTTCTCTTCTCTTAGGGCTCTAAGATGTTTGGGGTGAGAGTGGGATGAAAGAATAGGCCAAATGAGGCTTAAAAGTGTGTTTTAAAACACCAAAATCCCGACTTTTTCGGTGCCAAGCTTCGGGCGTACCGGTACGCATACCGGTACGGTTTGGCTACTGGAGTTTGGCGTACCGGTACGGTTGGACTGCCAGATTTTTGTTCCAACTTCCAGTGCGATTTTGACCCATTTAGAGGTCGAATTGGAAAATTTTCATGAGATACACTTTTGTAACCCTAGATGTCTACTATCTACTGTCAAAATTTCAGATCAATTGGATATAAGGATAAAAAGTTATGACCAAAATACTAGAAGGTGTCCCAACTCCTTTTTGCCCAAATTTTCTCTAAGTGTGTTTTCACTCCGAAATACTTCCTAGCTTCCAATACACCCCATATTACCTCTCCCAAGGTTGTTCGACCTTCCGGATTCAATGGACTCATTATTTTGACCTAAAAATGTTTAGAAACTTCCATAATCCCTCTTCTCAAGTTTGCACCCTTTCGAAACTCAAACTTCCCAATCCATTTGTCTCCCTAGTATTTATTCCTACTATTAATACACATATCCACATTTTTACCTCAATTATCTACTATATATCTATATACATATATGAAAAGAAATGCGGGGTGTTACAAAATTGGCGCTTGCCTGTGCTAGGTTAGCAGCCATCGTACTCATAGCCTCCATATAGGCTTGTTGGTCCAAAGCCGGTAGTGGTTGGTTGTTTCGTCCACCGCCTAGACGTCCCCTCCCTCTATATGCCATCTACACACATGTCAAATAGCAATAGAGTACTAACTTAATATCCCAAGGTAGGGATCAAGTTCAAAACATTGAGAATTCTCTCATCGTGTCCCTAGTAGAGCGAGTGTCTCACACTAGTAGACATTTAACCCATGAACTATCCCGTTCATCCTTTTCCGAACCCCCAAGGTTATGTTTTCTAAACCTAGTGTTCCTCTTTTCCATATACATTTTACCATGTATATAATTTACACATAACACATAATCATGTAGCACATAATCATGTAACAAATAAAACACATAATATGAATGCACATGGAATGCAATGGTCTAGACCCATGCCCCATCAAGCCCTAGGTAAATCGCATACCTATGCTCTGATACCAAGCTGTGACACCCCAAAATCCGGGGGTCCGTTGATCATCCATCAACCCGCGGAAATACCCATGAATGTCGCTTAACCCGACACCACGTCACCACATTCCCTTTACCGAGATTTATAATTATATATAAAAGAATTTCAAGTCCAACTTCTTTTGGTTGGTTAACCTATCCGAGATCCAATATACCACCATTGGCATCCAATTATTGTCCATTTATAACCTTTAAAGGAAGGAAACAATAGGCCCGGAAATTGGCAAACAAAAACAAAAAAAAATAAAATTTCAGAAAAATTTGGAGGGTGTACCGGTACGCGTACCGGTACGCTGTACCCACTGGACCTCGACGTACCGGTACGCGTACCGGTACGCTCTGCCTTCTGTCTGTCTCCGTACCGGTACGCGTACCGGTACGATTTTGGCCGTTTTGCCTTTTTCCTTTGTTTTTCATTTCCAATCCATTTCAAACCACTTCAAAATCATCCAAAACTTATACAATGAAGTTTCTAACATAAAACATTGTTTGTACAAGTTCTATTACAACCCAATAAATATATATATCAAGATGGAATTTTGATTACAAAAGCTTTACAAAGTGACCATAAAAAGCCACAAGTCGGCTTTCTTCGTCCTTGAAGCCCGTATGAGGGTCTTCCACCCATGCATATCCCACACCTGAAAATGTTGTCCCACGAAGGGTGAGCCACGCTCAATAGGATATCCTCCTACAGAGGCTACTCCCCAACCTAAGTGCATATGAAATGCGCACATGCAACAATCAACAAGCATCAACCAATCCAACTAGAGTATACACTTCAATGTTAGAAAGCTACCATGCTATGCTATGTCATGCCATGATATGAGATGGAACTCACTCACGCACCTTATCCCGAGTCTTCCCCGACTCACACAACACAATGCAAAAGCCAATGCGTATGAACCCGTCTATTGACGGAAAAACCCTCCCAATGATCGTTTGAATTAAAAGTTATGTCTTTAAAAAAAAATCAAATCATTGTTGGAGGCTACCCATTGAATAGGTGTTTTTATACAACAAAATCTTGTGTCTTCCTGGGCAACGGATTTTGGAATCACACCCCGGCTCCGTGGGCATGCCACTTTTCTGGAATTTCACCCTGGACAAGCGACTGAACCAAGTGGTTCCGGGTTTTTCACCCGAGGGAGTGTCTAGCCCTACTTGCTTTACCCGACACAAGCTTTTCTTATGCAATGCAACCGTGCAACTCAGTCGGATCTTAGATCCCGACTTTCCCGAGCTCACATACCAATCACCAAGATTTGGTGTTTGATCCACAACACATGCACCCACCCACACCCATGTGTATTACCCATGAATGTGATGCCAACTCACACGCACACTCATGTCTTATGACCATGAATGTGATGTACCCATGAGAATGCAATGTAATGTACCAATTGCACTCTAACCACATGTTCGATATGTATGAGTGTCATATGAACAATGTCAAGATAAATCTACATATTCATGGTACTTCATATCATAAGCATATAAATACCATAATTTAACACATTGTCAATATATAGCAAGCATGCATATATCAACATTTCATCCAATAACCATTTTCAAACATGTTATCACATAAGCATGCAATTAACATAGCAAACTAATCAATACATCATTCTAGGCATTTAATCAAGGAAGTGATCTAAGTCCTTTCCCTAATTATTTTGTAAGTGTTAAGGCTCTAACACCCTTCTTTTCCATACAAACGTCTCATATAAGCAACTAAGGTGAGGAATAATCCCAAATAGGAAGAATCCTACACGTCATCATGTAACACAAGAAATTATTCTAAGTAATTTCTACACCACCATTTCAAGATAGAATATATTGTATCCACTTTCAACATCCATTTAATCATGTCACCAACAATGGGTAAAATCCCCATTTAATCAAGTCACCAACCATAGGTAAGAGTTCTATACAGAGTCTCCTACATCAACCCCTTTCACACAAACATCATAGCATGACATAAGTCCAAAACAGCCCATAAGTTTAACCCAAAACAGTCCGCAATTTCAGCCTCAAGGCAACCACAATTTCAGTCCCCAAACAACCATAAAAACAGTCCACTAATTAGCCACAAAACATTCCACTATTTCATTCACTTCCACAAAGATATACAAGGAACTTCCATATATCAATTGTAAGCTAGAATTTAGCTTAAGTTATTCCTATAATCAATTCTTCATTTCCTTAAAAAAAACATACAATTCCAATTGTGAATCACACCACCCAAACATGTCATTCCACTTTCCTCCAAATAACAACTTTAATCCTTTAAGGCATTTCATCAAACGCCATATGAGCATAATGTCATGTAACCACAAGGTATAGCCCACACACATCAATTATCATCATCAAACTCAAGAAATCATATCTAGTGATTTCTACATAATTATACCAAGATAGAATTTATTCTATCCTTTTCTTAATATCCACATATCATAATCTCACAAGAGAATTATAAAGCAACCACCTCTAAATGTCTATTCCATTTAGAATTTCACTTTACCAACTTTCCCATATCCATTCTCTACACTTCAAGTTCCTTTATGAAATTTACCCAACAAGTAAATATATATACACCCATTTCATACCAACCTTGCTTAACACATTTGGTACCCATTTCCCACACATGAAATACATTGGTGGTACATTAAACTAGAGAATGTGATTTAAATCATACCACCCATTCTCAATACCCATTTCACCCAATTAACCACAATAGGCAAGTGATACATATATATATACACCTACCCATTCCATATAACCTTCCTAGGTTGGAAATAAACCTAAGTAGGAAGAAAACCCTACCTCTTGTAGCGTGTAGAATCGCCGTGGGAAGCTCCTAGAACTCAAAGCAAGCTTGAATCCTTCACTTCCAAATTTTCGGCCTCCCAACGTTCGGTGAAAGCCGTCGTTTTTGGTACCCACGCGTAGCCCTCGACGCGTAGAGCAACTCTCTCTTCTATCTCGACGGAATCCGAGTGACGGAACTCCGGGAAATCGAAAGAGAAACTTGAAGAACTCCCTTTTCTCTCTTCTCTCTCTTGGGCGGCTGAACAAGGCTGAAGAATGGGATATTTCTGCTGAAATATCCCATTTAAGGCCCTATTTATATTTTTATAAGACTTGGCTCACAATTGGCCACACGTCCCTTTTAATTCCGGGTTCGTTTTAATCCCGAAACAATTAAATTTCGCTCCGGTTCGAGTTCAAAATATTTTTATTTTAACTTGCCTCTAATATTTCCCCAAACTTTAAAATTTTATAAAAATTTCGTGTACGGGGTCACCCGAGGCCCGTTCGTCTCGTAAAACGCAAAAAAATCCGACTATCTCGGAATTCAACGAAATTTGACGTGGTAACTAGATTTCACGAGACGAATCCAACGGTGAAATCCGTTTCGTCATCCGGGATCTAGAAAAATTCAGTTTTTCAACTAGTACCGAAGTGGCAATTCACCTATTGCCCTTGGTCGTCAAAATTTAAATTTTTTCGGGGTTTCACAATTTTAGTCATCATAGGGTTACTCATTATTCATAATCCCCAAGGTAATTAATAATTTGCAAATTCATAGCCTAACCTAAGTCGTTTATCCCCAAAAACTATAGAGAGTTCCTGCATTCATATCAAAGTCAATATTCATAGATATCATCATTGAGTCTTTAAATTTACATCTTCACAATTATCACCATCAAATCATAGTTGCCTTTTATATTGTTATCCATCAAAATCACTTCAATCAAGGTGGGGGTGTCTCTCAATCAAAGCCTAAATCATGGGGAAGTTCACTTAAGGATAGGTCCTTTAGAATCTAAGAAGAAAGTACAACACTTTATTGTCCAAAGAACACCACGGTGCAGATTTTTAACCAACTTTGAAGAATAAACTGATTTGACTCAAGTATTTTGAGCATGCGTGACCTATATGGTTGGAAAGATATACGAGTTAGGGTTCTAACAAAAATAACGGTGCACAATTTGGACTTTCTAATGAAGAGTTATGAACAAATTGGTGCGAAGTGGTCTGCCGGACTGTTTGGTTCCTTTATACTTGTCTAACTCAAGTTTGAGTGTCTTTGTCACACATCCTATCTCATACCCATCTCCAATATAAATAATATGACTCGCAATCAAGATCCATGCCTAATCTCATTTACAAACCAAAAACTAAATTATCATCCGTTTCCTAGAGTAGTCTAAACCACATGATACAAACTAGCGTATCCATTCATGTCTAATGCAACTATGTCAATAATCCATTCCTACTCACCACTTCTAAGCACACACACCTCTACACATCCTTTTAGTATCCAACCGTTCTCCCGTGGGCATGTCTATACTCAATACATGTTCTAGATTCTCAAATTAACTATATATATGGTACGTGGGAAGGAATGAATAGCGCTAAGGTCAAATAAAATACGTGTCCAAGAATTAGAAGGGAGAACGATACATTCCACCACTGTATTGAAAACGTCTTCCTTGATGTACAAGACATAGTTAGGATGTCTCGATCTAAACGAGAGGTTTGTATAAGATTTAAATCAACACTTATTCTCTACACCTATAACTTCAAACGAATTCAAGTTTAGAGTTCCTTCAACCCAACCTAATACTCCAGTGATAATCCATAACCTACAGCTCCCATGTAAGACCTAAAGCCTATGCTCTGATACCAACTTTGTAACGCCCCAAATACCACCCTGGACGACATTACCCTATGAAACCATTCATGTCATGAGAGCAACTAAATATATATCCATCAACTAAGAAACATTCTTAATTTTAACAAAATTTGGGCAGAGTCTCCTTTGTACAGGAAGCTCCACCCAAAAATCACAACCTGTACGTTTATAATGCATTGACCACACCGGGTCTATCTAACCATCAAATCCAAAACATTTTATTCACCATATATACTATCCTTAACATTATCCCAAAAGAATAAGCCAAACCATGGCCATTTACATCCCAAAAGAATTATATGTAACTTCGCAGCGGAATAACAAAAGCATAAACCATACATAGTCTCAAAATACATTCTCTAGTCTAAAACGTAAGGAAATATAATCCTACACAACCGTCTCGGGATCTATGTTCCCATCCATCGAAGCCTCCCAATGCTCTGGCTCGTCAGCTCTGAACTCCTCTCCTAGCACATAATCTGAAAAATATTGTTTGTAGGGGGGTGAGCACTAGGCTCCGTAGCAACATTCCTCCCAAACTCAAACAAGGTTTAGAAAAGTGTATAAAACGGCCGGTCTTGTTTCGCAATTAACATATATAACATTTGAAGTAAAACAGTGACATTTAACCATGATCTCAAGTTTAAATAGCAAGAATAAATTGAAGGGATGAATAACCACAATACACCATTTCAAATCCATTCTACCATTAATCATTTCAACAAGTTCTCCAAGGAATCCCATACTTCCCGAGAATCTTATCGAAATCATTTCTGGTATAATGCACGATAACCCACACTGTATGTCCGATACAACCCACGTTACTAATCCGTTACCATTAGTGATAGGAAAAGTTCGTATCCACACGGCGTACAAAGGCGTCTACCCACTCTAAGTGGTAGGAAAAGTTCATACCCGTGTGGCATCCGAAGACGTCCACCAGCTACATGATACCCGGCCAATAGTAAACCATGTTTGTATCGTACAATCACACAAGAGGTAAAATACCAACCAATAATCCCCATAATCAAAAATAGCATAAAACCCCCAATTTCCTTTCAAGCAATTTCCATAAAATCCACAATTTCATCATGAGGCAATTTCAAAGAAATCATGAAGAAAAAACCAAGAGATCATGTATAATAGCCTTTCAATACTCAACACAAGCACTATAGTTTCTAAATTGAGAATAAAAGAAGAGTTCAAGAGGAAAACCCAACACTCTTGAAAACTAGGGTTTTTCAAGCAAAAGAGGGATTTCATGGTATACAACCCTAAACTTGTGTACAACATGTGAATAATTGCAAGAGAATCAAGAAACAACATACCCATAGCAAATACACATCATTAAGAGTCCAAAACATACATATATCATAACCCTAATCTCAATGTAAGTGAATGGAAGGAAAACCCCTACCTCTCCCTTAGTTTGGTGTGAAGACCTTGAGGATTTGATCTACTTTGAGGTGAGAATCCCCTTCCTTCTAAGCCAAGCTATAAATCCAAGACCCAACCTTCAAAACCTTCTTGTTCTCCTTCCTTTTCCTCTTAATTTCCTCCTCCTAGGGTTTCAAGAGATTTGGGTGAGATTGGGTGAAGAAGGGAAGAAAAGGAAATGGGTATAGAAGTGGAATCTTGAGAAATCTAGGGTTTTGATCTTCAAGAATGGTGTAAATCTCCCTCTATATTTGTGTTTTTCTCTCCCTTTCTCTCTTTCTAAGGCTACCTAGGGTTTAGAGTGGTGAAATGGAGCTTAGAGAGAAGACATTATGTATTTATAGTGGAGGAAGAGCCGGCATTCGCGAAACAGAAATTTTTGGATTTTTACACTAACCTTCCGGAAGGTTTGTGTCTTTCTTCCGGAAGGTTTTGCTCACTGGAAGGTTTTTTTCATCGACCTTCCGGAAGGTTTTATCGTCCTTCCGGAAGGTTTTGCTCACTGGAACTTCTAGCGCATTTTTGACCTATTTAGAGGTCGAATTGGAAAATTTTCATGAGATACACTTTTGTAGCCCTAGATGTCTACTATCTACTGTAAAAATTTCAGATCAATTGGACTTAAGGATAAAAAGTTATGGCCAAAGTACTAAGAAGTGTCCAAAATCCTAAATTCCCAAATTTTCTCAAAAATGTGTTTTAACTCCAAAATACTTCCTAACTTCTAATACACCTCATATTACCTCTCCCAAGGTTTTTCGACCTTCCGGACTCAATGGAAACCTTATTTTGACCTAAAAAAATTTAGAAACTTATCTAATCACTCTTCTTAAACTTTAACATCTCCAAAAACTCAATTCACCCCGAAAGTCAATATGCTTGGAACTCAACTTCAAAAAATCAATATTCTAACAATGATTCTAAGTTTCTATGATCACTTTATCTATCTTAGGAGAACTCTTAAGATAGTGTTAGTCTTTATTTAATTTTAATACGAGGTGTTACAGGTACGCTAGTTTGTATCATGTGGTTTAGACTAGTCTAGGAAAAGGATGATAATTTGGCTTTTGGGTTGTAAATGAGATTAGGCATGGATCTCGATTGCGAGTCATATTAGTTATATTGATGATGGGTATGAAATTGGGATGTGTGGAGATAAGATTAACTTATAGGTTTTCTAAGATGAATTAAGTTCCTAATGATAAGGGTATGGAAGGTTACGTGTGTTACTTAAAACACATAGAAATTAAGGAATGAATGTAGTTTTGGTTCTATAATAGAAACCCTGGGAAGGAAATGGTGAGTGCGATGTATGAGGTTGAATAATTCTTAAAGATGACCAATTGATGGAATGTGGAAAAGTTACCTCGAAGGAGAACCTATTTTGGATTAACGATAGAAATGGTGATTATGGTTCTTAAATGGATCGGAGTGTGTTTTCATAACCGCAAACTTGAGATTACCCATGTTGTTTTGAAATATTATAGAGAGTTGATTAAATTTACTTGGAAGTATAAATAATTTAGAAGAGTTATACCTAAGATGCTTATGGAGGATGTTATACTTCGGTAATCTTAATTCGTTGAGGACTTAGTTGACTACATTTAGAGTATCTAAGGCATTAACTATCAAGAACCTCTCAGTAAAATGTGGAATCAATCGTTGATTTGTATTCACAAACTTGATTGGAAACCTAAGAAGCATGACTAAGTTGTAGTAATTACCTTTGACCCTTGGTATTGTAGGATTAAAGATTATAGATGTTAAAAGCTTGATGTTGTATATAGTAGACAATTATGAAAAGAGGATGATATTCCAAATTTGAGGTGAACCTCTATTGTTCTAGGAAACCTTTTAATGTCATTGGATTTGTGTTGGGGGAATAGGACGTTATTCTTCTTGCCTCTTTTAGTACCTTGTTAAGATCGGAATGATTAGTTATATTTGAGGAATGTTAGTATGAGTATAGAAGATTCGAACTTATGGTTGATGGTGATAATGGTAAAGAAGTAAATTGAAGAATCAAGGATGATACCTATGAAGATTGCTTTGACCTGGGATGAATCATCGAGAGTCTTATGTTAGTTTAGATTATTTTAGTTTTGGGATCCTTGACAATCTATCCTCCCATTTTGATATGTTACAAGAGGTATATTGTAATGAATGGTATTAGAAGGATTAGAAGGTATAGATATCATGAAAAGGGTTGTGAGGTGAATGAAAGCCACTAAGAATTGATTAGATGGTTATTAGTTCTAGCTCAAGATTGTAGATCGAGAGAAAATACCTTGGAGATATACTTTGATCTTTAGCTTAAGTATTATAGCTGGTTAATTACCCAAAATTCCCTTTGAAGGAATTTGATGGATCGTTAGTGTACACATTTTGGAAGCTATAATTGGAAAACAAGTGCGGTTAGGTTTTACTTGTACACTTTGGTGGAATCTAAGATACTCTCTCAGAACTTTCAAATCTGTGCGAAGTTCTTATCTTGTAGCATATTTTGACTTGCAAATCGGTGGATTATAATTTATATCAGAGTGCGCAGCGAGCTATTGGATTAATGACTATAATGGTGACAATAAGGAGTCTTATGAGAAAGTACAAATCGAGCTGAAATCTAAGAGTTGATCTTAGAACCTTGACTGGTGTGGAGTGTGTAGTTATGAATTGAAATTATGGTAGATTGCAAGATTGTGAATTCCTCTTGGGTTGTGACAGACGAAATCTTGAAGAACGTTGTATCTATTTTCAGGACTTGAGATAAATCTTACCGTGATGCCATTAACAAATTTTGTGTTACACCATGATGTTAGTATAGGAAAGATAAGTAATCCTAATGGTGGAACTGCATTTGAGTTATTTGATATGCTTATGAAGAAGATACATGTAAGAAGCAAATATGAGTTTGATTGAATTGATTGGTGAAATTCAAAAGAGAAGTGATATTTGATGAGTACACAATTAAGTATTATGATCTAGTAGTTAGGCATGAAAAGAAATTAGTTGGAACAATCGTATACAGGTATTAAGAATAGAGGTGATAAATGAATTCAAGTGAAGGAATGTATTTTGATTCTAGTCCCGCGAATTATTGAGAATTTGAGAGACTAACTCGACGATTAAGTTTCGAGGACGAAACTTTCTTTAAGGGGGGTGGATTGTAACACCCCGCATTTTTTCTTTTATATATATGTATATAGATATATAGCAAATAATGGTTGTAAAGATGTGGATAGGGGTATTGAAGTGTGTTTGAACTTTGTAAATTTGAAAAAGTAAATATTTAAAAAAAAATGTTAATGAAAATCATAGTTGAAATTTAGTTTTAGTGAGTGAAAATATAAAATGTTAGGTCCTATAACTTGTATTAGATAGGTTTGGTGTATAAATATGTGTTGGAGAGGTTTGTGGTGGATTTGGTTAGTTTTGGAATGGATTGGAAAAGGAAAACAAAAGAAATAGGCAAAACTGGGTAATTGGTACTGGTACTGGGTACCGGTACTGAATAGTACCGGTACTGAGTACCGGTACCCCGATTCCAGAAGGTTTCTTGTACCGGTACTGGGTACCGGTACCATTTGTCTGACGCCCGCTAAACAGTTAAAAGTCGGGATTTTTGTGTTATAAAACCCATCCCACATCCCATTTGCCCCATTTCTTCATCTCCCTCTTACCCTAACCCTCCTAGAAACCCTTAGAGAGAAAGAGAGAGAGAGAAAACTCAAGATGAAAAGGAAAGACAAAGGGCTCACAAGTGATTCAAGACTCAAACCCTAGGTTTCTTCAAGAGCATAAGGTAGGGGATTTCTTCCCATTCTCTTACATTGAGGCTAGGATTAAATTATATGTATTCTTTTGGTTCAAAATCATATATACTTGCTATTATTGACTTGATTCTTGATCCTCTTGCATTTATTGCCATGTTTTAAACATTGTGGTAGTTGGGTAACCATTGAAGGTCCCTTTTTCATTCTCAAACCCTAGTTTTAAGAAAAATGAATATTTCCTCTTTACATTTTCTTTGTTCTCACCATCACAACCTTAGTGCTTGATATTGTATAACAAAATGATGTTTATGGTGATCTCTTGCTCTTTTTCTTCCATTTTGCTATGGTACAAATTGTGAAGTTTGGGGAATTGTGGAGTTATTTGTTAATTAAGGAAATTGTGGATATCGTATGTCTTGTTTGGTTGTTTGGAGGAACAAGAGTGAGAGGTTCCTTGTAAGGATGCTTGAGAAGTAAGGCTTTGAGGGTGAATTGGGGGACTTGTGTAATTGTTGGTTATGTGAGATAGTTATTGGTATTTTACTTCTTATGTGGTTGTATGATACGAACATGGATTACTATGGACCGGGTATCATGTAGTGGGTATACGTCTTTATATGCCACGCGGGTATGAACTTTTCCTACCACATGGAGTGGGTAAACGCCTTTGTACGCCGTGTGGGTATAAACTTTTCATATCGCTAATGATCACGGGTTAGTAACGTGGGTTGTATCGGGCACACAGTGTGGGTCATCGTGCATTGTACCATAAATTGTTTTGACAAGAGTTTCGGGAAGTATGGGATTCTGCGAGAACTTGTTGAAAACGGTTCATGGTAGAATGAATTACCAATGGTATATGGTGTTTATTTATCCATTTCGATTACTATTGCTACTTAAACTTGAGATCTATTTAAAATGTCCTGTTTTTCCTTCAAAATGTTATATATGCTATTTGTGAAAATGAGACCAACCGTTTTATATGCTTTCCTAAACCTTGTTTGAGTTTGGGAAGATTTTGCTACAGAGCTTCGTGCTCATCCCCTATAATTAACATTTTTCAGATCATGCTATAGAGGAGGAGCTCGGTGTGAATGAGTCGGGCCTTGGGGAAGCCTCATTAGAGGGGTACCTGGATCCCGAGTGGGACATGTAGAGATGCCCCTTTTATTTTTGGTACTAGACTAGGAACCAATATGTACAAACATTGTAAAGTATAGTTTCTTTTGCTATTCCGCTGTGCTACTTTAATTAATTTTTGAGATGTAAATGCCATGGTTGGGCATATTCTTTTGGAAATGATGTAAATATTTTATGGATGATGAATGAAGTTTAATTTATTTATGGATGATATTAGTGCTCTCATGATGTGAATGTTTTAGAATGTAATGCCGTCCAGGGTGGTATTTGGGGCGTTACATTTTCTCTTTCTTTTAATGCTTTGGTTGTGGCTATACATATCCCAACAATTAATTTGTATTATAAAAAAGACTGTTGAACTTCTTCGAAATCCTATTTACAATCGCCCTTCTCTGACGCAAATATCATTGTACTACTTCATCAGGTAATTAGCTTCAATCTTTTCTTTTACTGGGGATTAGGCTTCACCTTGTCACCATGCCTAATTTTCCATGTGCACTGCTTGAAAACAAAAGTATGTGTTATTCCTATATATAACACAAAAAAAATGAATTCTTTTCTAAACTTGGATACAAAGTCACTACTTCAGTCTCATTCGGCTTTCATTACCTTACATGTGAATTAGCTTTACTAGGTTATAGGGAGAAATACTTTATATACACAACAAACATTTCAATAGTAGTCAATTGTGGTTCCTGCAAAAAAAAAAATTAGCAAAGTTTAACATCAGCCAGGCATTGACCACATAGTTCATAAAGTTTGCTACTGGAAAAACATCTTTTTTTTTGTTATTCTTAAGAGGCTAATATAGAGGAAACTTAATATTCAGCATACAACTGATTATACAGTGAATGTGTATAGCTTTTAGGTCATAAAACTGGCCACTTTATTCAGTCAATCAGAAACAGTTCCAGAAGAAATGGGATTTTTTGAAAGGATACCAATGATTACTGCATAGATATAATGAGTGCAAATTGTGAATACCATGGTAACATGATACAAGCAATTTTCTTGTCTTATGTGGTATGCATCTGTGAATCCACACATCGATCATCTCTATACATTGGATGTGTTTTTTAGGCCTCATTCATTCCTCCATTTTCTCCATGCAGTTTCACATTGGCTTCTGCGTCTTTGCTACACTTGCTCCACCAATTATTTTTAGGGGAAATCACTAACGTAAGTTTTCTTTGTCACATTTGCATTAGGAGAGATGTGCCCTCCCAATTCATTGGAGGGAAAGACAAAGTCATAGTCTATATAGTGACAACTTCTATTTGAATACTGTTTTCCTTTATAGTGGGCTACTGATGCTTGGTTTTTGTATTCATCTGTAACAGAGGAATCTTGCCAACAATTGATGTTTTGAGTAATCATGCTTTAGTTGGAGGAAGTTTTTAGTGTAGTGATTGCGATTAAGTAGTGTTGATGCACAAATACAAACGCAAACATTGACCACCATTAGAATTTGATATCTATTATGATCACCGGACCTTCGTAATTCTTAGTAATTATTTATTTGCTTTTTTTGAATTGAGGGTTTGTTTATTTTAGTTTATGATCTTTGAGCACATGTAGCTTATTGACATATGTTTTTATAAATGGCATTCCTTCATAGAAAACAATATATCAAATTGTGACCATTTTATGGTAATTTACATTTTTATTTGTAGATCTTCTATCTCATTGGCTTCGGATTTTTTTGCCTCGAATCAATGATCAGCATTTGGGTTATCCAACTTCAATAATATGGCTTATTTTGTCGCTATATTTTTTTTTTTGGGGTAGGGGGGGGGGGGGGGGGGGAGTACATTATTTCCTTTTCATTTGGTTTTGGTCTCCCTGAGCCTTTTTCTTTATCCCTATATGCAACAAGTATATATGTATCCCTAAGCCAGTTTACTACCACAAGGGTTGAAAAGGTTAAAGAACCCTAACCATATGCCCCTGATAATACTCAAATCATGAAATCAGCAATCATCCACACCCAAATCTCAACTCTGTTTGCCTAAAACTTGAATATTCAACTGACATTTCCATCATTACATCTTCTTTGATGAAAGTCACTAATTGATAATTTCTCCTAATTATGTGCAAGCACCATTTCCATTGTTGTATGTTTCTTAAAGCAATAAGGAAGTTGCCTTTGTCTAATAGAAATTTCAGTGACACAAGTTACAAACAGGGCATTATATGGAGAGCACTTCAAGATGCAAACTCCATAATTCTTTATTATAAAGAAATTAAGAGGAAATTATTTCCACTAGGGCCATGATATTGGTACATAATCTAGCATGACATACCCTTCAGATTTCAAAAAGAAAAAATTTGTTTCAAGAACCACTACTAAAATAAAAATAACAATTCTACTTGCACCAAATTCATTGACCAAATTTGTTGATTGAATCTCCTGCTGTATTTAGACAACCAATGAGTTTTAATACTGTATCAAATTCATTGTTAATCCAACATTAGCAATGGATTTGACAGCTAAATTTGGTGCAAATAACATTATTGAAGTACAAAGGTTTAAACACATAGAAAAATCAAATTTTTACAAACTCCACTACCTTGCCCAGAGACCAAATCTATTCTCCATATTCATTGGTATCACCCCAATTGAATCCTTTGATTCTTTGTCATTGTCAACTGACTCTATATCCAAGCACTCTTTCAATTCTTTCACCACATAATTCATGGTTGGCCTTTTGTTGGAAGAACGAGAGACACAAGTCATTGCTAACTCTACAACTTTCCAAACAAAATTAACATAAAACCTCCACCAAACCTTGGATCAACAATTATTTTCATCATATGAAACAGTAAATATTTTAAAGCATATGATAATTTTTTTATGGAATTAGAGAGATAATTAGAGTATATGGACCTTCTTGTCATTGTGTGGGAGGTTGAAACACATCTCGCACAATGTCTTGCTTGTCTCCCCAAAGAAAGAAGACTTAACAATTCCCCAAATAGTCATCACAAAGAATGTGTAAGAACTGCATGGCCTAATAGGAAAACTATGTTTTCTCAGCACCCTTTTGAACACATCCCTTTTTCCTCTACCTCTCTTCCTCGAAACCCCTTCGTTCCTTGCATGTAAATTCTCACGTACCATACTGCCATTGTAGGGATATATCTATAAGTGTTAGCAAATGTTTCAGAAAGATAAGTAGCTACCTGATAAAATTATAATTCGCACAATCTAAACAACAAACATTTAAGATATATCTATATTCATGTTTCTGATTAGGAAAAAAACCCTTTTAAATTATCTTTTATGTAAAGGGATGCCTTGTTAAAAGATGAACAACAAAATCTAGACATCCATTAGTAGTATTGGATAAATATCTCATTATCCTTGAAGAAGAAACTATATTTTACCTTAAACATCATTCCCCATGTTTAAGTTAATTAAAAGTGTACAACAAATAATAACTCTCTGCATGCTAAGTGAATATTGATATATACCTTATCAAAAATAGTATAGTAACCTGTTAGGATATGCACCCATCAGCATATCCTTATAAGTAGTAATACCCTGCCATACAGTTCTTTTCTTTTGATGGTGCACCATCATGTGTCATATAAAAATAAGTTGAAGGAGGTTTCCAATGGGGGTAAAACATCCAAAAAATTACCTTCACGGAGTGTATATTTGGAGTGTACTTATCTTTTTCCCAATGAAGGATGGTGATCGCTTAGCTAGATTAGTAATAACATGTCCAAACCATCCAATAGTTACAAATTTACAATAATATTTGAGTTGGTACCAAGACATGTTAGAGGTAGAGTCCACAACACATTAAACCAAAGATTTTAACTTGAAAATGGTTCACGTGCAACGCACGTGTGCACCAACTAGTATTAATGTATATATCTCTTATCTAATAATACACTACTACAAAGCAAATTAAATATAAAACAATTAATCAAACATATATTTTCATTAAAAGAGAGAAATTATATCTCATGTTGACAATACTAAATAGTTGGCTTTTGGCACCCAAATCATCTCAGACCCTTTAGAATCCCCATTGTTCCTTGAACTCTCATGTAATCTTCTAATTGGGGAATTATATGAACAATGTCCAACCCTGTGACAATAATGACAAGAATTTGAAGCATTGAATTTGGACTCTCTCACAAATAAGTTTTTATACACTTTATGTTTTTTATCATGGTTATGTTCATGTCCCAAATTAGTTTTATCAAAAACACACTTTGTACTAGAAAATTGATTTTTCTAGTTTTTCACTACCTTGAATAAATTTTGAGACAATTGAATTGAAATCACAAATTTTCTTTCCCAAATCATCATTCTCATTTGTCAATTTTTCAATAAGTGATGTGTCATGAGATTTGTTCTTGAAAGTTTCATTTTCCATTTTCAAGATATCATTTTCATTTGATAAGAAAGTCAATTTCTTTTTGATATCTTTGTATTTCTTATTGAGAACAAGCATATCATCATAAAGTTCACTCATGGCATCACACATTTCATCATATGATAAATTATTATTTTCATTGGAAGAAAGGTGTACCTCATTTTTGTCCTCCAAGGCCATGAAGCATATGTTGGGAGTATCCTTCTTGTCCTCTTTTGCTTCATGTCTTTGCAAATTTGTCACAATTGCCTTGAGAGATCCAAAAAGTTCGTTCAATGGCATGGTTTTGAAATCTTTGGCCATTTGAATAGCTGTCACTTTAGCCTCACAAGCCTTTGGTAAGAATCTAAGCACTTTTCTCACAAGATATTCATTAGAAAATGATTTATCAAGAGATTTCAACCAATTTATAATATTGATAAATCTAGTGAACACCTCAATAATTGATATAATGGACATAAACCGGTTTGTCGATTCCCCATCTGGCATATTGGATCAACATATGTTGTGCGTTCAAATCCCTGCCGCTTCATCATCCGACATTCTGGTTCACTTTGCAAGGCAAAATACTGGGAGCATGAGTTTCTACCACTTCAACCCATCCATCATGCTACTTCATGAATTGACATGCCAGTTCCTCATCTAGTATACCTTTTTATCCAACCAGTATACCAGATCTGTGCACTATCACCTTTTTCCAATGTGATTTTGACCTTGAAAACGTTAGAATTTGAAGAAAGCTGTTTCATACAAATTTTTAGCTCTTGATGTCTAATTTCTAACTCCATTGGAATAAGGTCATTTGGATATTTGGGTAGTAAGTTATGTCCATAATACCGAGACATGTCTGAAACTCTCCACTGTTAGCCTTTAATGCATTAGCTCCAAAATTCATGCCCTTTTTCACCTAGAAGACATCCAAATCTCAAACTTATTACACACAACTTGTAAATCTTGAAGTCTTCTTTCCATCCACACTTGAACCAAGTCAATTGCACTTCTTTGTCAAAAGATATTCCCATATTACACAGACTATGTCAAATTAACCAATTTTAGCATTCTTCATTCTTGGCTTGTTTCTTTCACTTCTCTTCCTTGATATTCCAACTCTTCTTCTTAACCACTATAATCACATTCCTAAATTCAATAATGATCATATAACACTTTAACCTCTTTACTCATATACACATTAAACTGACAAAGTTGTTGAATAAGCTTCTCATGCCATACTCTTCTCATTCAATCAAATCAACTACTTTAATCCATATATATCCATGATGCTCATTCTTCTTCCTTTTGGTTCTTCATACATAGTGTAACACATTGAACATTCAACCTTTTTCATCTTGTGTCAAACCTATGAAACACTTTTAGCCAAACTCACAAGAAGATAATTAGTAATATAATAATGTTTATTATCATCAAAACCTTACTTAACCAAGCATAGGGTCAACAGACAGAACATGGCTTCCAAATGCACTAGAATCCAGATGTAGTATCTTTTTCCAACTTCAACAAGTGCATGTTGTCAACCCATGTTGCCTTACCCCCAAGACAAGGATCTACAAAATGACTCAAGGATAGAGGCGAAAAGAGGTATTCATCTAAAGGAAGAACATGAAGTAAGTTGGAAAAGAAACTATGGATATGAAGGAAAAAATACAGAGTAAAGGCTTTGGTTAAGACCAAATGAGGAAAGCGGTTAGAGACTAACAAAGTCATCTTCCAGTCTTCCCTCTTCTAGGTCAGGAGGTTCATAAAGAATAGTGGCGTTGCACAAGGAAGAAGGCATCTTTAAAGAGTTCGTCTTACTTTGAAAAAACTAAGTGCTTCACGAGTATTTATAGGTCATAGAAGAATTGAATACTTTAATTGTCTTGCCTTGTAAATAGTCAACATTTATGGCAATTTAATGAGGAGAATGAAGCGTCAATCTAAACGACAATCAAAGTGCCTAAATGCATGATCAAACGAAGAAAATGTGATGTATATGGCAATTACTATCATTTAGTTCGTAGTCATGTCAACTGTTACAAAGGAAATAAAAAGACATGTATAAGTGAAGAAATAAGGGGCAAAAAATTCCATATCTATTTTTTCATTTATTATCTCTCTTGGAACTGTAAAAGATTTGAAAAATGGACTTCTAATTGGTACAGTGATCTATTTACGCCCTGTAATTTGACCAAAGTTGATTCGGTAGGGGTCGAGCCCGCATCCACAAAGTCGTGACATTCATCATAGTGGCCTTAAGTTCTTCCAGACGCTCTTGATAGGACACGAATTCCTCCAAGAGCACTGCACGCTGGCCCTCTAGCTTAGCAATTTGGTGGTCTATCTAGACCAGCCTCTAAGGAAGAGAGTCAAAGTAGCTCAAATGATTGGAGCAGGTTTGGATATGCCAATTCAGGTTGACTAACCACTCTCGTTGCCCATGGATGATGGCGATGCAATCTTCGCACTTCTGATACAACGGTTCCGCCTCTTGAAGGAGGGCCTGAAGTTCATTAGCTAGATGAACCAATGCTTGACGATTTTATTCAATGAGGAAGGGAGAAATGGTGAGGGCCCTGACCGAGTGAAGTCTCTCCTCAAGATGGTTTATCTCGTCTACCAAAATAACGAGGTGGCTAGTGAGGACTATCATTGTTATCCCACGATGGTCTTTGAACTCATGATCCGAAATTAGTCTTGATTGTTGAAAGGATATGGGACCAGAGGAGAGGCGAGCCTTTAAAGAAGCTAGGATGGAATGCAAGTCGACATCATGAAAGGGGAGAGTAATCAAGGATGGGGCAGCAGCCTGAGTTGGGGCCGCGACCTGGACAGTCTCAGCGACCTCAAGGGTATTTTGGCCTGCTGGGGAGTCAGGAAGCTCTTGCCTAGGGGTAGACCTTCTTCATTCTCAAGGTCCACTACTTCGACAATATTGGCTACATTAGTGGCCACATCATTGCAAGAAGGACCGACTGAACTAAACCAGCTATGGCCAGAGAAGATGTCGTAGTATTGGGAATGGTTGCTGGGCCGAGGGGCACAAGGCTTCTAAAGATGACATCTTGAAAGGGCCCCACACCGACCAAGAGGGTCGCAGAAGGAGGAGTGCCATCACGCTAATGAATAGGGACATTAAGGGGAGCATCATATTGGAGAAATGGGAATAGTCGTGAAAAAAATGTGGAGGGAGTTGTAGAAGAACGATGCTGCTTGTCCTTGCGGTGAGGCTGTGTTAGAGAAATGGGAATAGTCGAAGAGGTAAGATCCGTAGAGGCTGCGAGATTAGGGTCAATTTCCCAAGGAGGAATACAAGTAGAAGGGGAAATCTTGATTGGGTCGGGCCTAGGAGATGATTAAACTCGTAATGGAAAGTTCATGTGGTTAAGAACAGTGGTTGTGTCACGATCAAACTGTGAAAAAACATATTTTTTCCACCAAGCCCTGGCAATCTTCAAAACATCAAATGACTCGGTGAAAAAGGTCATTCAAAAGGAGTGAAGAGTGACAGAGTAGTGACAGCTGACTTCTCAAACATTTACATTGGTCAGATTAGGCCGATTGATGTAATAAATATGGAAAGTGCAGGCAAAAGGATAAGGAATTTGCTACACTAGACCAAATTGGTGAGCTAATTGTTCAGGCATGTAAACCTCGACACCACAATGAGCATTAGCACCATGAGATGGCCCTAGGCCGTAATACAGGTCTCGAGGGTGAAGATTGGAGAACCAGACATCCTCGTGAGAAGTAGCGGCATCAACTGGGGCTTCCCCAGGCTTGTACAAGAACCATTTTGGACCTTGATTTGGGGCAAATGACATCCAAACGGGCTATGGGCCGTTCAAGTTGTACAAATAAGAAAAATAGTCAGTGAATAACTTTTCTCTAGAAGGGCCCGTGGCAAATAGACGGCCATAAGCAAAAGACGTGTTATCAATGGGCGGGATAGAGAGCTCTAGGAAATAGGCACGAAGCCATAGCTGAAGCACCCAGAGGGGACCCGAACCTTTTTGCATCTTTGACGCCATTGTCTCTCACATCCAGCTATAGAGGTGGACAAGCATGACAGGGGCAAGAGCATAGGAAGCTCCTGTGGCCAAGTAGATGGCCAACATAATATACTCCTTGGTCATTTTGTAGAGGCTATCATGAGCTGCCAGTTAAGACGATTCATCACTCATCCACGCATCTCGAGGGACAAAGCCATGATCATAATAACGATTGAAAAAGATGGGTCGACGGTTAAAGGCCATCTCTATAAATAGTAGAAACTAGGCTACTGAAAATGGATCCACAACACACAAACTCTTCACATAACCATCCTACCTTATACTTATTTCTTGTTCTCAAGCAATTTTTTTTTTGTAATCATCACTTTTGTGATCTTTTACTTTTTTTGTTTAATGTTAAGTTTAGTACTTGTTTCGTCTCAAGGTTTAGCTTACTTGTTAATTTTCATTTTCACTATTCTCTTTACGGAGTAGTCCCTTGCACTTTTATTTGAGAAATTATTTAAAGTTCTTGAATCATAAGACATAGAAAAGAACTCAGAGATAGTTTTATGCCTTGCTACAATTACCTGAACAATCATGATTTTAGAACCTCATGCCAGTTTAAGTAGGTAAAATCATACGTATATGAATCTTAAGTCTGTTCAAACTTTGGCACGTCCATAATTTGTGTATTTGATTTGGAACCGTTGGAGGTAGATAGGGTTGGTGTGGTGTGGTGGGGTGGGGTGCGAGTGGGTAGGTGAGAATGAGACCTTTTATAGTTCGAAGAATTTCACCCACTACTGCCACTCACAGTCATCTCCTAATTTTTTTTAATCTAGCATATCTCCTAATTGGTTACCATTTTTCTTCTCTTTCCTTTCTTCGAAGAGTCCGTTGAGAGAGAGAGAGAGGGAGAGGGAGAGGGAGAGGGAGAGGCAGTGACAGAGTCAAGAGCAGTACCTAGATTCCTTTTTTTGGTCCTAAACTGCAAGACATCCTATAAGCAATTTCCATTTGCTCTCCTTACTCCAAACCCAATTATTCCATCCAAGATTCAATTCTCTAAAGCATAACAATAAATACATTAGCTGTTGTCAATTAGAACTCTTCAGTTTGTCCTTCAGGATCGTTATTTTGGCAATGGATTTTTTGGAAACACCTGAAATACAGATTCTGGGTGTTGCTGTTGCTCTTGTTGCCGTTGCTGCTGCTGTATACTTCTTTTCCTCCAAGAAACCCAAAGGTCCAAGTCTGACCACCCATAATTATCTACACCAGCACGAGCGCGCGCGCTCGCGCACACACACACACACACCCCTTGTATATACGTAAAGCGCGCACTTCCATTCAATAATTACTGTTGCTATGTTTGATTCCTTCTGTCTGTTGATTTCTATGGTCTATTTGAGATTTTTGGCACTTACCTCATCTGGGTTGCATTTATCATCTGCAATTGGAAATGGAGACCTCTCTAAATCTTTTTCCTTACTAATTTTTTTTGGCGTAGTAAACGTATCTTTGCATTTTTGTGAATTATCATTTAGACCAGGTTTTGGATCTGAACTATCTGTAACTGAGTCACAGAAGTGATGTGTGCTTAATAGGCTGCTTAGATCCTGAGAATTTCAAGGATTTCAAACTCGTGAAGCGCACCCTACTGAGCCACAATGTTGCAAAGTTCAGATTTGAACTTCCTACACCTACATCAGTGTTGGGTCTCCCTATTGGACAGCACATAAGTTGCAGGTTCAGTGGACTGGTTTCATCTATCCTAAGTTTTGGATTGTATAACAAATATATTATTGATTTTGCTTGTTGTAAATGCTTAATCATCTGAAAAATGGGTGGTGTTGACTTGTGCTGTTGTAATTTTATTCAACATCGAGCAGGGGTAAGGATGTTCAAGGTGAAGATGTTATAAAACCATACACTCCAACTACTCTGGACTCTGATCGTGGATATTTTGAGTTAGTTATTAAGGTAGATATCTGAAATATTCTGTTTACTGACTTGGTGTTATTGGTTAGATTATTATCTTGTTTAAGTGTTATTGCACTTTTGTCTGATTTGCACGGGACTGTGGTATGAATTTTTTTGCATAAATAGATGTATCCGCAAGGTAGAATGTCCCACCATTTCCGGGAGATGCGTGTTGGTGACTACATGGCTGTGAAAGGACCAAAGGTAGATGCTTTCTTCTATATGTTATCGCCATGATCTATGTTTGCCATTGCTTCTAGATTTGTCTTTCCTTCTAAACTAGTTATGTCATGTCCTCTTTGATGGACTTCGGTCATGTATCTATTGCACATATCACACATATTATGAGAAGCTCTTGGGTTGATGTTTTAGGAGGTAGAAGAAAGCATGTAGGAAATGTAGATGGAATTAGGTTAGAGTTGATTTGGTTTTAGGAGTGGGTGGTGAGAATTCAGCAAAACTGTGCTGGGGTTTTGTAGACAGCAATTATTTTAAGGATTTGAATGTTATATTAATTACTGAAGGATATGGAATGATTTGCGGTTGATAAGGGCTTGTTAGGGTGGGATTTGGGCCAAGAAGGAGGGTTCTACTCGGGACGGTGGATGGTAGCAAAAATAAAAAAAATAAGACAGAAAATAAAGAGGAGAAATAGAAAGAAAATGAATTTTTGGTACAAAAAATGGATATGCAGGCCACTCCACATATCCGCCAGCTTGGGAGCATTGCCTTCAAAAAGAAGAATGTACTTACTTCATTGAGAAAGAAGTATGTTATTCACTCATCACCTTTGCAGGGGATAGTTAACATTGCCCAACCAGATCTCAACATCTTACTACTCTACTAGTCTATTAATCCAGTTCATGCATCATGACAATCTGGATTCTATTATAAGTTTCGCATTTTTATTGGTTTTTGGGAGTCATTATTGTATCATGATAAAACTATGAAAAAGGTCAAAACAATTTCTGTGCTATTTGGAAGGTCCAATAGTCACATTACAAATTATTCCACAATTCTGGACACAAAACGCGGGACTGTAACTCTTATAGTTATATTAAAATGTGTAGCTATATGAATCAAATCCTCATCTTTATCACTCCCTCTCAAAGATTTATGCTCGGGAAGCCTAATACCTCTTGCATCTTCATTATTTTTGGCCAAATAAACTTTTGCCCTATGGAAAAAAAATACTAAAGTAATCTCCCTCCAAGTGGACCATGCGAGAAAATATTGACTTTGTTTCCATTGAACCACTGTAAGTACTTGATGACAACACCAGGGCATCTTCCAGTGAGCAACTTAGCCAAGCAGTGCATAATAATATAGATTTTGTTCTGTATCAGAACTAAAAGTACAAATTGTTATTATTTGATTGTAGCTTAAGAAGCACGGACACAGTTATGAGACATGGATACGACACGATACGGACACGCAGATACGACACGATACGATACGGACACGCATACACGACATTTCTTAAAAAAGTAGGACACATACACATTAGGGATACGCTATAAAAAATTATATTTTATATAACATTTTATAATTCATCGCAAATATAGTGATAATGATATGCAATTCATAAAAGATTCAGTATTTTATGATAAGTAAATCTTACGTGTAGTCATCTGTGTAAATTTTTAGACTAAAACATCATCATAATAGTCAATAATCATCAATTTTTTTTGTAGACAATGTGTACCTAATATATAATTTAAATAATTGTTTTCATTTTCTCAATTTATTTATTTTTTTTAAAATTTTTATGCATCTTTTATTTTTATTATTATATTTGGAGTACAATTTTAATATGTCTAGTATTATAGTAATTATATGTTTTTAAAATTTTAAACTTTGTTAATCACATTTCAACACATGTTTATTGTTTAGTAGTAAACACGTTCTAAAGAAGTTTTGGACATGTCACTAAAGAAGTGTTCGGACACATGTCTGAAATTAAAATTTTTTCATTTAATTATTGATGCATCTTCAATTTTTACACTACACGATATTTGTGAACTTAAGATACTAAAAGATCTGAATATGCAATTTGTCCTGAAAAGTTATAATATTCATAAAGAATCATTTAACATGAACCTTTTATAGAGAAGCTGCTCCTTGGAGGATAGTTTTAATGCTGGTTGAGTGTCAGAACCATGAATATAACACTTGAATCTTGATTTCACAGTATTTCAGTTAGTAATGCAGGGCAACTTGATTCTAAGGTGTACAAGTTCTTCTTTTCATGATTATATCTTGTTTCTGAAAAAGCAAACACCCTACCACATATAGCATGACAATAGTTGGTGGCTTATGCCACCGATAGAAAACTGGTGCCTAAGTCAATTTCTATTTGGCTTTGTCGAGTGCTTTCCAAATTAATTGTTTAACTTTTAATCTAGCTGGTCTTAAATCCATGTGAAATATGTTGCATGGGAATGCTTAATCGATACTAATTTTTTCCTTCTGTGCTATTATCTGATCATTTTGTTGTACCAGGGCCGTTTCAAGTACCAGCCTGGACAAGTGAGAGCATTTGGAATGCTTGCTGGAGGGTCTGGTATAACTCCTATGTTCCAGGTATGTAAGTGACATCGGTCAGATGTATTTGAAATAATTCTGGAGATCTCTGCTTCTGTGATTTTATAGTCTTCTATAATGTTACACATTGCATTTTTTATTTTCTGTTGTTACAGGTTGCTAGAGCTATATTAGAAAACCCACAAGACAGAACGAAAGTGCATCTCATCTATGCCAACGTCACGTATGAGGACATTCTTTTAAAGGTGATTCATGCTATCAACTTTCTTAATATGTGCCATTTGAACGTCTGCACTTTTGAGGGGTTTTCACTTTATAGGGAAAACCAAATCGTTAAACTCGAAGCAGGCTGATTTCATTTTAAGGGGCCAAAGAAATTACTCTGATTGAGGACTGATGTCACTTGTGACCATCCTAGATGGGAATATCAGTATGTAACTATCATGTGATTTGTTAGAGTTCTTATTGTATATTATTAGTAGTGTAGGGTACTATTGTAAGTACCCATAATATCAGTCTATTATAAGTAAGAGGGTGTAGGGGCTAGCGAACATAGCCTATACAGCTGATTGTTCTTTTTTCCTTGTCTCGTCTTCTCTCTTTTTTTCTTTCTCGCTCTCGCTCTCGCTGACCCTAATACTGCTTTGACGGTCTCAACTTGGTTCTTAGATTTTCAGCCACAATTTTTTTGCAGCATTAAATCTGTGATTTCAGGTAGCTAATGGTTGCCTTTGTGACGTGGCCTCCATTGTGAATTCAGGTCCTGGCGATGCCTTGTGAAAAAATTAGATAGTTAAACTAATACATTAAAGGAAAAAAAATTAATACCTAAGAGAGAAATTCATCATCACTTCTGGACTATAATAAACAGATGGGAGAAGTTCTAAAACATGGGGTGCTTGTGTTACCTCTTCAACTTGTGTACCCGGCGAAGGAAAATATGAGATTTAAAATGCAACATGAAAATGGGAAATTCAATTGGTCAACATTAGAGAGCGTATTTGTTGTTCCGTGAAGGGGAGATGTGTGGATCTTCTTTCACGATTATACACGTCGATTCAAGGTTTTTAAAATCGGGATCCTACCTTGGATCGGTGGGGTGACTGTAGGATCGGAATCATAGGATCGAATTGAGAATCGTAAGATCCTACTTGTTAAAGAAAAAAGAGTAAAAAATAGTAAAATACAGACTACCTTTTTTAATTGATAACCGTGAAGAAAAAAAAATAGCAGCAAAAAAAACGGAGTCACCGACTCTATTCGTTGATCATTAGCTAAAGAGTATACCACAGTGGAACAATAGATGAATATAATAGCTAAAGAGTATTCCATAAGTGAGAATAGATAAGACATACTTTTTAGAATGAGAAATATCTGAGAGAGAGACGAAGTGGAGTACAAGTTGCTGCCTCTGGGCCTGGAAGGACGTCTACGTCCATGAGAGAGACGAAGTGGAACAGTCAAATAGACTTCTACGTCGTCGTTTACGAAGAGGAACAGGAAGACACATGCCCTAAATATTTTATTCTTCTATGGGGTATAGGCTTATGAGCCATATAGTGGGCTGCCAACAAAAAAATTGAAAAAAGCTCAAGATGCCCAAGTCAGCCCCCTATCATTTTAGGCTGAAAATAGAATCGCAAAAAATCGTTGTGGATCGAGATCCTACGATTCTAACCGATCCAACTCTCGATCCCACTCAATCCTACTAATATATGATTTTTAATACGATGCAAATCGATTTATCAATTTTGGATCGTAGGATCGTACTGGTAGGATCGCGATTTTAATAACCTTGCATGGATTGCATGGTACTAACTAGAGGGGGTAAATAGATTTTTAAATTTTATGGTTAGGCAAACACTAAATTAAACCCATTATTATCATAATTGTCTTTTCTCACAAAGATTAATCGATTATTAGTGAGAACATGGTTCAAAATCTCGTTATCGACCATCGACTCGGAGGGCATTGATACATATCGGTTGAGGTGTGGTATCGGCTGATACGCTCAAAATGCTAAAAAAATTTGAAAAAATTATAGAAAATTCTAAGATCTAAACATCATCATTCATGCATCATATGTCCACAATACATCCACAAACACATTAAATTATATTAAAATGAAACATAAGGACGCTACCGACAATAATTATCATTATCAAAGTTCAGCATAGGCATTTATGAACGTACGAAGCCATAATAATTGCCACATTGAATGACGATGAGGTTCAAAATCTTTGTTATTGTTTTCAAGATAATACAAATTAGGATAATGTCCACCATAAAGATAAGAAACAAGTGTGAATACGGGCCTGATTGGGTTGGTTGAGTTGACTAGATGACCCATAATCAAAGTAGTATAACTGTGGAGGTTGTATTGGCTGGTTCCCATGTTGATAGTACCCAAAACCACGATTTTCACGGCCATTACTAACAGAAGACTGATCATATCCATAAAAGTTGACACTATCCGATGTCGTGTTAGAAGATCCATCATGATGTATCCTTGTAACACGATCATAGTAGCCATCAGTACTAGTACTAGTACTAGTACTAGTAGATCCTCAAGATGCGTAGGGCGATGACCATAATGCCCATCACTATTAGTATTAGTAGACCTCTCAAGCTGTGAAGAGATACCATATCCATATGATCCATGTGCACAACTAAATTTTATACCACTACTTTGATGATGTCCATAAGGCATGTATCCTTCATGTGATGCCAATCCCTAACTCTGCATATGATCATTAATACCTTGTAGACCAAGTGAATGATGATGACATCTATTGGAATAATCATCACTACTAGAAGAGTTTAAATTCCTTCGTTGTTTCATTGCCCTTGGTTGATATCCTGGTTTGTATCCTATGTGACATAATAATTGTTTTGCCCCAGTGTCTATGACATACCACCAGCTAGTTAAGTATCACCACCATCTCTAATAGTCCTTCCACCACCATTCTTGTTGCCCTCATCATCATCTCCACTATGATTACTAGCATCATCATCATCATTACCACCACCACCACCACCACCATAAGTATCATCAACATTATCATCATCAGAAGAAGAAGAATCACTAGAACTGACAAATTCTCATAGGCTTTTTACCCTTATTGGTTGGCCTCGTATCTTTTCCAGGTCTTCTGGTAGTAGCATAGTTGCTAGATGTTGGAGCTGTGTTTGTGTCATTTTTATCAACTGCATCTCGTCCACTTCCAGCTTCTTCAATGTCACGAATGCCTTTATCTAACCAATCTAAGTTATTAGGTGGTAAAATTGGTTCCTTTCCCTCTCTTATCCGCTCATCTAATATGTCATAATCATTAAAAATGTAGTTCAAATCAATTGAATTATAAAAATCATCATTTTCACGCTGATACGTCAAATTTCTGAGTCGTAACCGCATATTGTAGTGCACAAAACCTAGCTTATGTAGCTTCTTCATTGCTAATCAGTTGCAAAGTTTTGTATGGATCAGCAATCATGTAGTCTAATTTCTTTCATACCCCGATGAAGAACATGTTTGGCTTAAGACCTTGACTGCAATTTTTTGTAGATGGGGAACTTCTTCACCATAATTGATCCGGCATTCAACTACACAAAAAAAAAAACAAAAAACAAAATGTACAATATTAGTATATTTGTGATTGTGATTAACAAATGATACTTTAATAAATACATATAGTTTAAATAATAAACCTGGAAAGGAAGCATGCATAACTTTCTTAGTGAGTGCATTCCCAAACTCGCCATGTTAGTATATAATTTGATCTGCAATTTATTGTGTAATGTATTACGTATGCGACCAATATATATACATGTTATAATAAAAATTATCAAAAATCGTTATACCTCATTCATTGCCCTTGCTTTCAAATTTGGTTTCAATATTTTAATAACCTCTTTCAGTCTAGATCTTACCTTAGAATGGTCGGAAAATTGATTAGAATACTGAAAAACTGCATTTAAGAAATAAGCTGCAAAGTTTTTGACAATTTAATATAAGTGAGTTGATTACTATAATATTTTGCAAGCTAATACGCAATGAAAAATTTATAGTTTTAAATACTTTTACCTGCTGCATGCACGTGTCTGTGTAGTTGTGTCTCCCATCTTTTGTCAATCACAGCCTAATATTTTCTCCAATTTTTGACTGAATGTTGTATGACTAGTTTAGCCCTATCCATTGCCTCGTAGACAATTGATAAAGTCAGTTTTTGGTCTTGATCCGCTATCTTTAAGGCCCTAATAAGAGGCTTCATGACGGATTGAACTTTTTTAGCCTTCTTCCAAAATTGGTCAGTCAAAATAAGGTTTGAGACCTTATCTCTTGTTTTTCTCCTTTTATTGTATTTGTTGAACTCATGCCATTCATCAGTTTAGTGGTCACATTCTTATACCTGGCCTCAATAAATCTTTATCTCTTGTATGTTGTTTCATTAAGTTCACCACTTTGAGACTATTGTAGATAAATGATGTGATCATCTTAGCATCATCTATAGTCTCCTTGATTGCTTTCATATGATCAATATCTTCTAGCATCAAATCGATACAATGGGCTGCCCAAGGAGATCAAAATAGATGTTTCTTTTTATCCATCAACATCTTACCGACTGCTTTAAAGCTTGCCTCATTGTCGGTTACTATATGTACTACATTTTCTTTCCCAACTTCATGAACAATTTTATCCATAAGAAAGAAAATATAGTCAGCAGTTTTTGAAATGTTGGTAGTATCAATTGAAGTATGGTAAAATCATACTATGATCACAATAAATCATGATTGTGCGACTATACTGAGGTCATTTTATCTTCATCGAGGATATATACACTTCAAGCTCTTGAACCTCCTCCTCCAAATAAGAACTACCAATTTGATATCCTATGGGGCCCTTTATTCCTAGGCCTGCATCTGCAATAGTGTCAATCATTGACTGATAGTAAGGCCCATTATCATTATGGTATTGTATTGGAGAGAAAGAACTTCGAAATAATCTTTCCTATTTTTTTCAGATTATCACATGAGAATATGCATTTTATTGACTTGGACGAGAATATGTACGGATCAATGCCACTTATAGGCATGTTGGCACCTTCTTTTATACTATAGCTACGTGGTGGTCCGCGCTTGATTCTTGAGCTAGATGATTGTAATGGTTCGGCACTAAAAAAATAACCCTTAGTAGAACGACTAGTGCATTTGATAAAGAGTGCCTACGACCCTCTTCCTCCATCTAAGTCATTTGACGACTTTCCTTTATTGCCTGTTTTAACTGTCTTCTTTCAAAATCACCCTCTTCAATTTGATTTTCACCATCATTCAGGTTGTAAAGATCTTCATCTCATAATGATTGTATAATTCGTTTTTTTTTCCTTCTTTACATCATCCCTTTCCTTACTATAATCACTGAGATGTTGTCTCAAAAGTTGTGACACTTCTTTTGGTGCACGCGGACATCCTTCCACATGGTCGGATACATGTGCAATATGCTGCTTCATTCGAGTAATACCACAATGTACTATTTTTTCACAATAATTGTACTTTGTAATTTTTCGATCACCACCAACAGGTATTGCGTGTTCCCAACGGATGTCGTGTTGTTTATGAGCTATTCTACAATGTAAAAATTCAAAATAATTAAATAAGTAACATATTTTGATTGATTTAAAAATTTCAAAAATATATAGTTCTATTTTTCTTTCTTCTATTTTAATTTTTCACTTATAAAAGACAATCCTTGAAATATTTATTCAATAAATAATTAATTTCAATATAAAACTAATGTAATTGTAACATTTAATTTTAAATAATCTGAAATAGAACATATATTCACTCATTATATTAAATTAATAAAATACTGATTTTTTTAATTATTATTATAAAATATTAATGTATCTAATATTACATTAAATATTTTAATAATTTATGAAAGAGTAAATTTAATCCAAGTAAATTTTGGTAAAAACTAAACTCAAAAATTAATTACCCATAAAAAATAAATTAACCACACTACAACATAATCAATTATCCATATTTGTTCATTGAGACTTTTTTTACCAAAAAAAAAAAAGCCTTTTAGTAAAAATATTAGTGATTTATAAAACTGTTAAAGGTCTAAAGGGGTCGAACCTATGACTTTCTAGTTAATAAGTTGACTCACTGAGCTACTACTTTTATATGGCTTTAAAGACTAATATAAGTCTTTAAAGACTCTGTCACAAAAAAAAGATCTTAAAAGATATAAAAAAATGTTTTACCTTTATATAGAAAGAGAAAAAAAAGGGTAATTCCTTTTGTTAAATGGTTTTTAACCTACTATGCTCCACTTACCATGGATCAATTAAATGTAATTGAAAAATTTCAGCATAAATAGGAAACATTGGATGGTAAAGATATCAATAGTTTTTATCCTCCAACAAATGAAGCCGTAAAGCTAACTTCAAATTCAAATGAGTTAGGTCAAAAAATAATGAATGCTTGTTATTCTCTAAAAGATAATAATGATATAGGGAGAAATATCTCTATCAAACAAAATAACTACATCATTGTTTGTCTACAAATGGTAGGACAACACTTGAGTAGTGATGTGGAAACCACCAAAATAACGAGATCTGACAACGAAAAGGAATCAAGGATCATTCTACGATCAGAATTGAATGATAGACCTCGACCCGTTGTTTACGACAAACAAGAATTTTGGTATATATGACCTCAACCCGTTGTTTATTGTGAAAACAAGAACCTCGGTATAAGAGAGACGCCACAAACGGTGATGGAAATCCGTTTGATAAGTCGCTGGTGAACGCCATGGGAAATCCCGATAAGTTCGAATAGTTCTTCAAAGAACCGCAGAGAAAATACTCTCCAATTTGCTGAATAATGATCTGCCTCATTTAATTGATTAGACGCCTATTTAAAAGGCTGGCCATTACAAGAAAACTTCCAAAGTAAGACTTTCCTTGTCTATTTTAGGCATGTGATCAGCCAATTAAAGGGCTGATTGTCTTTTTTTCTTTTAGGAAAGTAAGAGTTTTAGGCAAGTAAGAGTTATTTCTTTACCAGATTTTAGCCTTAATTAGGATTGCTATTTTAGGAAGTTTCCTTGTAATGGCCAGCCTTTTAAATAGGCGCCTAATCAATGCAATGAGGCAAATCATTATTCAGCAAATTAGAGAGTATTTTCTCTGCGGTTCTTTGAAGAACTATTCGAACTTATCGGGATTTAATTTAGATGGCTCTGATACCAAATGATGTGGAAACCGCCAAAATAACGAGATCCGACAACGAAAAGGAATCCAAGATCGTTCTACGATCAGAATTGAATGATAGACCTTGACCCGTTGTTTACGACAAAAAAGAACCTTGGTATATATGACCTTAACCCGTTGTTTATTGCGAAAACAAGAACCTCGGTATAAGGGAGACGCCACAAACGGTGATGGAAATCCATTTGATAAGTCGCTGGTGAATGCCACGGAAAATCCCGATAAGTTCGAATAATTCTTCAAAGAACTACAGAGAAAATACTCTCCAATTTGCTAAATAATGATCTACCACCTTTAGATGGCAAAAAGAAAGCTGATTTTGTCAAGCAGATTCATCAGAAAGCAAGACTCAACATTGAGCGAAGAACGAAGCAGTATGCAAAACAAGCCACAACAAGGGGCGTCACAAGCTAATTTTTGAACCCGGAGATTAGGGATCTAGTTCAAGTCCGAATTGGGCCGGTTACGAGAGCACGAGCAAGGAAGTTTAAAGATGTATTCAATGGATTGATTTAAGAGGCATGGACTCAAGCAAGTTCGTGGAGGCCCATTGAGCATGATCAACTTGGGCAACAAAGATTCATCAACATGATTCAAGTTCTAGAAGAATCTGGCTAAGGCTAAGCTTAAATTGGCATGTTTTAAAACAAAAAATAAAAAAATTATTAAATGTTTTAAATGCGGAAAAATCGGATACTATGCTAGTAAGTGTTTAACTAAACAAAAGAAAATGAGTTAATTCGGATGAAGATCTTAAAGATAAAATATTAAAATTAGTAATTAATTTAGAATCTAAAGAAGAATTAGAAAGTTCACCTTCTTCTGAAGAATTATGTAATATAGATGATATAAGTGAATCATCTGACGATGATGTATTAGAAAAGGATAAAGCATGCTCATCACAATGTCAAGCACAAACTAATTATTATAAGGCTATATTAGACATGAATGCATTAAGTATAAACACTTCAACTAAATCACAATCATTAATCTTTGATCTTATAGATCAAATTCAAGATATTATATCTAAAAGGAAAGCGCTTTCTCTCTCTCTCTCTCTCTATATATATATATATATATATATACTCGTATTATCTTGAATTGGGATTGTTACTTCAATTTTTGGAAGTTTAAACCTCATTACTCTAGATCATTGAAGACATGATGTTCCTTTTGGTGAATTCACTAGACTAGTGAACGTAGCCAGTATGATATTTTTTTAGTTTTTCTATCTGCAAAAAGAATGTGGCATGTCCTATTGAAACTGGGGCAAAATCATTGAAATACCTTTTTGCTTCATTTTTAATCTACGTGACCTGATAACCTTTAATTCAATAACAGCCTGATTTTAAGACGGAATCATGTGGTCCTAGGGTCATGTGGTCCATTTTGGATCCAGGTTTGTGTCCTAGTAGGACACGTTTTCAATTTTTGTGACGCACGTCTTGATTCTGAAGAAAGTATTGTGTAGATATAGATGATTTACTTTTCCATGGTTTTACTGTGATGTTGGACCACCTCAGAAGTGTGATACTCTTCACTAGCTCTTGTTTTATTATTCTCTTTCTTACTCGATAAGAATATATTTAATCTCTGACTTTATCAAATCAAACCAAACCAAGCCTTATTTCCCAATCATTTGTGGTCGGCAGTATGAGTCCGTATTCCCCATTCATTTCGATCATGCGCTATACACTCATTTAAGTTAAATATTTTCATATATTTTCTTATTATTTCGTTCAATCCCCTACTTCTAGTACCATTAAGAGAAATTCTATCACTTTTTCGAACCGGTGTATTTATCGGCCTTCGTTGAACATGATCAAACCATTTTAATCTATTCTCTCTTAACGTACCCTTAATTGGAGCTATTCTTACCATTTCTCTCATTTCGTATTCTATTCTGTCTAGTTTTTTCACATATTCACCTTAGCATTCTCATTTCTGCTACACTCATTTTGTCACTATTTGTTTCCTAGTTGCCCAACATTTTGTCCCATACAACATTATTGTCCTTATAGTTGTTCGGTAAAACTTACCTTTCAATTTTGTTGGTATCATTCTATCACATAATATACTAGAGGCGTTCCTCCACTTAAACCAATCAGTGTTGATTCTATGAGTTATATTATCTCCAATCTCTCCATCACTTTTAATGATCGATCCTAGATATCTGAATCGTTTACTCGTTAGTATTTTTTGATTTTCAATCTTAACTTTTTCACTATGTCTATTGTTTTTATTACTAAAATTGCATTGCGTATATTCAGTCTTACTCTTACTTTTTTTAAATCCTTTCGACTCGAGTGTCTCTTTCCAATTTTTTTGTTTATTGTTAATCCCCTTTCGAGTTTCATCTATTAATACAATATTATCTGCAAATATCATACACCGTGGGACATCGTCTTGAATGTGCTTAGCGAGTTCATACATAATCGGGGCGAATAGGTATGGACTTAGGGTCGATCCTTGGTGTAATCCCACTGTAGTTGGAAATTCTTTACTTTCTACTACAGAAAACTTAATTGTAGTTATAGCCCTGTTATACATGTCCTTTATCACCTCAATATACTTATTCGTCACTCCTTTTTTCTCAAGCACCCTCCATATTATATTTCTAGGCATTTTTATCATATGCTTTTTCTAGATTTATAAATACCATATGAAGATTTTTCTTATTATTCTCTATACTTTTCTATGAGTGTCCTCATTAAATATATAGCCTTCATAGTTGATCTACTCGGCATAAACCCAAACTGATTTTCCGACACTGTAGTTTCAACTCTTAGGTGACGTTCAATGACCCTTTTCCATAGTTTCATTATATGACTCATCAATTTTATCCCTCTCTAATTATTACAATTTTTAATATTTTCTTTATTTTTATAGATAGGTACTAAAATACTCTTTCTCCATTAATTGGGCATTTTCCTAGTAGCAATAATTCTATTGAATAATTTTGTTAGCCACGATACCTCCTGCCTAAGCACTTCCAAACCTCAATTAAAATCTCATCCAGTTCTAAAGGTTTGCTAATTTCGTTTTCTTCAATACAAACTCTACTTCCGAATTCTTTATTCTACGAAAGAACGTTTTATGAATGCTACCATTTTCTATCTCTTCTAAGTTTCTTAAGTGAGTTTCATTTAATAGTTTTTCAAAATAGTCTATCCACCGATCATTTACTTTCCTCATCTTTAACTAAAATCTTTGAGTCATCACCCTTAATGTACTTAACTTGGTTAAAATCTCTTATTTCTTTTTCTCTAATTTTAGCTAGTTTGTAAATGTATTTTTCTCCCTTTTTACTATTTAGTTTTTTACTATTTAGTTTGTAATTTTAGCTAGTTTTTTTGTACAACGCGTCGTAGGCTTTTCACTTAGTGTCTCTAACTATCTTTTTAACTCCTTGTTAGCTAATTTATATATTTGGAAGTTCTCGTTATTTCAGTCATTTTGCCATCTCTTAAAGGATTTTTTCTTTCCTTTGACTACATCTTGTATGTCGTTATTCTACCATCAAGTTTCTTTTCCCACAAACCCTCTAACCTTTGACTCTCCAAGAACCTCTTTCGAAATTTTCCTAATGTCTTCCGTCATCCTACTCCAAATAATGTTAAATCTCATCCTCTAGGTTCCATAAGGTCTCCTTAAGCATTCTACTCCTAAATAGTATTAGTTTCTCATCTTTTAGATTCCATCATCTCGTTCTTCTTTTTCTAATGCTTCTCCTTACTCTATGTTGCCCTTTAATATATAAATCTAGGATTATTAGCCTATGTTGAGATGTTAACCTCTCCTCCGAGATAACTTTACAATCTTTATATGCTAATTGGTCCGTTCTTCTACTTAAGAAGTAGTTGACTTGATTTTTGTTTGGTCCGCTCTGCTCTTAAAGGTTATTAGATGTTCTTCTCGTTTTCTAAGTAAGGTGTTTGCCACTAGAAAGTCATATGCCATTGCAAACTTTAAAATACTCTCTCCGGTTTCATTTTGATCACCATATCCATAACCACCATGCACCCACTCATATTGTGTCCTATCTTTTCCTACATGTCCATTGAAATCTCCACCTATGATTATCTACTCTCTTATAGGTATATGTTGAACTAATTAATCTATTTGCTCCTAAAATTACTTTTTAATATGTTCCTCTAACCCTACTTGGGGTGCACAAGTATTAATCACATTAATTATATTATCTCCGACTACAAGTTTAATAGATATAATCCTATTTCCTTTTCTTGTAATTGTTATTACGCTATCTTTTAGGCCTTTATCTACAATTATTCCCACTCCATTTCTTCGTTTATCCTTTCCTATTTGGTAAATATTAAATCTTGTATTTTCTATCTCCTTTGCTTTCTCACCTACTCACTTAGTTTCTTGTAAGCATGCTATACTAATTTTTCTCTTGCTCATAGTGTCTACTAATTCCATAGTTTTGTCAGTGAGTGTACCTATGTTCCATCTTGCTAATCTAAATCTATAATTGTAGACTAGCTTCCTTACCCAAACCACGTCTGTCCATGGCGTAGAGACTCTTGCCTATTTATCACCACATCGGCGCCCCCAACTTATTTGTAAAAACGCCCCAAGGCAGGCGCAATGCTCCTAATTGATTTTTCGAAACTCCCCGAGGCAAGCGCAATGCGTCGTTGATGGGGAACGACCTAGCATTAATGCATATATCATTGTTTGGACTCATCAATTGGATCCAATAAAATTTTACGCTGATTGTCGGCTACTTAACGCAACCCTCCTCCTTTATCTTGACTTGGGACAGGCAGTGTTGAATACAACATTGGCGGAGTTATTTTATCTCTGACTTTCATATGTTATATTTAGGGTTTTAAGGTGATCTCGTAGTTCCCTTTTGACTTGTGAGGCCATTGGCACATGGATTGGCATGTAATCTGCCTGTTGCAGCAATGCATGTCCAAACATAACATTTTGCCATTGTATCATGAAAAGCGCCAGTGATCCTCATAGCCTTATCCCCATCTATGCCCACGACAGTACCTGTGAAGCATTCTCTTATAAAGCAGGTGGTCTCATAGATAGGTTCAACCATATAATTAGGCATGAGAATGGCTAGCAGCTTACTTTAGAATCCTAGGGTCTACTAATGTGGAAATGACAACTAATATCGTGTTGAAGTGTCTTATGTCTAATTTTTGAGGATGTAAAGGTACATAGGGAAGGATTATTTGGTATATTTAGGGCCTACATGATGCTCTGTTGCTTAGCCATAGAAGTGGTCACAAGTTTTTTATAAATTCTAGATCTTTTGCTCTACAAAAGGAGATATTGAATAATGGAATGGGTATAAATTAGCAGTCCAATTTTTGCAAACTTGACCTCACGTTATGGATTGTCCCACGGTCTTATACCTATTTTCTGTTCCATATAGTTGAATCCAGTTCTTACTATTTTGTTTTGCAGAAACAAAAGATGATATATGTTTTTCCATTTTTATTAACCCTTCTAGAGCAAAACATGGCCCTGCTGTCATCCTGCATAATGTTGGAATATGTGTTCCAATCACCTGCCTGCCATCTCCTTTTCATTTATGGGAGTCATTTGTTCAATTTTATTCAAAATTTACATTACTCTTGTCAACATCCTTCATGCGGCTGTCATAGGAAGGATTTACCTGTGTCAAAAGTATGAAAATTTGTAGAAAGGAAAAACTAACAATGAAAGAGTCAATTGTAACCCCGACCACTAATCTCTAGCAGGAATGCAGCGCCTAAAGTTACTTGTGGTTGATGTAAAATGGGATTAATAAATTCATATTGTATATTTGTAGGAAGAACTGGATGGCCTTGCGATGAACTACATTGAGCGCTTCAAAATTTACTATGTACTCAATCAGGTCAGTTTTTCTTTCTTATGGTGTTTATCTACTATATTTAATTTCCACTCCTCAATCCTTTTATAGGTGTTTCGATGTATTGTTTTGGCTATCTTGGAAATGAAAACATTTCGAAAACAAAATAGAAAAAAATAAAAAATTTGAAAATTTATTTTCAAAATATTCCTCATCAAAATATATCGAAATATGTTGAAACACTTCGAAACATTGGTGGAAATATGTCGAAACATCTTAAAACAACTCGAAACATCCCAAAACACCTTGAAGTATTGAAATTTCGATTCAATCATTGATCATTTTAGTCTCTTTTCAAACGAAGACGTTTCAACCGTTTCTACCGTTTCGGAACCATATATTGATCTATTTTTAATCTTTTCTCAAGGTGCGGGTGCCTCCCTTTTTTCCTTTCTAGATGCCTTGACTTGGAACAGAAAAATATTAGAGGCCCCTACAGGAGCTCTTGCCCTACTCCCAACCTCCCCCCACTCCCCAAAAAAAATCAAAAAAAGGAAAAAGAAAAAAGTGGAGCTCTTGGAAGTTATTGATGACCACAAATAGTTTTAGTTTAGTATGACTACTCATCTTTGTCAGCTAATCATTCAACTTAGTCGGTGAAACAAAGTTGTGTGATGCGCTCAAAACTGCCTGTCTGGCTTTTGATAGTTCATTTGATGGTTGCTATTGGCACACTAAGCAATCACCATTCGTTTGAGGGGTGCGAAACTATAGCGGGGGATGAGTAAACTTACAAGTACATCAGAGCTGACGTGCTTGTGTGCCTTCCCGCAGTTTTATATAAGTATGAAAAAAGGAAACACCATTTATGTAGCTGAACCTAAACAGTTGAGACAAGATTTTGGTGAATTGAGTTTGAAAAAAAAAAATGAGGACATGTAAGATGGGTCCCACTTTTATAGGCATCAGGTTGATGCCCTTAAAAGCTTGTGTGTAGGTAGACCTACTTAGGCGTTGTGTGTGAAGATGCACTAATTGGTCGCTTAAACACTTCTGCAGCCACCTGAAGTATGGGATGAAGGTGTTGGATTTGTATCCAAGGAAATGATCCAAACCCATTGCCCAGCACCTGCCTCTGATATTCAGGTATTTTTTGAACTCTTCACATTTGCTTTATGTGAATACTTTAAACCTCGTACCTGATTTTACAGCAGTCATCACATTTACAAGTCATGATCAAAATTAATAAGGAAATGGTAATGATGAAGCACTGATTATTAAGGTGGAACCTGCAGATTCTGCGGTGTGGTCCACCACCGATGAACAAAGCGATGGCTGCCCACCTTGATGCTCTTGGATATGCACCAGAGATGCAGTTTCAGTTCTGATCCTCGTGGATTATTAGCCTTAATGGAAAACCACAATTAGGCCCTCCATCGTTTGAGCGAAAAACATTTTTGCTCGGTTTGTAGTATAAGCAGGTATCTGATGGGAACTCTAGAAGCATTGGAAGAACTATGAACTTCATTGCTTTGAATCTTTAATAAAGGATTTCTCCCCGAATTTGATTACAAGACGGATGTTATGTGGAATAGTAATTTGGTTTTTAGTATACTCTCCACTTATGTCTCGACTTTCCAACGCAAGGATGGGAAACACTTATGTTTGCTACCAACAATTTAAGTACTTGAGTAATGTTATTTAGATATAATTTATTGACATAATTTACTATGATCTTTGGATTAACTGTAGGCTCTATTAAACATTGGAATTTAGTTGTTGATTCAATGGTTTTAATATAGTTATATTATTTTGTTAGTAAATTATGTCAGATTTTTAGGTGATAATAGTATTATTCTTTTCGGAAAAATTTCATCCACATCTCCTAAAGTTAGGTCTAAATACAATGACATCCTTTCTTGATTCTGAAATTTCATTGGTACTCCCGGTTAGTTGTCTGTTTATGGGGCTGATGGTGAACATTGTTTTATAGAAATACCTTTTAGTATTTTATAGGATAAATTTCATTCACACCCCTTGTAAATAGATTTAATTTTAATAACACCTCCTCTCAATTTTGAAATTTCATTGCACTCTTTTTTAGTTATATTATATTAGTTTTCAAGTTTATAAATTTAATATTTAATTTTATGAAATTAATGTCTTTTATTTAATTTAAACTAAACTAACATTCATCTCATTTTTTTTTGTTCGCAACATTCATCTCATTAAATAAACACAAAAATTTAACTTTATTAAATTAATATTCAGTTATGTTAATTTAATATTTTATTTCATCAAATTAATATTATTTCTTTAATTTAACATTAAATTATTATTTAATTTCATCAAATTAATACAAAATTGATATTCAATTTTATTAAATTAAAATTTAATATATTAAATAGAATATTAAATTTCATTAATTTAATATTTAACCTTATCAAATTAATGTTATTTTTTTATTTAGCACTAAATCAACATTCAATTTATTCACATTTATTCAATAAACAATTAAATTTTATCAAATTAACACTAAATTAATATTTAAATTTATCAAATTAAGACCAAATTTATTCAATTAATATTAAATTTTATCAAATAATATTTAAATTTTATATGTGAAGGGTGATATGTGAAGAGTGGTCAGGTAACGTTGTGGAGGACAGACGATAACTGAGACGTTAGAAATAAAGGAGATTTTGACATTAACTTTATAGATTGTAATTTTTATTGTAGAGAAATTATATTTAACTATAAAAATTATAAAAACTTGATTATGTAACTAAATGAGTGATAATATGATGACTAATACTACAACAAAATTATCATGTGGCGCTTTAAAATGATAAAAATTCCTTGGGATCAGTTGAAAATAAATATAATTAATCTTATTTTTTGGTAAAATGTTAAAATTAATTTTTTTGTTTGTATATATTTTTGACCTTATTATGTTGAATGATATTTTGTGTCAAAAATAATTTCAATAGATATAAATATATTAGGGAAAAAATTGGTAGTATAGAAGGGTATTATAGGTATTTTAGGAAAAAGAATTGCATAACATTAGCATTTTTGATTTGTCAGTAACGTAGATTCATGATAAGGGGTGTGATTAAAGTGAACAAATGAACAAGAAGAGAATGTATTGAAATTTCAGAATTAGGAGGGGTGTCATTACATTTAGACCTAACTATAGGGGGTGTGGATGAAATTTTTTCTACTATTTTTTATAAAGTTTGTTTTGTGTTCAGTTTTTAATTATTTTTTGTTTTGAGTTTGTTTCAATTGTTTAAACAAAAACATGTTTCAGAATGATTTTGTCCCTATCCAAATAGGGTGAAATGCTGAAACGCTTGGTTGGCCAAGACTATTTATATCTATATCTATACTACTAATAAAAATGACTTAGGTGAAATTTTTTTGATTTTCTTATTTATCCTTCAGTAATTCTATAATGTCTATTTTATCCTTATAAAAGTGGCTTAAAGGAAAAACTTTTGATTTTTTTATTTATTGCTTGAATCGTTTTCCCTAATCTCCAAACATGAGCCCGAATTGTGTGTATATGGCTTATACGAGTTGGTGAGTGTCACTATCCCTTGAGTTCAAATGCAAGAAATGGAAAAAATCATGCGTGTGAACAAAAACGTGTGTGTATACAAAAATGCTTCCCAAGCGTAAAAAGACTTGCAATGTCATGTTTTATTTGGAATGATTATTCCAAGGTCGTCTCCTCAGGAAAGGAAATGTCAAATGCTTTTGAGGGTGATTTGTAAAGAAATGAAAATTGGAAAATCTTGTGAATTTTGTTTTGGTGAGTTGTGTTTTGAGAAGTATGCAAGAAAGCAAGGTTAGATAATCCATAGAGGTCATTCCAATGGGAATGCCAAATCGACTCAATCATTCAACCAATGGTGTCTCGGTGTTTGATTGATTCGTACGAAGTGAGAGACTAATGTGGTTGTGTTGGACAAAAGTATACCTTGTGAAAAGTCTACAGTGTATCAAGAGCCCACAACCACGTCCGCACTCAACCTAGTCAAACCAAACACTTTACACTACGAGGAAGAATGTACCCAAGAGGAAATTCATCTTGGATTAGCCAACTAAAAGTTTAGCTACTCATAATAAAGGCAAGAACCAACATAAAGTAAAGAGACATGGTAGTGAAATGAAGCATGAAACTTGTATTAATGCTAGAAAAGGTTTAAACTACAAGAGCAAAGTCATTCATACCCAAAATATAAAGCTTGAAGAGAAAATACCCAATTGTAGAAATGGAAATGCAAGAACACTTAACTAAGCTTGATTACAACTTAAATAAAAGTGTTTAGAGGGAAAGATTACAAGTAAAATAAAGCTTACTACAATGAAAATGGTGAAGGAAATGTAAAAACCCAACTTTCTCTCTCTAAAACTTCATCTTCAACCTTGGAGCTTCTATCTCTAAAAGCATGTAAAATCTGAATAATGGTGTAAGACTCTCCAATTTTCATCAATCATCTCTCCCTTAGCATGTGTGAACTGAATTGGAATGATTGGAGAGAGGTTGGACACTTGAACAAGCAAAATCAGTCCAAACATGCTCCTCCCATGGTTTCCCAACCACCCCTCTTATCTCTCTTGCTTCTCCTCTCTCTCTTACTTCAAATTTGACTTTAGGGGTTAGGAGAGCATCATGGGGTTTCAAACATGTGAGGGTATGGTTTGGAGGTCAAGAGGTGGCCCCCGGAGTAAATGGAGTCGTGTGAGCAGGTGTCTGGCAGATCTGGGCAAAACCTACCGGTAGGTTTTTTCTTGTAAGATTTTCTACCTGTAGGTTTTTGCCTGATAGAGGTAGAAGATTTCCAGTAGCATTTTCTACCTATAGGTTTTGAATCTTCTACCGGTAGGTTTTGAATGACTTTTACTGGTAGGTTTTGGTTGCCTTCTACCGGTAAGTTTTGTCTTGCTTTGGGATTTTCTTGGTTCCTTGAGGTCCCTAGTCATCCGTTAAGCGGTCCTTTCTGTCCCATTGACTTTGAGCACTTGGTGGGAGGCTTTATAGACAACCTTACTTGCTCTTTACATACAATCACATGAATCTCCATTAATTGTGAATTTGAAAGCATTTCCCCCAATTTTCACCACAAAACAAGTAAAATTGGTGCAATAGAGATGCATGAAGCGCAATATTCTATACTCATCACACCCCCCAACTTGAGTTTTGCTAGTCCCTAGCAAACTTTATTTTGAAACTACACTACATAAAAACAACAATTCCATTCATATTAAACAATTCACATATCAACAAAATACTCAAATCATAATGCAATTATGTAAATGAACTTGGGGCAAAATGAAACAAACAAAATGTGGTTCTTTCATTCAGAATTGCACGAGGTTCAGTACAAATGTTTTGAGACAGAAACGACCTGTGATCCTAGAGACTCTTCTATTAGGCCTACTACCACTAAACCACTATGTACAATCTACCAAAAACAACAAAACAAGAGTGGTCTCTCTCTATCTCTACTCCTCCGCGTCGTCACCCGACACATTATCATCCCCTTCATCATCGTCATCGGTCTCCTCATCATCAGACTCCTCCACCTCTCAGACAGTCGAGCCCCTGTGGGCAGAAGTGGATGGCCTGGAGGTGGAAGGTGGTGGCACTTCGGGGAGAGGCTCTCTTGGGAAAGTCCTCTCGAAGATCCTAGTGACCATCAGCGTCAGCAGCTGCATAGTCCCACTGAAATTGTCCAGCCTCCTCTTGATTGCATCTAGGCGCTGAGGGACCGTGCGGGGTAGGGCAGTAGTGGATGGCCCAGAAATGGAAGGTCCCGCTGTAGTTGGCTCGGCTCTCGGTGGCCTTGCTCCTTCTTCCCTCTGGGCGGACCCTCCTGTCATGGCCGACCTCTTCATACTGCTGGACTTGCCTGTAGCTCCAAACTCTGGCGAAAGGGTCACATCAGTGGGGCTGCCCTTTACTTTGTTATGTGCTTGATGTTTTTCGTTGTATTCCCTAATCTCCGGTAATCTTCCCTCAATTTGCGTATGGCTTATAGGGGTAGGGGAATGTCACTCTCCCTTGGAATGATGCAAGAAATGGGGAAACAGAATAATGATGGGATGTGAATGAAATGTGTGTGTGTGAACAAAAGTGCTCCCCAAGCGCAGGGAGACTTTCGAGTGTCGTGTTTTACTTGGAAATCGTATTCCAAGGTCGTCTCCTCAGAGAAGGAGGTGAATCGCATTGAAGGTGATTTTGGTGATGAAAAAGAAAAGAGCAAAAATCTTTTGATGTTTGAGTTTGGTTTGTGATTGTGTTTTGATGAAATTGAAATGGGAACAAGTGTTGGCTAATCCGAAAGGGTCATTCCACTGGGAATGCCAACTCAACTCGAGACCTTCCCCTAATGGTGTCTAGATGTTCGATTGATTCGTGGGAAGTGAGAGACTAGGATGGAGGTGAGGATCTAAGCATACCCCGTGACAAGTCTACGGGATATCAAAGACTCACAACCATGTCCACACTCAACCCAATCAAACCGAATCAACATACACTACGAGGAGGAAAAAAAATGAGTTGAAATGGCATACCCAAGAGGAGTTCTCCCTTGGACTAGCCAACTTAAAGTTTAGCTATTCATATTTAAAGCAAGAACATACATGTAATGAAGAGACATTGTAAAGAAATGAAGATTGAAATTTAGTTTAATGCAAGAAAACTTAAACTAAGACTATAAACATTCAATACCCATTTTAAAACTTGAAATGAAGAAAACTACCTGCAACAATGGTGAAAACCAAAATGGAGAACTAAACTTGCAATGTGCTTGTAATAAATGACATTAAAGGCATTAAATGAAACTTACAGGAGTCTTACAGAGGATTACAAGTGAAATGGATGAAAGAAATGCAAGAAATCTAAGCTGTCTCTCTCTAACTATGTCTTCTACCTAGAGCTTCTCTCTCTATAATGCAATACAGCTGAATAATCCATAATGAATGATACATTTTCGTCCATAGAGAGCTCCATAGGTGTGTTACAGGCTTTACACCAGAAGGGGGCTGATTGGATGCATTTGGCAGGCTAGGACAGGCCTAGCCTGCATCTCCCCTGCATTGCCTCTTCTCTCTCCTCCACATTAATGTCAATGCCTTTAAAGTCCAAGCTAAGGTGAGGGGAGGCCTGTAGATGTGTAAGGGATGTCAGGGGACAAGTGGGAGAAGTGTAGGTGGGACCCCCAAATGGCAGAGCTTGAGTTGCAGGCTGTCTGGGCAAAACCTTCCGGAAGGTCGACACAAACCTTTCAGAAGGTTTGTGCAGGAACAGTTAAAATGGAAAACCATAAAGCAAAACCTTCCGGAAGGTTCATTCTAGTAGACAAAACCTTCCGGAAGGTTTTCACCCAAACTGCATTTTTCTTGGTTTTTTCACTCTCCAAGCCTTCCTTTAAGCTATCCCCTCATCTTCATTGACTTCAAACACTTCAATGGGGGCTTAACTTGAATCATTTACATCTTTTTACCTGCATTTACACAAAACTCCATCAAAGAGAAGATTAAACGCATTTCTCCCCAATTTCACGACAGAAGCAAGTATAAAAGGGCATATTAGCATATAATATATGTAACATTTTTGTGCTAATCACACCCCCCAACTTGAGCTTTGCTAGTCCCTAGCAAACATTTAATTTAAACCACTAGCTATGAATTAAAATAAAATCCATACATACATACAAGCAAACATCCAAACACTTAAAATGCATAAATCATATTGCAATTAAATAAATGACTTTAGACAATAATAAACAAGACAAATGTGGTATTTCATTGATCATTTCCAAAAGTTCTTTACAATGGGTTCTAGTTCCAAACAAAACGGCCAAAACCTAAAGATGCTTCTACTAGCCGACACAAGAAACCCTAGCTATGTACAACCAAAATTCAAAACAAAATACAAAAGTCCTCAGTCATCCTCCTCATCAAAAGCATCATCGTCCTCGGTCTCGGACTCAGACTCTGACTCTAACTCCTCCTCGTCGTCCACCTCGACAGTCATGGAAGGCACAAGAGCAGTGGTCGAGGGTCTAGCAGGCTGCGGCGGAGGTCCTCCGAGGATAGGCTCACCCGGAAATGTGTGCTGGAACAGTCGTGTCACCATGACCGACAGTCCATGCATGGTGGACTCCAGCACGTCCATACGCTGCGCCATAGTGCGGGCTGGGGTAGTGGCAGGTGCGGGAGTAGGAGCAGCTGATGAAGATGGTCCGGCTGCTGACGGCTCTGGCCTCTGAGCTCTAGGTCTCTCTCCCCTAGTCCTGGCAGCCCATTTGCTGTTGCTAGACTTCCCTATGGCTCCAGTCTCTTGGGGGATAAGAACATCGTGTGCTTAGTGCTTTACCTTGGCGTGATGGCACAATCTGGTGACGAGGCTGCCAAAGGGGAGATTTGCCTTTGGCATTGCGGCCTTGGCAAACTACCGTATCTCCTCCCAAATCCAATAAGCCACATCTATGGCTACCCCTATCATAAATGCATGGAGGAGAGCCAACTTCTCAGTGTTCGGGTTCTTCTTCGAACCCTGGGGCATAAGGTTGTAATGGAGTACCTTATTCATTACCCCGTACGAGTGCTTGAGGCCCCCGACCAACGTTGTTCCTTTGAATGTGGTTGGGTCCTCATAGGTGAGGGCCACATAGTCCGCGAGAGTCCTACCCCCATCCACATTGTGTGGGTAGACTGGGGTAGTCGGGGGAGGCCTCTCGTATCATATCGCCATAGCAATAGTGGGGGTCACCTCAAAAGTTTTTCCCCTTACATTAGTCCTCAACCTACTCCCATTATCACCAAAAATAGACAACTTCTGGTAAAATTCACGACACATCCCCAGGTTGTATCCCTTAACCTCCTCAAACCACACATTTAATCCATGAGCCTCGATTACTCTCACAACCTCATCCCTAGGTTCAAGAGAAGCCCTATCCACATATCTCTCACATGTGACACCCTTCTCCTCTATTCTCTATCTCCGGGTGTCATGCTTAGCATTGGTTTGCCTCTCCTCTCTCTCTTGACCACTTGGGCCCTCTCCACTCCTCTTTCGGGAGCTAGAGCCCGTAGGTGGAGGAGATTCGGAGCCCATCCTTTTCGTGCGGGCCATGAGTATCAACAGTGCCCCTAAACCCACAATTGTCAACAACCACACCAAGAAGCTCTCCATAGGCTCAAACACCTCCATAGACATCACATTTCCATGAGCCATAGCAAAAGAGTTGAAGGGTTTGCAAAAGGATCAAAATGGTCTTGGGGAAATTGGGAAAAAGTGAGGACTTAGGGTTTGTGGAGAACACTAGAATTTTCGGCTAAAATACTTCAAAATCAACTTGAATCAAGGAAAGAAATGAGAAATTTGAGCTTTGGTGGAGTGTTTTGAAGATTGGAAGAGGTTTGAGGGAGAGGAGAGAGCTTGGGAGCTTGAGATGGATGGAAAATGTGAAGGGTTTTTCAAAAATTTCGAACTTAAAACCCTAGTTTTTAGGTTTTTGGGCAAAACCTTCCGGAAAGTTTTGCTTACTGCCTGAGGCAAAAATTCCAGTAGATTGGACAGAACCTTTCGGAAGGTTTATACACAAACCTTCCGAAAAGTTTTGCCTTGCTGCAAAACCATTCCTTATTTCAAAAATTCACATCCACTCCATCTTTCCTCAACTCCAAAACATCTTACACCCTATCTATGAAAACTAACCTACCAAAAACTCGAACCACACTTATGAACCACAATTGGTTGATCATGTCCAAAGTCATTTCCGAAATTGCAACATGATTTAAGATTTTGATGTTTTCAAAGTATAAGACATGGATTTCTAATTTAAACTACCAAAATGAATACCCAAAATGAAAAACATGAGTTCAAATAATAAGGGCATTCCTAAATCTTATCAAATATCGAAAGTTGAGCAATATTCCCCTATCCTTTAAGCATAGAGCTACCTAACACGTCGTTCAACTGCCCGAACCAAGCATATATGAGCAACACCATAGCTTTAAATGCTAGTCTAGAGTATGCACGTACACACTCATTTTCAAACTCGTGTGTGTGTGCAAATGGACATGCAATTTAAGTAGTTACACAATGAAATTCACATTCACTTTGGCTATCCAAATTAAGCTTCGATGCAACCTCACCAAGGGTGTCTCTCAACAATGAATCACACTATAGTTATCCTAGCATGCACTCCATGTGTACATGTGAGATAGAATCTTGTGCACCAAACGAAGTATGCTCACATATAATCAAAAAATGAAGTTCATGCATGAAAATGAGACAACCTTGGCATAATCTCCTGAAAGGAATGCTAGGGCATTAGATAACAAAATCAATCTTTCTTTTTCTTTCAAAGTATGCTATCCCCCATGCTTCTCTAGATCAATTAGGACTTCCAAGGGTCATAATGGGGCCTTGGGGTGATATTTAGGCAAATGAAATGAAGGATATAGGATAACAAAGAGGGTTGTTCTGAGTGAATGACTTTTATTTCCAAAACATCTCCCTTTTTATGGGATTTTTCAGTCCAACACCATCACCACACTCTTTGTCTCTTTTCTTTCTTTTCCATAACATTTTCCTTTTCGTTTGATCATTCTTTCTTCTTCTCACCCCTTTTTCTCCTTTACTTGGATTTTCATTCTTTTCTCTTCAGCTCTTTGAGTTTCAACATCATTCATCCCTTTTGTTTGAGTTTCCACACCATACTTCCTTCTTTTTTATGATCACTCATATTCAACTCTAGGAACAACCAAGGTGAGGTAGATTTTTATCATTTTGCTCTGGCTTGGTCAATTGTGTGGTATGGAAACGAATTTACACTTAGGGCTCAATCACGGCACTAGGGATAAACTTTCACAAGAAAAAGGGCTAAGGCTCAAAATAAATCAATGATGGCCTAAGATCACCTCTAGATAAGCATGGTGGAGCATTATGCATTTCAAGACAAGTCAATCAACTACACAAATGTACCTAACCGAAACAAGCATAATGAGATTATTGAACAAAATTTGAAATTTGAAGAATTGTTCCTTGAGTAAATATAAGTCCCCTCCAACAAGGATTGACACTAAAGCTCTTATGGGTTCTTACTCATCTCTACTATTCATGTCAAGCACTAAAATGTGAGCTCAATCCGTAAACTGTCAAAATTACACATTCAAGGTGTACATATTGGTGACTTCAAAAACAAACACATACGTGATACCCAAGCATATGATGAACTTCTATAATGTGCTCATATATTCACAATTCAACACAAAGATCAACATGTCAACAACCCATAGCAATCTTAATAAGGGAATACAGATCAACATTCAGATATTTTCTCAAAAATTTTCACATAATTTGCAACTATTGTGAACAAAAATCTGTATGATATGTGAAAGGTGAATTTTTCACCACAAAAATTTGTATTATCAACAAAAATTTCCACAAACATTGGTGTATCATACAAATGGTGCACCTCACCCCCCAACTTGATTCATGCATTGTCCTTAATGCAACAAAAAAGATATGATATTCAATGAAGGACTGTAAAAAGATGATTAGGGTTAGAAAACACCTCGCAATTGAGTTTTTGACAAAAACACCAATATCTGCAACTAAGAAAACAACACTATACAAGAATTTAAAGTAAGTAAACATAAACAGCTACAGTAAGTAAAAAGTAACTGTACACTAAAGATCATAAGAAAAGTCAATCCTCCAACAAGTCCGGGTAAACCGGATCCACCAAATCCTCCTCCACTCCTTGTCCTTCAAAACCCTCGAAGAATGGCTTGAGTCTTTGGCCATTGACCTTAAATGTCCTGCCATTCTCGGGGTTTGTGACTTCCACGGCTCCATTGGGATAGGCCACCTTGACAAGATAGGGGCCATCCTAACGGGATCAAAGTTTACCTTGAAAGATTGAGATACGAGAGTTGTATAAGAGCACTTTTTGGCCGGCCTCAAATGACTTCCTCACAATGGATTTGTCATGAAAGATCTTAGCCTTCTCTTTTGAAATTTTGGAGCTCTCATAGGCATCTCTTCGAATTTCTTCCAATTCATTCATTTTTAGTTTGTTATTCTCTCTGTCCATTCTCATGTTGAAGTTCAAAGTCTTTACGGCCCAATAGGCCTTGTGTTCCATTTCAACTGGCAAATGGCAAGCCTTGCCATAGACGAGCCGGTAGGGAGACATACCTAAGACAGTCTTATAGGCAGTGCGGTAAGCCCATAGGGCATCGATCAGTCTACATGACCAATCTTTCCTATTCGGGTTCACCATTTTCTCTAAGATATTTTTAATCTCCCTATTGGCCAACTCGGCTTGGCCATTGGTCTGTGGGTGATACGCGGTGGACACCTTGTGTGTGACACCATACTTATGCATTAAGGATGCAAATGACCTATTACAGAAATGAGACCCACCATCGCTTATCATAGCACGAGGCATCCCGAACCTCAAAAAAATGTTCTCCTAGAGAAACTTGACCACGACCCAGTGGTCATTGGTCTTGGTTGGGATAGCCTCCACCCATTTGGACACGTAGTCCACTGTCAGCAGAATGATAGGTAGCCAAACGACCCAGGAAAGGGACCCATGACGTCGATGCCCCAACAATCAAATATCTCGATAACAAGTACAGGGGAGAGGGGCATCATGTTCCTTCGGGTCACGCTACCCAAACGTTGGCACCTATCGCATTCTTTACAGAAAGAGATACAATCTTTTATCAGAGAGGGCCAATAAAAACCTGATTGTAGAATTTTTGCTGAAGTCTTCTTGGAAGAGAAGTGACCACCGCATGCTTCCGAGTGGCAAAATGCAAGGACATTCCGCTGCTCATTTTCCGATACGCATCTCCGCATGACTTGGTCAGGCCAGTACTTGAATAGGTACGGATTGTCGAAGTAAAAGTACTTCACATCCGCCATAAATCTTATTCGATCCTCCGGGATCCAGTGCGGTGGTATTTGTTCTGTTGCAAGATAATTACATATGTCAGCATACCAGGGACAAACTGAATGAATTGAAAGTAATTGCTCATTAGGGAAAAAATCAGGGATATGAATGTGCTCATCGGCCTCTTGCACCACCAATCGGGATAAATGATTTGCCACCACGTTCTCCACTCCCTTCTTATCTTTGATTGTCAAATTGAACTCTTGGAGTAGGAGGATCCACCTGATGAGTCTCGGTTTGGCATCTTGCTTAGACAACAAATACTTCAAAGCAGAGTGATCAGTATAGACTACTATCGGTGAACCAATGATGTAGGACCGAAATTTATCCAATGCAAATACTACCGCTAGCAACTCCTTTTCTGTGGTGGTATAGTTCATTTGAGCTTGATTAAGTGTTTTGCTAGTGTAATATATTACATAAGGTCTCTTATCCTCCCTTTGACTGAGCACTGCGCCTACCGCGTAATCACTTGCGTCGCACATAAGCTCAAAAGGTAAATCCCACTTAGGTGGTCGCATAATCAGAGGTGTAGTAAGCATGCTTTTGAGTTTTGTAAAATATGCCTCACAATTATCCGACCACTCGAATGGGACATCCTTAGACAGTAAATTATTCAAAGGTCGGGCCAATGCACTAAAGTCTTTAATAAAACGACGATAAAAGCCGGCATGGCCCATAAACGACCTGATATCCTTTATGACCTTCGGTGTAGGGAGGTTGGAAATGGCCTCAACCTTTGATTTGTCCACTTCGATCCCCTTCGCCGAGACGATATGCCCAAGAACAATTCCTTGTGTCACCATGAAGTGACATTTCTCCCAATTCAAGACTAAGTTCTTCTCCTCACATCTCTCGAGAACTCTCTCCAAATTCTCCAAACATCCACTGAAGGAATCCCCAAACACCGAGAAGTCATCCATAAACACCTCTACAATCTTCTCCACCATATCACTGAAAATCCCCATCATGCAACGTTGAAAATTTTCAGGGGCATTGCACAACCCAAAGGGCATGCGACGGTAGGCAAAGGTACCGTAGGGACAAGTGAAGGTGGTCTTCTCTTGATCTTCCAATGCAATCTCGATTTGATTGTAGCCGGAGTATCCATCCAAGAAACAATAGAATAAGTGTCCGGCTACTCTTTACAACACTTGGTCGAGGAATGGCAATAGGAAGGGGTCTTTTCTTGTGCATAAGTTGAGCTTTCGGTAGTCAATGCATACTCTCCATCCGGGTATCACCTTAGTCGGAATCAACTCATTATCTTCATTTGCTACCACAGTGACCCTCGATTTCTTCGGTACCACTTGAGTGGGACTCACCCATTTACTGTCGAAAATCGGGAAGATGATGCCCACATCAAGTAGTTTAAGTACCTAGTCCCTCACCACATCCTTCATAATTGGATTCAATCTTCTTTGTGGTTGTCGGGAAGGCTTGGAGTCATCCTCAAGGTAGGTGCGGTGTGTGCAAATGAGGGGGCTTATCCCTTTGATGTCGGCAATTGTCCAACTAATCGCTCCTTTATGCCTCCTCAACACTTCCAAGAGATCCTCTTCTTGCTTCTCCTCCAGTGTTGAGCTAATCACAACCGAAAATGTCTTTTCATCCCTAAGTTATGCATACTTAAGATGGGATGGTAATGGCTTCAATTCCAATATGGGTTTTTGCTCATTTGATGGAAAAATCTTCTTATCTTGGTGCGGAAGCTTCTCAAATGTAGGGGTCCACTTTTCTACCCCTTTCAAGCTCTCTGGCTCCTCTTGCTCATCAACATCCTCAATATCAACAATCTCCTCCTCTACTTTCAACATGCACAACGGCCCCATGTGTTCCTCCACCAAGGTGTCAATCCTATTGACTTCATGCACCTCTTCATCATCCCCAAGTTGCATGGACAAGTTGAAAACATTGAGATCCATGGTCATGTGCTTGATGTTATTTCCTTGTTGTTCCTAACCTTCTAACATTATTCCTCAAATGTATGTATGGTGTGTGTGTGAAGGGGAGTGTCACTCTCCCTTAGAATGATGTCAAAAGAAAGGGTAAGGGGATGGTGAAATATGAAGTGTGTGTGTGAGTAAAAATGATTCCCAAGTGTGTGTGTGTGAGCAAAAAAAGACTTTTGCGTATCGTGTTTTACTTGGAGGTATTCCAAGGTCGTTTCCTCGGGGAAGGATGTGAATCGTGTAGAAGGTGATTTTGGTGAAAACGAAGTGTAAAGTCTTTTGTTGTTAAAGTTTGGTTTGTGAGTTGTATTTTGATGAAAATGAAATGGGAAATAAGTGTTGGCTAATCCAAGGGGTTCACTCCAATGGCAAAGCCAAGTCAACTCAAGACCTTCCTCCAATGGTGCATAAATGAACGATTGATTCGTGGGAAGCTCAGGACAAGATGGAAGTGAGGATCCAAGCATAACCCGTGACCAGGCCTACGGGCTATCAAAGACTCACAACCATGTCCACACTTCAGTCAGACCGAACCATCGTACACCGAGGGGAGGAAAGAAAAAGAGTTGAAATGGCATACCCAAGAGGAGGTCTCCCTTGGATTAGCCAACGTAAAGGCTTAGCTACTCATGCTTAAGGTAAAGACAATAATGAAATGAGAAGACATTATCAAGAATTGAAGATTGTAGCTAAGCTAATGCAAGAAAACATAAACTAAAAGAGAATGCATTTAATACCCATTTCAAGCTAAGAAATTGAAGAACATAGAAACATTAATGGTGAAAGCTTTAATGGAAGGCTAAACTTGAAAACAACTTGAGATAAATGGCATTAAAGGCATTAGAGGAAGCTTAGAAAGATCTTACTTGAAATTACAATGCAATGTATGGAAGGAAAATGGAAAAACATTAACTTCTCTCTCTAACACTATTCATCTTCTTCCTTGACTCCCTCTCTCTATATTACAATGTATATTCTCTAATGCAGAATAATGAGTCTTTTCCCTCTAACAACATCCATGGAGTCATGCCATAGCTGTGTGATGTGATCTCCTTCCCTAGGGCTGCAAAAGAGTGGGCTGGACAGGGTAGGTGCAGACCTTGTCTGCACACCCAACATCTCTTCTCTTCTCTCTCCTCATTGATCACCAAGGCTCCAAAAGTCTAAGAAGAGGTGCAAGAGGGATGTCCATGGTGTTGGGAGTGTCAGAGGCAGGTAGGAGAATGTCTGGTGGGACCCCCAAGGTGGCAGAGCTTGACATGCAGAATCTGGGCTGTATCAGTACAACCTACCGGTAGGTTTCACTCCAGTAGGCTTAAAATACCGGTATGTCTGGCGGTAGGTTGAGGTCCAGTAGCTAAGACCTACCGGTATGGCCTACCGGTAGGTTTTCCCTTGTTTCTGCTAATTTCTTGATTTCTTCACCTCCTGAGCTATCTTCAAGCCATCATTTCATCATCATTCACCTCAACCAATATGGGAAGGCTTGAAGAAGCACAATTTATCACCTTTTATGTGCAACTATACCGAAATTCCATAATTAGCGCAAACAATGCATATCAACTCATGTTAACCTCAAAAGCCAGCACAAAAGGGATGCAATAGCACTTTAAATATGCAATATTTTGTGCTAATCACACCCCCCCCCCCAACTTGAGTTTTGCTAGTCCCTAGCAAAATTTATTTTCAAAACAAGATAACCAATATAATACTAAAACCATCCATTTAACTAAGCAATTTACCCAACAATCAAAATACAAAAACCATAATGCAATTATCAAAATAAACTTAGACAAGATGGAACAAAAACTGTGGTATTTCATTAATATGTTTCAAAGTTGGAGTACATGGAGTCAAACATCAAAAAGAGACAAAATATGGCCTACGACCTAAGGATTCTTCTACTAGGCCAACGACTCCATCCTAACTACGTACAATCCAACACAAAAGCAAAAATAGTGAGACTCTAATCGTCGTCCTCATCACCATCTTCATCGTCACCCCTATCAAAATCACTCTCACCCTCCACCTCCTCATCATCATCATCATCATCCTCCTCCGAATCCCCCACCTCAACTACTGTGGAGGCAGAAGGAACAGAGGCAGGAGGTGGAGGTCCATAAGCTGGAGGTGGTGGTCCACTGGGGAGGGGTCTTCCTGGAAATGTGTGCATGAACAACTCCTTCATTATCGCAGAAATACCTTGCACCGACACCTCCAACCCATGCACTGTCATCTCTAAAGTGTCCAGACGCTGAGGTATTGAGCGTTCTGGTGTAGCTGTGGATGGCCTAGCAGATGAGGGTCTCGGGATGGCAGGCTCCACAGCTGGTGTAGATGAAGATGGTTCGGGAGCTTCAGACTCTTGCCCCGAAGCCCTAGCTCGCTCCCTCCAGCTCATCGCCGTCCTCTTCAAACTACTGGCCTTGCCAATAGCCCCTGTCTCGGGAGGAGTAAGCTTGTCAAAGGCATAGGCCTTCACCTTGAAGTGCTGGCACATCCGGGTCACCAAACTCCCGATTGGCAAATTAGTCTTGGGCTTCTGTGTCTCAGCAAAGTCTTTCATTACCTCCCAAATGACAAGAGCGAAGTCAACCGTCATCCCAGACATGACAGCGTCCAAAAGACCTAGCTTTTCAAGATTCGGTGTCTTTTCTGCGCCTCTCGGTAGAAGATTGTAATGGAGAAGTTTATTCAAAAGCCCGTACGAGTGCTTTAGCCCTCCAACGTGAACAGTTCCCTTGAATTGAGTACGATCATCATACATCAAAGCCACAAGCTCAGCAATGGTTTTGGATCGGGTGACATTGTGAGGATAAACTAGCGGGAATGAGGGTGATCTCTTATACTTTCCAAAGAGAGTGGCAATAACCTCTGGGGTCACCTCAAACATATTTCCCCGTACATTCGATCGCAAACTCTCGACCCCATCCACCTCCACCACCTTGAGTGTTTGGTAGAATTCCCGGACCAACGAAAAATTGTACCCATCAACAGGCTCAAACCAAAACTTCATCCCATGGGCATCAATGAGACGGACCACCTCGTTCCTCAGGCCAAGTGAGATGTGGTCAAGGTGCCGCTCACATGTTACATTCTTCTCCTGGATCAGTTGATTCCTAGCCTCATGTCTGGCCTTTTTCCTTTGCTCATTTCTATCCCCACTCAACCCTTCACCGCCTCTCTTGTGATTGGAAGGCTCCTCGGGTTGAGAGGAGTCGGGTCCGACTCTCTTGGTTCAGGCCATGCAAAGCAACAGTGCCCCCATAGTCAGGATTGTGAAAAAGAACAAGAAAAGACCCTCAATAGGATCCATAGCCTCATGGACGATCTCCACATGACGAGCCATTGAGAGTGTTTTTGGGGAATTTGAGAAATAAGGGGAGAATTAGGCTTGAAGAATTTTCGGCACTTCTAGGGTTTCAAGGTTAGGATCCACAAAATCTCAGCACAAATGATGGAGATTTGAGAGATTGAAGGAAGGGGAGAGTGATTTGGAAGCCTAAGAAGGTTTTGAGTGAGAGAGGAGTGTTATAGGGCTCGAGATTAAGGAGGAAAGTGAAAGGTTTTACCGAAAAACATTGATAAAAAGCCCTAATTTTAGCTTTCTGGGCAAGACCTACCGGTAGGTCGATGGAAACCTACCGGTAGGTTGCACACCAGTAGGCAAAACCTATAGGTAGGTTTTGCCTTAGTTGCAACATCTCCTGCTAAGCAACACACCTCCACTCCTCTTCATTTCAGGACCTCCCCTATACATTCTAACACTCTCTTTATGACCTCTACTCCACACTAATCATGTACTCCACTTGTAAATCACAATTTGAACCATCATGCCCAATTCATAACCGAAATTGCAATGTGATTTAAAATTTTGATGCATTCAACGCACAAGGCATGGATTTCAATATTTAACCATCAAAATGAATACCCAAAAAGCATTTTATATATTCAACAACACGGATATTCCTCAATCATTCAAATATCAAAAACTTGAGCAATATTCCCCTATTCTACAAGCATGGAGCTAACTAACACATTGTTTAATTGGCCGAACTAAGCACACATGAGCATCACTATAGCCTCCAATACTAGTCTAAAGTATGCACCTACACATTCATTCTCGAACTCGTGTGTGTGTGAATTGAAGAAGTAATTTGAGCATTTACGCAACATAATTCACATTTGAATGGCTAGCCAAGTTCAGTTTCGCTGCAAAAACTCACCAAAGGTTGCTCTTAATAATGAAATACACTCTAGTTATCCTGGCATGCCCTCCATGTGTACATGTGAGATAAAATCTTGTGCACAAAACAAAGTATACTCACATGTAATCCAAAAATGAAGTTCATGTATGAAAATGAAGCGAATTTGGCATAATCTCATGAAAAGAATGCTAGGGCATTGGGTAGTAAGACTAACTCATCCTTTTTATTTAAAATTATGCATCTCCCATGCTTCTCTAGATCACTTAGGATTTTAAAGGTTGTAATGGGGCCTTGGGGCGATATTGAGGCAAAAGAAATGAAGGACATAGGATACAAAGAGGGTTGTTCTGAGTGAAAGACTTTTTATTTCAACAACACCTCCCTTTTCACGGGATTTTCATTCCATTCTTATACCTTCACCACACACTTTGTATCTTTTCTCTATTTTCCTTAACATTTTCTTTTTATTTTGATAATTCTTTCTTCTTCTCACCCCTTTTCTTCCTTTTCTTGAATTTTCATTCTTCCTCTTTTTTTTTTTTCAACTCTTTGAGTTTCAACAACAATTATCCCTTTCTTGAATTCCCACACCACACTTCCTTCACTTTTGCAATCACTTATTTCCAGCTTTAGGAACAACCAAGGTAAGGTAGATATTTCTCATTTTCATCGGCTTGGTCAAATGTGTGGCATAGAAACGAATTTCCATTAGGCTCAATCACGGCACTAGGGATAATATTTTCACAAGAGTAAGGCAAATGCTCGAGATATTCAAAGATGGCCTAGGATCACTTCCAGATACGCATGGGAGGGCATTGGATATATAAGACAACATCAGTCTATTACCCAACTGCACCTAGCCAAGACAAACATAATGAGATTATTGAACAAATTTGACATTGAACAATTGCTCTTTGAGTAATTGTAAGTTCCCTCCAACAAGGATTGACACTAGAGCTCTCACGGGTCTTTACTCATCTCCACTATTTATGTCAAGCCTAAAATATGAATCCAATCCGTAAATTGCTAAAATTACATATTCAAGAAGCACATACGGTTGAGTTCAAAAGCAAATACATATGTGATACTCACGCATAGGATCAACTTCTATAATGTGCTCATGTGCTCAAAGTTCAAAACAAAGATCAACATGTCATTTAATCCATAGCACTCTAAATAAGGGAATACATATCAACATTCAGATATTTTTCACAAAAATTTTCAAATTTTCCACATAATTTGCACTAAATGTAAACAAAAATCTACACAATGTGTGAAAGGTGAATTTTCACCCTAAAATTTGGTATTATCCACAAAAATTTCCCACAAACATTGGTGTAACATGCAAATGGTGCACCTCACCCCCCAACTTGATTCGTGCATTGTCCTCAATGCAACAAAAAGATATGATATGCAATGAATGACAGTAAAAAGATGATTAGGGTTAGAGAACACCTCGCACTTGAGCTTTGGCAAAAGCACCAACATCTGAAACTAAGAAAAACAATGCTATACGACCAAGTAAAATAAGTAACATGAAAATGAAAATAACATAAGTAAATAAAAAGACTGTACACTAGAACACATAAAAAAAACTGGTTACTCCTCCACGAATTCTGGATACACCGGATCCGTCAAATCCTCCTCCACTCCTTGTCCTTCAAAACCCTCGAAAAATGGCTTAAGTCTTTGGCCATTAACCTTGAATGTCTGGCCATTCTCGGGGTTTGTGACTTCCACAGCTCCATTGGGGTAGGCCACCTTGACAAGATAGGGGCCATCCCAACGGGATCGGAGTTTGCATTGGAAAATTGAGAGACGAGAGTTATACAAGAGCACTTTTTGGCTGGGCTCGAATGACTTCCGTACAATGGATTTATCATGAAAGATCTTAGCCCACTCTTTTGAAATTTTAGAGCTCTCATACGTATCTCTTCTAATCTCTTCCAATTCATTCAATTCTAACTTTCTATTTTCTCCCGCCATTCTCATATTGAAATTCAAAGTCTTAATGGCCCAGTAGGCCTTGTGTTCCATTTCGACTGGCAAATGGCAAGCCTTTCCATAGACGAGCCGATAGGGAGACATGCCTAAAACAGTCTTGTAGGCAGTGCGTGATTAGTACTTAAACTTGACATATTATTATGACATTTTAAGACTAATTGTACTTTAATGGAGTTTAAGTGATGTCATTTCAGGCCCTAAAATGAACAAGGACCCAAAAACAACAAGTAACACACTTGGATGCAGTGCTAGTACATTATAGCCCAAAATTGGAGAAGCTTGGAACACTGTCACCACGTTCGAACGGCAACTCACGTTCGAACGTCAAACAAGACACTGTAGCAGACTCAGATGCTGAAGAGATGGCGTGTGGCAGTTAGGAAAGAAGACTGGAACACTGAAGTACTTGAGTGTCACGTTCGAACGCCAACTCACGTTCGAACGTGCACTTGAGTGGATTGAAGACCAGACCACTGCAGAGAGTTGGTACTGCACTTCACAGGGGACCTACAGATCACTCGAGTGAAAGGGGTCAGAGCAGATCTGGCGTTCGAACGCCCTCAGTGCCAAAACAGAAGCAACGTTCGAACGACCTCAGTGCAAAAACAGAAAGAACGTTCGAACGCCAACTCACGTTCGAACGTCATCCACAGACTGGCTGCAGAGTTGTTGACTGTTCACTTGGACTTGGGTGGCAAACACTATTCTTTCACCCCCCTACCTCCTCCTCTTGCCTATAAATACTCCCCTTGTTGGAGAGCTTGAGGAGCCAAGCATTGTAGGAAGTAGCATAGTGATGGAGGCTTAGACTCCCACTTTCATTGTAGTTAGTTCATTTTCCTTATGAAGTATTTATTTTAGAGATTAGTTTGGCTTTAGTCCAACATCTATTGCTTGTTATAGCAGTAGTTTTATGTTTATGTTTATGTCTATGCTTTCAATTCTCATGCATAGAAGAGAGATAGCTCCCATCTTGGTTGAGGAAGCAACCCTCCAATCTTTGGTTGAGGAAGCCACCCTCCAAATGTGACTAGCTTTCTTCTACTTTAATTGTTCATGCATTTCACTTCCATTGCTTGAGCTTCCTTCTTTCTTAGAAGAGTGAAACTCTTCCACTTTTCTAGAGCTTGATCAAAGCCGTGAAGGGTGGAACGTGATTCACCCATTCTTTGGGGAAGATTTGCTCCATATTTGTGTTACTCTATCTTTTAAAGTTCTCCACTTGGAGGGATGAGCATCACTCACTTTTCTAGCTTTACCCAAGCCATGAAGAGTGAGTAGTTTCTCATTCACTCTTTAGTGAGAGGAGAAGGGCATGTATAAGTTATCCGGGAATTATATTTGTGCAATGTTCTTTTATGCTTAACGTTTATTTTCCCCTATTATCGGATGATTGATTGCATCTAGCAAAGCTAAGGTACTTTGTATAATTGTGAGCCCTTTCTATGACATGGATGACTCCTGCATAGAAAGACTCATCAGTTCAAGGCAAGTACCCCGGCTAGATCCTCATGACTACCCTTCAATCTCCCCCCTTATTGTACTTCACTAAAAAGAATGGACTATTAATATCATGATTGGATGTCTTGTAGAAACACTTGATTGTTTGTAGACGGGTTAAGTCTCGGCACAGGCAATGCTTGTAAACTTCTAGAAAGACATCGGAATCATGTTCTTAATTCTCACAATCCATCTTTATCTTCCGATTAACTTACTGTTGACACGGGAGTTAATTGAGTTATCAAGCACAATTATGATAAACCGGATAACTAACTACATGTCCAGATCCTTGCACTAAAGAGTGACTCTTTTTTTTTATTAACATTCATTTCCTAATTTGTTAAGAAAATCTCCTGGAAAGAATCTTATATTCTGTCCAGCAAAACCCACATCTCACAGCAAATCCAAATCAAAAAAAAATGTTACCACCAAAAGGTCTCTACCACTGCTTACCTTAGAAATATCAACAAAAGTTCCCTGTGGATTCGACTCCGGACTCAAACCGGATTATTACTACAGCTTGACCACCTGCACTTGGGTATACATCGGATAGATAGCTGTCAGTGCGGTAAGCCCAAAGAGCATCAATCAGTTTATATGACTAATCTTTCCTATTTGGGTTCACCGTCTTCTCTAAAATATTCTTAATCTCCCTATTGGCCAACTCGGCTTGGCCATTGGTTTGTGGGTGGTATGCGGTGGATACCTTATGGGTGACACCGTATTTATGCATCAAAGATGCAAATAGCCTATTACAGAAATGTGATCCACCATCACTTATCATCGCACGAGGCATCCTGAACCTCGAAAAAATGTTATCTTTCAAGAATTTGACCACGACCCGGTGGTCATTGGTCTTGGTTGGGATGGCCTCCACCCACTTGGATACGTAGTCCACTGCCAGTAGAATGTATAGATAGCCAAATGACATAGGGAAAGGACCCATGAAGTCGAAGCCCCAACAATCGAATATTTCTATAACAAGTATAGGGGAGAGGGGCATCATGTTCCTACGGGTCACACATCCCAAACGTTGGCATCTATCACATTCCTTACAAAATGAAATACAGTCCTTTATTAGAGATAGCCAGTAAAAACCTGATTGAAGAATTTTCGCCGAAGTTTTCTTGGCAGAGAAATGACCACCGCATGCTTGTGAATGACAAAATGTAAGGACATCCCGTTGTTCATTCTCCGGTACGCATCTCCGCATGACTTGGTCAGGGCAGTACTTGAACAGGTATGGGTTGTCGAAGTAAAAGTACTTCACATCCGCCATGAATCTCCTTCGATCCTCTGGGCTCCACTGCGGTGGTATCTGTCCTGTTGTAAGATAATTACATATGTCAGCATACCATGGACAAATGGAATGAATTGAAAGCAATTGCTCAACAGGGAAAAAATCTGGGATATGAATGTGCTCATCGGCCTCTTGCACCACCAATCGAGAAAAATGGTCCGCCACCACGTTCTCCACTCCCTTCTTGTCTTTGATTGTAAGATTGAACTCTTGGAGTAGGAGGATCCACCTGATAAGTCTCGGTTTGGCATCTTGCTTAGACAACAAATACTTCAAAGCAGAGTGATCAGTATAGACTACTATCGGTGAACCAATGATGTAAGAACGAAATTTATCTAATGCAAATACTACCGCTAGCAGCTCCTTTTTTGTGGTAGTGCAATTCATTTGAGCTTCATTAAGCGTCTTGCTAGCGTAGTATATCACATAAGGTCTATTATCCTCCCTTTGACCGAGCACTGCGCCGACCGCGTAATCACTCGTGTCGCACATAAGCTCAAAAGGTAAATCCCACTTGGGTGGTCACATAATCGGAGGTGTGACAAGCATGCTTTTGAGTTTTGTAAAAGATGCCTCACAATCATCTGACCACTTGGATGGGACATCCTTAGACAATAAATTGGTCAAAGGTCGGGCCAATGCACTAAAATTTTTAATGAATCGACAGTAAAAACCCGCATGGCCCAAAAATGACCTGATATCCTTAATGACTCTCGGCGTAGGGAGGTTGGAGATGGCCTCCACCTTTGATTTGTCAACTTCGATACCCTTTGCCGAAACTATATGGCTGAGAACAATTCCTTGTGTCACCATGAAGTGACACTTCTCCCAATTCAAAACTAAACTCTTATCTTCACATCTCTCCAACACTTTTTCCAAATTTTCCAAGCATCCATTGAAAGAATCCCCAAAGACTGAGAATTCATCAATAAATACCTCTACAATATTCTCCACCATGTCACTAAAGATTCCCATCATGCAACTTTGAAAGGTTCCAGGGGCATTACATAGCCCAAACGGCATATGACGGTAGGCAAAAGTGCCATAGGGACAAGTGAAGGTAGTCTTCTCTTGGTCTTCCAATGCAATTTCTATTTGATTGTAGCCGGAGTATCCATCCAAGAAGCAATAGAATAGATGCCCCGCTACTCGTTCCAACACTTGGTCGAGGAATGGCATTGGGAAGTGGTCTTTTCTTGTGCACAGGTTGAGCTTCCGATAATCAATACAAACTCTCCAACCGGTGATCACCCTTGTTGGAATAAGCTCATTATCTTCATTCTCCACAACCGTGAATCCTGACTTCTTGGGTACTACTTGCGTGAGGCTAACCCACTTACTATCAACAATCGAAAAAATGATGCCCACGTCAAGTAGTTTTAGCACCTCGTCCCTCACCACCTCCTTCATAATTGGATTTAACCTTCTTTGTGGTTGCTGGGACAGTTTGGAGTCCTCCTCAAGATAAATACGGTGTGTGAAAATGAGGAGGCTTATCCCCTTGATGTCGGGAATTATCCAACCAATCGCCCCTTTATGCCTTCTCAATACCTCCAAGAGCTCCTCTTCTTGCTTTGCTTCCAATGTTGAGCTAATCACCACAGAAAATGTCTCATCTTCCCCAAGGTATGCATACTTCAAATGGGAAGGTAATGGCTTCAATTCCAACCTAGGCCTTTGCTCATTGGATGGGAAAATCTTCTTGTCTTGGTGTGGGAGCTTCTCAAATGTAGGGATCCATTTCTCTACCCCTTTCAAACTTTCCGATTCCTCTTGTTCCTCAAACTCCTCTAGATCAACATTCCCCTCTTCTTTCAACTTCAACACGCCCAACAATTCCAAGTGTTCTTCTGCCAAGGTGTCAATTCTATTGACTTCATGCACCTCCTCATCATCCCCCGGTTGCTTGGACAAGTTGAACACATTGAGATCCATAGTCATGTTCCCAAATGCTAGCTTCATAAGACTGTTCCTGCAATTAATCACAGCATTAGATGTGGCAAGAAAAGGTCTTCCAAGTATTACAGGGCTTTGGGAGCTAAGATTTGAAACTGGGTGAGTATCAAGCAAAATGAAATCAACGGGAAAGTAAAATTTATCGACTTGCACTAAAACATCCTCAACTACTCCCCTTGGTGTTCGGACACTACGGTCCGTCAGTTGAAGCGTGATTGGAGTAGGCTTCAATTCTTCGAGCTGAAGTTGTTGGTACACCGAGTACGAGAGGAGGTTCACACTAGCACCCAAATCAAGCAATGCTTGCTCTACCCGGCAATTTTCGATTGTTATGGCAATGGTGGGGCAGCCGAGGTCTTTAAACTTCGGTGGGGTGTTCGTCCTCAAGATTGAGCTCACTTGCTCGGTGAGGAATGCCTTCTTGTGGACATTGAACCTCCTTTTTACCATGCATAAATCTTTCAAGATCTTTGCACATGATGGAATTTGCTTTATGGCATCAAGGAGTGGGATGTTGATCTTCACCTGCTTAAACATTTCAAGTATATCAGCATAATTAGCCACCTTGACATGTGGCTTCAAACGATTAGGAAAAGGAGCAGGCATGGGGGAAACAAGCACACTATCATCAATCAATTTTTCTTTCTCAACCACCTCACTTTCTTTCCTCTCACTCACCTCACCCTCGTTGGTGTCACCCAAGGTGTCTTTTTCTTTTGGCAATATGGCTTTGGGTGAGGCCTTTGGCACAATGGTTTTATCAATTTGCTTGCCACTACGAAGGGTGGTAACCGCTTTGAGTTGCTCACAACTCATATTAGAGGGTTCAGATGACTCAATGCAATGTTGACCTCTAGGGTTTTCTTGGAGTTGAGCGGGAAATTTCCTTTTCTCTTGTTGTGATGCCCCCATGGAGTTTGTCAACTTTGTGAGTTGGGTCCTAAGGTCATTAAAAGCTGTGGCATTTTGATTGTTGATGGCGGTTTGATTTTGGTTGAAAGTAGTCTGACTTTGGATGAAAGTATGAACCATATCCTCCAAATTCCTTTTGTGAGGAGGTTGGTATGTGGGAGGATTGGATGGTCCTTGTTGGGGAAGCTTTGTGGAGGTGGACTTGGTGAAAAATTCTGTGGTGGTGGGTTTGACGAATACCCTTGTGAATTGGACCGGGGGTATTGAGAGCTAGATGCTTGCCCTTGGCCTTGATATTGATTTTGCCTAGGAGGTGCGGGTGGTGTGTATGCATTAGACCCATGAGGAGTGGAGTTCTCATTTCTCCAACTAAAATTAGGGTGATTGCTCCACCCCAGATTATAAGTGTTTGAATGTGGAGAGAATGATCGCCTTGGTTGGTTAAAGGAATTGACTTGCTCGTGATACGCTTCCTTAAGTGCCGGAATGTTAGGGCACTTCGATATGGAATGTTCCACACTCTCACAAATTGAGAAAAACTCCTCTATCTTTGAAACATTTGACACATCGTGCCTCCTATTGACTTCAAGACTCTCAACCTTCCTAGACAGTTTGGCAATTTTGGAAAGCAAATCTTCCAGGTCTCTCAAATCATAAATCCCTCCCCCTTGAGTTTGACTACTCTTTTGAGGAGAAGACCTTGGTATGTCGGTGGGATCCGTAATGTTCCATGATTGTGCATTTTTTGCCAACGTATCAAAGTAGTCCAAAGCCTTGTCGGGGTCTTTGTTCAAAAACTCGCCATTGCACATCATGTCAATGAATTGTCTATGGCTCGGTGTGATTCCTTCATAGAAGAAACTAACCACTTGCCATGATGTGGAATGGATTGCAACAACTCCTTGTACCGCTCCCAACATTGGTAGAATTGCTCATTGGGCTTCTCCGAAAAGTTTTGAATTTCCTTTTTTAAAGCAGTGGTCCTATGAACTGGAAAAAATTTATTCAAAAACTCCGAAAGCATTTGATCTCAAGAGGTAATGGATCGAGGTCACAAGGAATACAACCATGATTTGGCCTTATCTCTAAGGGAGAAGGGAAACAATTTTAAGTGAGCTATGTCCTCCATAGCATAATTAGCATTGAAGGTTGCAACTATATCCTCGAATTCCTTTATGTGCAAATAAGGGTTTTCCTTTTCAATTCCGTGGAATGTAGGAAGTAGTTGCAACATCCCGGGCTTAACCTGGAAGAGATGAGCTTGGACCGGTAAGAGGATGCATGTAGGTGTGGTGCTGCGGGTTGGTTGAAGAAATTCACGCATTGACCTCGCCGGAGGATCAATTGGGAGATTGTTCCCTTCATTTCCAGGAGGGGGAAATTGCATTCGTGGATTGCGTATTCTAGGTTCTGGCACTCCCCCACCTCGTTGCATGTTTGGGTTGACACCTACATTCTCAAAGTTATCACTTGCATCCTCGGGTGGGTCTTGGTCAATGTTCATGTTAGGGCCCAAGGGTTGTCTAACTAGTTGGTTTTGTTCATCCCAACCCCACATATAACAAAACTGTCTACAAATGAAAATATAAACAACAAAAGTATATAAAAGGATCAACGTACCTCAGCCCATGATGAACATCATGGGACTTACCTCCGTTGTTCGGAAATCACCTTCTTGATTTAACGCTTGCCTTCTCCGGAAACGGTGCAAAAAATGCTTGATGTTTATTTCCTTGTTGTTCCTAACCTTCTAACATCATTCCTCAAATGTATGTATGGTGTGTGTGTGAAGGGGAGTGTCACTCTCCCTTAGAATTATGTCAAAAGAAAGGGCAAGGGGATGGTGAAATATGAAGTGTGTGTGTGAGCAAAAATGCTTCCCAAGCGCAAGAAGACTTTTGTGTTTGCGTATCGTGTTTTACTTAGAGGTATTCCAAGGTCGTTTCCTCGGGGAAGGATGTAAATCGTGTAGAAGGTGATTTTGGTGAAAACGAAGTGTAAAATCTTTTGTTGTTAAAGTTTGGTTTGTGAGTTGTATTTTGATGAAAATGAAATGGGAAATAAGTATTGGCTATAATCCAAAGGGTTCACTCCAACGGGAATGCCAAGTCAAATCAAGACCTTCCTCCAATGGTGCATAAATGAACAATTGATTTGTAGGAAGCTCGGGACAAGATGGAAGTGAGGATCCAAGCATAACCCGTGACCAGGTCTACAGGCTATCAAAGACTCACAACCACGTCCACACTCAACCCAGTCAAACCGAACCATCGTACACCGAGGGGAGGAAAGAAAAGGAGTTGAAATGGCATACCCAAGAGGAGGTCTCCCTTGGACTAGCCAACATAAAGGCTTAGCTACTCATGCTTAAGGTAAAGGCAACAATGAAATGAGAAGATGATGAGCACAAAATATTGTATATTTGACGGCCTCATTACATGCATTTTAACTCAACTTTGTAATTAATTACTTAGAGTTAGCCAAATTTATGAATAATGTTGAATTTTTGATGTTGCAGGTAATTATAGCTTAAATGATGGATTTTAAAACCTTGCAACTAAGTGTGGATGTGTGGTGAAGGCATGGACACATTAGTTGAGGATTTGGAGGCTTAAAAGTGAAAGAAATCAAGGAGGTATCGATGTTTGGTAACAAAGGTGCCAGCACCCGCACCATTTGGTGATAGCACCTCGGTTTTCCTCCATTTTGACCATGATCTACTTTGAATCTTAAAAGGTACAAAACATGAACGTCGTAGATCTGGATGTCCTGTGTATTGTGTCAAAACTTTAGCTCAATCGGACGTTTGGATCAAAAGTTATGACAATTCTACGAAAACTGGTCCGGAGCAGAAGAGTACCGGTAGGCCATACCGGTACGCTTCACCTGCTGGAGTTTGACGTACTGGTATGCTGTACCGGTACGCTATGCTAAACAGCCCAGATCGCCTACATCTCATGCTCCACTTGCTTGGGGGTCCCACCTATGATTCTCCCACGTGCCCCCTAACATTTTCTGCATATTTACATGCCTCCTACACCCTTGTTGAAGACTTTGGAGGCAATGACATAGAGGAGGATGGGAGTGATGGGGGCAGCCATGATGGTTGCAGGCTAAGCTTGTCCTAGCCTGTCAAGGGTCATCATCTCACCTCCCATTGATGGGAGGCCTGCACACACATGCTAGGGACCACCATGGACGAAATTGCAAGGCTCTCACACTCCATATATTCAGCATTCACACAAGATTCAAGGGTGGCTACCTAAGCTTAGAAAGCTCCTAAGGAAGATGATGAATAGTTACATATAGAAGTTTGTATTTTTGCATTTTCCTCTCCATTTCAGTTGTAGTTAGCTTTAAATATCTTGTAATCTTTAATTCTTGTACGTTAATCTTATTTATTTCAAGTGTATTTCAAGTTTATTCCCATGTTCTTGAATCTACCATTAATGCATTTAAGTTTTCTTCACTTCAAGTTTTAAAATGGGTTTTGAATATTTTTCTTCATAGTTCAAGTTTTCTTGCATTAGTTCAAGTTCCATGTTTCATTTCTCCATTATGTCTCTTTACATGATGCATGTCTTTCCTTTTACCATGAGTGGCTAGATTTTTAAGTTGGCTAATCCAAGGGAGACCTCCTCTTGGGTGTGCCATTTCAACTCATTTTCTTTCCTCCTCTCAGAGTACGATGGTTCGGTTTGACTGGGTTGAGAGTGGATGCGGTTGTGAGTCTTTGATATCCCGTAGGCCTGGTCACGGGTTATACTTGGATCCTCACCCCCATTTCGTCCCTAGCTTCCCACGAGTCAATTGTTCATCTAAGCTCTATTCGAGGAAGGCTCCGAGTTGATTTGGGATTCCCATTGGAATGAACCCTTCGGATTAGCCAACACTTGTTTTATTTCATTTTCATCAAGAACACAAAATCACAAAAACTCAAACCAACTACAAGATTTTACACTTTTTCCTTTTTACAAAATCACCTTCACACAATTCTCTTCCTTTCTTGAGGAGACGACCTTGGAATACTCATTCCAAGTAAAACACGACAAGCAAAAGACTCCTTGCGCTTGGGGGGAACTTTTGTTCAATTCGCACATTTCCTATTTCATACATTTCATTTCCACCAACATTCCGTTGCCCCATTTCCTGTAACACCCCGCATTTTCGTTTATATATGTATATAGATGTATATTAAATAATGGTTGTAAAAAATGTGGAGATGTGTAAGGATGTAAGAATAAATTATATAGATTGTAATAGTAGGAGAACGCTAGAGATAAATATGGATTGGGAAGTTGGAGTTTCCAAGACGATTAAACTTGGAAAGGGTGACTAGATGAATTTCTAAATATTTTTAGGACAAAATAAGGTGTCCATTGAATCCGGAAGGTCGAACAACCTTGGGAGAGGTAATATGAGGTGTATTGGAAGCTAGGAAGTATTCCGGAGTGAAAACACACTTAGAGAAAAATTTGGGTAAAAAGGAGTTGGGACACCTTCTAGTATTTTGGTCATAACTTTTTACCCTTATATCCAATTGATCTGAAATTTTTACAGTAGATATTAGACATCTAGGGCTACAAAAGTGTATCTCATGAAAATTTTCCAATTCGACCTCTAAATGGGTCAAAATCGCGCTGGAAGTTGGAACAAAAATCTGGCAGTCCAACCGTACCGGTACGCGTACCGGTACGCCGAACTCCAGTAGCTAAACCGTACCGGTACGCGTACCGGTACGCCCGATAAAGCCCAGCCCGATCCGACTGCATGTCTTTCTCCATTTCTTCCACTATAAATACTTAATGCCGCCTCCTTAAGCCCCATTTCACCACTCCAAACCCTAGGTAGCTTTAGAAAGAGAGAGAGGAAGAGAAAAACACCAAAAATCAAGAGAGATTTACACCTTGAATAAAATCAAACCCTAGTTTTTCAAGAACCCACTTCTCCACCCATTCTCTCTTCTATACTTTCACTTCACCCTCACTCAAACCTCTTAGAACTAAAAGAGAAAGTAGCAAGGGAGCAAGAAAAAGGGGAAAAGGGAGTCTTTAAAGCTTGGGTTGCTAGAGATACTTGGTTGAGGTAGGGGATTTCTTCTCTTTCTCTTACATTGATGTTAGGGTTAATAAATATGTATGTTTTGATTCTTAATGATATTTATTTGCTATGGCTCCATTGTTTCTTGATTCTTGTTCAATTGTTAACATGTTTTACACAAATCCCTCTTTTGGTTTGAAAAACCCTAGTTTTCAAGAGTGATGGGTTTTCCTCTTGAACTCTTCCTTTATTCTTGATTTCAAAATCATAGTGTTTTGTGTTGAGTAATACAATGATATTGTTGTGATCTCTTGCATTTTTCTTGGTTGGTTATTGAAAATGTCAAATGCTCAATTTGGGGATTTTTGAGATATGCTTATAAATTGGGTAAATTGGTTTGATGTTGTATCTCTAATGGGTGTGGGATAACCATGGGTGTCCTTTGACGAGATGTCGTAGAATGGGTTAGTGCTTTGGTAAGACTAATCCATTCGTAGTGGGATTAGTGCTTTGGTAAGACTAAACCACTATCGCTCACGTGGTGCCGTGTAAGAGGGTTAGTATACTAATGCCTGGGTTGGATTTCGTCACTGCCATTGGTATGGTACACGCCCTTCCTAAAGGTTGGATATTTTTGATAAGATGTGGGTGTGGGTGTGGGCAAGACGTTACTCAATGTGTCGATTCATGTGGATGCCTTACATCATTGTTGAGATACATGTACATATATTGCCGGAAATGTTCAAGTGTGAGTTATCGTTCATTGTACCAAATACGATTTCTGCAAGAGTTTTGGGGTAGTATGGGATGCCACAAGAACTTGTGGAAATGGTGTATGGTGGGATGGATTATGTTTTAGGAATTGATTCTTATTGGTATCTTGTGTTTATTTATTCTTTTAAATTCCGTGATTCCTTAAACTTGAGATCTATTTAAAATGTCCTGCTTTTCCTTCAAAATGTTATATATGCTATTTGTGAAAATGAGACCAACCATTTTATATGCTTTCCTAAACTTTGTTTGAGTTTGGGAAGATTTTGCTACAGAGCTTCGTGCTCATCCCCTACAATTAACATTTTTCAGATTATGCTATAGAGGAGGAGCTTGGCGCTAATGAGCAGGGCCTCGGGGAAGCCTCATTAGAGGGGTACCTGGATCCCGAGTGGGACATTTAGAGATGCCTTTTACTTTTGTACTAGACTAGGAACCAGCATGTACAAACATTGTATAGTCTAGTTTTCTTTTGTAATTCTGCTGCGCTATAATAGTTAAATTTTTGAGATGTAAATGTCATGGTTGGGCATATTCTTTTGGATAATGATGTAAATATTTTATGAATGATGAATGAAGTTTAATTTATTGATGGATGATATTAGTGCTCTCATGATGTGAATGTTTTAGAATGTAATGCCGTCCAGGGTGGTATTTGGGGCGTTACATTTCCCACATCATTCTGAGGGAGAGTGACACTCCCTTCGCACCTACATCATATACACATTGAGGGATGATTTTAGGAGGTTAGGAACTACAACGGTTTTGATCAAGCATTTTTGGCGCCGTTGCTGGGGAGGGTAAAGCGTCTAGTTCGAAGGTGATTTTGGACGGCATAAGTAAGTCTTGTGATTTTCATCACGGGCCAAGGTATGTCATCTTATTTGTAAATAGTTTGTTTTAGTTTGTGTTTTTTGTTATGTTTTCTAATTTTAATAAAAATGTGTTAAATGCCCCATATTTTGAAAATGTGTGTGAGGTTTGTGATGAGGATGGACACATCACTAGTGAGTGCCCAATAAATTATCCGGTTCAAGACTTTGCATGCGAAGGTTCAAATTCAATTTTTGCCTCCGAAAATTTTTACCCCGACCATTATGTTACACCGAGTTATCCGAGTTATGGTTGGGAGAATGAACCTTATAATTTTTCATCTGATCTCACACCACCAAATGAATTTTACCACTATCCAACATATGAGGACTCAACCGAACAAGAATTGGAAAATATTTTGTGCGAGTTTATTCTATTTCAAGTGGAAGTCAATGCCCAAGTGGCCCAACAATTTTCTGAAATTAAAAATGACCTTATTGCATTGACTAATGCTATAACTACTATGCATGAAGAACAATATTTTGAGCATAGTCAATGTATTGAGGATAATCATTTCTATGGAATGCAAATTGATGTTGAATCTCCCACCACTCTTGAGTGTGAAAAATTTAATGATGATATTATCTCACATGAGGCTAATGAGCCCAAGGTCATTTTTCCATCTATGAGTGGTGTTGAGATTCACATTTCTCAACTTGGGGAGGGCATTGCAATGGAGTTAAGTGTAGAAACTTTCAAAGAGAAATTTTATACTCCATTGTTAGGATTGCATAAACTTGTCTACATCTCGGTTTGGTTGAGAATTTTGAATCAACATCCTTTCTATGTTTGGATAGATGGGTTAGGAAGGGCATTTATACAACAAAAAAATTTTAAAATCAAAAAAATCAATGGGCGCAAGCTCATATCCGAATTGAAACCGGATTGACATGTGCCCTTTTTTGTTTTGTTTTCATGTACATAGTAGTTAGATTTCTTTTATTGGTATATTTTTATTTTCATAATGTTGTAGTGTAGATTTTAGCATGAAGGTTGTTTACCTCTTCCTAAGTTGGACTCATTTCACTTTGAGCATCATTGTAGCAAATCTTATTGGGTATCATGTTCTAGTCTAAGTTGGGGGGTGTAAACAAGCTTTTTGTGTTTTATTTTTTTCGTTAATGTACATATATATATGAAAAAAGAAGAAGGGAGTATCTCATTTCCCATGTTACTTTCATTTTTCTCATTGCATGATCCTTGTCCATTGAGGACAATGCATGGTTCAAGTTGGGGGGTGAGGTGCACCATTTACATTTTCTATCACTTTTTGTATAGAATAATGGAAAATGTGAAAATTTTGAAAAATTTTGGTTCCAATATTGAACTATATTCCCCTATCCTAATGGTTATGGGATTTGTGATTACTTGATCTTCATTTTGAACTTTGAATACATGAACACATTATATAAGTTTATCCTATTGCTAAGAATATCACATACTTGTTTGCTTTTGAACTCAACCATAAGTACACCATGAACTTGTAATCTTCATAATTTACGGATTGAGTTCACATTTAGTGCTTGACATGAATAGTGGAGATGAGTAAGAACTCATGTGAGCTTTAATGCCAATCCTTGTTTGGAGGGAACTTACATTTACTCAAGGAACAATTTTTCAAATTCCAAATTTGTTCAATAATCTCATTATGTTTGTTTTGGTTAGGTGCATTTGGGTAGTTGATTGACTTTGTCTTGAAATGCATAATGCTCCCCCATGCTTATTTAGAAATGATCTTAGGCCACCTTTGTTTTGCTTTGAGCCTTGGCCTTTTTCTTGTAAAATTTTTATCCCTAGTGCTATGATTGAACCTTAATTGAAAATTCGTTTCCATGCCACACAAGTGACCAAGCCAGTGCAAAAAGATAAAAATCTACCTCACCTTGGTTGTTCCTAGTGCTAAGTATGAGTGATCATAAAAGAGAAGGAAGTATGGCGGAAACTCAACAAAAAGGGATGAATGATGTTGAATTCAAAGAGTTGAACGGAAAAAAATGAAAAATACAAGAAAAGGAGAAAAAGGGGTGAAGGAAAAAAGAATGATCAAAGAAAAAAAAAAGGAAAATGTTAAGAAAAAGAAAGAAATGAAACAAAGAGTGAAGTGATGGTGTTAGCCTAGAAATCCCATAAAAGGGAGATCTTTTTGAAATAAAGGTCATTCACTCGGAACAACCCTCTTTGTTATCCTATATCCTTCATTTCTTTTGCTTCAATATCATCCCAAGGCCCCATTATAACCCGTGAAAGTCCTAAATGATCTAGAGATGCATACTGATTAACTCTAATTAGTGTATAAATTAAGATGATTAAGTAATTAGTTTTGTAAGATAAAATAATTAAATATTATGAATTCTAGCTTGTGCTTAAATTAAAGTTTTAAATACTTTATGTTTAAAGTTTAGGGTCAAATGCAGAAATACTGGAGAATACAAGACAAATTTGCAAAGCTTGAAGTAACGAAGGACCAAGGTGTAATAAAGAAACATGGACCAACAAGAAGTTGACAAGTGGCAGCCCAAGAAACCAACACCTAGCACCACTGCAAGGCACCGCCTTTTGGAAGGTGGTGGTAGGCGTTGGGATGGCCCCCCTTGGCCGAGAGCTCCCCCACCTCTATAAATAAGGGTGCCTTCTTCATTCTTGAAGTCATTCCTTTCCAAGCCTTTCAATACTTCTCCAAGACCAACTCTCCCTTCATTTGGCCGGCCACTCTTGAGCCAAGAAAGCTTTCCAAAGATAAAAAGAAAGAAAGAGAGAAAGAAAAAGAAAGAGAAAGTTTAATACATAGCCGGTCCGTGATACACTTTTATTATTGCTCTGTATTTCTACATTTCTATTATATCTTTCTATTCGGATAGTTGAACTACCATCACTTTTGTGTCATGAATGATAATAAATGTGGTTGTGTTTCAATTGTTCCTTGTGAAAGAAGTTTTACAGTTTACCGTTTAATTTTAGTTGTAATGACGAATAATCACACTCCTTGTTTGTCTATAGCAATGGAGCGTGAGTAGTCGTTTATACCCTTCAAAATAAGGTAAACATATGTATAATATTGGTTAGATTATGAAAATGCTGATATTTTATTTATATGTTTATTTATATATGTATTATATGCTTAATGCATGATATGGTGATGTACGTAATTTTGGTGCTGTGCTTGGAATTACGTCATCAGTGTATCATAAGACCAGCCAGTTAAAGATCCACGGTGTTCCTACCGGTATGACTTGTCCTCCATTGGAACGTTGAGGATTTTCTACTGATGTGTGGTACAAAACCTAAATGATCCTCATGAATGGCTTGTCCTTCTGGGTTATTATGGTTTCTTTACTTACTATATATAACTATATTGATAGTCTAACAACCACGGTGTCCTACCAGAATGACTTGTCTTCCACCGGAACTCTAAGGATGTTTAACTGGCATATATATATATCACAGATGACCTATTGGGTAATTCAAGTATTCCTCATGAATGGCTTGTCCTTCTGGTTCACTTGAATTAGTTAATTGGTACGTTTATAACTAGTTTTCCTAAGAAGTTGCTGTGTTATGCTATATTACCACCAGTTAACCTAAGAAGTGGTTGTGTTATGGTTTAATATGTATGTATTTGCTATCAAGAGATCAATTGAATAACTCAAATATTCCTCATGAATGACTTGTCCTTCTGGTTTACTTGGGTTAATCAATTGACGTGGATATAACCAGCTTTCCTAAGAAGTTGTTGCGTTATGATTTATTACCACCAGTCAGCCTAAGAAGCGGCTGTGTTATGATTTATATACATTAGACCTGCCGATTGACTTTCCAGTAAAATGGAAGTTAATTGTTGTGAGGTAGCATTTCCAGTAATAAACCAATATAAAGCATATGGATCCTTAAACTGAAGGGTATCTTTTATATTTTTATCACTTATACGCTTTACTTACGCATTTTATTATCTCCGCACTTTATTTCCACATTTTATTTAAATTAAACTAGTTATCAATCTAAGCTCACATCACAAGCTATCAAACATCATACTACTCCAAACAACAACTTTACTATTTTTATTTATTTTACATACTAAATTACTAAAATCTTCGTGGGATCGATACTTGGACTTGAATCGAGAAAACTACAATTTGACCACTTACACTTGGGTGTATAATAATATAATTTAGACCACTAAAAGTGCAAATCAAGTTTTTGGCGCCGTTGCCGGGGAGTTATGGTAATTTGAAAAAAAAAACAAATAAAATAAAATAAAATAAAAATATAATTTATTTGTTTATATATGTTTATAGTTGGTTTGTTTGTTTTTAATAGTCTATGTCTATTCATTCATCAACAGGTTCTGTAAATCAGTCAACTCCTTCGTCTTCATCATCTTCTTTATCTTCATCTACACAAGAATCATTTGACTTAAGTATGGCTCAAAACGTACCTAGGGAGGAAGAAGCTAGAGTACAAGAAGTAGTTCAAAATGTCCGACCATTAAAAGAATATCTACATCCTACAAGAACTAATATCCCGTCATGTTTTGCTTTTCCAACAGACGCTCCAAATATTAATATTAAGTCAGGCACAATACAGTTACTACCACAGTTCCATGGTTTAGAAGATGAAAATCCTTATGTTCATATGAAAGAATTTGAAGAAGTTTGTGATACTCTGCAAGATAATTCTGAAATGGTCAAAATAAGACTTTTTCCATTTTCATTGAAAGATAAAGCTAAACTATGACTTAACTCTTTAGGAGCAAATTCTATCATAAATTGGCAAGCTTTACAAACTAAGTTCTGTAAAAAGTTTTTTCCTGTGCATCGTACTAATGCATTAAGACGTAAAATAATGAATTTTTCTGTAAAAGAAGGTGAAACTTTTTATCAATGTTGGGAAAGATTTAAAGATCTTCTTCAAGCTTGTCCACATCATGCATTTGAAAACTGGACTTTAGTCGTATTTTTCTATGATGCTCTTCCATCTGCAATGCGACAATTTGTGGAAATGATGGCTCGAGGAGAATTTATGAATAAAAAACCTGAAGAAGCATTTCAATTTTTTGATACTATTTCAGAGAGTTCCCAGATGTGGGACTCGACTTCTTCAAATATTGTGGAAAATAAGCCATCTACATCTGAAAGAGGAAAATATATTTTGAAAGACGATGATGATTTAAGAGCTAAAATGGCTAATCTATCTCGAAAATTAGAAGCCCTGGAAATGAAAAAAAATTAAACAAGTAGCTGTTGTTTTTTCTACTGATCAAGTATGTGAAATTTGTACGTTGTCAGGACATCCTACTGGGGAATGTCCAACTATACCTGCATTTAAAGAAGTCTTAATTGAACAATCTAATGATGTTCCAACTTATACTAAACCGTATTCAAATCCATATTCTGAGACTTATAATCCAGGATGGAGAAATCATCCAAATTTTAGTTGGAGAAATACACAACCTACAAATCAAACACAAGGTCCACCACAGCTACAAAATCAACAACAATATCAACTGTATTTACCTCCTTAGAAAAGAACTCTGGAAGACACTATGAATCAATTTATTCAGAGTCAAATGAATTTAAATACTCAAACAAATCAAGCATTCAATGATTTTAAAGCTCAAACTTCACAGAGTATTGAAGACATTAAGAGTCATCTAGCTAAGTTGACCCAATCTTTAAGTACGTCAGAGAAAGGAAAGTTTCCATCTCAACCTAAACCTCCACAAAGTCAGAATCAAACTAATTCTGTATCATCTAAAGCCTCGCCAAGTCAAGTACAAGCAGTCACAACATTAAGAAGTGATAAGGTAATTAATAAAACTATTAAACCTAAGATTCCAAAGAACATACGTAAGTCAATTCCTGTAAACGAACCACTTGAACTTGAACCTTTAGTTAAAAAGCAAGAAGTACAAAGTGAAAAAGATCGTCCATGTCCTATTCCTTTACCTTTTCCTCAAAGGGTCAAGAAACTCTCATCTGAAAAAGATCAATATGATATTCTTGAGTTATTTAAACAGATAAAAATTAATATTCCTTTATTAGATGCAATAAAACGAGTTCCTGTTTATGCTAAATTTTTAAAAGATCTTTGCACCATAAAAAGAAGAACTAATGTACCAAAGAAAACATTTTTAACTGAACAAGTTAATACTATAATACAGCATGATACACTTCTTAAATACAAAGATCCGGGTAGTCCTACAGTCACATGTTTCATTGGAAATTTTTGAATGAAACGAGCCCTACTAGATCTTGGATCTAGTTGTAATTTAATGCCATATTCAGTATATACACAATTAGGATTAAGTGAGCTAAAACCTTCTAGTATTAAATTACAATTAGCAGACCGATCAGTAAAAACTCCACGAGGAGTTGTGGAAGATGTTATTGTCCAAGTTGATCAATTCTATTTTTCAGCAGACTTTATTGTTATAAACACAGAGACATGTTGTCAGGCATGTGCATCTGAATACATACCTCTGATTTTGGGTCGACCATTCCTAGCTACATCAAATGCATTGATAAATTGTAGGAATGGAGTCATGAAGCTTTCATTCGGAAATATGACTTTGGAATTGAATGTTTTTAAAAGTGCAAAACGGCCTAGAGAAGAAAAAGAAGAAATACAAGAAGTAAATTATGTGGAAATTTTAACTCAAATTTTTTTTGAAAAGAACTTTCTAGAAAAGAAATTATTTGCATTGGAATCAATACCTGAAATTGAATTTGAAATTACATCTGCAAAAGATATACAATGTGAAGAATTATCCCCAACAATTGTGGAATCTAATGTCAAAGTTTTTAAGCCAGAATTAAAATCTCTTCCAACCAACTTAAAATATGTCTTTTTAGGAGAAAATGAGAGCTATCCAATTATAATATCATTGAAATTATCTAAAATTCAGGAAGAAGAACTGACGAAAGTCTTGAAAAATCATCAAAGCGTTATTGGATGGACAATAGCAGATATAAAAGGCATAAGTCCACTTCTATGTACTCATTGTATCTACTTAGAAAAAAATACTAAACCATTTCGTCAAATGCAAAGAAGATTAAATCCACATTTGAAAGAGGTAGTTCGCAAAGAAGTACTTAAACTACTAGATGCTAATATTATTTATCCTATATCTGATAGTAAATGGGTTAGTCCTACACAAGTAGTTCCAAAGAAGTCTGGTGTTACTGTAATAAAAAATCAAGAAAACGAATTAGTTCCAATACGTACAGTCACAGGTTGGCGCGTGTGTATTGACTATCGAAAGCTAAATTCTCTCACCAGAAAGGATCACTTTCCGTTACCATTCCTAGATCAAGTACTTGAAAGAATAGCTGGTCATGCATATTATTGTTTTCTAGATGGATATTCTGGTTATAATCAGATTGAAATTGCAATAGATGATCAAGAAAAAACTACATTTACATGTCCGTTTGGAACTTTTGCTTATAAAAGAATGTCTTTTGGGTTATGTAATGCCCCAGCTACTTTTCAACGTTGTATGTTAAGTATATTTAGTGATATGGTAGAACGCCATCTAGAAGTTTTTATGGACGACTTTTCAGTATATGGTGATTCATTTCACTTATGTTTAGAAAATCTGGAAAAAGTATTAATTAGATGTGAAGAAACAAACCTTGTCTTAAATTGGGAAAAATGTCATTTCATGGTTACACAAGGTATTGTTTTAGGTCACATAGTTTCTGAAAAAGGAATTGAAGTCGATAAATCCAAAATTGATTTAATAGCTAATCTTCCTTCACCAAAAATCGTAAAAGATGTTCGGTCTTTTTTAGGTCACGCTGGATTTTATCGAATATTTATCAAAAACTTTAGTTTAATATCAAGACCAATTTGTAATCTTCTATGCCAAGATATAATATTTGAATGGAATCATGCATGTCAATTAGCATTTGATAAATTAAAAAACATGCTTATTTCTACACCTATCATGCAACCTCCTGACTGGTCTTTACCCTTCGAATTAATGTGTGATGCAAGTGATTATGCAGTAGGAGCTGTATTAGGTCAAAGAAAAGAAAAAAAACCATATGTTATTTATTATGCAAGCAAAACTCTAAATGATGCACAAATGAACTATTCAACCACAAAAAAAGAATTACTTGTTGTTGTGTTCGCATTAGATAAATTTCGATCATATTTGGCTGGATCGTCAATTGTTGTATTTACAGATCATACAACTTTAAAATACTTACTAAAAAAGATGCGAAGCCACGTCTCCTGCGTTGGATTTTGTTACTTCAAGAATTTGATCTTATAATTAAAGATAAGAAGGGAGTAGAAAATGTGGTAGCAGATCACTTGTCAAAGTTAAATTATGATATAAAGGAAGAACCAACTCCAATTAGAGAAACCTTTCCAGATGAACAACTATTTGCAATAACCGAAGTACCATGGTATGCTGATATAGCCAATTATTTAGCTATTGGTACTATTCCTTCTAATTATACCTGGACTGATAAAAATAAGTTCCTAAGTGAGGTACGTAATTTTTTCTGGGAAGATCCTTATGTGTTTAAATACTGTAAAGATCAAATAATAAGACGTTGTGTACCTAATCATGAAATCAGTCAGGTTATTCAGTTTTGTCACTCTGAAGCTTGCGGAGGTCATTTTGCTTCAAAGAAAATCGCTGCTAAAATTTTGCAGTGTGAATTTTATTGGCCAACTCTTTTTAAAGATGTTCATATCTTTTGTTTAAATTGTGATAGACGTCAAAGAATGGGTAATATTTCAAAAAGAAATATGATGCCTTTAAACCCTATTTTAATTATTGAAATTTTTGATTGTTGGGGCATCGATTTTATGGGACCATTTCCCCCATCCTTTGGATATCTGTATATTTTGGTTGCAGTTGACTATGTTTCTAAATGGGTAGAGGCAATTCCATGTAGAAATAATGATCACAGAACGGTGATCAAATTTTTAAAAGAAAATATTTTATCCAGATTTGGGATTCCTCGAACAATCATCAGTGATGGTGGATTACATTTTTGTAATAACGTTTTTGAAAACCTGATGAAAAAATACTTGATTTCTCATAACATATCCACTCCGTATCATCCGCAGGCAAATGGACAAGCTGAATTAGCTAATAGGGAGATAAAATACATTTTAGAAAAAACAGTAAATTCAGATCGTAAAGATTGGTCTTTAAGATTAACAGATGCACTGTGGGCTTACCGTACTGCGTATAAGACTATTCTAGGAATGTCTCCTTATCGGTTAGTTTATGGCAAACCATATCATTTGCCTGTAGAATTAGAACATAAAGCATATTGGACAATCAAAATGATGAATCTTGATATAGATGAAGCTGGAATATCACGTAAATTACAAATAAATGAATTAGAAGAATTAAGAAATGAAGCCTATCAAAACGCAAAGATTGCTAAATCAAGAACAAAAGTTTTTCATGATAAAAATATCATGAGAAAATATTTTGAACCATCTCAAAAAGTTCTACAGTACAATGCTAAACTTCGGTTGTTCCCTGGAAAATTAAGATCTAGATGGACATGACCTTATATAGTTAAGCAAGTTTTTGACTATGGGGCAATTGAAATTGAAAATCCATTAACTGGAAATGTTTTCAAAGTAAACGGGCAAATGCTTAAACCTTATTATAATGGATTTACTCAAGATGTAACTTCTGTGCAACTTTTTGATCCAATCTATGTGTGTTAATTGTTATTTAATAATATAACTAATTCCTTGTAATTTGTTTGACATATTAAATCTCCTAAGTGAAAGCCAGACATCCTAATCGCTGAAAGACAACAAATTGCTGATTTTTCTCAATGTTGTTTATTACTGTTTTAACATTACAAATAGAATTTAATTTAAGTTGAGGAGGTATGAATGTGAACTTACTTTTTGTTTTTAGCATAATAATTTTTATTTAAAAAATTATGTTCATCTTTGTGACTGGCAGACGGTAAAGAACCGGATAGTAAGTCAATTTTCAATAATTTTTGAGTCATTTTTTTTCTTTTCTTTCTTAAAAGTTGAAAAATTGACGAAAAATTATTTTGGTTAAGTTTAATTTTACTACTTCACTTTTCAAAAGATATACATATGTTGATCATGCAAAAAGCTAGACATGTAAGAAATTTAGAAATATTCGAAAGTCAGGCAAGACTCTTGTGTGGAAAAAGTACATATGCTAAGCACCAACGAGCAAATCGTCTCTGTGCTTGTGTAAGATGTGGTCGTACAGAACATTTGAGACAATATAATAAGTGTGCGGAACCAATTTCAGGTTGAGCGTCAGATCGTTTACAGTGGATTAGGTATGGGCAGAGTAAGGATTATCCTGAGGCGCCATCCTATTCTACCCCGATGTTAACAAGATACGTGAGGAATGAAGTTAACCGTGTCAATAATGTTATTGAACCAGATAATTCTGACACTGACTAGAAATGATCAACTAATGTATAGTTTTGGGATTAAATATGTATAGCTGTAAATAAATGTAAATAACTATAGAATAAGTAGAAAAATCAGTAAATAAGAAAATAACAAATAAAGAAATAATAAAACCAATTCTTTGAAACGAAAAAGAGTGGTTAGCAAAGTGATGTAGAATATATAAAGTGGTATTTAATTTTGTAACTTGCAGGAGCAGAATTGCAGAAATTCAGAGAAACAATCTGTAGTTACAAATCAGAAACCAGTCAAAAATATGGATGCAAAACAACGAACAAGAAGGTCTTCCAGCCGAGCACGAAGGAATCAATCTCCACCACCTCAGGCACCTCTACAACAACCTCATCCAGGAAATATCTACGATGAGGTGATGTTTGAAAATCTTGAACAACAGGTCTGCTATGATGCTAACTTTATCTCCAAAACTATCATTGTTGAACGGCCGGTTATTTATGAAGATTTTAAAAATATAGGAATACAACAAATTCTTGATGCAAGAGGATGGTTACATTATGTCAGAATATCTATTCCTGCCTAATTCAAGAATTTTATAGTAATGCTGATATAATTGGAAGAAGCCAATTACGTGTGTTCATACGAGGTGTTGTTTTTCAAGTTACATCGGCTACTATAGCCGAATTTTTTCATCCCATGCAAAGACCACCCCACCCACAATATCTTTACATTGAATTACCTGATTTGCATGAAGTAGGGAGAGAATTGACAGGGAATCCAAGATTTGTTTGGAAGAGCCCGAATAATTACATAAAACAAGGGGAACTAACAGACATACATAATTCTCAGTTTGATAACAGCATACAGTTTGCTACCCTGAGATCAAAAGAATCAACTTTATACTGAGCAGGCTTATTTTCTATATGCATTTGGGATGGGACACACCATCGACCTGCCGAACTTAATCATGGACCAAATGTTACTTACAGTCAATAGAAAGAAACTCTCACTCCCATATGCTATGTTAGTTTCTCAGCTATGTAGGGACGAAGGTGTGATCATTAATCCGACATGGAAAACAGTGGAACCTCTTGGAGCATTGGATAAAACTTCATTAAAAAAAAGTCATGGAGCACGAATGGAAAACCAACCTGAAGCATCACCTGAACCACAAGAAGAACCGTTTCAAGTACCTGAGGAATTCATACCACTGACACCGCAAGAAGATCAACCATACATACCAATGGACGACAGAACTGATAGACAGATCTTACTGGAGATAGAGACCAATATTACTCAGATCAACAGATGTCTGGAGGAATATGAGCAGAATCAAGTACATTTCTTTAGAGAATGTTTCGAAGCAGGATCTTCTGCTTCCTAAACAGACTGGAGATTCTACAAAACAATTTGTTTTCTTTCACTCATCTTTTACATTATGCACTTTTATTTTATGCACTTAAATTATAAGTTACTTTATGTTTTAATTATGCTGTTTGTTTTGAACTTGTTTATGTTTAACTAGTTTTTTTTATATGGAACTCATGTTAATTCCGTTAGGAGGATTATTTTTTATAATTTACAGTTGAATTAGGTTAATATTCATATGCTTTGTAAAAATAACCTTAATCTGATCACGTGGGATTTTCATATTTTAGTTGTATATTATCTTAATATTTTCACTTATTCTGTTACAGCACGAATAGATTTCTTTATTTCAAAAACCTTGTGAAATATTACATTCTTTACATATTTAGTGGAGATGTATGACCAATTGAAGAATTGAGCCAATCTTCCTTGGAGAGATATTCTACATCTACTCGAATAAACATCTTCGATTCTACGGTAAACTTTCTTTCAATAATCTCATTAATTTTGTCTTGATTAAAATTTGTTAGATTATATTATTAGCATGATCCTAAAAATTCTTTTGGATAGGATTTATACAGATAAATAATTTCTGGAAAATGATCTTAGGCCATTTTTCATTATCTTTGAGCCTTGACCATTTCTTTTACAAAATTATATCCTTAGTCAACCATGATTGAGCCTAAAAGAGTATAAATTCTTTTCGTGAAACCCGAAAAATACCCGAGCCACATGAAAAAAAATTAAATCTACCTTTTGCTATCTAATTTTCTTGCATCCTCTTTTAAATCAGTATGATACAGAAAAACAAAAGGAGAAGGAAAAAAAATAGTGAAAAAAAAAAAAAAAAGAGTATTGGCTATTTAAAGAAAAGAAAAAAACAGAAAGAAAATAGCCAAGAAAGTGAAAAATGGAAAAATAAAAAAGGATAAATATGCAAAGTCTTAGAAAGCTAAGAAGAGGTATGCCACAATACAAAGAAAGGATAGCCTTTGAATCCCATAGACGTTGTTTCTTAAACCTAAACCAATGGCCACGTTACAACCCAAAGAAAGTCTTTTTTGATTCCAGAAATTATGTATCTATATTAATCCTATCTATCTATCCATAACAGGAGAATGTTAATAATATGTCTAATATAGTGTTCATATCCGATCATGAGATTATTTCAAATTCAATTTTATTCAAATACCCGTTCTTTAGATATATTACATGTGATATTATTTGCTTTGTTAACAATATTCCAAATCACATGTAACAATTGAGAGGATAGTCACTATAATGTATGTGTATTCTCTACCGAGTGTATTACAAGAAAGGATTGACATCAAGACTACCACGAAAGATAGTAATATTTCTTGAGTGATGTTTGAAACAAAAGAAATCAGTACACACACAAGTTTTTATAAAAATATATAGATAATGTTACAACTAACGTGTGTTACTCTTGTAGTGATCGGAGAAAGGAAATATTGTAATAATGCACAGGAATATTGATTTAATTTTAATTGTGAAAAGTATGAGTTATAAACTCCTAACTCCTGAAGTTTGTAGGCAGCTTCACTGAAAACCTGCACGAGACAACACTCGTCCACTAGGGATCACCTAGAGGTTTAACGACTTGTTGCATATGCTAAATGCAATCGTTAAAAAATCTACGAAAATAAGTTTACCTCTATTATGTTATTTTTATTTTGTGAAATAATTTCTATAATTTTTGTTTACTAGGGACTAGTAAAGTTTAAGTTGGGGGGTGTGATTAACCCTAATTAGTGTATAAATTAAGATGATTAAGTAATTAATTTTATAAGATAAAACAATTAAATATTATGAATTATAGTTTGTGCTTAAATTAAAGTTTTAAATACTTTATGTTTAAAGTTCAGGGTCAAATGCAGAAATACTGAAGAATACAAGACAAATTTGCAAAGCTTGAAGTAACGAAAGACCAAGGTGTAAAACCCGGGTAAATTTGAACTTTTGTGAAAAAGGGTAAAACACTAATTTGTCACTACGGTACAGGTTATAAGCCTGAATTTTTCTAGAGCTTGGATGACGAAACGGACCTCATCGTTGGATTCGTCTCGCGAAATCTAGTTACCCTGTCAAATTTCATTGAATTCCGAGTTAGTCGGAATTTTCACGTTTTACGAGATGGTCGGGCCTCGGGTGACCCAAAAATGAAATGTTTAATAAAATTTTAAAGTTTGGAAAATAAATGGAGGCAAGTTAAAATAAAAATATTTTGAACTTAAATCGGAGCGAAATTTAATCGTTTCGGGGCGAAAACGGACCCGGGAAAGAAGGGCCGTGTGGCGCATTGTGGGCCAAGTATTTAGAGAGTATAAATAGGGGAGAAAATCATATTTTCTCCCCATTTTTGCTTCAGCCGTTCAACGTGAAAACAAGAGAGGGAAAGCTAGGTTTTTCTCCACCTTCTCTCTAAGATCTTCGTCTCTACGGAGCTCAAATCCACTCGAGCCAAGAGGGAAAGTTGTTCTCCTCGCCAAGGGCTACAAAACCCTACCAAGCAAGACGGATTTCACCGAAGTTCCAAAAACGAGCTTGGAGAAATCAAGGGTTTTGGGCAAAAATTGGGATTCTTGAAGGTGTCTACCAAGTGAGTTTACGCTTCAAGAGGTAGGGCTCCCTCCTACTAAGGTTTATTCCAAGCCTAGTATGTTTTGTGAAATGGGTAGGTTGATAGATTATATATATCGCTTGCCTATTGTTGTAAATTGGGTGAAATGGGTATTGAAATGGGTAAAGATAAATCCCAGCTTGGATTGGTAATTAGAAATTGCTAAATGTGATTTCTAGAATTGGATATGTGAAATAGATCCAATGTGATTCTTGTGTTATATGAATTTGTGGGCATGTTATGTGTTTACATTATGCCTTGATGAATATGGGGTGTTGGTAGCATGATTATGTGATAACACACTTGGAAATTGAGTTGTGTAAGTGGTTGATATATATATATACATGCTTGCGATATATTAACTTTGTAAAGAATCATGGGAATTACATGCTTATGATATAATTTTGCGATGGAATATGTTAATTGTGTTGAAAATGTTCAAATGTCATTCTTAGCATATTGAACATTGTATCATTGTCGAAATGAGGCATTACACTGCATTATGCACGGGAACATCGCATATATGGGTGTGTGTGCATGGTTGTTGTCAACACCACACTTGGTGGATGACGGGTGGGCTCGTGTAAGCTTGGTCGAAGACCTAGCCGAGTCTCACGGTTTGCATGGTTGATAGGGTTGGGGTAGCAAGAAGGGCTAGAAGATCCCTCAGGTGTAAGACCCGGTGATTAGGATATGCACTCCTTTGGCTCGGCCCATGAAGTGTGTAGGTGTACGCGGAACCTTCGGTGGAAGTCCGTAAATTTCGTGTAGGTTGGGTGACCTTTGGTGTGAGTCCATGAACATCCACCCCTATAAAGACTCTAAATTGATAAGTGTCATTTGATGTGCAACATAAATGACAGATTCAAACACATTGGCACTTGCATGTATTGAGGAGCCGGGAAGGGCTCGGGTTGATGTGCATGAGTGAGTCTCACCTCATTCCATAGCATGACATTGCAAATTCCAACATTGAATGCACTTTCTTGTTTGGAATGTTATGAATTGTTGATTTGTGGCGTGTGAACATTTCATGTGCATCTAGGTTGGAGAGTAGCCTCATTAGGAGATACTCTATTGAGCGTGGTTCACCCTTCATGGGAAAAACATTTCAGGTGCGGAATATACATCCTTGGATGGCTCCTGATTCGAGCCCCGTGGATGAAGAAAGCCGAAATGTGGCTTTGTTTGAGTTTTTGTAAAATATTATGAAAACTTAGTTTTTGGCATGTAAAATTATGGAATTAAGTGTAATAGAGCTACTTTTAACCTTGTTTAGTATGAAAATTTTCATTATGCATGTGTTGGATGAGTTTGGAATGGATTTGAATGGATTGGAAGTGAAAAACAAAGGAAAAAGGCAAAAGTGGCAGAACCGTACCGGTACGGCGACAGCCAGAAGGTAGAGCGTACCGGTACGCCCTCCAAAATTTTCTGAAATTTTAATATTGTTTGCCAAACTTCTGGGCTATTGTTTCCTCCCTTTAAAGGTTATAAATGGACTATAATGAGCTACCAATGGTGGTATGTTGGACCTCAGATGAGTCATCGGATTAAAAGTGAATAAACTTTATTTTCTTTTATAATACCGGATAAGGGTATACTAGTGACGTGACGTCGGGTTGTGCGAAAGTCACGAATACTTCCGCGGGTTGATGGGTTATCAACGGGGAATAAAGGACCCCCGAATTTTTGGGGTGTCTCAGCTTGGTATTAGAGCATAGGTATGCAACTTACCTACGGCTTGATGGGGCATGGGTCTAGACCATTGCATTCATTGTGTAAAACCCGAGGAAATTTAAACTTTTGAGAAAAAGGGCAAAATGGTAAATTGCCACTATGATACAGGTTGTAAACTTGAAATTTTCTAGAGCTCGGATGACGAAACGGACATCACTGTTGGATTCGTCTCGCGAAACCTAGTTACCCTGTCAAATTTCATTGAATTTCGAGTTAGTCGGATTTTTCGCGTTTTACGAGGCGGTCGAACATCGGGAGACCCAAAAACGAGATTCTGAATAAAATTTTAAATTTTGGGAAATAAATGACGGCAAGTTAAAATAAAAATATTTTGAACTTGAATCGGAGCGAAATTTAATCGTTTCGGGGCTAAAACGGACCCGGTAAATAAGGGACGTGTGGCGCATTGAGGGCCAAGTATTTAAAGGGTATTTAAAGGGGAGAAAATCAGATTTTCTCCCCATTTGTTCAGCCGATACACGTGAGAGGAAGAGAGGGAAAGAGCAAAGTTTTCTCCACCTTCTCTCTACGATCTACAACGATTGATAGCTCAAATCAACTCGAGCCAAGAGAGAAAGTTGTTCTCCTTGCCAAGGACTACAAAACCATACCAAGAAGGTCGGGTTTGGGCGAAATTCGAGGAACGGGATTTTGGGAAGCTAGGGCTTAGAGCTTGAATCGGGTCTTGGAGCTTCCTACGGTCGTTCCTTACGCTTCAAGAGGTAGGGTTTCTTCCTACTAAGGTTTATTCCAAACCTAGAATGTTTTAATGAAATGGGTAGGATGATAGGATGTGTATCTCTTACCTATTTGTTTGATTTGGGTGAAATGGTTATGGAATTGGGTAAAGATCAATTCTAATTGGATTGGTAATTAGAAGTTTCTAAATGAGATTTCTAGAATTGGGTACATGAAATTAATCCAATGTGAATCTTGGGTTATATGGAATTGTGGGCATGTTATGTGTTTATCTATATGCCTTGAGGAATTTAAGATGTTGATAACATGATTATGTGACAACATGCTTGGAAATTGTTTTATGGAAATTATATGCTTATGATATGACTTTGCCATGAAGTGTGTGAAATGTGTTGTAAATGTTCATATGTTACTCATACCATATTGAACATTGTATTATTGTTGCAATGGGACATCACATTGCATATGCACGGGAACATCGCATTTAGTGGTTTTATGTGCATGGTGGTTGTCTTCACCAAGTTTGGTGGACGACGAGTGGGCTCGGGTGATACGGGTCGATGACCTAGTCGAGTCTCACGGTTTGCATGGTTGTTAGGGTTGGGGTAGCAAGAAGGGCTAGACTATCCCTCGGGTGAGAGACCCGGTGATTGGATACGCACTCCGTTGGTATATGAGCCCATAAAGTGTGTCGGTGTACGCGGAACCGTTGGTGGAAGTCCATGAATTCTGTGTAGGTTGGGTGACCTTTGGTGTGAGTCCATGAACATCCACCCCTATAAAGACCCTAGAATGAAATGTCATTTGATGTGCAACATAAATGACGGTTTGGTACACATTGACACTTACAGGTGTAGAGGAGCCAGGAAGGGCTCGGTTGATATGCATGAGTGGGTCTCACCTCATTCCATAGCATGGCATTGCAAATTCCATCATTGAATATATTTCCTTGCTTGGAATGTTATGAATTGTTGATTTTGGCATGTGAACATTTCATATGCATTTAGGTTGGGGAGTAGCCTCATTAGGAGATACCCTATTGAGCGTGGCTCACCCTTTGTGGGAAAAACATTTCAGGTGCGGGGTTTACACCGGCGGACGGCTCCCATTTCGAGCCTCAAGGTTGAAGAAAGCCGACTTGTGGCTTTTATGATTATTTTGTAAAGCTTTTGTAAGAATTCCATTTTGATATGTAAATATATGGAATCAATTGTAATAGAACTTGTACAAACCATGTTTTATATGGAAATCCTTGTCAAACATGTATTTGATGAATTGGGAAAGGTTTTGAATGGATTGGAAATGAAAAAAGGTTGAAAATGGCAAAACTGGGCAGAGAGTACCGGTACTGGGTACCGGTACAGTATGGTACCGGTACTGTGTACCGGTACCCCCTTTCCAGTAGGTTAACAGTACCGGTACATCAGGGTACCGGTACGGTATGGTACCGGTACTGTGTACCGGTACACTCTCCAAAATTTACTGATTTTTAAATTGCTTTGCCCTATTTTCAATCTATGTTTTCCCTTCCTCCAATGATGTAAATGGACTATAATGGAGTGTAAATCAAGGTGCGTTGGGTCTTGGTTAAACCAAATGAATAATTGATTTCAATTTACAGTTGTGGGTTATGATTCCGGTTAAAGGAATGTTATTTGACGTGGTGTCGGGTTTAAGGGACATTCACGGATACTTCCGCGGGTTGACGGTTGGTCAACGGTTAATATAGGACCCCCGGAAATTGGGGCGTCACACATTGTGCATTACACGTTATGTGCTTAAATTGCTACATGTTATGTGGTATGTGTTGTGTGAATTATATACATGGTAAAATGTGTATGGAAATGGACACACTAGGGTTAGAAAACTTAACCTTGGGAGTGGGAAAGCAAATGAACGGGAAAGTTCAAAGCGTAGATGTTTACTAGTGGTGGCATACGCGCTACTAGTGAGACAATGGGAAAATTTTATACCGTTCCAACTTGATCCCTATCTCGGGATACTAAGTTAGTGTGCCATTGCCACTTGACATGTGTGTAGATGGCAAGTGGAAGAAGGGGACGTCGAGGCGGTGGGCGGAACAATAATCAACCACCACCGGTCTTCGATCAACAAGCGTTTACGGAAACCATGGGCATGATGGCGGCTACTGTTGCACAAGCTAGTGCAAATGCCAGACATGGAGGCACGAGTAACCTCCAACAGTTTACAGCGCACAAACCTCCAGTTTTTATGGGAGGGGCGGATCCGATGGTGGCCGACCATTGGTTCCGGCAAGTCAATAAGATCTTAAGGGCAATGGAGGTCACCTCAGACGCCACTAAGATAAGACTAGCTGCATTCCAGCTAGAGGGAGAAGCTCAATTGTGGTGGGATTGGGTGACGGCCTCAAAGAACCTAGAGGCCATGACATGGGAAGAGTTTCGAGAGCTCTTCATGGGTAAATATTTCCCAACGGCCGTTCGACATGCAAAGGCCCGGGAATTCCTAGATTTGAAACAAGGAGCAATGACGGTGATGGAATATGTGGCCAAGTTCACCGAGCTAGCCCGTTTTGCCGATGATTACGTGGCCACAGACATGGCTAAGGTAAGAAGGTTTGAGGATGGTTTGAAACTATCCATCCGGGGAAAGATTGTGGGCCTCCGCCTGCAAGACTTGGATTCGATGGTTGAGACAGCTATGGCCATTGAGAGAGAGGTTGATGACGCACGAAGCATCCGGGAGACGGGTGCTAAGGATAAGAAGAAGGAGGGTCAATCATCTTCTTCTAGTTCGGGGAAGAAGTAGAGGACTTCTACTCCACAAGGATTTCAGGGACAGGGCCGCGGGTATCAGGGCGAAGGTCAAGGTCGATCCTCCTAAGGCGGGGGAAACTTCAGGACAACATATCAGGCAGGTCAGAAGACTTGTTATCATTGCCATCAGCCGGGTCATGTGAAGCTGGATTGTCCTCAAAGGCAGGGATCCCAGAGTTATGGGACATCTTAGTCCCAGTCATCAGTGGGACAGCCACAGACACACTTTGTTCCTCCCTACCCCACCACGGGCCAGGGAAGTCAGTATCAATTCTAGGGCACTACTCAGGCCCCTACCACTTTCCGAGCGGGGACTCCACAGTCAGGCCAGATGGGCCAGGGCATGGGTCGGGCCGAGGACAGGGCATGCAGGCCGGGACTTCGGGGACTCAGGGGCGTGTCTACGCCATCACACCTCAGACTGAGCCAGTGGATCAGTCAGTCATTCAGGGTACATTTCTACTCTCTCGTTTATGGACTAGGGTGTTATTTGACTCTGGTGCATCGCATTCATTCATTTCTGCATCATGTGTGAGGGATTTGGGATTAGAGGTTGATACCTTAGAAGAGCCGTTGTATGTGAATTCACCCCTAGGAGCTAGGGTGTGTGTTGATCAGATATGTCGGGGTTGTGAGTTAGAGATCTCGGGAATTTTACTCATCGTAGACCTTAGGGTCATGGACATGTCAGAGTTCGATGTCATCTTGGGGATGGATTGGTTGGCGACACACCGAGTCGTCATTGATTGTGATCGGAAGAGGGTCACTGCCTATACACCAGACGGTGTTTGTTTTAAATTTCAAGGGGAAAAGCACGATGCCTTGCCCAAGCCGTGTACGACTCTAGATGGTATGGGCAGTTGATGGGTTGGCTTGCGAGCCTTACCCTAGAGGACGAGGCGAGATAGGCGTTGGGTCTACCTCGGGTTGTCTGTGAATACGAGGATATTTTTCAGGATGAACTACCGGGACTATCTCCCCTTAGGGATGTGGACTTCAGCATTAAGTTGCATCCCGGTACCTCTCCTATTTCCATGACTCCGCACAGAATGGCATCTGCTGAGTTGCAAGAACTCAAGGTCCAATTGCAAGAATTGATGGACAGGGGCTTTATTAGACCGAGCACCTCACAGTGGAGCGCTCCGGTATTGTTTGCCAAGAAGAAAGACAAGACCCTTCGGTTGTGTATAGACTATCGGCAGTTAAATAGGGTCACCATCAAGAATAGGTAGCCTTTGCCGAGGATTGACGATATGTTCGATCAGCTGAGGGGAATGCGGGTCTACTCCAAGATAGATCTCCGCACGGGCTACCATCAGTTGAGGATTAGGGAGGCTGATATCCCTAAGACAGCGTTCAGAATGCAGTACGGGCATTTTGAGTTTACAGTGATGCCATTTGGATTGACGAATGCCCCGACAGCATTTATGGATCTCATGCATAGGGTGTTCCAACCCTATTTAGATCAGTTCGTCGTGGTGTTTGTTGACGACATCCTGATCTACTCCAAATCTGAAGAGGAGCATAAGGGTCACTTAAGGATTGTTCTTCAGACCTTGAGGGACCACCAGTTGTACACCAAGTTCAGCAAGTGTGAATTTTGGCTTATAGAAGTGAAATTTTTGGGACACGTAGTGTCGGCTTCGGGTGTGTCGGTTGACCCGGAGAGGTTGAGGCAGTTATGAATTGGGAGAGGCCGAAGTCAGTCTTCGAGATACGCAGTTTCTTGGGATTGGCGGGGTATTACAGGAGGTTCATCGAAGACTTCTCCCGATTAGCTGCTCCTATGACTAGATTGACCCGGAAGGAGATCAAGTTTGATTGGAATGACTCGTGTGAGAAGGCATTCCAGGAGTTGAAAAGGAGGCTTACTTCAGCTCTTATTTTGATAGTCCCGGAAAGGGGACAGAGGTACACAGTGTATTGTGATGCCTCTAAGGACGGACTTGGATGCGTTTTGATGCAGTCCGGGAGGGTGGTGGCTTATGGTTCTCGACAATTAAAGAACCACGAAAAAAATTACCCCACGCATGACATGGAGTTGGCGGCCATTGTCCTTGCCTTGAAGGCTTGGCGCCACTATTTATATGGTGAACAATTTGAGGTGTTTTCGGACCACAAAAGTCTGAAGTACATCTTCACTCAACGGGACCTCAATATAAGGCAGCGTAGGTGGATGGAGTACCTAGAGGACTATGACTTCACTTTGCATTACCACCCTGGTAAGGCAAATGTGGTGGCTGATGCACTTAGCCGGAAGTCACGGGGAGTCTTGGCTAGTGTGGCTTCCTGGGAGTGGCAGATGATTGAGACCGTGGGACAATTTGGGCTACATTATCGGGGTCACACTCAGGGTGTTTTAGGCAGCTTGATGGCTACACCTTCCCTACTGAGCAGGGTGATTGAGTCCCAGGGGCAGGACCCAGAGTTATCATCCATTAAGGACCGAGTGCAGAAGGGTGCCGGTGACGAGGACTGGGCCATTCACTCAGATGGCAATCTTCGGTTTAGGGGAAGTGTTGTGGTTCCCCTGTCGGCAGATCTGAGAGAGGAGATCCTCAGGGAGTTCCATTGCTCCCGTTTTGCTGTGCATCCAGGCGGCACGAAGATGTATCAGGATCTTCGTCGCCAATATTATTGGAGCGAGATGAAGAGACAGATTGGCGACTTTGTCAGTAGATGCCTCATATGTCAGCAGGTCAAGGCTGAACACCAGAGACCAGCTGGTTTACTCCAACCTTTGGAGGTGGCTGAGTGGAAGTGGGAGCACGTCACGATGGACTTTGTGACCCACTTACCTCAGACATCGCGGGAGCATGACGCGGTGTGGGTGATAGTGGACCGGCTTACGAAGTCGGCACACTTTTTGGCAGTGCGGATGACCTTCACACTGGAGGAATTCTGTCGATTGTATATACGGGAGATTATCCGGTTGCATGGGATGCCCGTATCTATAGTATCGGATCGGTATCCCAGGTTCACGACCCATTTTTGGGAGAGTTTCTAACGGGCCCTGGGGACTCAATTGATGATGAGCACCGCCTTTCATCCCCAAACAGACGGTCAGTCGGAAAGGACCATCCAGATATTAGAGGACATGCTACGGGCATGCGTCCTACATCTCAAGGGTAGCTGGGAAGAACATTTACCCTTAGTGGAGTTCGCCTACAACAACAGTTATTAGGCGAGCATACAGATGACACCCTATGAAGCACTTTATAGGAGGCCTTGCCGTTCTCCGGTTTGTTGGACGGAGGTTGGTGAGAGACCCTCTACGGGTCCGGAATTGGTTAGAGACGCCTCGGAGAAGGTGGACTTGATAAGGAAGCGTCTTCTCACGGCACAGAGCCGACAGAAGAGCTACGCCGACAGACAGCGGCGACCTCTGGAGTTTGAGGTGGGTGATCATGTCTTCTTAAAGGTGATGCCTAAGAGAGGAGTGGTCAGGTTCGGCAAGCGGGGAAAGCTGTCGCCGAGGTATGTTGGGCCCTTCGAGATACTTGAGAAGGTTGGTACTGTGGCTTACAGGTTGGCGTTACCGCCAAATTTATCGAGTGTTCACGCGGTATTCCATGTCTCTATGCTCCGGAAGTATACTCCAGACCCGACTCATGTGGTGGATTGAGGTGAGATGATGGTTGATGCGGATGGGACATTGGAGGAGGGACCAGTGCGTGTCATGGATAGCCGGGAGTAGGTTTTGCGAGACAAGACCGTGAGGCTAGTGAAGGTGTTATGGCAGCACCGAGGAGTGGAGGAGGCAACATGGGAACATGAGGACACCATACGTGCCAATTATCCTTTCTGATTTGAGGATGGAGGTACATTCTTATAGTCACTTAGTTTTATATGACTGTTGCATATGCAAGTGGTGGTATGTGCATGGGTGTGTAAATTTCGGGGACGAAATTCTTTTAAGGAGAGAAGAATGTAAAACCCGGGTAAATTTAAACTTTTGTGAAAAAGGGTAAAACAGTAATTTGCCACTATGGTACCAGTTACAAACCTGAATTTTTCTAGAGCTCAGATGACGAAACGGACCTCACCGTTGGATTCGTCTCACGGAATCTAGTTGCCCTGTCAAATTTCATTGAATTCCGAGTTAGTCAGAATTTTCACATTTTACGAGACGGTCGGGCCTCGGGTGACCCAAAAATGAAATGTTTAATAAAATTTTAAATTTTGGAAAATAAATGGAGGCAAGTTAAAATAAAAATATTTTGAACTTAAATCGGAGCGTAATTTAATCGTTTCGGGGCGAAAACGAACACGGGAAAGAAGGGCCGTGTGGCGCATTGTGGGCCAAGTATTTAGAGAGTATAAATAGGGGAGAAAATCAGATTTTCTCCCCATTTTTGCTTCAACCGTTCAACGTGAAAACAAGAGAGGGAAAGCTAGGTTTTTCTCCACCTTCTCTCTAAGATCTTCGTCTCTACGGAGCTCAAATCCACTCGAGCCAAGAGGAAAAGTTGTAACGCCCCAAAATCCCCCTTGGTCGACATTACTATTTACAACCATTCACATCATGAGAGCAACTAATAAGATCCATAATTAAAGAAAATTTCATTCCATCAACCATAATATCTACATCATCATCCCCAAAAGAATAAGCCAAACCATGGCCATTAAATCCAAAAGAATATGCGCAAATAGGACAATTACATCCCAAAAATCAAATATGAGTTTGCAGCGGAATAACCAAAATATTGGACATTACATTGTCTCAAAATAAACTTCCTAAGGTAGAATCTAAGAGCATGTGGCTCTAGGCATCACTCTCGGGATCCACGTTTCCGTCTATTGGAGCTTCCCATGGTGCCGGCTCATCAACTCTAAGCTCGTCCTCCAAACCATAATCTGAAAATATATTATTTGTAGGGGGTGAGCACTAAGCTCTGTAGCAACATTCTCTCAAACTCGAACAAGGTTTAAAAAAACATATAAAACAAGTCGGTCTTATTTTGCAAATATCATATATAACTTTTGAAGGAAAACATGGACATTTTAATAGATCTCTAGTTTACGAACAACAATAGAGTTAAACGGAGAGGTGAAACCAATTACCAACATGGAGCCATACAATTTTCCCAAAAGTAAACCCATAACCCACACATGATATAATATTGTTCTATTTGGCATGAGCATCCTTATAAGGAACCTCTCACCCTCAAGATTTGGTTTCTTTGGCATGAGCATCCTTACAAGGAACCTCTCACCCTTACGGTCTTGTTTCTTTGGCATGAGCATCATTACAAGGAACCTATCACCCTTACGGTCTTGTTTCTTTGGCATGAGCATCCTTACAAGGAACCTCTCACCCTTACGTTCATCCAACCAACCATACAAGAAATATAATATCCACAATTTCTCAAAAACAACAAGCAATTCCCAAAAATCCCCAAATTTCTCATAAAATAGCACCATAGAGACAATGTGAGAAAATATACAAGAGATCCTCATAAATATCATTTTGTGGTTCAATTTCAAGCACTAAAGTTTTTGAATTCAAGAATCAATGATAAACCAAGAGAAAACCCCATTTTCCTTGAGAACTAGGGTTTGAGACCAATAAAAGAGTTTTAGTGGTGATTCCACCATAGTATTGTTTAAAACATGACCACATTTGCAGAATTATCAAGAATCAACAATTTCATAGCAAGTATATAAGATTTAGAGTCAAAAGAATGTATATATATGTATGCCCTAGCCTCAATGTAAGATAATGGAAGAAAACCCCTACCTTGAATCAAGATTTCCAAGCTAACCCAAGCTCTATAGGCCTCCTTCCTTCCTTTCCTTTCTCCCTTAATATTCCTTTAGGGTTCTAAGAGATGTGGGGTGAGAGTGGAGTGAAAGAAATGAAGGAAAATGGAAGGAAATGGTGTTATAAGGCTGCCGAATCCCGATTTTTACTGTTCACAGGGCCAAAAATTACAATTTTCCTTGAAATTACAATTATGCCACTAACTATCTCCATTTTGATCTCTATGACCACCCTAAGGTTTTTAGACGTTCCGAATTCATTTTTAATGTTATTTTATCCTTAAAATATTTAATTTTACGATTTATCATAGTACTAAAGTAAATTTACCGGAATTTTAAAATACAAGGCCTATGTATATTATTAATCGCTTGACCTCTCCTAGACCCAACATACCATCATCCATAGGATCTATAACACCATCCCAACTATTTGAGACAAATAAGGATGAAATGGTAGCTTGGGGATAGCTCAGGAGAGGAGGAAATCAGGAAGTCAGCCAAACCGTACCGGTATGCGTACTGGTACGCTAAGGCTTCTGGAGTTCGGCGTACCGGTACGCGTACCGGTACACTTTGCCTGATCTGCCCAAATGCTCTGTGCATTCCCATTTCACACTTCCACTCCATTCCAAACTCTTCCAAAACCAACCGAAACTTATACAACATACATTTGTATATCAACATAGGTTGTACAAGTTCTATTACATGTGGGGGTTTACAAAATTTGTTCTCCTCGCAAAGGGCTACAAAACCCTACCAAGAAAGACGAATTTCACCGAAGTTCCAAAAACGAGCTTGGAGAAATCAAGTCCAAAAGGTTATAAATGGACTATAATGAGCTACCAAAATTTTCTAAAATTTTAATATTGTTTGCCAAACTTCTGGGCTATTGTTTCCTCCCTTTAAAGGTTATAAATGGACTATAATGAGCTACCAATTGTGGTATGTTGGACCTCGGATGAGTCATCGAATAAAAAGTGAATAAACTTTATTTTCTTTTATAATACCAGATAAGGGTATACTAGTGACGTGACGTCGGGTTGTGCGAAAGTCACGAATACTTCCGTGGGTTGATGGGTTATCAACGGGGAATAAAGGACCCCCAGATTTTTGGGGTGTCACACAAGGTGTAAAAAAGAAACATGGACCAACAAGAAGTTGACAAGTGGCAGCCCAAGAAGCCAACACCTAGCACCACTGCAAGGCACCACCTTTTGGAAGGTGGTGGTAGGCGTTGGGATGGCCCCCCTTGGCCGAGAGCTCCCCCACCTCTATAAATAGGGGTGCCTTCTTCATTCTTGAAGCCATTCTTTGCCAAGCCTTTCAATACTTCTCCAAGACCAACTCTCCCTTCATTTGGCCGGCCACTCTTGAGCCAAGAAAGCTTTCCAAAGATAAAAAGAAAGAAAGAGAGAAAGAGAAAGAAAGAAAGTTCAATACATAGCCGGTCCGTGATACACTTTTATTGTTACTCTGTATTTCTACATTTCTATTATATCTTTCCATTCGGATAGTTGAACTATCGTCACTTTTGTGTCTTGAATGATAATAAAGGTGGTTGTGTTTCAATTATTCCTTGTGAAAGAAGTTTTACAGTTTACCGTTTAATTTTAGTTGTAATGACGAATAATCACACTCCTTGTTTGTCTATAGCAATAGAGCGTGAGTAGTCGTTTATACCCTTCAAAATAGGGTAAATATATGTATAATATTGGTTAGATTATGGAAATGCTGATGTTTTATTTATATGTTTATTTATATATATATTATATGCTTAATGCATGATATGGTGATGTACGTAATTTCGGTGTTGTGCCTGGAATTACGTCATCAGTGTATCATAAGACCAGCCAGTTAAAGATCCACGGTGTTCCTACCGGTATGGCTTGTCCTCCATTGGAAGGCTGAGGATTTTCTACTGATGTGTGGTAGAAAACCTAAATGATCCTCATGAATGGCTTGTCCTTCTGGGTTATTATGGTTTCTTTACTTACTATATATAACTATATTGATAGTCTAACAACCACGGTGTCCTACCAGAATGACTTGTCTTCCACCGGAACTCTGAGGATGTATAACTGGCATATATATATATCACAGATGACTTATTGGGTAATTTAAGTATTGCTCATGAATGGCTTGTCCTTCTGGTTCACTTGAATTAGATAATTGGTACGTCTATAATTGGTAGCTTCCTCCACCCCATGATGTTGCCACAAAACTTTCACCAATTGGATGACTTTATTGCGGAGCACCTTCTCTTTGATATCCAGAATCTTCACCGGTTGTTCTTCATATGTTGCTCCATCTTGAACTTCAATATTCTCCAAATCTACGACGTGTGTTGTATCCGATTGACACTTTCTCAACATTGACATGTGGAACACGTCATGTACTCCTGACAACTGAGCTAGTAATCGAAGTTGATACGCCACTTTGCCCACTGCTTTGATCACTTCGAATGGTCCGATATACCTTGGCGCTAATTTTCCTTTCTTGCCGAATCTCAACACTCCCTTCTTGGGTGAGACTTTGAGGAACACATAGTCCCCCTCTTGGAATTCCAAAGGTCTTCGTCTTCTATCCGCATAGCTTTTCTGTCTACTTTGTGCCGTGCGTAGTCTCTCCCGGATAAGTTGAATTTTCTCCGTAGTCTCCCGAACAATCTCTGGCCCAAAAAAACTACTTTCTCCAGCTTCCAACCAACAAGTCGGGGACCTACATGGTCTTCCATACAATGCTTCATAAGGAGCCATTCCAATACTTGCCTGATAGCTGTTGTTATATGCAAACTCCACCAGTGGCAAATGATCGCTCCAACCTCCCTTGAAGTCCAACACACAAGCACATAACATGTCCTCTAGAATCTGGATCACCCTCTCGGATTGGCCATCCGTTTGGGGATGAAAGGCGGTGCTGAAGTGCAACTCTGTCCCCATAGCTCTTTGAAGACTTTGCCAAAATTGCGCTACAAAACGAGAATCACGATCCGACACAACGGATAGCGGAACTCCATGCAATCTCACTATCTCGCGAATATAGAGCTTGCTCAGGGTCTCTAACGTGTCGGTGGTCTTCATACTCAAGAAGTGAGCGGACTTGGTGAGTCTATCAACAATGACCCATACGACATTTTGCCCTCGTGAAGTCCGTGGAAAGCCAGATACGAAGTCCATGGTGATGTGATCCCACTTCCACTTAGGAATAGGCAAAGACTGCAATAGTCCTCCGGGCTTTTGATGTTCAATCTTCACTTGCTGACACACCACACATTTTGAAACGTAACTAGCCACATCCTTCTTCATTCCCTTCCACCAATACTGCCGCTTCATGTCCCTATACATTTTGGTACTACACGGATGTATGGAGAACTTGGAATGATGGCACTCGCCCAACACTTCTTCCCTTACTTGGTCATGATAGGGTACACATAGCCTTCCCCGAAACCGTAACTCATCATCACTTATTGCCCAATTCTCAACAATCTCACTCCTCTCCAACTTACTCCGGATAGCCTCCAACTCCCTGTCTAATCGTTGCAACGCCACAATCCTTTGTCGAAGCATTGGTTGAGCTACAAGATTGAATAGGCATGGTCGATCCTCTGTCTATCCACCTATAGATTAAATTCCTCCAAAGCATCCATCATCTTCCACCTATTCACCACAAGGGAATTGATTTCACCCCGAGATTTTCTACTCAGTGCATCCGCTACTACATTCGCCTTCCCCGGATGGTAATTAAGTGTGAAATCATAGTCTTCTAAATACTCAATCCACCTTCTTTGCTGAAAATTCAAGTCCTTCTGGGTGAATATGTACTTGAGGCTCTTATGATCAGAAAACATTTGGAATTTCTCTCCGTACAAGTAACACCTCTACAACTAAAGAGCAAAGACCACAGCGGCAAGCTCTAAGTCATGGGTGGGATAATTCTACTCATGAACCTTGAGTTGCCTAGAGCCATAGGCAACCACCTTCCCTCCTTGCATTAGCACACACCCCAAGCCTCGTAGCGAAGCATCAGTGTACACATCGTATCCTTCCCCACTACTCGGAATAATGAGGACAGGAACGGTTGTCAACTTCTCCTTCAAGGTGCGAAAAGCTAGTTCACGCTCTTGAGTCCACAAGAATTTTTCTCCCTTCTTTGTGAGACGTGTCATCGGCATTGCTATCTTTGAGAACCCTTCCACAAACCTCCGGTAGTAGCCTGCTAAGCCCAGAAAACTACGTACTTCGGTCACATTCTTTGGTGGTTCCCACTTCATCACTGCCTCAATCTTTGCGGGGTCAATAGCTACCCCTTGTTCCGACACAACATGGCCAAGGAATTTAACTTCCTTCATCCAAAACTCACACTTACTCATCTTCGCATATAACTTATGTTCTCTCAATGTCTGTAGCACAATAGAGAGATGGCATCCATGATCCTCGTGAGTCCGGGAATAGATGAGTATGTCATCAATAAACATGATGACAAACTGATCTAGATACGGCCGAAATACCCTGTGCATTAAATCCATGAAGGCTGCTGGTGCATTAGTCAGTCCGAACGGCATCACCGTATATTCGAAATGACCATATCGGGTACGGAAAGTTGTCTTAGGAATATCCTCCTCCTTAATCCGCAGTTGATGGTACCCAATGCGAAGATCAATCTTGGAGTAATACTTAGAACCCCTCAACTGATCAAATAAGTCATCTATTCGTGACAATGGGTATTTATTCTTCACTGTCACCCGATTCAACCTTCGGTAGTCCGTGCATAACCGAAGCGTTTCGTCATGCTTCTTCACAAAGAGGACCAGGGCTCCCCAAGGTGAAGTACTCAAACGGATAAACCCAATAGCCAACAGATGGTCTAACTGCTTCCTTAGCTCCTTCAACTCCAAAGGTGCCATTCTATAGGGATCAATGGATATGGGTTCGGTTCCCGGATAGAGATCAATCTTGAATTCAATCTCTCGTTGTGGGGGTAACCCAGGTAATTCATCGGGAAAAACATCCGGAAAATCCGATACTATCAACATCACACCCGGTTGGGATCTATACGAATCATCTCCCATTAAGCTAGCTAAGAAACTCAAGTGGCTCCCCGCCTTAGCTTTCAAGAATCTACTACCCGTAGTAGGAAATGGATGGGAAGAATTGCGATCATTCATGAAAGCAAAGACTACCCCTCCCGGTAATTGGAATGAGATCCGCTTGCGAAAACAATCCATCACCGCACAGAAAGAGGACAACAAATTCATCCCAAATATAATGTCGTACCCCTTCATGTCTAACACAACCAAATCTACAATCAACTCTTGCTCCCCAATTCGAAGTACACAACCTCGACACACCCTTTGAGTATCCAACCGTTCTCCCGTAGGCATGTCAATACTCATGGCATGTTCTAGCTTCCCAAATTTCAATCCCAAATTGAGAGCATATACGGTGCGTATGAATGAATGAGTAGCACCAGGATCAAATAAAATTCGAGCCCAGGAGCAATACCTTCCACAACTGCATTGGAGGCATCTTCCTCCGGTTGAGTCAGAGCAAATACTCTCCCTTGAGTGGCACCGCCGGGGGCTAGAGCTCCTAACGGTCCCTGCTGTTGTAGTGGCCTCGGTGGTGGTGGCTTGTTTGCTTGTACCTGTCCTGCTGTCTAGATAGTCCTCTGAGGTGGAAAAATCAGACAATGCATCCGAATATGCCCCACACCTCCACATGCAAAGCAAGATCGTGGGTTAGTGCCTGCTCCCTCTGGTACACCTCCGGCCCCTCGAGCTATCCGAGGTCTAGGTCCCACTGCCTGGTCTGGGCGACGATAAGGTGCCGTTCTCTGAACTCCATTGCTGCTAGTGCCCGTCCTAATCTGACCTCCTCTCGCGAATCTCTGTCGTCGCTGACTGTCCTCTATATCTCTCTCCACAAGTGCAGCTCGGTCAACTAGATCCCCATACTCCCGGATCTTAAGGGCCACCAACTTCTCCTGGATGACAGACCTCAAGCCCTGCTCGAAGCGTTTGGCCCTGCTGGCCTCAATAGATATAAACTCCGTAGCATAATGGGATAGATCATCAAAGCTCCTCTCGTACTCGGCCACCGTCATGCTGCCTTGTCGGAGAGCAAGAAAATCAGCCTTCATTCTGTCTCTAACTGATTCTGGAAAGTACTTGTCGTGGAAGATTTGGTCGAACTCCTCCCAAGTAAAAGCATTTGTGTTCCTTCTCCTCTTCACTGAGTCCCACCAATGGTCGGCCTCCCCCTCTAATAGATAAGTAGCCAAGCCGACCCGAAGATCCTCGGCTATCCCCATGCCGTCACATATCTTCTTCACCCGACGGATCCATTTATCCGCATCCAAGGGGTTAGAGCTCCCTTGAAAGGTAGGCGGGTGTTGCCTCAGAAATTCCCGAAGAACTACCATCCTTCGGTTGCCGTCCCCGTTGCCCGGTTCCTGAGCCAAAGGATGAAACCCACCATTGTGGTTGTTGTTCCCATTTTGGTGTTGTACCAAAGTGGTTAGTTCCCGTAAGCATTGATAAATGCCATTCATGGCATCGGGAGGTGGTGGTGGCGGTGGGTGTGCTTGGCCACCACGTCCTCGTCCACGTCCACGTCTACCATCCATCCTGTACATCAATTCAAAGTTTAGTTCCTTGATGTACAAGACATCCAAACTATCACTTTAATCTAAAGCAAGATGCTTGCATAAAAATTTAAATCAACAATTTCCTTCAACCTAATCCAACTTCCCTAGTGGTAATCCATAACCTACAGCTCCATGTAAGACCTAAAGCCTAGGCTCTGATACCAAACTTTGTAATGCCCCAAAATCCCCCTTGGTCGGTATTACTATTTACAACCATTCACATCATGAGAGCAACTAATAAGATCCATAATTAAAGAAAATTTCATTCCATCAACCATAATATCTACATCATCATCCCCAAAAGAATAAGCCAAACCATGGCCATTAAATCCAAAAGAATATGCGCAAATAGGACAATTACATCCCAAAAATCAAATATGAGTTTGCAGCGGAATAACCAAAATATTAGACATTACATTGTCTCAAAATAAACTTCCTAAGGTAGAATCTAAGAGCATGTGGCTCTAGGCATCACTCTCGGGATCCACGTTCCCGTCTATTGGAGCTACCCATGGTGCCGGCTCATCAACTCTAAGCTCGTCTTCCAAACCATAATCTGAAAATATATTATTTGTAGGGGGTGAGCACTAAGCTCTGTAGCAACATTCTCCCAAACTCGAACAAGGTTTAGAAAAACATATAAAACAAGTCGGTCTCATTTTACAAATATCATATATAAATTTTGAAGGAAAACATGGACATTTTAATAGATCTCTAGTTTACGAACAACAATAGAGTTAAACGGAGAGGTGAAACCAATTACCAACATGGAGCCATACAATTTTCCCAAAAGTAAACCCATAACCCACACATGATATAATATTGTTCTCTTTGGCATGAGCATCCTTACAAGGAACCTCTCACCCTCAAGATTTGGTTTCTTTGGCATGAGCATCCTTACAAGGAACCTCTCACCCTTACGGTCTTGTTTCTTTGGCATGAGCATCCTTACAAGGAACCTCTCACCCTTACAGTCTTGTTTCTTTGGCATGAGTATCCTTACAAGGAACCTCTCACCCTTACGTTCATCCAAACAACCATACAAGAAATACACTATCCACAATTTCTCAAAAACAACAAGCCATTCCCAAAAATCCTCAAATTTCTCATAAAATAGCACCATAGAGACAATGTGAGAAAATATACAAGAGATCCTCATAAATATCATTTTGTGGTTCAATTTCAAGCACTAAAGTTTTTGAATTCAAGAATCAATGATAAACCAAGAGAAAAACCCTTTTTCCTTGAGAACTAAGGTTTGAGGCCAAGAAAAGAGTTTTAGTGGTGATTCCACCATAGTATTGTTTAAAACATGACCACATTTGCAGAATTATCAAGAATCAACAATTTCATAGCAAGTATATAAGATTTAGAGTCAAAAGAATGTATATATATATATGCCCTAGCTTCAATGTAAGATAATGGAAGAAAACCCCTACCTTGAATCAAGATTTCCAAGTTAACCCAAGCTCTATAGGCCTCCTTCCTTCCTTTTCTTTCTCCCTTAATATTCCTTTAGGGTTCTAAGAGGTGTGGGGTGAGAGTGGAGTGAAAGAAATGAGGGAAAATGGAAGGAAATGGTGTTATAAGGCTGCCGAATCCCGATTTTTACTGTTCACGGGGCCAAAAATTACATTTTTCCTTGAAATTACGATTTTGCCACTAACTATCTCCATTTTGATCTCTATGACCACCCTAAGGTTTTTATACGTTCCGAATTCATTTTTAATGTTATTTTATCCTAAAAACATTTAATTTTATGATTTATCATACTACTAAAGTAAATTTACCAGAATTTTAAAATACAAGGCCTATGTATATTCTTAATAGCTTGACCCCTCCTAGACCCTACATACCACCATCCATAGGATCTATAACACCATCCCAACTATTTGAGACAAATAAGGATGAAAGGGTAGCTTGGGGATAGCTCAGGAGAGGAGGAAATCAGGAAGTCAGCCAAACCGTACCGGTATGCGTACCGGTACGCTAAGGCTTCTGGAGTTCGGCGTACAGGTACGCGTACCGGTACACTTTGCCTGATCTGCCCAAATGCTCTGTGCATTCCCATTTCACACTTCCACTCCATTCCAAACTCTTCCAAAACCAACCCAAACTTATACAACATACATTTGTATATCAACATAGTTGGTACAAGTTTTATTACATGTGGGGGTTTACAAAATTTGTTCTCCTCGCCAAGGGCTACAAAACCCTACCAAGAAAGACGGATTTCACCGAAGTTCCAAAAACGAGCTTGGAGAAATCAAGTCCAAAAGGTTATAAATGGACTATAATGAGCTACCAAAATTTTCTGAAATTTTAATATTGTTTGCCAAACTTCTGGGCTATTGTTTCCTCCCTTTAAAGGTTATAAATGGACTATAATGAGCTACCAATGGTGGTATGTTGGACCTCGGATGAGTCATCGAATAAAAAGTGAATTAACTTTATTTTCTTTTATAATACCGGATAAGGGTATACTAGTGACGTGACGTCGGGTTGTGCGAAAGTCACGAATACTTCCGTGGGTTGATGGGTTATCAATGGGGAATAAAGGACCCCCGGATTTTTGGGGTGTCACACAAGGTGTAAAAAAGAAACATGGACCAACAAGAAGTTGACAAGTGGCAGCCCAAGAAGCCAACACCTAGCACCACTGCAAGACACCACCTTTTTGAAGGTGGTGCTAGGCGTTGGGATGGCCCCCCTTGGCCGAGAGCTCCCCCACCTCTATAAATAGGGGTGCCTTCTTCATTCTTGAAGCCATTCCTTGCCAAGCCTTTCAATACTTCTCCAAGACCAACTCTCCCTTCATTTGGCCGGCCACTCTTGAGCCAAGAAAGCTTTCCAAAGATAAAAAGAAAGAAAGAGAGAAAGAAAAAGAAAGAGAAAGTTCAATACATAGCCGGTCCGTGATACACTTTTATTGTTACTCTGTATTTCTACATTTCTATTATATCTTTCCATTCGAATAGTTGAACTATCGTCACTTTTGTGTCTTGAATGATAATAAAGGTGGTTGTGTTTCAATTATTCCTTATGAAAGAAGTTTTACAGTTTACCGTTTAATTTTAGTTGTAATGACGAATAATCACACTCCTTGTTTGTCTGTAGCAATGGAGCGTGAGTAGTCGTTTATACCCTTCAAAATAGGGTAAACATATGTATAATATTGGTTAGATTATGAAAATGCTGATGTTTTATTTATATGTTTATTTATATATGTATTATATGCTTAATGCATTATATGGTGATATACGTAATTTCGGTGTTGTGCCTGGAATTACGTCATCAGTGTATCATAAGACCAGCCAGTTAAAGATCCATGGTGTTCCTACCGGTATGGCTTGTCCTCCATTGGAAGGCTGAGGATTTTCTACTGATGTGTGGTAGAAAACCTAAATGATCCTCATGAATGGCTTGTCCTTCTGGGTTATTATGGTTTCTTTACTTACTATATATAACTATATTGACAGTCTAACAACCACGGTGTCCTACCAGAATGACTTGTCTTCCACCGGAACTCTGAGGATGTTTAACTAGCATATATATATATCACAGATGACCTATTGAGTAATTTAAGTATTCCTCATGAATGGCTTGTCCTTCTGGTTCACTTGAATTAGATAATTGGTACGTCTATAACCAGTTTTCCTAAGAGGTTGTTGTGTTATGCTATATTACCACCAGTTAACCTAAGAAGTGGTTGTGTTATGGTTTAATATGTATGTATTTGCTATCAAGAGATCAATTGAATAACTCAAATATTCCTCATGAATAGCTTGTCCTTCTGGTTTGCTTGGGTTAATCAATTGACGTGGATATAACCAGCTTTCCTAAGAAGTTGCTGCGTTATGATTTATTACCACCAGTCAGCCTAAGAAGCGGCTGTGTTATGGTTTATATACATCAGACCTGCCGATTGACTTTCTAGTAAAATGGAAGTTAATTGTTGTGAGGTAGCATTTCCAGTAATAAACCAATATAAAGCATATGGATCCTTAAACTGAAGGGTATCTTTTATATTTTTATCACTTATACGCTTTACTTACGCATTTTATTATCTCCGCACTTTATTTCCGCATTTTATTTAAATTAAACTAGTTATCAATCTAAGCTCACATCACAAGCTATCAAACATCATACTACTCCAAAAAACAACTTTACTATTTTTATTTATTTTACATACTAAATTACTAAACTCTTCGTGGGATCGATACTTGGACTTAAACCGAGAAAACTACAATTTGACCACTTATACTTGAGTGTATAATAATATAATTCAGACCACTAAAAGTGCGAATCACATACTTTTAAAGAAAAAGAGAAGTTGGTTTGTTATCTAATGCCCTAGCATTCCTTTCATGAGATTATGCCAAGGTTGTTTCATTTTTATGCATGAACTTCATTTTTGGATTATATATGAGCATACTTTGTTTTGTGCACAAGATTCTACCTCACATATACACATGGAGAGCATGCCAGGATAACCATAGTGTGATTCATTGTTGAGAGACACCTTTGGTGAGTTGGCATCGAAGCTGAATTTGGATAAACCAAGAAAATGTGAACTCTGTTGTGTAAATGTTTAAATTACATGTCCATTTCACGCACACACGAGTTTGAAAATGAATGTGTATGTGGATACTCTAGAATAGCATTTAAGACTATAATGTGTCTCATGTGTGATTGGTTCGGGTGTTCGGAGCAAGTTGTTTTTGACATCCCAGTGCTAGTTAGGATAAGGGCATATATTTTAAATATTGGATATGAGGAAAAGAAGTTTGTAGGTACCTTCACTGGAAACCTTCACGAGACAAAACTCGTCCACTAGGGATCACCTAGGGGTTTAAAGGCTTAATTGCATATGCTAAATGCAATTGTGGAATTAATATATGTTTATTTTGTTTGCTAAGGACTAGCAAAGGTTAAGTTGGGGGCTGTGATGAGCACAAAATATTGTATATTTGATGGCCTCATTACATGCATTTTAACTCAACTTTGTAATTAACTACTTAGAGTTAGCCAAATTTATGAATAATGTTGAATTTTCGATGTTGCAGGTAATTATAGCTTAAATGATGGATTTTAGAACCTTGCAACTGAGTGTGGATGTGTGGTGAAGGCATAGACACATTAGTTGAGTATTTGGAGGCTTAAAAATGAAAGAAATCAAGGAGGTATCGATGTTTGGTAACAAAGGCGCCAGCACCCGCACCATTTGGTGATAGTACCTCGGTCTTTCCATTTTGAACATTATCTACTTTGAATATGAAAAAGTACAAAACATGAAAGTTGTAGATCTGGATGTCCTGTATATTGTGCCAAAATGTCAGCTCCATCGGACGGTTTGATCAAAAGTTATGACAATTCTACAAAAACTGGTCCAGAGCAGAAGAGTACTGGTAGGCCGTATCGGTACGCTTTACCTACTGGAGTTCGACGTACCGGTACGCTGTACCTGATTCGCACTTTTAGTCGTCTGAATTATATTATTATACACCCAAGTATAAGTGGTCAAATTGTAGTTTTCTCGGTTTAAGTCCAAGTATCGATCCCACGAAGAGTTTTAGTAATTTAGATTTTAAAATAAAGAAAAACAGTAAAGTTTGTTGTTTGCAGTAGTATGATGTTTGATAGCTTGTGATGTGAGCTTAGATTGATAACTAGTTTAATTTAAATCAAATGCGGAAATAAAGTGCAGAGATAATAAAAATGCGTAAGTAAAGCGTATAAGTGATAACAATATAAAAGATACCCTTCAGTTTAGGGATCCATATGCTTTATATTGGTTGATTACTGGAAATGCTACCTCACAGCAATTAACTTCCATTTTACTGGAAAGTCAATCGGCAGGTCTAATGTATATAGTCTATAACACAATCGCTTCTTAGGCTAACTGGTGGTAATAATTTATAACACAGCAACTTCTCAGGAAAGCTGGTTATATTTACGTCAATTGATTAACCCAAGCAAACCAGAAGGACAAACCATTCATGAGGAATACTTGAGTTATTCAATTGATCTCTTGATAGCAAGTACATAAAGATTAAACCATAACACAACCACTTCTTAGGTTAACTGGTGGTAATATAGCATAGCACAACAACTTCTTAGGAAAGCTGGTTATAGACGTACCAATTAACTAATTCAAGTGAACCAGAAGGACAAGCCATTCATAAGGAATACTTGAATTATCCAATAGGTCATCTGTGATATATATATATATGCATGCCAGTTAAACATCCTCAGTATTCCAATGGAGGACAAGCCATTCCGGTAGGAACACCGTGGTTGTTAGACTGTCAGTATAGTTAGATATATAGTAAGTAAAGAAACCCTAATAACCCAGAAGGACAAGCCATTCATGAGGATCATTTAGGTTATGTACCACACATCAGTAGAAAATCCTCAGCATTCCAATGGAGGACAAGCCATACCGGTAGGAACACCGTGAATCTTTAACTGGCTGGTCTTATGATATACTGATGACATAATTCCAGGCACAACACCAGAATTACGTATATCACTATATCACGCATTAAGCATATAATACATATATAAATAAACATATAAATAAAACATCAGCATTTCCATAATCTAACCAATATTATACATATGTTTACCCTAGTTTGAAGGGTATAAACGACTACTCACGCTCCATTGCTACAGACAAACAAGGAGTGTGACTATTCGTCATTACAACTAAAATTAAACGGTAAATTGTAAAACTTCTTTCACAAGGAACAATTGAAACACAACCACCTTTATTATCATTTAAGACCTAAAAGTGGCGGTAGTACAACTATCCGAATAGAAAGATACAATAGAAATGTAGAAATACAGAGTAACAGTAAAAGTGTATCACGGACCGGCTATGTATTGAACTTTCTCTTTTTCTTTCTTTCTCTCTTTCTTTCTTTCTTTCTAGCTTTGGAAAGCTTTCTTGGCTCAAGTATGGCTGGCCAAATGAAGGGGGAATTGCTCTTGGGGAAGTCTTGAAAGGCTTGGAAAATGATGGCTTGAAGAATGAACAAGGCACCCCTATTTATAGAGGGGGGGGGGGGGGGGGGGAAACTTTCGGCCAGGGGGGGTCCCAACCCCTACCTCCACCTTCCCAAAGGTCATGCCTTGCAGTGGTGCTAGGTGTTGGCTTCTTGGGCTGCCACTTGTCAGTTTCTTATTGGTCCAAGTTTCTTTATTGCACATTGGTCCTTCGTGACTTCAAACTTTGCAAATTGGTCTTGTATTCTTCAGAATTTCTGCATTTGACCCTGTAACTTAAACATAAAATATTTAAAACTGTAAATTAAGCACAAACTATAATTCTTAATATTTAATTGTCTTATCTTACAAAATTGATTATTTAATCATTTTAATTTATACACTAATTAGGGTTAATCAGTACCGGTACGCTATGCTAAACAACCCAGATCGCCTGCATCTCATGCTCCACTTTCTTGGGGGTCCCACCTATGATTCTCCCACTTGCCCCCTGACATTTTCTGCATATTTACATGCCTCCTACACCCTTGTTGAAGACTTTGGAGGCAATGACATAGAGGAGGATGGGAGAGAAGGGGGCAGCCATGATGGTTGCAGGCTAAGCTTGTCCTAGCTTGTCAAGGGCCATCATCTCACCTCCCATTGATGGGAGGCCTGCACACACATGCTAGGTGTTGTCCGAATTTGATATTGACAATTTACGTGCAAGTATACACGATAAACAAGTAATAAAGTGATAAGTAGAGTATCGTTCCCACGGAGAATTATTACTAATAACTTCCAAGTACTAACTTTATATCAATTCAATTTTATTTAAACAATTGGAATTGAACTATGGAATTACTAATTTAAAACTAAATCTAAACTTAATAATCAAGGGTTGAATTTACCGGATAAAAGAAGTTAAGATTACAACTTCCCCTAATGCTTCGTATAAATCTTTCCACTCTCTTTCCAGTTAATTGATCAAAATAAGTTGTTAACTGAGACTTCAAAATTATTTATCAAACCTCTTCTGATAGTTAGATATGCATATCTCTCCCAATTAAATTGCTATATTCCTATGCAAAATAAGTTGGAATAGATTCATTAAGTTCAAACTCTCATAAAAGTTACACACGGCATATAAGTAGATTCCTATCCTATATACAAACCCAGCAATTCAATCCTAAGAAGAATTAACCAGACGCATGTCATCATATTCAGATCTAAACCTAGAATTCATCTTCCAATTTCATCTAAGTTATCAAATTAATTGTTGGCCACACAATCATATACTAAAAACAAAATATGACAAACAACTTATATATGATCAACAAGAACTAGAAAGGAGAGTAGATCAATTTATCTAAACATTAGGTTCCGTTGCAATCTTAATAAAAATTTAGTTCATAATGTAATTGAAAAACATCCTTCTCAAATTAAACAACATCTCAGAAAATTAAGAAGTAAAAGTAAGAGAAAAGGAATGAAAACTTAGTTGCAATCTTCAATCTCTCTCTAGCCTTCAATCCCGATTTTCTTCGTGTCGCTTCCTTCGATTCTTGCCTTCAATTTTCTATCAATCATTGGTCTTCTTTTTATATTTTCAGCCCCCAAAATCAGTTTATCCCTTTCCAACTCAAACCCTAGCATATATGTAGCATTAGAGTCCAATTTCGGGTAAAAAACAAGTCAGAATTCGCGTCAAAAGCCAACACAAGCAACACAAGCGCCTAGGCGCTCAAAAGGTGCTGAAAAGGCGTTGCTTGGACAGAATGTGGGCGCTGGGCCGCTGAAAAGGCGCTGCCCCTTTTTAAGCCTAAAGCTCCCCTTGTTGCTCAGCCTTCAAAAATCCAACACTTAGGCTCCAAATTGACCTTGTTTCCTTCCAAATGATCTTGTTTGCTTCCAAATGATGATTCCTACCAAATAACATCAAAACACAAAAAAAAAAAAAAAAACATAAAATAATTGAAAACTTGCAATTTCATCAAGTCGAAAGTACTTAATTCATAGGTATAAAACCCACTCATCAAATACCCCCAAACTTAAATATTTGCTTGTCCTCAAGCAAAATACTAAGAACACAAACTATAAGAATTAACTCTAACAACCAACTACTCAAACAATGGATCAATATGCATCCGAATAATGGCCCTAAAAGTTACTACAAAAAATTAATTCACAGGAAACTTCAAAACAGTGCAAAGTCTAACAATTCAACATACTTCTTAATTTTACCTCCGCTCATGACCCTTTAAATACATGTACATATCCGAACTATCCAGCTAGTCATCACCCAAATACATTTATGTAATCAAATGCTTCATAAGAGATACTCAATATCAACTCTATTAACTTAGTTTCACATCAACCTCCGCTTATTAAGGCAACCATATAACTAGAAGGTCCAAAGATTTTTTTTTTTCCTTTCTCTTTTCCATTCGTTTGGTGGGTACATTTTATGCTCCCTCTCACCTCCTATTGAGCGAGTGCGTTTTACGCTCCATCTCGCCTTTTCTTGAACAAGTGCGTTTTACGCTCCATCTCGTTCTCAACATGTGTTTATGAGTGAGTGCATTTTACGCTCCATCTCTACTCACCACATGCCCTTTTCTTGTTTCTTGTTTTCCTATTTTTTTTTCATCTACCTCATGAAGGATCAAATCAAAATAATTTTCCAAAAACTCTCTCTTTTATACTAACCCATCATAACCAATATTTCCCCCAAACTTATATGAATGCCTAAACTTTGCTTTGAATGATGCTTAAATAAGTTTTCTAGGGTTTCACTGATATCTCCCACAATCACTTAGCCAAATAAATTCTCTAGATGATAACTAACCAAATAGATGGATATGTGCTCATGAATGAAAAGATCATAAATAGTGTAAAACCAACTAGTATGTCAAACTTCAAACTCAACATGTTCATCAATTTCCATTGAATTAACAATTAATCACATTCATCATTGGCAATGATCAAATTCAATCAACCCATTGCTCAAGTTGTACTAAAACATGCAAACTAAATGCATACCTAATAATGCAAGTGCAAACAAGAAAACACCCCCAAACTTAAACTAAACATTATCCTCAATGTATAAAGTAGGAAAAAATTAAAACAGAGGATTTCCCTGAGACTTTGCTAGTTCGCATCATCGTCAGCGTCCTCATCGTCCGCTGAGTCGGGAGTGTATTCGGGAAACATAGGTGGACTGTTCTTGGCTCCTAGTAAGGCTTTGTGTGTGCTCCAACTTTATGTTCAGTCATTGGGACCTGCAAGCAATTGACATACCAATTAAAATGTACTAACTAACTAACTAACTACATTATTTCTTATAACAAACTAAATTAAAATAAAATGAAATAAAACTTAGAAACTAAAATTTGGGTTGCCTCCCAATTAGCGCTTGTTTTATAGTCATCAGCCTGACTACTCCCTGTTCTATCCCGGGTCAACATGGGTAATTGAGGTCTTTTCATGATCAATGTCGCCACCCCAATATTGCTTCAGTCTCTGCCCATTCACCTTGAAAGTTCTTTTCGAATTGGCTTCCTTGACTTCAACCGCTCCATGTGGGAACACCTCCTTTTTATATAGCTTGTCGTTCTCAAGAGGATCTGAAATTCAACTTCCTACGAATACCTCATTCACTGCCTTTTCCACCAAATCAACCCGAAAACATTCTTCTGCTTCCTTTGAAAATTTCATAGCTGAAAATACATTGAATGAAACCTCTTGATCTTGGACTCGCATAGTTAGCTCACCTTTTCGTACATCGATAAGTGTTCTCCCCGTTGCTAAGAATGGTCACCCAAGAATAATAGGTATTTCTGTATCTTCCTCACAATCTAAGACTATGAAATCAGCTGGAAAAATGAACTTATCCACTTTAACTAGAACGTCCTCAACTATGCCCATTGGATAAGTGAGTGATCTATCTGCAAGCTGCAATGTAACATTAGTCGGCTTCGCTTCCTTCAAACCCAATTGCTGATAAATTGAAAGTGGCATCAAGTTGATACTAGCTCCCAAGTCACACAATGCTTTCCCAAAAAATTGACTGCCTATTGTGCATGGAATTGTGAAGCTACCCGGATCTTTGAGCTTTGGTGGTAGCTTCTTTTGAAGAATAGCACTGCACTCCTCCGTAAGTGCCACTGTCTCATGGTCGCCTAGTTTTCTTTTCTTTGATAAAATTTCTTTCAAAAATTTCACATAGTTAGGCATTTTTTCCACTGCTTCTGCGAAAGGGATATTTATTTGGAGCTTCTTAAACACTTCCATGAATTTAGAGAACTGCTTATTCCACTTCTGTTTCTGCAAACATTGTGGAAATGGCACGGGAGGCATAATAGGTCTCGAATTACCTCCATTAGAACTTAAAACTGGATCTTCTTCTTTCTTTTCATGATCCACATTCTTGCTATCTTTTTCTTTACCCTCACTATCATCTCTATGTGATTGTCTTGGAGTTCCACCAACAACCTCAGGTAACTCTTTTTCGCTTCGTAATGTAATAGCATTGCAGTGCTCCTTACCTTCCCTCTTAAGGATTGATCTCTGTATCACTAGGTAGAGAGCCTTAAGGTCGGTTGTTAATGGCAGTAGCAAGTTGACCCATTTGGTTTTCCAGGTTTCAGACTGATACTTCAATACTATTCATCCTTGTCTCACTTTGTGCTATGTACCTGGAAAGCAGCTCCTCCAAATTGGACTTCTTTTCCTGATGTGGTGGAGCTTGATTCTGAAAGCCTGGTAGGTATGCTTGTGTTGGAGCAGAGGTTTGGGCGTGATTATTATTCCATGAGAAGTTCGGATGATTCCTCCAACCAGGGTTATAATTGTTGGAATTATTGCTATATTGTTGTCTGTTGTGGTTACCATTGTATTATACCGACTCAAGATTAATTGCACATTGATTACTTGGATGGTTCCCGACACACAATTCACAAACAACTGTCACACTCTGAATAGGCTGCACTCCTAAAGCATCAATCTTCTTTGTCAATGTAGCAACTTGTGCAGCCAATGCAATAACCGCATCAACTTCATAAATTCCTGCTACCTTTGGCTAATTGATCCTTGTAGAAGGCCACTGATAATTGTTGGCAGCCATCATCTCCAATAACTCGTAGGCTTCATCGAAATTCTTTCCCATCAATGCCCCTCCTATAGCTGCATCGATACTAGCTCGGGTAGCACTAAACAACCCGTTGTAGAACGTTTGAACTTGCAACCAATTAGGAATACCACGGTGAGGGCATTTTCGGAGTAAGTCTTTGAATCGCTCCCAAGCTTCATAGAGAGTCTCAGAATCATGCTGTGCGAATGAAGTGATGTCCTTCCTCATCCTTGCAGTTTTAGCTGGTGGAAAGAATTTAGCTAAGAATTTTTGAGCTAAATCTGACCATGTAGTAATAGAACCCGATGACAATGAATGCAACCAACTCTTCGCCTTATCACGAAGTGAGAAAGGGAAAAGTCGGAGTCTAATCGCATCTTCAGAAATCACATTGTATCTGAATGTGTCGCATATCTCCAGAAAACTCACCAAATGATCGTTTGGGTCATCATTAGGCAAACCCCCAAACTGCACTGAATTCTGAATCATTTGAATGGTACCCGGCTTGATCTCGAAATTGTTTGCTTGAATTGCGGGCCTTTGAATGCTCGATAACATAATCCCTTAACGATTTCTGTTCATCTTCAGCCATAGCTTCTTGGTTGTTTACTTCTTGACATTGTTTTCGCAAATTTCAGAGCCTACTTTCGATTTCGTCTTCGTACGATAGTAGCTCCTGACCTGTAGATCGTGTTTGCATACAAAATTCAAGAGTGCTTGCGAAAATAATTAAAACAGAAAATTAAATAAGTTTAAACTAAGATCAAATTGATTGAAATTAATATTGAAATAATTACTAGAATAATTCCCCGGCAACGGCGCCAAAAATTTGTTGTCCGAATTTGATACTGACAATTTACGTGCAAGTATACACGATCAATAAGTAATAAAGTGATAAGTAGAGTATCGTTCCCACGGAGAATTATTACTAATAACTTCCAAGTACTAACTTTATATCAATTCAATTTTATTTCAACAATTGGAATTGAACTATGGAATTACTAATTTAAAACTAAATCTACACTTAATAATCAAGGGTTGAATTTACCGGATAAAAGAAGTAAAGATTACAACTTCCCCTAATGCTTTGTATAAATCTTTCCACTCTCTTTCCAGTTAATTGATCAAAATAAGTTGTTAACTGAGATTTCAAAATTATTTATCAAACCTCTTCCGATAGTTAGATATACATATCTCTCCCAATTAAATTGCTATATTCCTATGCAAAATAAGTTGGAATAGATTCATTAAGTTCAAACTCTCATGAAAGTTACACACGACATATAGGTATATTCCTATCATATACATAAACCCAACAATTCAATCCTAAGAAGAATTAACCAAACGCATGTCATCATATTCAGATCTAAACCTAGAATTCATCTTCCAATTTCATCTAAGTTATCAAATTAATTGTTGGCCACACAATCATATACTAAGCACAAAATATGACAAACAACTTATATATGATCAACAAGAACTAAAAACGAGAGTAGATCAATTTATCTAAACATTAGGTTCCGTTGCAATCTTAATAAAAATTTAGTTCATAATGTAATTGAAAAACATCCTTCTCAAATTAAACAACATCTCAGAAAATTAAGAAGTAAAAGTAAGAGAAAATGAATGAAAACTTAGTTGCAATCTTCAATCTCTCTCTAGCCTTCAATCCCGATTTTCTTCATGTCGCTTCCTTCGATTCTTGCCTTCAATTTTCTATCAATCATTGGTCTTCTTTTTATATTTTCAGCCCCCAAAAATCAGTCTATCCCTTTCCAACTCAAACCCTAGCATATATGTAGGATTAGAGTCCAATTTCGGGTAAAAAACAAGTCAGAATTCGTGTCAAAAGCCAACACAAGCAACACAAGCGCGTAGGCGCTCAAAAGGTGCTGAAAAGGCGTTGCTTGGACAGAATGTGGGTGCTGGGCCGCTGAAAAGGCGCTGCCCCTTTTTAAGCCTAAAGCTCCCCTTGTTGCTCAGCCTTCAAAAATCCAACACTTAGGCTCCAAATTGACCTTGTTTCCTTCCAAATGATATTGTTTGCTTCCAAATGATGATTCCTACCAAATAACATCAAAACACACAAAACAAATAAAAAGGAATATAAAATAATTGAAAACTTACAATTTCATCAAGCCGAAAGTACTCAATTCATAGGTATAAAACTCACTCATCACTAGGGACCATCATGGACGAAATTGCAAGGCTCTCACACTCCATATATTCAGCATTCACACAAGATTCAAGGGTGGCTACCTAAGCTTAGAAAGCTCCTAAGAAAGATGATGAGTAGTTACATATAGAAGTTTGTATTTTTGCATTTTCCTCTCCATTTCAGTTGTAGTTAGCTTTAAATATCTTGTAATCTTTAATTCTTGTACGTTAATCTTATTTATTTCAAGTTTAGTTCCATGTTCTTGAATCTACCATTAATGCATTTAAGTTTTCTTCACTTCAAGTTTTAAAATGGGTTTTGAATATTTTTCTTCATAGTTCAAGTTTTCTTGCATTAGTTCAAGTTCCATGTTTCATTTCTCCATTATGTCTCTTTACATGATGCGTGTCTTTCCTTTTACCATGAGTAGCTAGATTTTTAAGTTGGCTAATCCAAGGGAGTCCTCCTCTTGAGTGTGCCATTTCAACTCATTTTCTTTCCTTATCTCAGAGTATGATGGTTCGATTTGACTGGGTTGAGAGTGGATGCGGTTGTGAGTCTTTGATATCCTGTAGGCCTGGTCACGGGTTATGCTTGGATCCTCACCTCCATTTCATCCCTAGCTTCCCACGAATCAATCGTTCATATAAGCTCTATTCGAGGAATGCTTCGAGTTGATTTGGGATTCCCATTGGAATGAACCCTTTGGATTAGCCAACACTTGTTTTATTTCATTTTCATCAAGAACACAAAATCACAAAAACTCAAACCAACTACAAGATTTTACACTTTTTCCTTTTTACAAAATCACCTTCACACAATTCCCTTCCTTCCCTGAGGAGACGACCTTGGAATACTCATTCCAAGTAAAACACGACAAGCAAAAGACTCCTTGCGCTTGGGGAGCACTTTTGTTCATTTCCCACATTTCCCATTTCATACATTTCATTTCCACCAACATTTCGTTGCCCCATTTCCCACATCATTCCGAGGGAGAGTGACACTCCCTTCGCACCTACATCATATACACATTGAGGGATGATTTTAGGAGGTTAGGAACAACAACGATTTTGATCAAGCAGAAGACATTATCAAGAATTGAAGATTGTAGCTAAGCTAATGCAAGAAAACATAAACTAAAAGAGAATGCATTTAATACCCATTTCAAGCTAAGAAATTGAAGAACATAGAAGCATTAATGGTGAAAGCTTTAATGGAAGGCTAAACTTGAAAACAACTTGAGATAAATGGCATTAAAGGCATTAGAGGAAGCTTAGAAAGATCTTACATGAAATTACAATGCAATGTATGGAAGGAAAATGGAAAAACATTAACTTCTCTCTCTAACACTATTCATCTTCTTCCTTGACTCCCTCTCTCTATATTACAATATATATTCTCTAATGCAGAATAATGGGGTCTTTTCACTCTAAAAATTTCCATGGAGTCATGCCATAGCTGTGTGATGTGATCTCCTTCCCTAGGGCTGCAAAAGAGTGGGCTGGACAAGGTAGGTGCAGACCTTGTCTGCACACCCAACATCTCTTCTCTTTTCTCTCCTCATTGATCACCAAGGCTCCAAAAGTCTAACAAGAGGTGCAAGAGGGATGTCCATGGTGTTGGGAGTGTCAGAGGCATTATATTCTGTCCAGGAAATCCGACATCTCTCAACAAATCTCAAAGATTTCAAACAATAGGTCTCCACCACTGCTTATCTCAAAAATACCAACAAAAGTTCCATGTGGATTCGACTCCGGACTCAAACCGGATTATTACTATAGCTTGACCGCCTACACTTAGGTGTACACATTTCGGATCAAGTCAACTTACTCCCTTGCCTTTTTGCTTGTCCAGTTCCTTTGTACCTGGTTACCCAACGTGACATGATCATGGAGCATGTGGGTCAACGGAGGCGAGCGAGGAGTTCTGATCCTTTGGTTAAGAGGGCTAGGCTGGGGGAGAGTAGCTTAGACCCAGCCTTAGGCATAGGTGCTGAAACCGAGGTTCCTCTTATCGTTGGCGAGGCTTTGCCAAAGCCGAGCTCCACTCTTGCACCTGAGGCATTGTCTGCTGCTGCTGTGGTGCCGGTGTCTGAGCCTGTGCCTACGGCTGAGGAGGTGTAGGTGTCAGAACAGGAAACTGGTGTCGGGGAAGCCATAGTGGGCACGGTTGTGGTTAACCCGGTGGGAGGGCCACTTCGGCGGGGTTCCTCTTCTGTTGGAGTTGTGGGGCCCAGCTCAGGTCATTCCCCCTCAACCTCGGTTGTCGACCTCGAGGGAAGCTTGCTCAGAGAAGTGGGCCTGAGTAGCCGCGCGCTAATGGACTTGATCCCACAGGCTGACCTGCGGAGTTCTGTTGACCTTCCTTTCCGAGCTCGGAGCCGAGAAGCGCTCCACGCCCTTCTTGAGGCAGGACCTGCCCTTCCCTTTACTTCTCCTTGTTTTTACTTTGTGAGGTTGTGATTTTTATTTTTTTCCTCAGACGGCGACGCACGTTTGTGCTCTCGGGAAGGAGATTTATTACCTGAGGTATGACGCTCATTAGAGGGCAGCCGAGCTTCGGGAGGTTCACTGACAGAATACCGATCTCCTGAACTGGGGTCTAGCCACTGAGAACGAGATGGGGCAATCTGGGCAAAACCTTCCAGAAAGTTGATGCAAACCTTCCGGAAGGTTTGTGCAAGAACAGTTGAAAAAGCATTCTAGTAAGTAGAACCTTCTGGAAGGTCGATGCAAACCTTCCGCAAAGTTCATTCCAGTAGACAAAACCTTCCGGAAGGTTTTGGCAGTGAATAGACAGACCAAGTGCAAACCTTCCGGGAGGTTTTCATCCAATTTGCCTTTTTTTTGGTTTCTTCACCTTCCAATCCTTCCTTTAAGCTATCCCCTCATTTCATTGATTTCAAACACTTCAATGGGGGCTTAACTCAAGCCATTTACATCTTTTCACCTACATTTACACAAAACTCCATGAAAAGAGAAGATTAAACGCATTTCTCCCCAAATTCACAACAAAAGCAATATAAAAAGGGCATAACAACATACAATATATGCAATGTTTTGTGCTAATCACACCCCCCAACTTGAGCTTTGCTAGTCCCTAGCAAACATTAGTTCAAACCACAAGCTATAAACTAAAACAGAATCCATTCATACAAGTAAATGTCCTAACACTCAAAATTCAAAAAACACATTGCAATTAAAAATAGACTTGGGCAATGATAAAATGTAACAACTGTGGCATTTTCATTGATCATTCTCAAAAATTCATTACAATGGGTTTGAGTTTCAAAACAAAATGGCCCAAAACCTAAAGATACTTCTACTGGCCGACAAAAGTAACCCTAGCTATGTATAATCTGAACTCAAAAGAAAACAAAATACAGAAGTCATCCTAATCACCCCTCCATCACTGTCATCATGAAAGGCGTCCACCTTTCCTCCCTATCTTGGCTACTAGGGCCCTCCCCGCCCTTTTTGCGGGAGCTCGTGCCTGTAGGTGGTGGGGACTCGTGAAGGTGCTGTGGCAGAACCGGGGAGTGGAAGAGGCGACATGGGAGCGCGAGGACACCGTACGTGCCAATTATCCTTTCTTGTTTGAGGATAGAGGTACATTTTTATAGTCATTTCCTATTACATGACTGTAGCATATGCATGGGATTGCATGTATGTGTGTGTGTGAATTTCGGGGACGAAATTCTTTTTAAGGGGGGAAGAATGTAAAACCCGAGTAAATTTAAACTTTTTTGTGAATAAGGGAAAAAGGTCATTTGCCATCCTAATGCGTATTTGAGATACTCATGTTCTAGACCTCGGATGAGGAAATGGAGTTCACCGTTGGATTCGTATCACGAAATCGAGTCACCCTGTCAAATTTCGTCGAATTATGAGATAGTCGAATTTTTGCATGTCGTTCGAGACGACTGCGTGGCGAATGACATTTTAAAGGTCCCCATAAATATATTTTATATAATTTCCTTATAATTGGATTAAATTTCAAATAAAATTAATTTGAACTTAAACCGGGATGTAATGAATCGTTTCGGGGCGAAAAACGGACCCAAAAGTAGTAAACGAGCGGTGCGATGTGGACCGCACAATCTAAGGCTATAAATATCGAAAAATATCTGATTTTTTCAGATATTCTTCAGCTGAAACCAGTGGGTTTGTTGGCTGAAAAACGTGGGAAGGAGGAGAGAAAAAAAAGAGAGAAATCCAAACTTGTTTCTCAGATCTACGGAGTTCCGTCGGTCGGAATTCTTCGAACCAAGAATCAAAGTCGATCTCCTCGACGAGGGCTACGTCTACGTACCAAGAACGAGGGATTTCACTGAAGATTCCAAGGGGATATTTTGAAGAAATCAAGTTCTTGGGCTTTGGTTGGTAATTTTGGAAGTTCTATCACTTCCTCCACGCTACAAGAGGTAGGGTTCTTCCTACTTTGGTTTATTCCTATCCTTTTGGGCTGTTTTAAGGGGTGGTTATGTGCTTGCATGTGGGCTGTCCAAGGGTTGTCCAAATGGACTGAAAATGGACTATTTTTAGTGGGTGAATGTGTCTTGCATGTGGGCTGTCCAAGGGTTGTCCAAATGGACTGAAAATGGAATGTTTTTAGTGGGTAAATGTGTCTTGTATGTGGGCTGTCCAATGGTTGTCCAAATGGACTATAAATGGACTTTTTTTGGTGCCCAAATGTGGACTATTTTTGTGTCCAAATGTGGACTGTTTTTGTGCCCAAATGTGGACTGTTTTGTGCACTAATAAGGGGCTGTTTTTGGACTGTTTTATGGCCTATATAGGGGTTGGTTTTATGGCCTATATAGGGGCTGTTTTGGTGGCTTATATAGGAGCTATTTTGTGGCTTATATAAGGGTCGTTATGTGGGCTATTACATGGGTTGTTTTGTGTTATATTGTGCCTTTGTGATCAAGTGTGTTAATTGCATGTGGTTATACTATAACATGCTTGAATGATGTGGTTAAATGAAATCATATGCATATGATATAAATTGCCATGGTAGACTTGGATATGTAGAAATTGTTCATTTGGCATGCATTGCAGTATGGACATGGAATTGGCATCACATTCATGGGCATGAGTCATGAGTGTGGGTGTGTGAATACATGGTTAATCAAACACCATTATTGGTGATTGATATGTGGAATCGGTAAAGTCGGATCGAAGATCCCATTGAGCCGCATGTTGCATGGAAAACTTGTGTCGGGTATAGCAAGAAGGGGTAGATCCCCCCCTCGGGTGCAAGACCCGACGACTTGGTTATACACTCCCCTGTGGTGAAATTCCGGAAAAGTGTAGTATGGTATATGGAACCGGCGGTATAAAAATCCGTTGCCTAACAAGACACAAGATTTTAATTTATAAAGTACTCATTCAATGAGTAACACCCATCAATGATTGGTTTTATAATGAAACAACTTTTATTCCAAACGATCATTGGATGAATTTTTCGTCAAATGACGGTTCATTTCACAAGTGCATTGCATTGTGTTGTGGGAGTCGGTGAGGACTCGGGTTGAAGTTGCATGAGTGAGTCTCATCTCATTTCATGGCATGACATTATGATTTTTCAACATGGAATTGCACGTTCTTGTTGAAATGGATATAGAGTGTTATCGTTTGCATGTAAACATTACATATGCACATAGGTGGGGAGTAGCCTCTGTAGGAAATACTCTACTGGGCGTGGCTCACCCTATACGGGAAAACATTTCAAGTGCGGGATTCACTCCGGTGGATGGCTCTCATACGGGGCCGCAAGAGTGAAGAAAACCGATTTGTGGCTTTATAACCCCCTTTTGTAAAACTTTTGGAGCAAACTATGTTTTTGGGCATGTATATGTAAAAGAATTGTAATCGAACTGTTATGGACTATTTTTGATACAACATTGCATGTTTTGATAATGGTATGGATAGTTGGACCCGGTGTGGCCAATGTTTACTTATAAATGGACCCAGTGCGGTCATTGTTTTATATTGGACCTCGGATGGGTCATGTGAAGTTATATTGCACAGGTTGGGTTTTGGGTAGAGCTCCCTGTACAAAGGAGACTCTGCCCGAATTTCTTTAAGTTGTGGACCCCGGTAAATGGGGCATAACAGTGTGATATTGAGTTACTCGGTATCTACAGGTATTCCACGGGTTGATGGGTAATCAACGGACCCCCGAATTTTGGGGTGTCACAGGTAGGTTCTGCCCATAAGTGCCAGAACGCCTGCAACTCATGCTCCACTTGCTTCGGGGTCCCACCTATGATTCTCTCACTTGTCCCCTGACATATTCTACATACATACATGTCTCCTACACCCCAAAGTCAGCCTTGGAAGATGGAGGATAGGAAAGGGGGAGAGAGAAGGATAGAGGCATGGTGGGTGCAAGCTAGGCTTGTCCTAGCCTGTCCAAAGCCAATCAACTCACCTCCCATTGATGGGAGGCCTGCACACAGGCTATGGGGAGCCTCATGGACGAAAATGCATAATCTCTACACCATATATTCAGCATTCACACAAGCTTTGAAAGAGGGAGGCTATCTAAGCTTATGAGTAGTTTAAGAGAGATAAGTTAGATTTTTTGCATTTCCTTTACCCATTTTCACTTGTAATCTTCTGTAAGACTCTTGTAAGCTTCATCTATTGCACTTAATGTCATTATTTCCAGAGTATTGCAAGTTTAGTTATGCATTCTAGATTCTACCATTGTTGTATTGAGTTGTTCTTGCACTTCAATATTTACAGCTGGGTTTTCTCTGCAACTTTTTCATTTTGGTGTGAAATGAATTTCCCTTTGTAGTTTACTTCTTCCTAGCTTTAATATATGTTCTAAGTTTCATTCTCAACTCATTTTCATTTCCATTTCTTCTACATGTCTCTTTACATTATGCATGTCTTTCCTTTTATTATGAGTAGTTAGATTTTAAGTTGGCTAATTCAAGGGAGAACTCCTCTTGGGTATGTTAAATCAACTCATTTTTCATTCCTCCTTGTAGTGTACGTTGATTTGGTTTGACTAGGTTGAGTGTGGACATGGTTGTGAGTTCTTGATACACCGTAGACTTGTCACGGTGTATGCCTGAATCCTCACCTCCATTTTAGTCTCACGCTTCCTATGAATCAATCAAACATCTAGACACCATTGGAGGAAGGTCTTGAGTTGATTTGGCATTCCCATTGGAATGACCTCTTCGGATTAGCCAACACTTGTTTCCATTTCATTTTCTATCACAAACTTCACTCACCAAAACAGAAACCCAAAGATTTTACACTTTACCATTTTCACAAAATCACCTTCACACAATTCACCTTCCTTCCCTGAGTAGATAACCTTGGAATTCCCATTCCAAGTAAAACACGACATTGGAAGATTCTCTCTACGCTTGGGAAGCAACTTTGCACACACACACATTTTGTTCATTCCACACACCCGTTTTCCCATTTCTTGCATCGAACCCGAGTGAGAGTGACACTCATCCACACACATAAGCCATATACACATTGAGGGTTCATGTTCGAAAATTAGGAACGTTGGAAAACATCAAGCAGAAGGTCGATCAAAACCTTCCGGAAGGCTTTGCTTACTGTTGGGCACCACTGTCTAGTAAGGAAAACCTTCCGAAAGGTATTACCTTTGCTGCAAAACCATTCATTTGCTCCAAAACTCACATCCACTCCAACTTTCCTCAATTCCAAAACATTTTAACATCCTAACTATGAAATCTAACCTATCAAAAACTTGAACTACACATATGAACCACAATTGATTGATCATGCCTAAAGTCTTTTTCGAAATTGCAACATGATTTAAGATTTTGACGTTTTTAAAGTACAAGACATGAATTTCTAATTTACACTACCAAAATGAATACCCAAAATGTAACACATAGATTCAAAAGCAAGGGCATTCCTAAATCATATCGAATATCGAAAGTTGAGTCATATTCCCCTATCCTTTAAGCATAGGGCTATGAAACTGTAACGCCCCAAATACCACCCTGGACGGCATTACATTCTAAAACCATTTATACCATGAGAGCAACTAATAAAAATCCATAAATAACCGGGGGTCCTTAATTTAACGAAATTTGGGCATAGTCTCTTTTGTTCGGGGAGCTCCACCCAAAACACCACCTGTGCAATTATACTACATTGACCACACCGGGTCCATTGATTCATAAAAAAAATACTTACAACATTATCCAAAAGAATATGCCAAACAATGGCATCTACATCCCAAAAGAATTAAATTACATTTGGCAGCGGAAACCTAAAAATAATGTTAGACTTTACATTGCCTCAAAAGGAACTTCCTAGTTTATCACAAAAGAAAATAGAACACTAAGCGTCTCCCTCGGGATCTACGTTCCCTTCTATGGGAGCTTCCCAATGTCCCGGCTCATCAGTTCTGAGCTCCTCCTCTAGACAAAGACCTGAAATATGTTGTTTGTAGGGGGTGAGCACTAAGCTCTGTAGCAACATTCCTCCCAAATTCGAACAAGGTTTATAAAAGTATATAAAATGGTCGGTCTCATTTCACAAATAACATATATAACATTTGAAGTAAAACGAGGACATTTAAACAGATCTCAAGTTTAGATAGCAACAGTAATTGAAATTGATAAATAAACACAATATACCATTGGTAATCCATTCTACCATAAACCGTTTCCAACAAGTTCTCGCGGAATCTCATACTTCCCGAAACTCTTGTCGAAACCATTTTTGGTACAATGCACGATAACTCACACTGAATGTCCGACACAACCCACGTTACTAATCCGTGATCATTAGTGATAGGAAAAGTTCATATCCACACGGCGTATAAAGGCGTCTACCCACTCCATGTGGTAGGAAAAGTTCATACCCGCGTGGCATACAAAGACGTCTACCCACTACATGATACCCGGTCAATAGTAATCCATGTTCGTATCATACAACCACGCAAGAGATAAAATACCAACAAATATCTCACATAACCAACAATACCATAAACCCCCAATTTTTCAAGCAAATTCCATAAAATCCACAAATCCATCATGAGACAATTTCAAATAAACAATGAAGAAAAATACAAGAGATCATGCACAATAGCATTTCAATACTCGACACAAAGCACTATAGTTTTCAAAGCCAAATTTGAGTGAAGATAGAGAGAGAAATCCATGTTTCTCACAGACTAAGGTTTTTATGGCTCTCTACCCATAACTTTTCTCAAAACATAATAAAGTTTGCAATAATACCAAGAGACAAGGAACCCATAGCAAATAGATATGATTAGAAGTCGAAATCATACATATATAATAACCCTAGCCTCAATGTAAGTGAATGGAAGGAAACCTCTACCTTTTTAATCCAAAGCTCCAAGCAAGACCCAAGCTTTAAGGACTCCCTTAGTCCCTTTTCTTGCTCCCTTGTTACTTTCTCCTAGGGTTCTAAGAGTTTTGAGTGAGAGTGAAGTGAAAGTATAGAAGAGAGAATGGGTGGAGAAGTGGGTTCTTGAAAAACTAGGGTTTGATTTTCTTGGAAGTGTAAAACCCTCTTGATCTTGTGTTTTTCTCCTCTTAGGGTTCTAAAGTGTTTAGGATGAGAGTGGAGTGAGGAATGGGGCAAATGAGGGCTTGAGGTGGTGTTTTAAACCCAAAAATCTCGACTTTTTAACTGTTCGGCGAGTGTCAGAGAAAGCGTACCGGTACCGCGTACCGGTACGGTTATGCTACTGGAGTTGGGCGTACCGGTACGGTTTGACTGACAGATTTTTGCTCCGACTTCCAGTGCAGTTTTGACCCATTTAGAGGTCGAATTGGAAAATTTTCATGATATACACTTTTGTAGCCCTAGATGTCTACCATCTACTGTCCAAATTTCAGATCCATTGGAGATCATAATAAAAAGTTATGACCTAAATACTAGAAGGTGTCCCAACTCCTTTTTACCCAAATTCTCTCTAAGTGTGTTTTCACTCCGGAATACTTCCTAACTTCCAATACACCGCATATTACCTCTCCCAATGTTTTTCGAACTTCCGGATCCAATGGAGAACTTATTTTGACCTAAATTCATTTAGAAACTTACATAATCCCTCTTCTCAAGCTTACACACCTTCGAAACTTAAACGTTACAATCCATTTGTCTCCCAAGTATTTATTCCTACTATTACAATCTATTTAGTTTATTCTTACATCATTGCTTATATTAGAATTACTAGAAAATTATATTACTAGATTAATCTAAACATGTGGGGGTTTACAGAAACACATCGTTCAAATGCCCGAACCAAGCACACATGAGCAACACCATGGCTTTAAATGCTAGTCTAGAGTATGCACCTACACATTCATTTTCAAACTCGTGTGTGTGTGCAATGGACATGTAATTTAAGCAGTTACACAATGGAATTCACATTCACTTTGGCTATTGCTTCAACTTTAATATTGTAAACCCAAGCGCAGGTTGAGCGAAGTAATATATTTCTCGAAAGACCGATGTTGAACCCTTAGGGAATTGTGAAATAGCAGCAATCACACAAATACTATAACAAACTTGTGAAGACAATTTATTTAAAAGATTGTTGAGTTGAGAATATTGATTGAAGTAATTAAAACAGTATAACAAAATACTAGAGTATCAGGTACTCCCTCTCAATTCCATACAATAATGATTAAAGACTTAAATCATAATTTTAGACAAGAATCAAATGTCGGTTGATTCAAGTCACCGAATTAAGCAAGAAAATCACAATTTATAATCAAAGGACTATTCAGGAACTTGAATAATCATCAAATTATATTATTCTATGAAATAATTGTAACGCCCCAAATACCACCCTGGACGGCATTACATTCTAAAACATTCACATCATGAGAGCACTAATATCATCCATCAATAAATTAAACTTCATTCATCATTCATAAAATATTTACATCATTATCCAAAAGAATATGCCCAACCATGACATTTACATCTCAAAAATTTAACTATTATAGCGCAGCAGAATTACAAAAGGAAACTAGACTATACAATGTTTGTACATGCTGGTTCCTAGTCTAGTACAAAAGTAAAAGGCATCTCTAAATGTCCCACTCGGGATCCAGGTACCCCTCTAATGAGGCTTCCCCGAGGCCCTGCTCATTAGCGCCAAGCTCCTCCTCTATAGCATAATCTGAAAAATGTTAATTGTAGGGGATGAGCACGAAGCTCTGTAGCAAAATCTTCCCAAACTCAAACAAGGTTTAGGAAAGCATATAAAACGGTTGGTCTAATTTTCACAAATAGCATATATAACATTTTGAAGGAAAAGCAGGACATTTTAAATAGATCTCAAGTTTAAGGAATCACGGTAATTAAAAGAATAAATAAACACAAGATACCAATAAGAATCAATTCCCAAAACATAATCCATCCCACCATACACCATTTCCACAAGTTCTTGTGGCATCCCATACTACCCCAAAACTCTTGCAGAAATCGTATTTGGTACAATGAACGATAACTCACACTTGAACATTTCCGGCAATATATGTACATGTATCTCAACAATGATGTAAGGCATCCACATGAATCGACACATTGAGTAACGTCTTGCCCACACCCACACACACATCTTATCAAAAATATCCAACCTTTAGGAAGGGCGTGTACCATACCAATGGCAGTGACGAAATCCAACCCAGGCATTAGTATACTAACCCTCTTACACGGCACCACGTGAGCGATAGTGGTTTAGTCTTACCAAAGCACTAATCCCACTACGAATGGATTAGTCTTACCAAAGCACTAACCCATTCTACGACATCTCGTCAAAGGACACCCATGGTCATCCCACACCCATTAGAGATACGACATCAAACCAATTTACCCAATTTATAAGCATATCTCAAAAATCCCCAAATTGAGCATTTGACATTTTCAATAACCAACCAAGAAAAATGCAAGAGATCACAACAATATCATTGTATTACTCAACACAAAACACTATGATTTTGAAATCAAGAATAAAGGAAAAGTTCAAGAGGAAAACCCATCACTCTTGAAAACTAGGGTTTTTCAAATCAAAAGAGGGATTTGTGTAAAACATGTTAACAATTGAACAAGAATCAAGAAACAATGGAGCCATAGCAAATAAATATCATTAAGAATCAAAACATACATATTTATTAACCCTAACATCAATGTAAGAGAAAGAGAAGAAATCCCCTACCTCAACCAAGTATCTCTAGCAACCCAAGCTTTAAAGACTCCCTTTTCCCCTTTTTCTTGCTCCCTTGCTATTTTCTCTTTTGGTTCTAAGAGGTTTGAGTGAGGGTGAAGTGAAATTATAGAAGAGGGAATGGATGGAGAAGTGAAATCTTGAAAACTAGGGCTTTGATCTTGTAAATCTCTCCCAATTTTTGTGTTTTTCTCTCCCTCTTTTGCTCTCTAAGGGTGCTTAGGGTTTGGATGGGTGAAATGAGGCTCAAATAGTCGGCCTTAAGTATTTATAGTGGAAGAAATGGAGAAAGACCCGCATTCGGATCGGGCTGGTTTCTATCGGGCGTACCGGTACGCGTACCGGTACGGTTGAGCTTCTGGAGTCCAGCGTACCGGTACGCGTACCGGTACGATCTAGCTTCTGGAGTTCAGCGTACCGGTACGCGTACCGGTACGATTTGACTTCCAGATTTTTGTTTCAACTTCCAATGCAGTTTTGACCCATTTAGAGGTCGAATTGGAAAATTTTCATGAGACATACTTTTGTAGCCCTAGATGTCTACTATCTACTGTAAAAATTTCAGATCAATTGGACTTAAGGATAAAAATTTATGGCCAAAACACTAAGTAGTGTTCAATACCCATTTTTACCCAAATTCTCGCTAAAGTGTATTTTAACTCCGAGACACTTCCTAACTTCCAATACATCCATATTACCACTCCCAATGTTTTTCGACCTTCTGGATTCAATGGAATCATTATTTTGACCTTCAAACTTTTAGAAACTTGTCTAATCACCCTTTCCAAGTTTAGACATCTTCGACACGTAACTTCCCAATAAAATTGTCTCCATAGCATTTATTCCTACGGTTTATTCTTATGTCACTACATATATCTACATCTTTACAAATATTATTTACTATATATATATTTCTATAAATATATAAAAGAAAATTCGGGGTGTTACAATAATGATAATCAACTTAAGCGTGGAATAACCAGTTATTTACTCGCAGGGAAATTCAAGCAATCAATGTACATGACACAATGACTCAAGGATTTTTACAGAGCAAAAACTTTGCTAATAAATCAAAAGCTGAATTAACATAATATCTCATATCATTAAGCTCAATAACATTACCGTACTTCATTGAGAGGTCCTCCCATAGCTCTAGCTTAACCCTCTAGCCAGACATGATAAACTAAAACCAAAAATAATATATGAAAAGAATAATAATACTAATCCTAATTCTAATTATTTACCTCAATAGATGAGAGCCTTTTTTTACACCAAAATAAATCTTAAGTACAGGTAGAAGATATAAGGTGGTTTGGGAGAAATTCTTTTCCAAACATAAGTCTTTTAAAGTTAAATCCCGTGTATAAAATCTTGGGGCCCGCAGGTACACAATCTGTCCAGATTTCGATCTTGAATTTCACATATTTAGAGGCTGAATCACGAAATGTTCGTGAAATACACTTTTGTAGCCCTTGAAGTCTTCTTTCCAGCCCTACAAAAATAAGGTTAATAGGATATCAGAATCAAAAGTTATGGCCAAAATACTGAAAATGTGTCAAATCCTTATCTTCTAGAAAACTTTCCTAATCCAACTTTAAATGAGTTTTCTTCTAACTTGAACTCTTATAAGGATTAAATTGCTGCTTTATCTTCAAATCTTCCTATCTCAACCTTGACTCTTCAGTCCTTATCAGTTATGATTCTTCCTCTAGTGATTGTTTCTCTTGCATTATTCATTATTACTTTAAATCAATCAATTTACTTGCAAAATAAACCAAACAACTGGAAAAAGTATCAAACTAGAAAATCAAGCAATTTAACACATTTAATCACAAATAATATGCAATTAACCAATCATTAAATATAATAAAATAGCAATTTTTATGGTTAATCACACCCCCCAACCTGAATATTGCTAGTCCCTAGTAATACATGGATCCCAAAATCTAAAAACTAAAAAAAATAAAACCTAATAAAATAAAACACAAATCCAGTTTTGTAGGACTCATGATTGCATTTAGCATATGCAACTGTAGCACCCCAAAACACACCCTGGACGGCATTACATTATAAAACCATTCATATCATGAGAGCACTAAAATAAACCTTTCATAAGTAAGACTTCATAAAAATCATTCATAACACTTACATCATTATCCCAAATGAATATGCCATCTTTGGCCTTTACATTTCAAAAATCAACTAATGTAGCGCAGCGGAAATAACAAAAGAAAACTAGACTTCACAAGGTTCAAAATGAATACCCTAGTCTAGAACAAAAGTAAGCTACATCTCTAGATGTCCCACTCGGGATCCAAGTATTCCTCTAGTGAAGCCTCTCCATGGCCCGGCTCATTAGCACCGAGCTCCTCCTCTAGCACCAAATCTGAAAAAGGTTCAACTGTAGGGGGTGAGCACGAAGCTCTGTAGAAAAATCCTCCCAAACCCAAACAAGGTTTAGAAAAGTATATAAAACGGTAGGTTTCATTTCACAATTAACATATATAATTTTTGAAGTAAAACCAGGACATTTAAATAGATCTCAAGTTTAAGGAACATTAGTAATTGAATGATTAAGTAGAACCACTATACAGTTAACAAACCATATCCGAATATAATCCAATCCACCATACACTGTTTCCACAAGTTCTCGCGGAATCCCATACTTCTCCAAGACTCTTGTAGAAACCGTCTATGGTAGAATGAACAATGACCATTTCCAACTTTAAGTCATTTAGGAAGGGCGCCTTCCAATGCATTGTCCCATACCAATACATCGGCCAAGACGATCCAACCCATCATCCCATGTATATTGGTTCATCCCCGTACCATGTATGTTGATTGCTTCTCATGAATCCACCCAACGATTATACCTAGTCCACCAATTACAATCACAATCACAAGCACTTTAGGAAAGGGCATCTACCATCTCACTGGCAGTGACGAGTCCCTTCCCAGGAAAAGTATATCATCCCTTGTTCGAACTCCAGTGAACGATAGTGGTCGCATTACCACATGACAACCCACTACAAGTGTTAGGAAACCATCACCCCCACTGGGATAGACTAACCTCTAACACTCTACGGCATCTCTCGAAGGCAATCCAAGTCCCACAACAACCATACAAATGAGGAAACCAAAATATTCTCAAAAACCTCCAATTTTCTCAGGTAGTTGTACAAAGAGCAATATAAGAAAATGTACAAGAGATCATCCTAAATACCATTTTTGTTGTTCAATCTGAAACACTAAAGTTTTGAAATCAAGCACCTATAAGTAATCAAACTTTGGAATCATTACAAATGAATATTAAGCTTGGAGTATAAAGAATAAAGGCGCACCAAGCTTGAACATCACGGACAAAGGAGGAATTAAGATTTAACGGAACAATTATGTATGGCAATAAATAACAAAGGACTATCAAGGTGTGAAATCAAGAACAAATGATTATGAAGCTTAGAGAACAAGACCAAAAGAAAACTCAAGTCTTGGAACCAAGGATAAAGAATATCAAGTATTGAATATCAAGCTTAGAAGTCAAAAGAAAGGAACAATCATATATTGAAATCAATAACAAAGGAGAAGTCAAGAGAAAAACACATCTCCCTTGAAGACTAGGGTTTGGCAAGAATCAAGGAGATTCAAGGGTTACCCAACAATCACAATATTTTCCACATGGCATCAATTGCAAGAATAGCAAGAATTAAGGATTGGATAGCATACATATAACATTTAGAGTGAAAAGATACATATAAATAAACCTAGCCTCAATGTAAGAGAATGGAAGAAAACCCCTACCTTTCTTCTTCCTAGGTGTTCTTGAAAACTTGAAGTTTTGATCTTCTTCAAAGTGCAAATCCTCCCTTGATCTTGTGTTTCCCCCTTTATCTCTTGTTTCTCAAAGCTTTCTAGGGTTGTAAATGGTGTATGGAGGCTAAAGGAGGCGTCCTTATGTCTTTATAGGGTGAAAATTGGCCTCTTGTGCACGATTCTGCAACCCAGAGTTCGTAAGTCACGTTCGAACGTCATTGGCGTTCGAACGTTCGTCACTCCCAGTACTTTTGTTTTTCCATCAGACAAAGAGTACTGGAACGCACTTACATTCGAACGTTATTCACGTTCGAACGTCGATTCACGTTCGAACGTCATTTCACGTTCGAACGGAATTCCTGTTTTTGCTGAAACTTCCAATGCAATTTTGGCCTATTTAGAGATTGATTTGGAAATGTTTCATGAGATATAATTTTGTAGCCCTAGATGTCTATTATCTACTGTCCAAATTTCAGATCAATTGGATATAAGGATAAAAAGTTATGACCAAATACTAGAAGGTGTCCCAACTCATTTTTACCCAAATTCTCTCTAAGTGTGTCTTTACTCCAAAATACATCCTAACTTCCAATACACCTCATATTACCTCTCCCAAGGTTGTTCGACCTTCCGGATTCAATGGAGAACTTATTTTGACCTAACAATATTTAGAAACTTCCATCATCCCTCTTCTCAAGTTTACACATTCGAAACTTAACTTCCCAATCAATTTGTATCTCTAGTTTTTGTTTTTATTCCTACCATCACTCCACATATCTACATTTTTACAACAATCATTTACTATATATCTATATACATATATAAAAGAAAATGTGGGGTGTTACAGCAACAAGCCTTTAAACCCCTAGGTTTCCCCTAGTGGACGAGTATAGTCTCGTGAGGGTTTCTAGAGATGATACCCACAAACATCAACCTGCAATCAAATATCTGAATAATAATTTTATAACACAAATTACTACCACAATATAAGAATTCTAAGATGCAAACTTTTTTATAAGCTCATGCAAAGCAAAATATAGAATTTTACGCTATATAAATGTATGCACTTATCATGTTCCCATATAAAATCGTGTGTAGTGTGAATTAACTATACCAAGTCAATAAATTATCCGATAATTACCTCCATAACTATCAACTATTCGTCTCAATGCCAAATCTCACTGGATAATTCATTCATAAAAGATTCTCTCAGATTATAGTGACTATTCCCTCAAATCACATGTGATAAGAAGATATTTAAGTCAAAACAAAATAATGCTCACATGTCTATTAAAATAATTGTAATTCAAAAGAAAAGGATTTGACATAATCTCATGAAAGGAAATCAACACACAATAAATAAATAATCACCATTCTTTTTCTTATTCACACAAGTCATGCATCCACCAATACACTCTTGAGATCAGATAAGTCTTTATTTAAGGTTGTAATGGAGATTAGGGTTTTGAAACGAAAGATATTCAAGAATTCAAAAGACTATCCCGAGAGAACATGTACATTACACAACCAAACTTCTTTCCATAACCTTTCACTCTTCACCCTTTAGACACTTGCTCATATTTTTTTTCAAAACTCATGCTTTTTATTTTTTCCTCTTTTTTTTTTTCACAGCTAGACATATTGTCTTTTTTTTTTTTTCAGTAAGACAACTGAATATATATATTCACAAGTATGCAAAACCTTTTTTTTTTATCATCTTTTCTCAACCAACATCTCTCAAATTACATAAGCAATAAAAACTCAATCTCGGGATAACCAAGGGTAAAGGATATTATTTTTTTCTCATTGGCTTGGTTATTATATGTTTGGTATAAGAAATAAATTTTTTCTTCAAATGCTCAATCATGACTTCTAGGGATAATAATATTCAAAAAATAAGGCTTAGGCTCAAATAATATAAAAGATTGCCTAAAAGCATATCTCAAGAGCTATTGATAACACACTTCCCATGCAAATAATTTAAAGTCAAGCAATCATTCACAATATTGGTGTTGGCAAAAACAAAAATAATGAGACTATTGAAGGAGATTAATTGAATAAAAATATTCTTTATTGAGTAAATGTAAATAACCCTCCAAGAAAGATTGGATCAAAACTCACCAGGGTTTTTATGCATCTCCACTATATGTTTTAAGTTCTCAAGGAAAAATACGTAACAAATTTTCAACTTGGTAAAGTCTAAAGTGCACAAATTGTGAGTTTTTATAAGAACATGATATGAGATACAAAAATATAGAATACAGTTCTATGGGATGCTTAAACAATTGCAAATTTAAAGTTAAGCAAATTATTTATATATTGTGGTGTCAAATTATGCATAAAAATGTTATTTAGATATTTAATAACCAAAAATATTTTTTTTTATTTTATATTTTTTTTAGACTAAAATTTAAATAAACTAGAAATTGTCACCACACAAAATACATCCACACCCCCAACCTAAATTCAACATTGTCCTCAATGTAAAAATAAGTACCTCAACGCTCAATAAAAATAATGAATAAAGATCAAAGGGATAGAAATACCTGGTATCGCAACAACTCTAAAACCTAAAAATAAAAACTCAACAAAAAAAACTATAAATTAAAGGGTTAATTGCACTAGAGGTCCCCAAAGTATGGGGTTTGTCTCATTTTGGTCCCCAATGTTTCAATTGCATCATTTTGGTCCCTGAAATATTGAATATGTTTCTATATGGTCCTTTAAGCAAACAACGTCCAAATTGCTAATGATTTTTTATCATAAACTTGTCAGTAATAGCTAAATATGGATAAAAAATAATTTTGATAGCTATTAAACAAAATTTGGGTAGCTCTTAACAAAAAAATGTGTAATATGGGTAGCTTTTGACCAAAATTTGGATAGCTCGTGATCAAAACTATGCAATTTAGGTAGGTATTTAACCAAATTTTGAGTAAAAATTTGATCAAGAGTTATCCAAATTATTTTTTTATCCATATTTAAGTATCGTGTGACAACTTTATGATAAAAAATCATTAGCAATTTAGACACTGTCTGCATGAGGGACCATATAGAAACATATTGAATACTTCATGGACCAAAATGATGCAATTGAAACATTGGGGACCAAAATGAGACAAACTCCACACTTTAGGGACTTTCAGTGCAATTAACCCTAAAATAAAACAAATAGAAATGAAACTAAAATTAAAAATAAAATAAAATAAAATCTAACTACTATGTACAAATAAAAATAAAAACTCACACTCAATCCAGCTTAAAGTCATATTTGAATATGCGACCATTCAATTTTATTGGCATAAAAATGTGGTGTCGGAGCAACTCCTTTAATCGAATTATCCACTCATATATCCAATATATCTTTTAAACATGCAAGAAAAGGGAGATATATACATTTCTATGCAAATCTAATAATGAGATAGAAAATAGATCTTTATCAATTATAGCACACAACTCAACTTTCATACCCTCACCAAGATTAGATATGTGAATCTCATTACTACTCTTTGATAATGAAAAGTCTTTGAGCTCATTAACCTCTTGTGGAATAATAATTTCACTTAATTCTTCACTATCAAGAGTATTAATGGATTCATCATCAGTTTGTAGTTCAGGAAAAGAATCACTCTCACTATATGGACTATTTTCAACCTCTTATTCTTGTATCAATATATTGAGTATATCTTTTATCTCTTTAATATCTTGGCTTGTTTGGGCATTGAAAGCTAGTTGGCTTTGCATAAATTCGTTAATAATATTCTCCAAATTCTCTTCTTGTGGGTCATGGTAGGGTAGATATTGGGGAGGGTCTTGTGGTGATGTGGCATATATAGGTAACTGATAATGTTCATTCCCCCAACCAAAATTGGGATAAAAAATTTCAAAACAATGGTCGGGATAAGGTTGAGAAGAATTAGGTAATACAATTGTCCCATTCCTCAAAAATTGTCGAGCAGATGGAATTAAAGGACACACATCAGTGGGATGCCCAAACACATCACAAATCACACACCATTCCTCCATAGGGGAAAAACTTGACACCACATTAAAAAAAAATATAAAAATAAAAATTAAGAAATATCTAATCTAAGGAAAAATAAAACAAATAAATAGTAAAAAAAATGACGAGATTACCGGATCTGTAACAAATCTCAAATCTAGCAAACCTCAATAGATGTGATGGCGACTCCTTGTCTTCAAACAACTCCCCGGCAACGGCGCCAAAAACTTGATTCAACTTTAATATTGTAAACTCAAGCACAGGTTGAGCGAAGTAATACATTTGTCACAAGGCCGAGGTCGAACCCTTAGGGAATTGTGAAATAGCAGCAATCACACAAATACTATAACAAACTTGTGAAGACAATTTATTTAAAATATTGTTGAGTTGAGAATATTGATTGAAGTAATTAAAACAATATAACAAAATACTAGAGCATCAGGTACTCCCTCTCAATTCCATACAATAATGATTAAAGACTTAAATCATAATTTTAGACAAGAATCAAATGTCGGTTGATTCAAGTCACCGAATTAAGCAAGAAAATCACAATTTATAATCAAAGGACTATTCAGGAACCTGAATAATCATCAAATTATATTATTCTATGAAATAATGATAATCAACTTATGTGACGCCCCATTTTCCGGGGTCCTGTATTAACCGTTGACAACCCATCAACCCGCGGAAATACCCGTGGATGTCGCTTAACCCGACACCACATCGATAACATCCTTAAACCGAGGTTATAAATCCAAAATGAAAATTCGGTTCAGCATTCATTCGATCCAACCCCAGTCCAACTCCCCATGATTCATACCCCATTAGGGTCCAATTTGATCATTGGAGGGAAGGAAAAACATAGCCCAAAGGCTTGGCAAAGAAAACAAAAATAAAAAAAAAATTCTGAGTTTTGATGGGCGTACCGGTACGCGTACCGGTACACTGAACCCACTGGACATCTGCGTACCGGTACGCGTACCGGTACGCTCTGCCTTCTGTCTGTCTACGTACCGGTACGCATACCGGTACGATTTTGCCAGTTTTGCCTTTTTCCTTTGTTTTTCACTTCCAATCCATTCTAATACATTCCTAACTCATCCAACACATGTATAATACGATTTTTCATATAATACACAACTTATACAAGTTCCATTACATTTAATTCCATAATTTACACATCAAAATGGAATTTATACAAAAGTTTTTACAAAACTCTAACTAAGGCCACAAGCCGGCCCCCTTCATTCTTGATGCTCTCCAAGTGAGCCATCCGCCGGTGCAAACCCCACACCTGAAATGTTTCCCGTATAGGGTGAGCCAACGCCCAGTAAAGTAAACCCTACCAGGGCTACTCTTCCCCTAGATGCTCATGCTCATGCAACATTCATTTACAAACAATCATTTATCGAAAGGACATGCATTCTAAGTTGGAATGCAACATACCATGCCATGAAATGAGATGTCACTCACTCATGCATTTTAACCCGAGTTCTCACCGACTCATACAACACGATGCAATGCCAAAGTGTTTCATTTCATCATTTATGTTTACATCAAATGATATTTTGAAAACTAGGGTCTTTCTTGGGATCGGACTTCTTTATGGACTTAACCAATGGTCTTCCACACCCGTACACTTTATGGGCTCTTATACCAACGGAGTGCACCCCCCAAACACCGGGTCTTTCACCCGAGAGGTCGTCATGCCTCTTCTTGCTCATCCCGACCCAATTTATCATGAAATCAAGTGGCTTAGCTAGGTCTTCGACCCAACTTTTTCCCAAGCCATATTGTCAATCCCCAAGTGTGGTATTGACATCAACCAGGCACACACACCCATCTAATGAGATGCATATGCAATGCCATGTTCCATTGCATACAACATAATGCTCAATATGCTCATGACAAACATATAAACATTTCCAATACATCAATGGCAATTATATCAAAAGCACATAACTACCATATCTCATTATGTTCAATATATCATTTCATGCATATATCAACAACACTCATTATCCAACAACCATATCCTAAGCATATGATTTCACAATCACCCAAGCATGTTATAACATAGCATCATGCAAATAACACACACAATTTCACCTAGGCATTTTATCAAACACCTAGTATTCATTAAAGTCATGTTTTCACATAACACATTCCAAGCAACCATATAGCTCAAATGTCACCAAGTTATAAGAGAAACCACATGGAACTCCTATGTAATAACATCAAGCTAGAAGTTAGCCTAGGCCAACTCTATGCTCCCTTTTCCATTACCATAACTATAGACATATATATATTTCAATACATATGCATATATAACTTTTAACCCTTAGTCTACTAACACCTAAGGTAAAAATAGTCCCAAGTAGGAGAAACCCTACCTCTTGAAGCGTAATTCTCTCGAAGGAAGCTTCAAGAACACTTTCCAAGCCCAAGTCTAGATTTCCCCCAAATCTCCTCTCTTGGATCTTCGGTGAAATCCCTTGCTCTTGGTGTGGTTGCGTAGCCCTCGTCGATGTGATCGACTTTAGCTCTTGGTTCGACGGAATCCGAGCGACGGAACTCCGGGAATCGACGGAGGAAGCTTGAAGATCAAGGTTTTCTCTCTTTTCTCTCTTCTCTCTTCTCTCTCTCTTGGCCGGCCAAACAAGAACACAAGGGGCAAAATAATCTGATTTTCTAGATATTTACCCCTATTTATAGTTTTAAATACTCGGCCTACGTCGTGCCACGTGTCCCTCGCTTAATCGGGTTCGATTTCGTCCCGAAACGATTTATTTGGTCCCGGTTTAAGTTCAAATTAATTTTATTTAAACTTAAACTTAATTTTAAGGAAATTTTATAAAACTCATTTATGGGGACGTTCGTGAGGTCATTCGCCACGCAGTCGCCTCGAACGACGTGCAAAATCTGACTATCTCAGAATTCGACGAAATTTGACAAGGTGACTCGTTTTCGCGATACGAATTCAACAGCGAACTCTGTTTCCTCATCCGAGGTCTAAAACATGAGTATTTTAAATACGCATTATAATGGCAAATTACTATTTTGCCCTTTAAAAAAAAAAAAATCCAAATTTCCCGGGTTTTACATTCTTCCCCCCTTAAAAAGAATTTCGTCCCCGAAATTCACGTACACATACATGCAATCTCATGCATATGCTACAGTCATGTAATGGTAAATGACTATAAAAACGTACCTCTATCCTCAAACAAGAAAGGATAATTGGCACGTACGGTGTCCTCGCGCTCCCATGTTGCCTCTTCCACTCCCCGGTGCTGCCACAGCACCTTCACTAGCCTCACAGTCTTGCCTCGTAAAACCTGATCCCGGCTATCCATGATACGCACCGGTCCCTCCTCGAAGGTCCCATCTGCATCAACAACAAGCTCGCCCCAATCCACCACATGAGTCGGATCTGGAGTATACTTCCGGAGCATAGAGACATGAAACACCGCGTGAACACCCGATAAATTTGGCGGCAACGCCAACCGATAAGCAACTGTACCCACCCTCTCGAGTACCTCGAAGGGCCCGATGTATCTCGGCGACAGTTTTTCCCGCTTACCAAACCGGACCACTCCTCTTTTAGGCATAACCTTCAAGAAGACATGATCTCTCACCTCAAACTCTAGAGGTCGCCGTCGTCTATCGGCGTAGCTCTTCTGCCGGCTCTGAGCCGTGAGAAGACGCTTCCGTATCAAGTCCACCTTCTCTGAGGTGTCTCTAACTAAATCCGGACCCGTAGCAGGTCTCTCCCCAACCTCTGTCCAACAAACTGGAGATCGACATGGCCTCCCATATAGTGCCTCGTAGGGTGCCATCTGTATGCTCGCCTGATAACTATTGTTATAGGCGAACTCCACCAAGGGTAAGTGATCTTCCCAGCTACCCTTGAGATCTAGGACACATGCCCGCAACATGTCCTCTAATGTCTGGATAGTCCTCTCCGACTGACCATCCGTCTGGGGATGAAAAGCAGTGCTCATCATCAACTGAGTCCCCATGGCTCGCTGGAAACTCTCCCAAAAATGAGATGTGAATCTGGGATCCCGATCCGATACTATAGATACGGGCACCCCATGCAATCGGACAATCTCACGTATATATAACTTGCAGAATTCCTCCAATGTGAAGGTCATCCGCACAGCCAAAAAGTGTGCCGACTTGGTAAGCCGGTCCACTATCACCCATACCGCATCATGTCCCCGCGATGTCCGTGGCAAATGAGTCACAAAATCCATCGTGACATGCTCCCACTTCCACTCAGCTACCCCCAAAGGCTGGAGCAATCCCGCTGGTCTCTGGTGTTCAGCCTTCACTTGCTGACATGTGAGACATCTACCAACAAATTCACCAACTTGTCCCTTCATCCCACTCCAATAATACTGACGACGAAGATCATGATACATCTTCGTGCCCCCTGGATGAACCGCAAAACGAGAACAATGAAATTCCCTAAGAATCTCCTCCCTTAGATCCGGAGATTGGGGAACCACAATCCTTCCCCTATACCGAAGACTACCATCCGAATGAATGGCCCAGCCCTCGTCACCTGTACCCGACCGTACCCGGTCCTTAATGGACGCTATCTCTAGGTCTTGCCCTTGAGACTCAATCACTCTGCTCAGTAGGGAAGGCGTAGCCACCAAACTTCCCAAGGTACCCTGAGCCTGCCCCATGTAATGTAGCCCAAACTGTCCCACAGTCTCGAGCATTTCCCACTCTCGGGAAGCTACACTAGCCAAGACTCCCCGTGACTTCCGGCTAAGTGCATCAGCCACCACATTTGCCTTACCGGGGTGGTAATGCAAAGTGAAGTCATAGTCTTCCAGAAACTCCATCCACCTGCGTTGCCTCATGTTGAGGTCCCGCTGTGTAAAGATGTACTTCAGACTCTTGTGGTCCGAAAACACTTCAAACTGCTCACCGTATAGGTAGTGGCGCCAAGCCTTCAAGGCAAAGACAATGGCCGCCAACTCCATGTCGTGTGTAGGGTAATTCTGCTCGTGGTTCTTTAACTGTCGAGAACCATAAGCCACGACCCTCCTGGACTGCATCAACACACATCCGAGCCCGTCCTTAGAGGCATCACAATAGACTGTGTACCTCTGTCCCCTTTCTGGGACTATCAATATAGGAGCTGAAGTAAGCCTCCTCTTCAACTCCTGGAATGCATTCTCGCAAGAATCATTCCACTCGAACTTGACCTCCTTCCGAGTCAACTTCGTCATAGGCGCAGCTAACCTAGAGAAGTCCTCGATAAACCGCCGATAATACCCAGCCAATCCCAAGAAACTACGTATCTCAAAAACTGACTTCGACCTCTCCCAATTCATGACTGACTCAACCTTCTCCGGGTCTACGGATACACCCGAAGCCGACACCACATGTCCCAAAAATTTCACCTCAGTAAGCCAAAATTCACACTTGCTGAACTTGGCATACAACTGATGGTCTCTCAAGATCTGAAGAACGACCCTCAAGTGACCCTCATGCTCCTCCTCAGACCTGGAGTAGATCAAAATGTTGTCAACGAAAACCACGACGAATTGATCAAGGTAGGGTTGGAACACCCTATGCATGAGATTCATGAATGCCGCTGGGGCGTTCGTCAATCCGAAAGGCATGACAGTGAACTCGAAATGCCCATATCGCGTTCGAAACGCCGTCTTAGGGATATCTGTCTCCCTAACTCTCAACTGATGGTAACCGGTGCGGAGATCTATCTTGGAGTAGACCCGCGCCCCTCTCAGCTGATCAAACAAGTCATTAATCCTCGGCAAAGGGTACCTATTCTTGATAGTAACCCTATTCAACTGCCGGTAGTCTATACATAGTCGAAGGGTTTTGTCCTTCTTCTTTGCAAATAACACCGGAGCGCCCCAAGGTGAGGTACTCGGTCTAATGAAACCCCGGTCCAACAATTCCTGCAATTGGACCTTGAGTTCTTGCAACTCAGCAGGCGCCATCCTATGTGGAGTCATAGAAATGGGTGATGTACCAGGATGCAACTCTATATTAAAATCTACATCCCTATGTGGAGGTAATCCCGGAAGTTCACCCGGAAAAACATCCTCATAATCACACACAACCCGAGGCAGACCAAACTCCTGTCTCGCCTCGTCCTCCAGGGTAAGGCTTGCTAGCCAACCCATCAACTGTCCGTGCCATCTAGAGTCGTACACGGCTTGAGGTAAAGCATCGTGCTTATCCCCCTGAAACCTGAAACAAACCCCATCCGATGTGTAAGCAGTAACCCGCTTCCGGTCACAATCAATGACGACTCGGTGTGCCGCCAACCAATCCATTCCCAGGATTACATCGAACTCCGACATGTCCATGACCCGAAGGTCCACAGTGAGTAGAATCCCTGAGATCTCTAGCTCACAACCCCGACATATCTGATCAATTCTCACCCTAGCACCTAGGGGAGAACTCACATGTAATGGTTCTTCTAAAGTCTCAACCTCTAAACCCAAGTCTTTCACACAAGATGCAGAAATGAATGAATGCGATGCACCAGAGTTAAATAATACTCTTGCCCATAAACGAGAGAGTAGAAATGTACCCTGTATCACCGACTGATCTGCCGGCTCAGTCTGTGGCATAATGGCGTAGACACGCCCCTGGGTCCCTGAAGTCCCGGCCTGTGAACCCTGGCCTCGCCCTCTACCCATGCCTTGGCCCATCTGGCCAGCTTGCGGTGTTCCCGCTCGGAAAGTAGTAGGGCCTTGTGCAGCACCCTGTGATTGGTACTGGCTCCTTTGACCCATGGAGGGGTAAGGAGGAACAAACTGTGTCTGCGGCTGTCCCACAGAAGACTGGGATTGAGATGTCCCATAGCTCTGGGATCCCTGCAGTCGAGGACACTCCTTCTTTATGTGACCCGGCTGGTGACAAAAATAACAAGTCTTCTGACCCGTCTGGAAGGCGGTCCTGAAGTTTCCCCCGTCTTGGAAGAATCGACCCCGGCCTTGGCCTTGATAGCCGCGGCTCCGCCCTTGAACTCCCTGCGGAACATAAGTCCTTTGTTTCTTTCCCGCACTAGAAGAAGAGGATTGACCCTCCTTCTTTTTGTCCTTAACACCCGCTTCTCGGATGTTGCGCGCATCCTCCACCTCTCTCTCGATAGCCATTGCAGTCTTGACCATCGAATCGAGGTCTTGCAGGAGAAGTCCCACAATCTTGCCTCGAATGGACAACTTCAGTCCATCTTCGAACTTACGTACCTTGGCCACGTCTGAGGCCACATAGTCATCAGCAAAACGGGCCAACTCCGTGAATTTGGCCACGTATTCTAGCACATTCATATTTCCCTGCTTCAATTCTAGGAACTCCTTGGCCTTAGCATGTCGAGCAGTTGCTGGGAAATATTTTCCCATATAGAGCTCTCGGAACTCTGCCCAAGTCATGGCCTCCAAATTTCTGGAGTCCTTCACCCAATCCCACCATAGCTGGGACTCTCCCTCCAGCTGAAAAGTTGCCAGAGTTATCTTGGTGGCATCGGAAGTGATCTCCATAGCCCTCAAGATCTTCTCCACTTGCCGAATCCAACGATCTGCTACCATTGGATCCGCACCTCCCAGAAAAACCAGAGGATGATGGGCTTTGAACTTCTGGAGGTTACTCGAGCCTCCTTGTCCCATGTTTGCACCCGTCTGTGCAATGGTAGCGGCTGTAGCACTAGCCTGTGCAATAGTCGCCGCCGCCTCACCAATAGCCTCTGCAAAGGCTTGGTGATCAAAGGCCGGAGGTGGTTGGTTATTCCACCTACCGCCTCGGCGTCCACGCCCTCTATATGCCATCTACATAAGTCAAATAGCAATATAGTTTTACAAGGCATCCCAAAAATAGGAATCAATACTCACACATAAAGAGTTTCCGAATCGTCTCACTAGGGAAGCATATTCCTCTCCTTAGTAGACATTTATACCATGAACCCTCCCGTTCATTTGTTTTCCCACTCCCAAGGTTATGTTTCCTAACCCTAGTGTGTTCATTTCCATATACATTCTACGATGTATATTATCCACATAGCACATAGTACATAACATGTAGCATTTAAACACATAAGATGAAATGCACAATGCATGCAATGGTCTAGACCCAATGCCCATCAAGCTTAGGTTTTCGAATTAGCTAGGGCTCTAAACCTCGTTCTCCCTTGCAATGGAAGATGGTAGACTCATTTCCCACAAGACCACATATGATCTATGGCCTATGCTCTGATACCAAGCTGTAACGCCCCATTTTCCGGGGTCCTGTATTAACCGTTGACAACCCATCAACCCGCGGAAATACCCGTGGATGTCGCTTAACCAGACACCACATCGATAACATCCTTAAACCGAGGTTATAAATCCAAAATGAAAATTCGGTTCAGCATTCATTCGATCCAACCCTAGTCCAACTCCCCATGATTCATACCCCATTAGGGTCCAATTTGATCATTGGAGGGAAGGAAAAACATAGCCCAAAGGCTTGGCAAAGAAAACAAAAATAAAAAAAAAATTCTGAGTTTTGATGGCGTACCGGTACGCGTACCGGTACACTGAACCCACTGGACATCTGCGTACCGGTACGCGTACCGGTACGCTCTGCCTTCTGTCTGTCTACGTACCGGTACGCATACCGGTACGATTTTGCCAGTTTTGTCTTTTTCCTTTGTTTTTCACTTCCAATCCATTCTAATACATTCCTAACTCATCCAACACATGTATAATACGATTTTTCATATAATACACAACTTATACAAGTTCCATTACATTTAATTCCATAATTTACACATCAAAATGGAATTTATACAAAAGTTTTTACAAAACTCTAACTAAGGCCACAAGCCGGCCCCCTTCATTCTTGATGCTCTCCAAGTGAGCCATCCGCCGGTGCAAACCCCACACCTGAAATGTTTCCCGTATAGGGTGAGCCAACGCCCAGTAAAGTAAACCCTACCAGGGCTACTCTTCCCCTAGATGCTCATGCTCATGCAACATTCATTTACAAACAATCATTTATCGAAAGGACATGCATTCTAAGTTGGAATGCAACATACCATGCCATGAAATGAGATGTCACTCACTCATGCATTTTAACCCGAGTTCTCACCGACTCATACAACACGATGCAATGCCAAAGTGTTTCATTTCATCATTTATGTTTACATCAAATGATATTTTGAAAACTAGGGTCTTTCTTGGGATCGGACTTCTTTATGGACTTAACCAATGGTCTTCCACACCCGTACACTTTATGGGCTCTTATACCAACGGAGTGCACCCCCCAAACACCGGGTCTTTCACCCGAGAGGTCGTCATGCCTCTTCTTGCTCATCCCGACCCAATTTATCATGAAATCAAGTGGCTTAGCTAGGTCTTCGACCCAACTTTTTCCCAAGCCATATTGTCAATCCCCAAGTGTGGTATTGACATCAACCAGGCACACACACCCATGTAATGAGATGCATATGCAATGCCATGTTCCATTGCATACAACATAATGCTCAATATGCTCATGACAAACATATAAACATTTCCAATACATCAATGGCAATTATATCAAAAGCACATAACTACCATATCTCATTATGTTCAATATATCATTTCATGCATATATCAACAACACTCATTATCCAACAACCATATCCTAAGCATATGATTTCACAATCACCCAAGCATGTTATAACATAGCATCATGCAAATAACACACACAATTTCACCTAGGCATTTTATCAAACACCTAGTATTCATTAAAGTCATGTTTTCACATAACACATTCCAAGCAACCATATAGCTCAAATGTCACCAAGTTATAAGAGAAACCACATGGAACTCCTATGTAATAACATCAAGCTAGAAGTTAGCCTAGGCCAACTCTATGCTCCCTTTTTCATTACCATAACTATAGACATATATATATTTCAATACATATGCATATATAACTTTTAACCCTTAGTCTACTAACACCTAAGGTAAAAATAGTCCCAAGTAGGAGAAACCCTACCTCTTGAAGCGTAATTCTCTCGAAGGAAGCTTCAAGAACACTTTCCAAGCCCAAGTCTAGATTTCCCCCAAATCTCCTCTCTTGGATCTTCGGTGAAATCCCTTGCTCTTGGTGTGGTTGCGTAGCCCTCGTCGATGTGATCGACTTTAGCTCTTGGTTCGACGGAATCCGAGCGACGGAACTCCGGGAATCGACGGAGGAAGCTTGAAGATCAAGGTTTTCTCTCTTTTCTCTCTTCTCTCTCTCTTGGCCGGCCAAACAAGAACACAAGGGGCAAAATAATCTGATTTTCTAGATATTTACCCCTATTTATAGTTTTAAATACTCGGCCTACGTCGTGCCACGTGTCCCTCGCTTAATCGGGTTCGATTTCGTCCCGAAACAATTTATTTGGTCCCGGTTTAAGTTCAAATTAATTTTATTTAAACTTAAACTTAATTTTAAGGAAATTTTATAAAACTCATTTATGGGGACGTTCGTGAGGTCATTCGCCACGCAGTCGCCTCGAACGACGTGCAAAATCCGACTATCTCGGAATTCGATGAAATTTGACAAGGTGACTCGTTTTCGCGATACGAATTCAACAGCGAACTCTGTTTCCTCATCCGAGGTCTAAAACATGAGTATTTTAAATACGCATTATAGTGGCAAATTACTATTTTGCCCTTTAAAAAAAAAAATCCAAATTTCCCGGGTTTTACAACTTAAGCGTGGAATAACCAGTTATTTACTCGCAGGGAAATTCAAGCAATCAATGTACATGGCACAATGACTCAAGGATTTTTATAGAGCAAAAACTTTGCTAATAAATCAAAAGCTGAATTAACATAATATCTCATATCATTAAGCTCAGAGTCAATAACATTACCGTATTTCATTGAGAGGTCCTCCCCTAGCTCTAGCTTAACCCTCTAACCAGACATGATAAACTAAAACCAAAAATAATATATGAAAAGAATAATAATGCTAATCCTAATTCTAATTATTTCTCTCAATAGATGAGAGCTTTTTTTTATACTAAAATAAATCCTAGGTACAGGTAGAAGATATAAGGTTGGTTTGGGAGAAATTATTTTCCAAAAAGAAGTATTTTAAAGTTAAATCCCGTGCATAAAATCTGGGGGCCCGCAGGTACACAATTTGTCCAGACTTCGATCTTAAATTTCGCATATTTATAGGCTGAATCACGAAATTCTCGTGAAATACACTTTTGTAGCCATTGAAGTCTTCTTTCCAGCCCCACAAAAATCAGGTCAATAGGATATCAGAATCAGAAGTTATGACCAACATACTGAAGAGATGTCAAATCCTTATCTTCTAAGAAACTTTCTCAATCCAAGTTTAAATAAGTTTTCTTCTAACTTGAACTCTTATAAGGATTAAATTGCTACTTTATCTTCAAATCTTCCTATCTCAACATTGACTCTTCAGTACTTATCAGTTATGATTCTTCCTCTAGTGATTGCTTCTCTTGCATTATTCATTATTACTTTAAATCAACCAATTTACTTGCAAAATAAACCAAACAACTAGAAAAAGTATCAAACTAGAAAATTAAGCAATTTAACACATTTAATCACAAATAATATGCAATTAACCAATCATTAAATATAATAAAATAGCAATTTTTATGGTTAATCAGCAATCCAAATTAAGGTTCGATGCAACCTCACCAAGGGTGTCTCTTGATTGATTGGAAAACGTTGTTGTATCCTAACCTCTAAACATCACCCTCACCCTCAATGTGTGTATGTGGCTTATAGTGATGGGGGAGTGTCACTCTCCCTCCGGATAATGCAAGAGATATAGGAGCAACAACAAATGTGAATGGAAATGTGGAATGAACAAAATGTATGGAATGAAATGTGGAATGGAATGCGTGTGAACAAAAGTACTCCCCAATCGTAAGGAGTCTCTTGTTGTCGGTGTTTTACTTGGAAAAATATTCCAAGGTCGTCTCCTCAGGGAAGGAAAGGGAGTTTTGTGAAAGTGATTTTGCAAAAAGAGAAAAGAAAGTGTAAAATCTTGTATTTGTGTTTTGTTGAGTTTTGTTCAAAATGAAAATGCAAGAAAGCAAGTGTTGGCTAATCCAAGAGGTTCATTCCAATGGGAATATCAAGCCAACTCAAAGCCTTCCTCCAATGGTGCCTAGAAGTACGATTGATTCATGGGAAGCTAGGGATAAAATGGTGAGTATCTAAGCATAAACCGTGACTAGGCCTACGGAATATCAAAGGCTCACCAACTCATCCACTCTCAACCCCGTCAAACCGAACCATTTGACTCTAAAGGGAGGAATGAAGAAGAGTTGAAAATGGTATTCCCAAGAGGAATTTTCCTTTGGATTAACCAACTTAAATCCTAGCTACTCATATTAAAAATGCATAAAGGAAAGACAAGCATAATGTAAATGAAAGACATTGTATAGAAATGAAGCTTTAAAGCATGAAACTAAACTTGAAGCAAGAAATCTAAAGCTATGAACAAAAACATTCAATACCCATTTTAAGCTAAAAATGAAGAACTTGAAAGCATAAATGGTGAAATGAAGAACATGTAATTAACTTGCAATATACTTGAAATAAAGGAGATTACAATGTAAGAAATGAAGATTACAAGAGGAATGTAGCTTACAGCAATGACATGGATGAAGAAAATGCAAAAACGAAATTACTTTACACTATTCATCTTCTTCCTCAATGGAGCAAAAACTAAGCTTAGGTAGCCAACCCAATACCAGCTTGTAATGTTGAATATAATGGTGTGTGGGAGACTTCCAATTTCGTGCATGAGGCTCCCCCTTAGCTGTGTGCAGACCTCCCATCATAGGGGGCTGGTGATGGCTTGGACAGGGCATGGCAGGGCACTCCTCAAGACCCAGCAGCTCAACTTCTCACTCCTCTCATTAATGCTCTCTTGCAATCAATAGTCCAAAAGAGGTGTGAACACAATGAATAGTGTTGTGGGCTTGCAGGAGGCAGGCGGGAGAAGACATGGTGGGGGCCACAAAAATCGGCTGAGACAAGTTCGCAGAATTTGGACAAAATTCCTTCGGGCGTACCGGTACGCGTACCGGTACGCAGCACGCCAGTAGGGTCATCGTACCGGTACGCTAGCCTTTTTTTCCTGAATTTCTTCCTGTCCTCCCCTGTTGAGCTTGCCTTTGGTTTTCCTTCACCCTTATTCATCTTGACGTATTTGAGAAGCCTCAAGATGGTTATGTTGCACACTTTTACCCTGCAATCATCAAATGCTAAATTGAGAAATTATGAAGTAAAACTCCATCTTTTAATTATAAAAACCATTCAATTAACATTGATTTGCACATGTGAATCATACAATATATTGTGCTAATCACACCCCCAAATCTAAGCTTTGCTAGTCCCTAGCAAACAAAATGTAAAAAGCAAGAAAACAAAAAATAAAACTATACTAATTCCGATATTGCATTTAGCACATGCAACAAGCCTTTAAACCCCTAGGTGATCCCTAGTGGACGAGTTTTGTCTCGTGAAGGTTTCCAGTGAAGGTACCTACAAACTTCTTTTCATAGTATCCAATATTTAAAATATATTCCCTTATCTTAATTTGCAATGGGATACTAAAAACAACTTGGTTCAAACACCCGAACAAATCACACATGAGACATATCATAGCCGTAAATGCTATTCTAGAGTATCCACATACACATTTCCTTTCAAAACTCGTGTGTGTGTGAAATGAACATGTAATTTAAACATTTACACAATGGAGTTCACATTTACTTTGGCCATCCACATTAAGCTTCGATGCAAAAACTCACCAAGGGTGTTCTCTCAAAATGAATAACACTATGATTATCCGGGCATGCTCTCCATGTGTATATGTGAGATGGAATCTTGTGCACAAAACAAAGTATGCTCACATATATTCCAAAAATGAAGTATGCATAAAAATGAAACAACCTTGGCATAATCTCATGAAAGGAATGCTAGGGCATTAGATAGCAAAATCAACTTCTCTTGTTCTTTTAAACGTATGCATCCCCCATGCTTCTCTAGATCTTTTAGGACTTTCATGGGTTGTAATGAGGCCTTGGGGTGATAATGAGGTAAGTGAAATGAAGGATATAGGATAACAAAGAGGGTAGTTCCGAGTGAATGACCTTTATTTCAAAAAGATCTCCCTTTTTATGGGATTTCTCAGCCAACACCATCACCACACTCTTTTTTTTCTTTTCTTTCTTTTCCTTAACATTTTCCTTTTTTTTTTATGATTGTTCTTTCTTCTTTCACCCCTTTCTCTTCCTTTTCTTGAGTTTTCATTCTTTTTCATTCAACATTTAAACTCCACAACATCCATCCCTTTTGTTTGAATTTCCACACCATACTTCCTTCACTTTAACGATCACTCAAATTTAGCTCTAGGAACAACCAAGGTAAGGTAAGTATTTATCATTTTGCATTGGCTTGGTCAAATGTATGGCATAGAAACGAATTCAATTAAGGCTCAATCATGGCACTAGGGATAAATTTCACAAGAAAAAGGCTAAGGCTCAAAGCATTCAAAAATGGCCTAAGATCATCTCTAGATAAGCATATGAGAGCATTGTACAATCAAGACAAAGTCAATCAACTACCCAAATACACCTAACCAAAACAAGCATAATGAGATTATTGAACAAATGTGGAATTTGAAAAATTGTTCCTTGAGTAAATGTAAGTTCCCTCCAAACAAGAATTGGCACTAAAGCTCACACGGGTACTTACTCATCTCCACTATTCATGTCAAGCACTCAAATGTGAACTCAATCCGTAAATTGCAAAAATTACAAGTTCATGGTGCACTTATGGTTGAGTTCAAAAGCAAACAAGTATGTGATACTCTTAACAATAGGATAAACTTCTATAATGTGCTCATGTATTCAAAGTTCAAAATGAAGATCAAGTAATCACAAATCCCATAACCATTAGGATAGGGGAATATAGTTCAGTATTGGAACCAAAATTTTTCAAAATTTTCACATTTTCCATTATTCTATACAAAAAATGGTGGAACATGTGAATGGTGCACCTCACCCCCCAACTTGAACCAAGCATTGTCCTCAATGCACAAAGAATCATGCAATGAGAAAAATGAAAGTAAAAATGGGGAATGAGATACTCCTTTTTTTTTTTTTCATATATATATGTACATTAACGGAACAAAGAAAACACAAAAGCTTGTTTACACCCCCCAACTTAGACTAGAACATGATACCCAATAAGATTTGCTACAATGATGCTCAAAGTGAAATGAGTCCAAATTAGGAAGAGGTAAACAATCTTCATGCTAAAATCTACACTATAACATTTATGAAAATAAAACTATAACAATAAATGAACTCTAACTATTATGTACATGGAAACAAAACAAAAGGGCTCATGTCAATCCGGCTTCAATTCGGATATGAGCTTACGCCCATTTATTTTTTTGGTTTTAACATTTTTTTGGTGTATGAATGCCCTTCTTAAACCATCGATCCAAACATAGAAAGGATGTTGACTCAAAATTCTCAACCGAACCGAGGTATAGGCAAGTTTATGCAATTCCAACAATGGAGTATAAAATTTGTCTTGAAAACTTTCTACACTTAACTCCATTGCAATGCCCTCCCCAAGTTGAGAAATGTGAATCTCAACACCACTCTTAGATGGAAAAATGACCTTGGGCTCATTAGCCTCTTGTGAGATAATAACTTTATCAAATTTTTCACAATCAAGAGTGGTGGGAGATTCAACATCAATATGCATTCCATTGGGATGATCAACCTCAATACATTGACTATGCTCCAAATGTTGTTCTTCATCCATAGCTGTAACGCCCCAAAACACCCCCTGGACGGCATTACATTCTAAGACCATTCACAACATGAGAGCACTAATATAATTTCATCAATAAGAAAATTCTCCATTCATCATCCATAAAATTTACATCATTATCCCAAAAGAATAGACCCATTTTGGCCTTTACATTTCAAAAATCAACTAATGTAGCGCAGCGGAAATAACAAAAGAAAACTAAACTTTACAAGGTTTACAATGAATATCCTAGTCTAGAGCAGAAGTAAGCGACATCTCTAGATGTCCCACTCGGGATCCAAGTATCCCTCTAGTGAAGCCTCTCCATGGCCCGGCATTTGAGCACCGAGCTCATCCTCTGGCACAGAATCTGAAAAAAAATATTCAACGGTAGGGGGTGAGCATGAAGCTCTGTAGAAAAATCCTCCCAAACCCAAACAAGGTTTAGAAAAGTATATAAAACGGTCGGTCTCATTTCACAAATAACATATATAACATTTGAAGTAAAATGAGGACATTTAACAGATCTCAAGTTTAGATAGCAACAATAATTGAAATGAATAAATAAACAAAATATACCATTGATAATCCATTCTACCATAAACCGTTTCCAACAAGTTCTCGCGGAATCCCATACTTCCCGAAACTCTTGTCGAAACCATTTTTGGTACAATGCACGATAACCCACACTGTATGTCCGACACAACCCACGTTACTACACCGTTATCATTAGTGCTAGGAAATGTTCGTACCCACACGGCGTACAAAGACGTCTACCCACACCCTGTGGTAGGAAAAGTTCATACCCGCGTGGCATACAAAGCCGTCTACCCACTACATGACACCCGGTCAATAGTAAACCATGGTAGTATAGTACAACTACGCAAGAGATAACATATCAACAAACATCTCACATTACCAACAATACCATAAATCCCCAATTTCTCAAGCAAGTTTTCATAAAATTTCACACATCCAACATGAGGCCATTTCCATAGAACAATGAAGGAAAATACAAGAGATCATCATAAATACCATTTTGTTGTTCAATATGAAACACTAAAGTTTTTAAATCAAGAATAGAGGAAGAGTTCAAAAAGGAAAACCCATCACTCTTGAAAACTAGGGTTTTTCAAACAAGAGAGGAATTTCATGGGAATACAACCCTAACTTTGTGTAAACATAAAATCTTTGTCAAAAAGCCCAAGAGAAGATGATTTCCTAGCATATATCTACCATTGATAGCCAAAACATACATACATAAATACCCTAGCCTCAATGTAAGAAAGTGAGAGGAAACCCCTACCTTTTAAGCCAAGCTATAAATCCAAGACTCAACCTTCAAAACCTTCTTGTTCTCCTTCCTTTTCCTCTTAATTTCCTCCTCCTAGGGTTTCAAGAGATTTGGGTGAGATTGGGTGAAGAAGGGAAGAAAAGAGAATGAGTAGAGAAGTGAAATCTTAGAAATCTAGGGTTTTAATCTTCTAAAATGGTGTATCTCTCCTTATCTTTGATGTTCTTCTCTCCCTCTGTTGCTCTCTAATGGTGCCTAGGGTTTGGATGGGTGAAATGAGGCTTAAGGAGGCGGCATTAAGTATTTATAGTGGAAGAAATGGAGAAAGACCCGAAGTCGGATCGGGCTGGGATTTATCGGGCGTACCGGTACGCGTACCGGTACGATCCAGCTTCTGGAGTTCTGCGTACCGGTACGCGTACCGGTACGATTTGACTTCCAGATTTTTGTTTCAACTTCCAATGCAGTTTTGACACCTTTAGAGGTCGAATTGGAAAATTTTCATGAGATACACTTTTGTAGCCCTAGATGTCTACTATCTACTGTCAAAATTTCAGATCAATTGGAGATCACAATAAAAAGTTATGACCTAAATACTAGAAGTATTCAATACCCATTTTTCCCAAAATTCTCGCTAAAGTGTATTTTAACTCCAGGACACTTCCTAACTTCCAATACATCCATATTACCACTCCCAATGTTTTTCGACCTTCCGGATTCAATGGAATCATTATTTTGACCTACAAACTTTTAGAAACTTGTCTAATCACCCTTTCCAAGTTTAAACATCTTCGACACGTAACTTCCCAATCAAAATGTCCCCATAGCATTTATTCCTACGGTTTATTCATGTCACTACATATATCTACATCTTTACAAATATTATTTACTATATATATATATATATATATATATATATATATATATATATATATATATATATCAATATATATAAAAGAAAAGTCGGGGTGTTACAATAGCAATTATAGCATTAGTCAATGTATTAAGTTGTTGGGTTATTTGGGTATTGAATTCCATTTGGTATTGCATAAACTCGTAAAATGTATTTTCCAATTCTTGTTCAGTTGAGTCCTCATACGTTGGATGATGGCAAAATTCATTTGGTGGTGTGAGATTGGATGAAAAATCATGAGGTTCATTCTCCCAACCATAACTCGGATAACTCGGTGTAACATAATGATTGGGGTAAAAATTTTCGGAGGCCAAAAATGAATTTGAACCTTCGCATGCAAAGTCTTGAACCGGATAATTTCTTGGGCATTCATTAGTGAGGTGTCCATACTCACCACAAATTTCGCAAACGTTTTCAAAATAAGGGGCATTTATTGGTCACTCACTAGTGAAGTGTCCATACTCACCACAAATCTCGCAAACGTTTTCAAAATAAGAGGTCATTCTTGGGCACTCACTAGTAACATGCCCATACTCATCACAAATCTCACACACATTTTGAAAACTTTGGGCATTATATACATTTTCATGAAAATTATAAGACATAATACAAAACACAAACTAAAACAAAATATTTACAAAAGAAACGACATACCTTGGCCCGTGATAAAAATCACGAGACTTACCATGCCGCCCAAAATCACCCTTTGAACTCAACGCTTTACCTTCCCCGGCAACGGCGCCAAAATGATTGATTGGAAAACGTTGTTGTATCCTAACCTCTAAACATCACCCTCACCCTCAATGTGTGTATGTGGCTTATAGTGATGGGGGAGTGTCACTCTCCCTCCGGATAATGCAAGAGATATAGGAGCAACAACAAATGTGAATGGAAATGTGGAATGAACAAAATGTATGGAATGAAATGTGGAATGGAATGCGTGTGAACAAAAGTGCTCCTCAATCATAAGGAGTCTCTTGTTGTCGGTGTTTTACTTGGAAAAGTATTCCAAGGTCGTCTCCTCAGGGAAGGAAAGGGAGTTTTGTGAAAGTGATTTTGCAAAAAGAGAAAAGAAAGTGTAAAATCTTGTATTTGTGTTTTGTTGAGTTTTGTTCAAAATGAAAATGCAAGAAAGCAAGTGTTGGCTAATCCAAGAGATTCATTCCAATGGGAATATCAAGCCAACTCAAAGCCTTCCTCCAATGGTGCCTAGAAGTACGATTGATTCATGGGAAGCTAGGGATAAAATGGTGAGTATCTAAGCATAAACCGTGACTAGGCCTACGGAATATCAAAGGCTCACCAACTCATCCACTCTCAACCCCGTCAAACCGAACCATTTGACTCTAAAGGGAGGAATGAAGAAGAGTTGAAAATGGTATTCCCAAGAGGAATTTTCCTTTGGATTAACCAACTTAAATCCTAGCTACTCATATTAAAAATGCATAAAGGAAAGACAAGCATAATGTAAATGAAAGACATTGTATAGAAATGAAGCTTTAAAGCATGAAACTAAACTTGAAGCAAGAAATCTAAAGCTATGAACAAAAACATTCAATACCCATTTTAAGCTAAAAATGAAGAACTTGAAAGCATAAATGGTGAAATGAAGAACATGTAATTAACTTGCAATATACTTGAAATAAAGGAGATTACAATGTAAGAAATGAAGATTACAAGAGGAATGTAGCTTACAGCAATGACATGGATGAAGAAAATGCAAAAACGAAATTACTTTACACTATTCATCTTCTTCCTCAATGGAGCAAAAACTAAGCTTAGGTAGCCAACCCAATACCAGCTTGTAATGTTGAATATAATGGTGTGTGGGAGACTTCCAATTTCGTGCATGAGGCTCCCCCTTAGCTGTGTGCAGACCTCCCATCATAGGGGGCTGGTGATGGCTTGGACAGGGCATGGCAGGGCACTCCTCAAGACCCAGCAGCTCAACTTCTCACTCCTCTCATTAATGCTCTCTTGCAATCAATAGTCCAAAAGAGGTGTGAACACAATGAATAGTGTTGTGGGCTTGCAGGAGGCAGGCGGGAGAAGACATGGTGGGGGCCACAAAAATCGGCTGAGACAAGTTCGCAGAATTTGGGCAAAATTCCTTCGGGCGTACCGGTATGCGTACCGGTACGCAGCACGCCAGTAGGGTCATCGTACCGGTACGCGTACCGGTACGCTAGCCTTTTTTTCCTGAATTTCTTCCTGTCCTCCCCTGTTGAGCTTGCCTTTGGTTTTCCTTCACCCTTATTCATCTTGACGTATTTGAGAAGCCTCAAGATGGTTATGTTGCGCACTTTTACCCTGCAATCATCAAATGCTAAATTGAGAAATTATGAAGTAAAACTCCATCTTTTAATTATAAAAACCATTCAATTAACATTGATTTGCACATGTGAATCATACAATATATTGTGCTAATCATCTCTCAATAATGAATCACACTCTAGTTATCTGGCATGCTCTCTACGTGTATATGTGAGATAGAATCTTGTGCACAAAATGAAGTATGTTCACATATAATTCAAAAATGAAGTTCATGCATGAAAATGAAACAACCTTGGCATAATCTCATGAAAGGAATGCTAGGGCACTATATAGCAAAACAACTTCTCTTTTTCTTTTAAAAGTATGCATCTCCTATGCTTCTCTAGATCAATTAGGACTTTCAAGGGTTATAATGGGGCCTTTGGGTGATACTGAGGCAAATGAAAAGAATGATATAGGATAACAAAGAGGGTTGTTTCGAGTAGATGACTTTTATTTCAAAAACATCTCCCTTTTCATGGGATTTTCAGTCCGACACCATCACCACACTCTTTGTTTCTTTTCTTTCTTTTGCTTAACACTTTCCTTTTTCTTTTGTCATTCTTTTCTTCTTCTCACTCCCCTTTTCTCCTTTTCTTGGATTTTCATTCCTTTTTCATTCAACTCTTTGAGTTTCAACATCATTCATCCCTTTTGTTTGAGTTTTCACACCATAATTCCTTCTCTTTTATGATCACTCATATTTAGCTCTAGGAACAACCAAGGTGAGGTAGATTTTTATCATTTTGCACTCGCTTGGTCAAATGTGTAATATGGAAACGAATTTACAATTAAGGCTCAATCACGGCACTAGCGATAAAATTTTCACAAGAAAAAGGCTAAGGCTCAAAGCATTCAAAAATGGCCTAAGATCACCTGTAGATAAGCATGGGGGAGCATTATGTATTTCAAGACAGGTCAATCAACTACACAGATGCACCTAAACAAAACAAGCATGATGAGATTATTGAACAAATTTGAATTTTGAAGAATTGTTCTTTGAGTAAATGTAAGTTCCCTCCAACAAGGATTGACACTAAAACTCTCATGGGTACTTACTCATCTGCACTATTCATGTCAAGCTCTAAAATGTGAACTCAATCCGTAAATTGACGAAATTAAAAATTCAAGGTGTACATATCGGTGAGTTCAAAAGAAAACACATATGTGATACTCAAGCATATGATGAAATTCTTTAATGTGCTGATATATTCACAATTCAACACAAATATCAACATATCAACAACCCATAACACTCTTAATACGGGAATACAAATTAACATTCAGATATTTTCTCAAAAATTTTCAAAATTTTCACATAATTTGCAACTATTGTGAACAAAAATCTATATGATATGTGAAAATGTGATTTTTCACCCCAAAAATTGGTATTATCAACAAAAATTTGCACAAATATTGGTGTATCATACAAATGGTGCACCTCACCCCCCAACTTGATTCATGCATTGTCCTCAATGCAACAAAAAAGATATGATATGCAATTAAGGACTGTAAACAGATGAGAAGGGTTAGAAACACCTCGCACTTGAGCTTGACAAAAAACACCAATATCTGCAACTAAGAAAAGCAACACTATATGCAAAGATAAAGTAAGTAAACATAAACAGATAATGTAAGTAAAAACGACTGTACACTAAAGATCCTATGAACAGTTATTACTCCAACAAGTCCGGGTAAACCGGATTAGTCAAATCTTCCTCCACTCCTTGTCTTTCAAAACCCTAGAAAAATGGCTTAAGTCTTTGGCCATTGACCTTGAATGTCTTGCCATCTTCGGGGTTTGTGACTTCCACAGCTCCATTGGGGTAGGCCACCTTGACAAGATAGGGGTCATCCCAACGGGATTGGAGTTTCCCTTGAAAGATCGAGAGACGAGAATTGTATAAGAGCACTTTTTGTTCAGGCTCAAATGATTTCCTTACAATGGATTTATCATGAAAGATCTTAGCCCTTTCTTTTAAAATTTTAGAGCTCTCATACGCATCTCTTCGAATCTCTTCTAATTCATTCATTTCAAGCTTCCTATTTTATCCGGCCATTCTCATGTTGAAGTTCAAGGTCTTTATGGCCCACTAGGCCTTATGTTCCATTTCAATTGAAAAATGGCAAGTCTTTCCATAGACGAGCCAATAGGCGGACATGCCTAGAACTGTCTTATAAGCTGTGCGATAAGCTCAAAGGGCATCGGTCAACCTAAATGACCAATTCTTCCTATTGGGATTCACCATTTTCTCTAGGATATTTCTGATCTCCCTATTGGCCAACTCGACTTGGCTATTGGTTTGTGGGTGATATGCAGTGGACACCTTGTGTGTGACACCATACTTATGCATCAAAGATGCAAATGACCTATTACAGAAATGCGAACCACCGTCGCTTATCATTGTACGAGGCATCCCAAACCTCGAAAATATGTTCTCCTTGAGAAAATTGATTACGACCCGGTGGTGATTGGTCTTGATCGGGATAGCCTCCACTCATTTGGACACATAGTCTACTGCCAACAGAATGTATAGGTAGCCAAATGACACGGGGAAGGGGCCCATGAAGTCGATGCTCCAACAATCAAATATCTCGATAACAAGTACATGGGAGAGGAGCATCATGTTCCTTCGGGTTACACTACCCAAACGTTGGCACCTATCACATTCTTTATAGAAAGAGATACCATCTTTTATCAAAGAAGGCCAATAAAAACCTGATTATAGAATCTTCGCCGAAGTCTTCTCTGAAGAGAAATGGCCATCGCACGCCTCATAATGGCAAAATGCAAGGACTTCCCATTGTTTATTTTCTGGTACGCATCTCCGCATGACTTGGTCAGGGCAGTACTTGAACAGGTACGAGTTGTCGAAGTAAAAGTACTTCACATCCGCCATGAATCTCCATCTATCCTCCGGGCTCCAGTGCGATGGTATTTGTCCTGTAGCAAGATAATTACATATGTCAGCATACCAGGGACAAACAGAATGAATCGAAAGTAAATACTCGTCAGAAAAAGATTCAGGGATAGGAATGTGCTCATCAGCATCTTGCACCACAAGTTGGGATAAATGGTCCGCCACCACGTTCTCAACTCTTTTTTTATCTTTGATCGTCAAGTTGAATTCTTGTAGGAGGAGTATTGATTAGCACAAAAACATGACATATATTTTATGCTAATATGCCCATTTATACTTGCTTTAGTTGTAAAATTAGGGAGAGATGCGTTTAATCTTCGTTTTGATGGAGTTTTGTGCAAATGCAGGTAAAATGATGTAAATGAGTTGAGTTAAGCCCCCATTGAAGTGTTTGAAGTCAATGAAGATGAGGGGGTAGCTTAAAAGAAGGCTTGGAGGGTGAAGAAACCAAGAAAAATTCAAGTTGGTTGAAAACCTTTCGGAAGGTTTGGTTAAAAACCTTTCGATAGGTTTTGCCTTGGACTGCCTATTTACTGCCAAGACCTTTCGGAAGGTTTTGTCTACTGGAATGAAACCTTCCGGAAGGTTTGAAAAACCTTCCAAAAGGTTTTGCTCACTAGAATACTCATTTAACTGTTCCTGCACAAACCTTCAGGAAGGTTTTTGTCGACCTTCCAGAAGGTTTTGCCCAGATTGCCCAGATTCTGCATATCAAGCTCTACAACTTTGGGGGTCCCACCAAGCACTCTCCCACTCATTCCTGACATGCCTTACACATAGACATCCCCTCATACACTCATGCTTGGACTTTTGGAGCTTTGGGCATTAATGAGGAGGGAGGAGAGATAAGATGTTGGGTGTGCAGGCTATGCCTACACTAGCCTGCCCAACCCATCCCTTGGCAGCCCCTATTGATGTGGATCACATCACACAGGCTTGGGACACTCCATGGACATTTTTGAAGGCTTCATTCATAATTATTGATTATTCTTCCATATACATTGTAATATAGAGAGAGTCCATGGAAGAAGATGAATAGTGCTAGAGAGAGAAGTGAATATTTTTGCATTTTCTTCCATACATTGCCTTGTAATCTATTGTAAGACTTGTTTAAGCTTTGTTTAGTGTCTTTAATGTCATTTATTACAAGCATATTTCAAGTTTAGTCTTGTACTTTGGATTTCACCATTAATGCATTCAAGTTCTTCATTTTCAAGCTTTCAAATTGGACTTAAATGCTCTCTCCTATAGTTTATGTTTTCTTGCATTAACTTCACTCAAACCTTCATTCCTTTACAATGTCTTTCCATTTCATTATTGTCTTTGTTTTAAGTATGAGTAGCTAAGCTTTTAAGTTGCCTAATCCAAGGGAGACCTCCTGTTTGGGTATGCCATTTCAACTCATTTTCTTTCCCCCTCGCAGTGTACGTTGGTTCGGTTTGACTGGGTTGAGTGTGGACGTGGTTGTGATTTCTTGATACACCGTGGGTATTGTGACGGGGTATGCTTGAATCCTCACTTCCACATTAGTCACAAGCTTCCCACGAATCAATCGAACATCTAAACACCATTGGGTGAAGGTCTCGAGTTGAGTTGGCATTCCCATTGGAATGAATCTTACGGATTAGCCAACACTTTTCTCATTTTATTTTTTTTTATCAAGACACACATCACAAACCAAACTTCAAACAACAAAAGATTTTTACACTTTACCCTTTTTACCAAAATCACCTTCAACACGATTCACCTCCTTCATTGAGGAGATGACATTTGAATACGATTCTAAGTAAAACACGACACTCAAAAGACCCCCTACGCTTGGGGAGCACTTTTGTTCACACACACAATTTTTGTGCATTTCATTCATCCACCATTCCGTTGCCCTTTCTTTTGACATCATTCCGAGGGAGAGTGACACTCCTCTCCACACATACACCATACACTCATTGAGGGTGATGTCCGGAGATTAGGGTATACAACAGAAACTATCAAGCAAGTATCCACCTAATGAGTCTTGATTTGGCATCCTGCTTAGACAACAAATACTTCAAAGCAGAGTGATTGGTAAAGACTATTATAAGTGAACCTATGATGTAAGACCGAAATTTATCTAATGCAAATACTACAGTTAGCAACTCTTTTTCAGTAGTAGTGCAATTCATTTGTGCCTCATTAAGAGTCTTACTAGCATAGTATATTGCATAGGGTCTCTTATCTTCCCTTTGATCGAGCACAGCGCTGACCGCGTAGTCACTCGTGTCGCCCATAAGCTCAAATGGTGAGTCCCACTTGGGTGGTCACATAATCGGAGGTGAAATGAGCATGTTCTTTAATTTTTTTAAAGGATACCTCACAATCATCCGTCCAAACAAATGGGACATCTTTTGCAAGCAAATTGGTCAAAGGACGGGCCAATGTACTAAAATCCTTAATAAAATGACGATACAAGCCGACATGGCCAAGAAACGACCTAATATCCTTAATAAAATGACCTTTGGCGTAGGGAGGTTGGAAATGGCCTCAACCTTTGATTTGTCAACTTCGATCCCCTTTGTCGAGACAAGGTGCCAAAGCACAATTCCTCGTGTCACCATGAAGTGGCACTTCTCCCAGTTGAGGACCAAGTTCTTCTCTTCACATCTTTCAAGAACTTTCTCCAAGTTCTCCAAACATCCATCGAATGAATCCCCAAACACTGAGAAGTCATCCATAAACACTTCCACGATCTTCTCCACCATATCACTAAAAATCCCTATCATGCAACGTTAAAAAGTCCCTGGAGCATTACACAACCCGAAAGGCATGCGTCGGTAGGCAAAAGTACTGTAGGGGCAAGTGAAGGTAGTCTTTTCTTGATCCTCCAAAGGGATCTCAATCTGGTTGTACCTGGAGTAGCCATCCAAGAAGCAGTAAAATAGATGCCCAGCTACTCTTTCCAACACTTGGTCGAGAAATGGCAATGAGAAGTGGTCTTTTCTCGTGCATAAGTCGAGCTTTCGGTAATCAATACACTCTCCATCCGGTGATTATCCTTGTTGGAATAAGTTCGTTCTCCTCATTTGCAACAACTGTGACTCCCGACTTCTTGGGTACTACTTGCGTGGGGCTAACCCACTTATTATCAGCAATCAAAAAAATGATGCCCACGTCAAGTAGCTTTAATACCTCGTCTCTCACCACATCCTTCATGATTGGATTCAACCTTCTTTGTGGTTGTCGAGACAGCTTGGAGTCCTCTTCAAGGTAGATGCGGTGTGTGCAAATGAGGGGACTTATCCCCTTGATGTCGGCAATTGTCCAACCAATCGCTCCCTTATGCCTCATCAACACTTTCAAGAGATCCTCTTCTTGCTTCGCCTCTAAAGTTGAGCTAATCACCACCGAAAAGGTCTTGTCATCCCCAAGGTATGTATACTTGAGATTGGATGGCAATGGCTTTAATTCCAAGATGGGTTTTTGCATATCCGAAGGAAAGATCTTCTTGTCTTGATGTGGAAGCTTCTCAAATGTAAGGGTCCATTTTTCTCCCCTTTTCAAGCTCTCCGAATTCTCTTGCTCATCAACCTCCTCTTTATCAACAATCTCCTCCTCCCCCAACTTTAAGGTGCTCATTAGTCCCAAATGATCCTCCACCAATGTCTCGATCCGTTTGATCTCATGTGCCTCTTCATCATCCCCCGACTGTTTAGACAAGTTGAAAACATTGAGGTCCATAGTCATGTTCCCAAATACAAGCTTTATAAGACCGTTCCTACAATTAATCACAGCATTAGAAGTGGCAAGAAAAGGTCTACCAAGTATGACAGGAATTTGGGAACTAAGATTTGTAACCGGGTGATTTTCAAGTACGATAAAATCAACAGGGAAGTAAAATTTATCGACTTGTACTAAAACATCTTCTACTATTCCCCTCAGTGTTTTGACGCTACGATCCGCCAATTGAAGAGTGATTGGAGTTGGTTTCAACTCTTCCAGTTGGAGTTGTTGGTACACCGAGAACGGTAGGAGATTGACACTCGCTCCCAAATCAATAAGAGCTTTCTCCACCCGGTAATTCTCTATGGTGATGGAAATGGTAAGGCATCCGGGGTCCTTGAACTTTGGTGGAGTGTTGGTCCTCAAGATTGAGCTCACTTGCTCAGTGAGGAATGCCTTCTTGTGCACATTTAGCCTCCTCTTCATAGTACATAAATTCTTCAAAATCTTGGCACATGAAGAGATTTGCTTTATGGCATCGAGGAGTGGGATTTGATCTTAACCTAACTTAAACATTTCAATTATATCAGAATAGTTAGCGACCTTGACGGGTGGCTTCAAACAATTAGGAAAAGGGGCAGGAATGGGGGATGCATGCACACTTTCATCAACCAATTTTTCTTTCACACTCACCTCACCCCCCTCCTCGGAATCATCCTTAGTCTCTTTCTCTATTGGCAATGTGGCATTGGATGAGACTTTTGGTACAATGGTCTTATCAATTTGTTTGCCACTTCGAAGGGTGGTGACCGCTTTGAGTTGCTCACAACTCTCATTAGAGGGTTCGGACGACTCAATGACATGTTGGCCTCTAGGGTTTTCTTGTGGTTGAGCGGGGAATTTCCCCTTCTCTTGTTGTGATGTCCCCATGGAATTGGTCAACTTTGTGAGTTGGGCCCGAATGTTATTAAAAGCTGCGGCATTTTGATTGTTGATGGTAGTCTGGCTTTGGATGCAGGAATGAACCACATCCTCCAAACTCCTATTGTGGGGAGGATGATATGTGGATGGGTTGGATGGTCCTTGTTGACCAAAATTTTGTGGAGGTGGACCTTGGGAGAAATTATGTGGAGACGGATTTTGTGAATACCCTTGCAGATTAGACCGGGAGTATTGAGGGCTAGAAACTTGCCCTTGACCTTGGTATTGACTCTACTTGGGAGGTATATGAGGTGTATAGGCATTAGACCCATGAGGAATAGGATTCTCATTTCTCTAACTAAAGTTTGGGTGATTGCTCCAACCCGCATTGTATGTATTAGAGTGTGGGGAGAATGATTGCCTTGTTTGGTTAAAGGCGTTGACTTGCTCGTGGTACACTTCCTTAAGTGCCAAAATGTTAGGGCAATCCGATATGGAATGCTCCACACTCTTACAAATTGAGCAACCCTCCTCGATCTTTGAAATATTGGACACCTCGTGTCTCCTATTGACTTCTTAACTCTCCACCTTCTTGGAAAACTTGGTGATTTTAGAGAGCAAATATTCCCGATCCCTCAAGTCATAAATCCCTCCCCTATGTGCTTGATTACTACCTGGAGAAGACCTCGGTACATCGGTGGGATCCGTGATATCCCAAGATTGGGCATTTTGCGCCGATGTACTAAAGTATTCCAGGGCCTCATCAACGTCCTTGTTTAAAAACTCTCATTTGCACATCATGTCAATGAATTGTCTATGGCCCGGTGTGATCCCTTCGTAGAAGAAACTCACCAATTGCCATGATTCAAAACCATGATATGGAATGGATTGTAGCAATTCCTTGTAGCGATCCCAACAGTGATAAAATTGCTCATTGGGCTTTTCCGAGAGGTTTTAGATTTGCTTTTTAAGAGCAGTGGTTTTAGGCACCGGAAAAAATTTGTTCAAAAACTCGAAAAACATTTGTGCCCAAGAGGTTATGGATCGAGGCTGCAAGGAATTCAACCACGTTTTGGCTTTATCCTTAAGGGAAAAGGGAAACAATTTTAAGCGAGCTATGACTTCCATAGCATGATTAGTGTTGAATGTTGCAACTATATCCTCGAATTCCGTAATATGTAAATAAGGATTCTCACTTTCAATTCCATGGAATGCAGGAAGTAGTTGCAACATTCACGGCTTAACTAGGAAGGCATGAGCTTGGACTGGTAAGAGAATGCATGACGGAGTGGTGCTACGAGTCGGTTGAAGATAATCCCGCATTGACCTCGTCGGAGGATCAATGGGGATATTGTTCCCTTCATTCCTAGGAGGGAAGTGCATTCTAGGGTTTGGAATTCTAGGGTCTTGCACTCCCACCCATGGGACATTAGCATTAGCACCCAACTCCTCAAACTTGTCACCGGCATCCTCGGGTGGTTCTTGGTCAATATTCATGTTGGGGCCTAAGGGTTGTCTAACTAATTGATTTTGGTCATCCCATCTCCACATACAAAACAATATCTACAATTGAAAAACAATTAAACAAAATTATATACAAGGAGCCACGTACCTCAACCCGTGATGAGAATTCACGGGAAGACTTGCTTGCAAAAATCACCAAATTGTCTTGGAAAGTGGAGAGTCTAGGGGTTAATAGGAGACATGAGGTGTCTAACATAACTGAGACTGAGGAGTTTTCCTTTATTTGTGAAAGTGTTGAGCATTCCATATCGGAGTGCCCCGACATTCTGGCACTTAAAGAGGTTTACCATGAGCAAGTTAATGCCTTCAATCAAAGTAGGCAATCATTCTCCCCACACTCTAATACATATAATCCAGGTTGAAGTAATCACCCAAACTTTAGTTGGAAGAATGAGAATCTCATTCCTCACAGGTCTAGTTCTTTTTCACCTCTCATGCCTCCCAAGCAAAACCAATACCTTGGGCAAGGTCCCTTGTTTAGCTCCCAATACCCCTGGTCCAATCCATAAGGGTTTTCACAAACCCGCCTCCACAAGGGTTTAGTCAACAAGCAGCATCCAACCCACCCACCTACCAACATCCCTATAAAAGAAATTTGGAGGATGTCGTGATCCAATTAATCCAAAGCCAAACCACCATAACCGCCGCTGATTTTAATGACATTCATACTCAAATCACAAAATTGACCAATGTCATAGGGTTGTCCCAACAAGAGAAGGGGAAATTTCCCACTCAACCCCAAGAGAACCCTAGAGGTCAACACGTGATAGAGTCATCCGAATCTACCAAAGAGAGTTGTGAGCAACTCAAGGCGGTCACCACCCTTAGGAGTGGCAACCAAATTGACAAGACTATTTTGCCAAAGTCCCACCAAAGGCCACATTGACAAAAGAGAAAAAGACTAAGGGCAACTATGTGGGGGTGAGACAAGTGAAAAAGAATTTTGTTTTTGATTTAAATGTGCATGCATGTCCTATTCCGGCCCCTTTTCCTCAACGTATGAAGCCACCGGAGAAGGTGGCTAATTATTCTGACATCATTGAAATGTTTAAGCAGGTGAAGATCAACATCCCACTCCTTGATGCCATCAAGAAAATCCCTTCATGTGCCAAGATTTTGAAAGATTTGTGTACCGTAAAGAGAAAGTTGAATGTGCATAAGAAGACGTTCCTCACCGAGCAAGTGAGCTCCATTTTGAGGACCAACACACCACCAAAGTTCAAAGACCCCCGCTGCCTAACCATTGCCATCACAATAGGGAATTGCCGGGTGGAACAAGCACTTCTTGACTTGGGGGCAAGTGTCAACCTCCTACCCTATTTGGCGTATCAACAACTTCAACTTGAAGAGTTGAAGCCAACTGCAATCACTCTTTAATTGGCGGACCAAAGCGTTAGAACACCGAGGGGAGTAGTTGAGGATGTCTTATTTCAAGTCGATAATTTCTATTTATATGTTGATTTTATTGTACTTGATACCCATCTCGTTGCTAACCCTAGCTCACAAATTCTTATCATACTAGGTAGCCCGTTCCTTGCTACGTCTAATGCCGTGATTAATTATAGGAATGGACTAATGGAGCTTGCATTTGGGAATATGAAAATGGACCTCAACGTGTTTAACTTGTATATTTTGATATATATATACATACATATACATGCACCTTTCCTAGCATATACATATATATAAATTTCATATATATCCACCTACACCTTTCTTAACTTATACATATGTATACAATATATATATATATCCAAAATATTGATATCTCATTAAATTCGTATTAGACCCTTAATCCAGTCCTTGTATACACTAACACATTTTATTTTAATAACAATAAATTAATCTCACATGCTTGCCACCCAATTGATTTCACATGCGCTAATATACATAAAATAATAAAATCATATCACATGTCAATATTTATATTTAATTTTCCACTCTTAAATGAAACAATTCCCCATATAATCATTATTTACACTATATATGTGAATATTAAAATATTCATCATCCAGGTTTAGGTCTCATATCATTTCTCATAATTAAATATTAGTTGTTAATCATACGCATGCATATCACATGTGAATATACTTATTACAAATATTATATGTTTGTCATGTGTGTTTGGGTCCTACAGCCACGATACTAATGACTGCTTTGATCTTAAAAGCCAGATCGAGGAGCTTATGCAACGTGGTCAGTTGCTGGCATAGGACAAGCCTCGCCGCCTAATAGAAACCAAGAGGACAGAGAGTGCCAGCAGCCCCTCAGAGAAATTCAGATGATCTCCGGAGGATTAGGAAGAGGAGATGACTCTAACTCCGCCAGGAAGGTGCATGCTAGGAAGGCCAAACAGGCGGAGCCAAGTGGTCCTCACTCGATGAAGAAACCCCGACATGGGGAAGAAGAGGTCATCTCCTTCTTAGAGAGGGACCTCGAGGGGATCCAAGTCCCTCATGATGACCTTCTGGTCTTAACCATGATGGTAGCCAACTACTAGGTTAAGAGAATTCTGGTGGACAGCGGCAGCTCAGTCGACATCCTATTCGCACCAACCTATAACAGCCTCCACCTCGGCAGGGAGAGATTACAGCCCATCAGAACACCCCTCATTGGATTCTCGGGGGAAAAAGTTTATCCCTTCGGTACCATCACCTTGCTAGTCACAGCAGGAACAACGCCAAGAAGCTCTACCATCATAGTGAACTTCATAGTGCTGGACTATCCTCCTGCCTACAACATCTTCCTTAGACGCTCTGCACTCAACATCTGCCTACAACACCTTGTTCTTCGTTTCCTAACCCTCTCTAGGATTGGAGAAATTAGAGGAGACCAAGTCGCTGCTCTCGTGAGCTAGCCTCAACTGCTTCTCGACAACCTCTCATGCCTGCCTCTCTAGTCTCAACTACTCCTCAGCAGCCTCTCGTGTCTGCCTTTCTTTTGCCAGATCTCTGAATGCCTCTCCAATCTTGATCGTCCTTGAAAAAAGGCAGAGAAAAGTAACAACCACTTACAAGCATTCAAAAAGCAACGATATGAAGGGAAGGAGGCAGTACAAAATCAAGGTTGAGTAGAAAGGCATACCATGGAAAATCCCTCCATCGTGATATTGATAATACCCTCTGGACCTCGAGAGCCAACCTCTCTGATATCCCAAGGAGTCACAAACCTCTAAAGACACTCATTGACCAAATTAACGTCCTGCAACATTGACACTGAGCTGCTACTAGAAGTAGGACAGCTATGTGGAGCCCCAGTCCCCGTAGAAGAGAACACCAGAGTCTCAACTCCTATAGCGGAACTAGGGCTGACTCTAGTACACACAAGAGTTGTAGCTTGGGAAGGAGTGGGGGCACCACCAGATCCTGTCTCCCGAGAACCAACTTGACCATCGGACCTCGACCGAGAAGTACTGGAAGCATCAGGCTTCGCTCTCTTAGGAGGAGGGGAAGACGTCACCTTAAAAGCATATAGAGCCTGCACCACCGCTCTATCAACAGTGGTACCTGATTGGTTGGAAATGCGGTGTTGTTTCCTAACCTCTAAACATCACCCTCACCCTCAATGTGTGTATGTGGCTTATAGTGATGGGGGAGTGTCACTCTCCCTCCGGATAATGCAAGAGATATAGGAGCAACAACAAATGTGAATGGAAATGTGGAATGAACAAAATGTATGGAATGAAATGTGGAATGGAATGCGTGTGAACAAAAGTGTTCCCCAATCGTAAGGAGTCTCTTGTTGTCAGTGTTTTACTTGGAAAAGTATTCCAAGGTCGTCTCCTCAGGGAAGGAAATGGAGTTTTGTGAAAGTGATTTTGCAAAAAGAGAAAAGAAAGTGTAAAATCTTGTATTTGTGTTTTGTTGAGTTTTGTTCAAAATGAAAATGCAAGAAAGCAAGTGTTGGCTAATCCAAGAGGTTCATTCCAATGGGAATATCAAGCCAACTCAAAGCCTTCCTCCAATGGTGCCTAGAAGTACGATTGATTCATGGGAAGCTAGGGGTAAAATGGTGAGTATCCAAGCATAAACCGTGACTAGGCCTACGGAATATCAAAGACTCACCAATTTATCCACCCTCAACCCAATCAAACCGAGCCAACATACACCGAGAGAAGGAATGAAAGAGAGTTGGAATGGAATCCCCAAATGGAATTCACCCTTGGACTAACCAACTTAAAAGCTAGCTACTTATGCATAAATGAAAGACAAGCATAATGTAAATAGACATATAAAGGAAATGGAGATTAAAGCATGAAACTTAACTTGAAGCAATAAATCTAAAACTATGAAGAAAAACATTCAATACCCATTTTAAGAAAGCTTGAAGTGGAAAGACTCATACAACAATGGTGAAAGCTAGAACATGTAACTAAAGTTGCAATGTACTTGAAAGGAATGGGATTAAAGACAATAAATTAAACTTAGAAGATCCTTACAAGAGATTAAAAAAGATTTCTACAACTTGAATGGAGAAGAAAATGCAAAAACGTCACTATTCATCATCTTCCTCCTTGGAGCTCCAAAAAACTAATCCTAAGCTTAGGTAGCCACACACTTTACATTGTGTGTTGAATGTTGAATATATTAAGTGTGGAGACTTGCCAAAACGTCCAAGAGGCTCCCCCCTAGCTGTGTGAACGAGCTCCCATCAAGAGAGGGCTGAATGGATGGCTTTGACAGGCTAGGAGATCATAGCCTGGGCAGCCCACTTCCCCCCATTCATCCTTTAATGCATTGGCCTTTAAAGTCTTCCACTTGAGTGTAGGAGGCCTGTAAATGTGTAAGGAAATATTGGGATAGGCGTGGGAGAAGTGTAGGTGGGACCCCCAAGCCTCAAAGTTGAGTTACAAGCTGTTTTCGCGACCAGAAGGTCCGGAGTACCGGTACCGAGTACCGGTACTGTTTTTCTACACTGGACCACCTTCGGTAGAATCGGAATAACTCTTGATCTAACCGTTGGATTGGGCTGAAATTTTGACACCAAACAGAAGACACCCATATCTACAACTTTCATGTTTTGAACTTTTCCAAATTCTGAGTAGATCATGGTCAAAATGTAGGAATTCCGAGGCAGTGCTTTCAATTGTTGCTGCAGCTGGTGCCCTTGTTCCCAAGCACCAATGCCTTCTTGATTTCTTCACTTTTAAGCCTCCAATTCTTCATGTATTGTGTCCATGCCTTCACCACACATCCAACATAGTTGCAATGTCCTAAAATACATGATTTAAGCAATAAAAACTTGCAACATCAAAATATCAACATTATTCATAATTTCGGCTAACTCTAAGTACTTAAATGCAAAAATTGAGTTAAAATGCATGTAATGAGCCCTTCAAATATGCAATATTATGTGCTCATCAGTACCTACAGAACTTATATGACAAAAAGAATCTACAAAATTGAAGTCATCAAAGTTTATTGGAACAATTAAGTAACTTTCCTCTTTGATCTAGGGGAGGCTCTGATATGACCCGCCACATCATGACGAAAAGTAGATACGTGTAAAATCTATTTTTTTCATTAATTTGTGGTTAAAATTCAAATTCAGTGAGAAGCAAGCGTTTTTTTTTGGGAAAATTTGGTGTCCAAACCGTCTTTGGTAATTTGACACTGGTAGATCTCAAAAAAATACTTAGATTCAAAACTTTTTTTACCTCAAACAGACAATTGAACGTAAAATTATGACTGTTTAAAATTTTGTCATTTTTTTATCATTTTGTAAGGCGCCAGTACACCAGCGCCCAAGTTAAAGTTATTGTTTTTTTTTTTTTATCAAAAGTTAAAGTTATTGTTAAAAGTGTATAATTGGGAGGAGTTATTGTTAGAAGTTAAAGTTATTTACAAAAAATGTGGATGGAATTTATCCAGATAAACCCAGCTCAGAAAAATACAAAAAAGAATCGAACTGTAAAAAGAGGTTTCCAAATTCCAAAGGAGAACAACTTCCAGATGTCGGCAATCTCTTTGAAAATCTTGGGCCCAAAATTGTAGCCGTTACCGCTCCACTCCAATTTGCCAAACGCCTTTACATCGACAATTTCTATGCGTTCGTATTTTTTAAGATTAATTATATTAGAGGTCTTTAAAATATGAGATTTATTTTATTTTAATTTTTAATATTTTAATTATACTATTTTGGTCCATAAAATATGAAATATGTTCCTGTATGACCCCTCATGTTTACAGCGTCGAGAATGCTAATGATTTTTTATTATAAACTTGTATCGTCATACTTAAATATAGGAAAAAAATAATTTGAGTAGTTCTTGACCAAATTTTTATCCAAATTTTGATTAAAGAGCTACCAAAATTAAATAGTTTTGGTCATAAGCTATCCAAATTTTTGTCAAGAGCTATCAAAATTATACATTTTTGGTCAAAAGTTATCTAATTATTGATCATTAACTATCCAAATTATTTTTTTACCCATATTTAAATATCACATGACAACTTTATGATAAAAAAATTATTAGTAATTTGCATGTTATCTACTTTTTTTGATCAGAAAAAAAAAACATATTTAATATTTCAAAGACCAAAATGATGCAACTAAATATTGAGAACCCAAATAAGACAAACTCTATATTTTGGGGACCTCTTATATAATTAATTATATTTTTTAATATATAATTAGATATATTTTAATAAATTCATGTGACGATCTCAAATAAATTCATCTAACAGATACTAACACCTCTCTCTCAAAACTATTTATATATAATTTTACTTTTCTCTCGTACCTTTTACCACGAGTTATACAAGTATATATGTACGCAAGCAGGCACACTGCTCCCTTCCCTTAGTAGATAACTTTATTTCCTTGAGCAAAACCCAGCTTTGGAAACACGTTGATTCTTTCCGTATTGTGGCGTTTCCCCTCTCTTTCTCTCTGTCTCTCTCTCTCTCTCTATGGGCTTTTGGGATACGAGATAACGCATCCCAAGTCCCGTCACCTGTTCTTCCGTCATTGTTCATCCATTAAAACGATATAATTTGGTTTATATTCAGCCCTTCACTCTGATTCTCGCCATACGGTTTGTTTATTTTTCTGGCTATTTTTCGGGTATTCCCTTCTTTTCTGGCCTTCTTCCTAAACCGTCTTCATCAACCCCTAACACCTTGGTCTCTCTCTGCCTCTCTCTTGCAATACCGTTTTCCCCCCTTTTTGCTCAAAAGACTGTGCGGTTCCATATCCGTTCGGCGCAGTTCGTATAGTGGAGGCCTCCTTGGGTTCCACTGACACTTCATACGAGTATATACATTGAAGTATATATTCTCCTGTTTTGATAAATTTTTTGATTCTCTTACGTTTCTACTTATTTGGGAGTTTTCTCCCACCACAACCAGTTTCAACGTAATTTTATTTTCACGATCTCAGCTTTCCTAGGAGGAATATCGCTGGATTTTCGCTGATCCCTCGTACCCACCTCCCAAAAACCGTTGCTTTTCCCACACTTTTTTTTTTCTCTTTTTAATACACCCCCAAAAAGAAAAAGAAAAGTAACATACTCATAATACAGCTTTTTGCTTGAAAACCCATTCTTTTCTCGGAAAGTCTTTCCCACCATCATATAAAAGATCATTTTTTTTTCTTCTAACACATTGGGTATGTATCTTCCAGTTAATTTTTGCCGGAAGATGTTAAATGTGTGGGTTTTGTTCTTCGTGTGGCTATTGGGTAATACATGTGTTGAAGGTCTTGGTGTGAACTGGGGTACAATGGCCACCCACAAGCTGCCACCCAAGGTAGTGGTTCAGATGTTGAAAGACAATGGAATTCAGAAGGTGAAGCTGTTTGATGCTGATCGGTCCACCATGTCTGCTCTTGCTGGATCTGGAATTGAAGTTATGGTGGCCATTCCCAATGATCAGCTCGCCGCAATGAACAGTTATGATCGGGCTAAGGAGTGGGTGCGGCGCAATGTCACTGTTTACAATTTCAATGGAGGTGTTAACATCAAGTAAGAAAGATTTTTCTGTTATTTCATTCTCTGTATTCTTGTGTTTATCTGTCAAGTACATTGTTTGTCTTGTCGTGCTCTCTTTACCCGGTTTAAGTTAATTGGGTTGTATCGCTTTGCTTGGATGAAGATTTTTAATTATCCTAGTTGTGCATTTTTGGGTGATTTTTGTATGCAAAATCATGATTAATATTTAATGCATAATTGCCAAGTTGCTTCTGGAATTGTTGGCCCGTAATTGGATATGAAAAATGCTATTTGAATTTAAAATGTGTACTTGATAATCACAACCATAAAATAGATAGTGAGGCGCAATAAAAGTTGGGATCTACAGGGAAATCAATAGCTGGGATTATCAATAACACATTTTAAGTCTACTTATCATTGCTCAATTGGATATATATGGATACTGATATTGAATTACATACCGTTGCTTGGATGAAGGATTTTAATTGTGCTAGTTGTTTATTTTTCAGCGATTTTTGTATGCAAAATCGTGATTAATATTTAATGAATAAATGCCAAGGTTCTTCAGGAATTGTTAGCGTACTTACTGCTATTGAATATATATAGATCTGTGCTGGAGCTAGGACTTGTTTATTGGTTGCCTTAATCTTGATTTCCACCTTCTGCTGTGAATTTAATGCTTTGCGTCAGATTTGGGCAATACCCAAGTAGCTTTATAATACTTGTGCCTGCAACAATTATTTTACCTCATTTTGAATTTTCTTTTGTTTAATCCCTGAGTGGCAATGTGAACTCCCTAATGCCTAGAAGTTTGTAGGCGGAAAAAAAAAAGCATAGCTTTGTACAGCACAACCACGACCAAACCTCAGCCTGTTGAAGCACTCCAATATTTTTCTTCTTTTACTCATGTAATTGCTTATGTTTAACTCTTTCCCATTCAATTTTGATCTTCACATGGGATAAAAATTGGACAGTTTTACGAATTATTTTGCCTTAGCGTTTCAGGTTTCTGATTCTTCCATTGCTATTGTAGAGGAATAGAGCACACTAAATATAATTTCAATTTGCAAAATCCCATAGAAATTCTCCCTTCATTTGTTTTTTTTTTTTATCTGAATGAAATGTCATATATTTTTGGTTTATAGGTGAATTATCCTCTGCCTATTCTCATATTTTGTCTTGTATTTAGGAGACTGCTAGAATTAGGACTAGACTCTTTATGAGGTTTGGTTACTGCTATTTTTTCCTTCACCAGGAAGTTTTGGGGGCAGTTTGTGAACAGATTCTAAGTAGAATCCTTTCTGCTTAGATGAAGTTATAAACTCTTTCAATAATGGCTTAGATAAAAGTCATAAACAGGAAAGGGTCAGAATTTCAAGTCTTATCTTCTTGAGAAGTGCATCACTCAAAGGCAGTCTCTTCTTGTCTCTGTTGTAACTAATACCGTGTTTTAGCATATAAGTGTTTCTGCTGCAGAAACACTTAGGAAATAATCCTTCGGTGGTCAAGTATTATTTCCTGTCTTAACTGTGTCGGTTGGACTTATGGCATGTTTGTTAAACTGCAGAGTTAGAGTTGTTTTTAATTTTTTTTTTTCAATTCTGGCTATGTGCAGATATGTGGCAGTTGGTAATGAGCCTTTCCTCGCATCCTACAACAACTCTTTTGTGAATCTAACCTTTCCAGCCCTTCAGAACATCCAGAATGCCCTCAATGAAGCTGGAGTTGGGGACTCCGTAAAGGCAACGGTGCCTCTAAATGCTGATGTCTACAATTCGCCAGACAGCAATCCTGTCCCCTCTGCTGGACGGTTCCGGCAAGATATCAGTGGACAAATGACCCAGATTGTTCAGTTCCTAAACCAGAACAAGGCTCCTTTCACTGTAAATATTTACCCTTTCCTTAGTCTCTATGGCAATGATAACTTCCCAGTCGATTATGCATTTTTCGATGGGGTAAGCAATCCCATTGCTGATAATGGAATTCAATACCAAAATGTTTTTGATGCCAACTTTGATACATTGGTTTCGGCCTTGAAAGCAGCGGGATTTGGTGACCTAACCATTTTGGTGGGTGAGGTGGGGTGGCCTACAGATGGGGACAAGAATGCAAATGCAAACTTGGCTTATAGATTCTATAATGGGCTTTTACCAAGACTTGCTGCCAATCAAGGCACCCCACTTCGGCCTGGATACATAGAAGTATACTTGTTTGGGCTCATTGACGAGGATGCCAAGAGCATAGATCCTGGAAACTTTGAGCGTCATTGGGGCATTTTTAGGTATGATGGACAACCGAAGTTTCCTATTGATCTTTCGGGTCAGCGGCAGAACAAGTATCTTGTGCCTGCACAGAATGTGCAGTATCTACCTACCAAATGGTGCCAGTTTAATCCAAATGCTAAGGATTTGAGCAAGCTTGCGGATAATATCAATTTTGCTTGCACTTTTGCAGATTGCACAGCGCTCGAGTATGGGTCGTCTTGTAATGGCATGGATACTAATGGAAACGCTTCCTATGCATTTAATGCGTACTTCCAGGTCCAGAATCAGGCAGCTATGAGCTGTAACTTCCAAGGTCTGGCCATGGTCACTACACAGAACATATCACAAGGGAATTGCAATTTTACAATTCAGATAGCTGCTTCCCATTCTTCTTCTACCCGGGCCTCACTGGTGGCTTTGGCATTTTTAACCGTACTTACATTTCTGCTGTAGATTTCTTTTCAGAGATACCTCAAAGTATTGCTCATTAATTATTTTTACGCTAATATACACTTTCAATCTTAGAGCACAAAATTTATTTATCACTTAGCTTATTTTTTGAGTTCGACCAGTTGTTGGTATCGATAATCCTTGATTCGATTAAATTTTCCTCCCAAAATTAAAGTGTAAATGCTTAACTATCTACTTGATAGGTTGCGCAACTTGTTAGGGTACCGCTAACCCCTAGTCTTTTTCTTTTTAGCTTCATTTACAGTCCAATATGGTCTCTCTCAACCAGAAAGGAGCACTTTTTGGACTGCGGATGAAGCAAAAATGGCTTTTAATTTGTGCTGTTCTTTATTTGATTTTATAATTGATATGGATTATTGTGCATGCTGCATATGTCAGCCTGTTGATGCCCTGAAAATTTTCTATACTTACCTTAAGATTTTCTGAAGTTAATTTCAGTAATTCCCAAGCCTCATTAGAATGATTGCTCACTATTTATCACTGACTCATAGTATTACCAATTAATAATAAAATATTATATAAGTGGATCCACTAGTTCCCATTATTCCGAGGTGTTAGTTTTTGAGTAGAGTGGTTATGGGTAGTTATAAAATGCCATACAAGATAAGTAAATGCTATTGTTCCCCTCTATTCTGAAGTGTTTGTTATGGTGACTATGAGTAGTTATTGAAATAGTGAGATCCACTACGTACACATGATCTTTCATAATAGGTTGATGATAGCGCGTGTCAATTATAACATGGTATTACCGTTACATTATTGAGTGAGAGGGGGCATGGGACATATCCTCAACTTATCAAGGCCCGAAGAACCAGTTCTTGCCCCGTGGCGTGAATCCATTCTATAGCAGATGTGGTCTCTGTGAAAGCCTTGATTTCTGGACTCAGTTTGTGAAGTGAACTTCTGATCAAAAGGGGATTTAAAAACCAGTGGCAATAATAAGAGAGGTTGGTTACTTAGAACCAATATATCAGTGCCTATGTTGGGCAGCGGCAGCAGCAGTTTGAAATGAAGCTAAAAAGATTAGGGAGTTAGCAATTTCTTCAATTGTGTAGTTTGATTTCTCGAAGGATTTCAGTACTAGGTCAAATTTGGATAATATTGATGATGCATAAAATGTGATTATGTACCACCTGTCAAGTATTTAATGCAATACTTAGGAAGCAGACACAACACAAGCAAACACAAAGATTATGTGGTTTGGTCTGGGTGACATACTCCATTGTGAATGGCTACAGTGGCCGGAGAATCTTATTATTCAAGAGGTGTAGTGTACTGAGATGTGGGTGATACCCTCCATGTGTAGGCGAGACTTACAATTTATAGGCAAGTGAAGTTGGCTCCTAGGGGCTCTGATTGAGGCGCTATCCTTGTAACTGATTCCATGAAACTCGCCTTATACTTATAACAGGCGAGGTGATACCGGGGTGATTCCGTGAAGCTCGCCTTATCTCATAACGGGTGAGGTGATCTTGCAAGACTAGCGATGTGCCCCCGATGACTGCGTCTCCATGGATTCCCTCTCCTCGAATGGAGATTCCCACATATGCTGATGATGGGCTAGGTCTCTCAGGAAGGTGGGCTTGGCCCAACTAGAATTGTGACTGAACTTTTGTTGGTTTGCATCTGTGATCTGGGTCTGGTTTGAGCCGGAGCCGTCAAATATAACTGTAGTTTTTCCAAGAGGATATATGGCCTCCATCCTTCTTTTTTTTTTTTCCATATATATGGCCTCCATCCATTGGACGGTCACTAGAATGATGGAAACAGATACTTGCGAAACATTATCGTAGTTGGTGCTATGTTTACTTAATGAACTACATGGATCCTACTCATCCTTACAAGCAAATTGTTAGTAATATGCGCAAAGATCAATCACACAGATGATATTAAGGTTGTACTTACAACATTCATTAATTAATTAAATACAAAGACAAGTAAATTTATCATGTTTCTGACTAAATTCCTTTTAACATGCATGATAAAGTCTATATAGTAGAAGTTAAAAAGATAGTTTCTCAAAATGTTGAGAAGACTAGATCTATACTTTTTAGTACTTAACTTTTAAATGTTCCTAGTCATAGGTTACTATGCAGGCACTATATAATCTAGATATTTGATATGAGGTGACTCGCCCAAGTCACTAGTGTAGTGACACTAAAGCATTTGTGTGGGTGCTTGTTAGAGAGCAAATACACTGAACGTGACCATTAACTAATAGATGATTTTTCATATGGAGTTTTACATACTTGTCAATGTTAAATCATAAAGTTACAGTTATATAACTAGTACTTCAACTTGAGACACCATAGTTGTCTTGTGAATGGACTTATATGCTTTAACTATACAACATATTCATATACTAATTATGTAATTTTGATATGTATTGTTCAACATAGTTAGACATACATGGAGACTTATGAATGTACAACATGTAATCTATCATCCTTAGTAAATAAATAAAGAATGTCATATGTGATCTTTTAGGATATAACTCAAGAAGTCCTTGGCCAAGGTAGAATGACAATTAAAAAAAATAGTTTTTAATTGATCATTAGGAGTCATAGTCCTAAGATTGAACACATAAGATTGAATTAGGGGGTTTGACAATAATTCCATACCCTAGTAATTCAATTAGGACATTATGTGATAGAAGGATTGAATTGCACGACAATTGTAGACTGAATGAGTTTTTTACCTGTTTTGTGCTATTCATATGTTGATCATGATATGTTGCTAGGTGTCACTAATGATTAGGAGATGTCTGAAGAACAAAATTAATATAAATATATTAATTATTCTTCATAAAGGGAGAAATATAACAATTATAGTTCAAGCTAAATTAAAAAGAGTTCTAATTTGAAATGATACTTTTAGTTAGTATCAAATGCCTACAACCAGGTATACTTGAATCTATATGGTCACAGACAATAGATATGATTGGAAACTAAAGCATAAAAGGGAGAAAATCCATTAAGAGTTAATTGGAGTAAAAACCTAATTAAGAGTTAATTAGGAAATTTATTATAATTAATGGTTAATAAAGGGTTATATATAGTAATGATATAATTGCAACTTGGTCTAGTAGGGTACCAGCAGAACTTTTCACCCTGAGATTGGAGATTCGAATCTTGGAATCTACATTAAGACTTAGTAGTTGACCACTATCGGGGTGGTCTCTGGGCGCTTTCCGTTGCCCCTACCCTTCTTTTTCAAAATTAAAAAAAAAAAACATTAGAATACTCTAATCATAGTTAGGATCAAGTTGTGATTATCTCGTTACTCCATATACAAATATCTTCTAAGCCTCTTGCTTGACCTCAAAAGTGGGTAGATAATAAATGGTTCCTAAGTGTAGGAATGTATCATTCAGTAATTCGGTCGATTACCAAGGTTATCTCCTCAGGAAAAACGAAGAACAAATTCAAATGGTGATATAAAAATAAAAATAAAAAAAATTTAATTCAAAAGTAGTGGTGATGATTAATAAAAATTAAATGACAATATTAAAAAGAATCTGCTAATCATCAAAGTTCATCTTACCATGAATAGGAAATTTGACTTAATTTATAACTCATTCAAGATTGTAATTAAACGCCCTTGAACAAAAGATATTCAACTTAAAATCAAGAAAACGACTGATGTATATTTAAATTGATTGAATATTTTGAAAGAATTACATTCACGTTGATTGTAGTGATTCCAAGAATTACCCATGCCAAGTCAATGCCATAACTTCATGCTTTCGCCATTACAAATCTGAAACTTGATAATAGCATTAGCCACCCCAGTAGCTCAAGACAGAATAGTTGTATTAGATTGTAGCTATCTTCTTTCTCCTCTATCCCATTAGCATCCCACTACTCCAAGGGGAGCTCGTTAGGTTAGCTTGTCGGTAAGAACTATTAGATGGGCGATTCGTGGAAGGAACTGCATTGTCTACGGATAAGCAATAAGATATACATCTCACTCGTGTTTTCATCATTAATTATTCAATCAAACAAAATAACTCATTCTTTAAAAAAATCCTAGTTAGGTCAAACTACCAATTCATGGATGAGAATCCCTCATCCGATTATATTTGAATTAAACTATTCAAACATATTAAAAGAGAAATTAAAAGCAATTAAAGAAAACATGTAAATAAAAGCAAATAAATAAAACTTGTATTGAAATTGAAATTTAAAAGCAATTACAATAAATAAAATTCCGTGACTTGTTCAAGGGAATGGAAAACTAATAATTAAGACTTATGCTTGCAAACTAAATAAAATGAAGAAGGAGGAGGAGGAGCAGCCTCCCTGGGGAGTCATAGGAGGGAAAACATGTCCTCTAAGAGCTCCCATGGTTGGTATTTATAGAAAAAAAGGGATAGAGATATGACTAATTTTTAGAGATCCTCTTTCCTTTTATGTCTATCTCTTATTCCTAAAAAATCTCCAAAAATATCTCCAAGACATCTCCAAAGAGTTGGCCAATATGGAGAGTCCTAGTCCATCCAAAATAGTATTTATTTTTCCTCCAACAAGCATTAACGAAGATAGCCTGAAGATTAACCAGTCAAAAATCCCAAAAAATCCCATTTTCTGAATTTTTCTGCTTCTATTGGTAGAAAGCACATCCCGACCTACAGGCATAAAAACTTTTCTTTTTTGACCTACCGGTAGGAAGTAGATTTTGACTTACCGGTAGAACTTCACATTTTCTGCGTTTTTGCTCTAATGTTCCCGGTTCAAGTCCAGCCATCTCCAAAGCTTCCCATAGCATTCAAATGATTGTAAATATTCCCTTTCATATTCATTTACTTACAAACATGAATATGCTCCATAAAACATGAAACTAAACTAAAACAAAAGAAATAGATAACTAACGTAGCTAATATGAATGATATGAGACAGAAAATCATGCAATATTATGTACTCAACACATCACCGAACTTAGACTTTGCTAGTCACTAGCAAACTAAAAATAAAAATAAAAATAAAAATACAGAGCCACTATCATAGGAATCATGATTGCATTTAATGTATGCAACAAGCCTTTAAACACCAAGGTTACCCCTGTCTTGTGAAGGTTTCTAGCTAATATACCTACAAACCTTCCTTTATTCATCCACAAATGTAGAACATGTTATTAATTCCTAATTGTAAAACCTGAGAAAATGAAAATTTTTATTAAAAAGGCAAATTGGTAAATTAGCCATCGCCGTACGGGTTTAAAACCCAAATTTTTCTAGAATTCGGATGATGAAACGGACCTCACTATTGGATTCGCCTCGCGAAATCTAGTTATCAAATCAATTTTTATTGAGTTCCGAAAAAGTCAGATTTTTCAAGTTTTACAATGCGATCGGGTGTTCGCGTGACTAAAATAAATGCGGTCGGGATTTAATTGCAAAACCTGAAAAATAATTTAAATTTATTTTAAATAAAATATATTGAACATAACATAGAATGAGATTTAATTGATTCTGGACGAAATAGGATCATAAAAAGATGGGATGTGTGGCTGAATTTGAGCCAAGTATTTAGGAGTATAAATAGGGGAGAAAAAATCAGATTTTTCTCCCCATTACCATCAAATTTCCAGAAAATAGAGAGAGGAAAAGAAGAGAGAGAAACAAAGGTTTTCTTCCACCTTCTCTTTGCGATCTAGGGCCAACTGTTTGTCGAATCATTTCGGGCCAAGAACAAAAATTGTTCTACGCGATGAGAGCTACGACTATTTACCAAAAATCATGGATTTCACCAAAGTCTCAAGAATGGGATTTTTTGAAACCAATGTTTAAACCTCGAGTTTGGTTTCTTGGAGCTTCCTCTACGTGAATTACGCTTCAAGACGTAGGATTTTTCGCCTAGCTAAGTTTATTTTCAACCTAGAGTTTGCGTATGAAATTGGTAGCATGATTAGAGATGCAATCTCTTGTATAAATATACTCATAGTGTAACTAGAGTATGAAAAATGATATAAGGATGTGTAAAACAAATTTTGGCATGAATTGGGTTTGTTGAAATTGCTTGTTTGGTAACTTCGTGAGAAATGTGATGAATTGGGCATGTTATGTGTTTACATGATTTTGTGCCTTTTGGGTGTTTGACAAAATGCCTTGAATGATATGAGCAAGTTATTTGAATGAATTTGATATGACATGTTTTGATGAGGTTGTAAATTATAATTATATACTTATGATATAATTGACAAAATCGGAAATGTTGGTTGACATGGAGTATTGTTCATATTGTGCCATAACATATTGAACATGACATGGAAATTTCAATTGTAGATTACATTGCATATGTACGGAGAACATCACATTCGTGGAAATGTGACATGAGTGTGGGTGTGTGCATGATTTTGATCAAACATCATTCTTGGTGTATCATACGTGGACTCGAGAAAGTTGAATCAAGGTTCTACTGAGTCGCATGGGTTGCATTGAAAATAAGGGTCGGGGTTAGCAAGAAGGGCTAGACTATCCCTCAGATGTAAGACTCGAGGATTTGGATACGCACTCCATTAGTATTGAGTCTATAAAGTGTGTCGGCATATGCGGAGCTGTTGGTGGCAGTTCATAGATGTTTTGTTGGTTGGGTGCCTGTTGGTGGAAGTCCATAAATACCCACTCCAAGAAAGACCCAGAATTTATAAATGGTCATTGGATGTGTAACATCAATGGCGGGAGCTTGGAGTGCCCGGGTATATACGTATAACATTGCATGTGATATCGGAGCCGGTGGAGGGCTCAAGTTGCATTGCATGTGTGAGTCTCACCTCATAACATGGCATGACATTGCGACACTCATTATTGAATTGTATATTCTTAGATGGATATTGGTTTGGTTGTTGAGTTGCATGTGAATATTTCATATGCATCGGGGTTGGGGAGTAGCCTATTGAGCGTGACTCACCCTTTATGGGAACAACATTTCAGGTGTGGGGCAAGCGCTGGTGGACGACCCTCACATGGGTCCTTGTTGAGAAGAGGCTGGAATGTGGCTTTAAATTACATTTTTGTAAAGCACTTGTGTAAATTATTTTGAATTGTAAATGGTGGTAAGAGACCATGTAATGAACTCTTATAGATGGTATTTTGTGCATACTTAAATGTTATGTGAACTTGGATGATATTGGTGAGTTGAAATTGAAAAAGGGAAAGATTTGGGGCGAAAACTGGGCCCTAGTACTGGTACCAAGGTGATTAGGTACATATACCACGTTTTAAGTGGGCTCAGGTACTGGTAACAAGGCTTTAGGTACCGGTATCTCGTTGTTGAGGGCGCAGGTACTGGGACCACGTTTACTGGTACCGATACTTGGCAAGCAGAATGCTCAGGTATCGGTACCAAGTACACGAGGTACCGATACCTCTTCCAAAATTTTCAAATATTTAAAATAACCTTGCCAAGCCTCTAGGTCTTGAGCCTTCTTGTTTAAAGGAGGTAATTGGAGTGATATTGATGGAAAATTGATGGAAATTGGACCTTGGAATGGTCGTGTGATGACGTGGTGTCAAGTTATGCAGCATGCACGGGTACTTCCATGGGTTGATCAAGGGTTGAGAAAGGACCCCCAGATTTTGGGATGTCACAGCTTGATATCAGAGCCTAGGTTCTCGATTTACCTAGGGCTAGCGGGGTATGGGTCTAGGCCATTGCATCCATTATACATTACATGTTATGTGCTTTAAATACTATATGTTATGTGCTATGTGAATTATATGCATGATTAAATGAGTAGGAAAATGAGACACTAGGGTTAGAAAATATAACCTTGGGGTCAGAAAAGAAAGGATGGGAAGGTTATGGGTAAAGGTGTCTACTAGTGGGTGGCACACACCCTACTAGTGAGACAAAGAGAGAAAATCTTAATGTTTTGACTTTGATCCCTAACTTCAGGATACTAAGTTAGTACTCTATTGCTATCTTACGTGTTTGCAGATGGCAAATAGAGGAAAAGGACATTGGAATGATCGAGGGGGTGAGCGGAACAACAATCAACCGCCGCCAGCCTTTGACGAACAAGCCTTCATGGAGGTTATAGGCACAATGGTGGCTTCCTTTGCACAAGTTAGCGCCAACGTGGGCCAAGGGGACTCGAGTAACCTCCAAAATTTTAAGGCACATAAGGCATATACTTTCATGGGAGGGGTGGATCTAACGGTGGTCGACCATTGGTTCCAATAAGTTGATAAGCTCTTAGAGGCTATGAAGATCACATCCGATGCCACTAAGATAAGGTTAGTTGTGTTCCAGCTTGAGGAAGAGGCCCATTGATGAGCACATAATATTGCATATTTGAAGGGCTCATTACATGCATTATAACTCAACTTTTGCATTTAAATACTTAGTGTTAGCCAAAATTGTCTCTAATGTTGATATTTTGATGTTGCAACCTTTTATAGCTTAAATGATTGATTTTAGGACATTGCAACCTTGATGGATGTGTGGTGAAGGCATGGACACAATACATGAAGAATTGGAGGCTTAAAAGTGAAGAAATCAAGAAGGCATTGGTGCTTGGGAACAAGGGCACTAGCTGCAGCAACAATTGGAAGCACTGCCTCGGAATTCCTCCATTTTGACCATGATCTACTCAGAATTTGGAAAAGTGAAAAACATGAAAGTTGTAGATATGGGTGTCTTCTGTTTGGTGTCAACATTTCAGCTCAATCCAACGGTTAGATCAAGAGTTATACCAATTCTACCGAAGGTGGTCCAGTGCAGAAAAACAGTACCGGTACTCGGTACCGGTACCAAATGGTACCGGTACCTAGTACCGGTACTCCGGACCTTCTGGTCGCGAAAACAGCCTGTAACTCAACTTTGAGGCTTGGGGGTCCCACCTACACTTCTCCCACGCCTATCCCAACATTTCCTTACACATTTACAGGCCTCCTACACTCAAGTGGAAGACTTTAAAGGCCAATGCATTAAAGGAGGAATGGGGGGAAGTGGGCTGCCCAGGCTATGATCTCCTAGCCTGTCAAAGCCTTCCATTCAGCCCTCTCTTGATGGGAGCTCGTACACACAGCTAGGGGGGAGCCTCATGGACGAAAATGCAACTCTCTCACACCATTATATTCAGCATTCCATTCATTTGTAAAGGGTTGGCTACCTAAGCTTAGTTTTAGTTCCATGTAGAAGATAATGAATAGTGTAATGTAAGTTTATGTTTTTGGCATTTTCCTTTCCATTTCAATTGTTGTAAGCTTTAAACTTCTTGTAATCTTCATTCCTTGCACTTTAATCTTAGTTGTTTCAAGTTTATTCCAAGTTTACTTGCATGTTTTAGATTTCGCCATTGTTATATAAGTGTTCTTCATTTTCAAGCTTTGAAATGGGTTTTGAATATTTTTCTTCTTAGTTTAAGTTTTCTTGCATTGAGTTAAGTTTTAATCTTCATTTCTTCTACATGTCTATTTACATTATGCTTGTCTTGCACTTTTAATATGAGTAGCTAGGATTTAAGTTGGTTAATCCAAGGGAAAATTCCTCTTGGGAATACCATTTTCAACTCTTCTTCATTCCTCCCTTTAGAGTCAAATGGTTCGGTTTGACGGGGTTGAGAGTGGATGAGTTGGTGAGCCTTTGATATTCCGTAGGCCTAGTCACGGTTTATGCTTAGATACTCACCAATCTCGTCCCTAGCTTCCCCCGAATCAATCGTTCATTCATGCTCAATCGGAGGAAGGCTTTGAGTTGATTTGGTATTCCCATTGGAATGAACCCTTTGGATTAGCCAACACTTGCTTTATTTGCATTTTCATTTACAAACCAAACATAAAACTCAAACAAAAGATTTTACATTTTCTTTTCACTTTTGCAAAATCACTTTCACAAAACTCCCTTTCCTTCCCTGAGGAGACGACCTTGGAATACTCTTCCAAGCAGAACACCGACAACGAAAGACTCCTTGCGATTGGGGAGCGCTTTTGTTCACACCCGCATTTCATTCCATCCATTTTGTTCATTCCACATTCACATCCATTTTGTTGTTGTTTCCTATCTTCTTGCATCATCCGGAGGGAGAGTGACACTCCCCCATCACTATAAGCCACATACACACATTGAGGGTGAGGGTGATGTTTAGAGGTTAGGATACAACCACGTTTTTCCAATCAATCACCCATCTATGGTGGGATTGGACAAAGGCCTCAAAGAACCTAGAGGCAATGACATGGGAAGAGTTCCGTGAGCTCTTCATGGCAAGTACTTCTTGTCTGCTGTTCGGCAAGTGAAAGCCCGGGAATTCTTAGATTTGAAGTAAGGGATGATGACAGTGATGAAATATGTGGCTAAGTTCGCAGAGCTAACCCGTTTTGCTGATGACTGATGGACAACTTCAACCCATCCTCAAACCTCCTAACTCTGGCCAAATCTGTGGGCCACTGCCTATAAGACTTGGACTCAATGGTCGAGATGTCCATGACCATTGAGAGAGAAGTAGTAGATGCCAAGAGCATTTGGGAGGCAGGTGCTAAGGATAAGAAGAATGAGGATCAATCCTCTTCTTCTAGTTCGGGAGAGAAGCAAAAGACTTCCCCCCCCCCCCCCCCCAAAGGGTATCATGGCAAGGTCGTGGCTATCAAGGCCAAGTTCAAGGTCAATCCTCCCAAGGTGGGAGAAACTTAAGGGCCACTTACCAGGCGGGTTAGAGGACTTGTTTCATATGCTACCAACTGGGCCACTTGAATTAGGATTGTCCTCAGAGGTAGGAATCCTAGAGTTATAGGGCATCTCAGTTGCAATTATCGATGGGGAATCCACATATATATTTCATTCCTCCCTACCTTAGCATGGGCCAGGAAAATCAGTTTCAGTTCCAGGGTGCTGCACATACCCCTACCATTTCATGAGTGGGGACTCCGTAATTAGGCCAGATGGACCAAGGTTTGGGTAGAGGTCGAGGACAGGGTTTTCAAACCAGGACTTTAGGGACCTAGTGTCTTGATCCGAAATGTGTACACCCAAGTGCAGACGGTCAAGCTGTAGTAATAATCCGGTTTGAGTCCGGAGTCGAATCCACAGGGAACTATTGTTGGTGTTTCAAAGTAAGAAGTGGTGGAGACCTGATTGTAACCTTTGAGATTTGAAGTTGTGTGGTGTATGACATTTTCCTGGACAGAATATAGGATTCCTTCCAAGAAGGTTTTCTAGACAAAATATAAGCCCAAATGTAAAAAGGTCACTCTTTAGTTCGAGGATCTGGACATGGAGTTAATCATCTGGTTTATTATACTTATACTTGATAACTCAATTAACCCCTATGTCAACAACAAGTTAATCGGAAGATAAATGTGGATTGTGAGAATTAAGAGCATGATTCTGATGTCTGTGCCGAGACTTAACCCGTCTACAAACAAGCAAGTGTTTCTACAAGGCATCCAACCATGGCATTAATATTCCATTTCCATTCTTTAATTGAAGCACAATAATGGTGAAGATTGAAGGGTAGTCATGAAGATCTAGCCGGGGTACTTGCGTTGAACCGATGAGTCTTTCTATGCAAGAGTTATCTATGTTATAGAAAGTACTCATGGTTATACAAAGTACCTTAGCTTTGCTAGATGCAATCAATCATTCAATAAGCAAGGGGAATATAAAGCATTAAGCATAATCGAAAATGCACAGATATAACTTCTGGATAATTTATGCATGTCCATCACCTCTTACTAAAGAGTGGATGAGAAACTACTCACTCTTCATGACTTTGGTAAAGCTAGAAAAGTGAGTGATGCTCATTCCTCCAAGTAGACGAGTTACAAGGTAAGGCACAATAAACAAGGAGCCGATCTTCGACAAAGAATGAGTGAATCACGTTCCACCCTTCACGGCTTTGGCGAAACTCTAGAAAAGTGGAAGAGTTTCACTCCTTTCAAGGAAGAAGCACAAGCAATGGAAGTGAATGAAATAAGTATTGAAAGTAAAAGAAAGCTAGTCACTTTTGGAGGGTTTCCTCCTCAACCAAAAGTAATCTATCTCCCTCTATGCATGTAATTGAAAACCTAAGTCTAAGAATAACAAAGTAAGAAAATGCTGGTCTAGTGCCAACCCAACTCTCCTTTGAAGCTCCCTCAATGGGAGTATTTATTGGCAAATAGGAGGGGCGCAAGGTAGTGTGGATGAATAGTACAAGGCCTTGAATGTCCAAGTGAAAGTCCTAATGTCCGGAGAGAAGATTAACCACTCTGCGGCCTGTCTTGGAACAACGTTCGAACATTGTCTGGCATTTGGACGTTGTTTGGCGTTCGAACGTTGCTTCTGTCTTTGCTAGATGGGCGTTCGAATGCCAGATGGGGTCTGATCTTTCCACTCAAGTGGCCTGTGGTCTTTTGGAGATCTACTTCCATACGCTTTGAACCACTGCCTTTGCATTGATTAGCCTGGTCCTTAATAGTGGAGGAGAACGTTCGAACGTGAGTGGGCGTTCGAACGTGGTACTCAAGTACTTCAATTTTTTTCTTCTCATCTGCAACACGCCATGTCTCAGCAGTATGGTCTTCAAATAATTCAAGGGAACGTTCGAACGTGAGTTGGCGTTCGAATGTTCTTACTTTGTTCCAAGCTTTTCCAATTTTGTCCCCCAATATGCTGGTGTTACATTGAAGTTTGATATTTGTTGCCCTTGAGCCCTTGTTTACTTTTGGACCTGAAATATCATCATTTAAACTCCATCAAAGTCTAATTAGTCTTAAAAAGGCATAGTGATATACTAATTTTAACTACTAATCACACCCTCCAACCTAAATATTGCCAGTCTCTAGTAATACAACAACAATTGAATAAAAATCTATTTATAATGCCTTTTTCTTAGGTCATCCGGTTGCATTTATCGTATGCAACAAGCCGTTAAACCACTAGATTTACCCTAGCAGACGAGTGTTGTCTCGTGAGGGTTTTCACTAAAGCTACCCACAAACTTCAATCGAACAGATGTGTATGATGGATTGCTGGTTAAAATAAGTTAGCATCATGGTCGTTGGGACAACCAACCCTCAATTTCGACTTATATCCTGCACATTTCTTTTCCATAGGTATTTATTCTATGTAAAAATTAGCATCTGTCACATTGGTATTTGAAATTTCCTCTGTAGCAGGAATGATCATTCTAGCAACAAGAATTGTTATATAACAAACATTCCATGTTACCACCTTTCATGGATAGCTTTGATTTCACAAACCTCTCTTAGAATGCTCTCAACAAAAATTCGCTCCTATTATAGTGACTTGTCTCTCAAGGTACATGTGATCAGAAGATGGCCAATCGAAAAATCACATGCACAATTAGTAAGGGAGTGAAGTTTAAGGAAATAAACTAATCATGTTTTGACATAATCTCATGGAGGAATATTGATGCAAATAAAGAAATACTATTTAACATTCCCGAACTTTTGGTTGACGACACATACATGCCTCGGACTTGAGATCAATTAGGGCTTCTTATAGGTTGTAATGTGGTCAGAGGTCAGTGGCTAACGAAATGACGTCAATGAGTATTCAAAAGCTATCCTTTCATTATGTAATGTTGCACACCTCTTTCTAGCTTTTCGACATTTTGCCCATAAATGGTATTTCTTTCTTTCATTTTTCTCTTTTTTCACTTTCTTGGCAATTTCCTGCCTTTCTGTTTCTTTTCTTTTTCAATTGTTTCCATCGAATTCTCTTGTCATTGAAAAGCAACCACCATAGTCTTTTTCCCTTCTCTTGTATTTCTGTATCATATTGATTTATAAGAGGGTGTAAGAAAATTAGATAGCAAAGGTATGTCAAGTACATTTTCTTGTGGCTTGGTTATCATATGGGCTATTTGGAAAAAGATCGTACATTAAAGGCTCAATCACGATTAATTAGGGATATAATTTTGTAAAAGAAATGACTTAAGGCTCAAAATTAAGTCAAAGATGGCCTAAGATCCTTTCTCAAGTATGTGCACATGTATGTGTCGTATAAACGGATTCCTTGTGGGATATGTCAACAGATTGCCTTAGTTGCGTCAATCAAATCAAATTTAACGAGATTATTCAAAAATTGAGAGTGAAAGACCTTACTTGAGAAAATGCTGATTATCTCTCAGAAGTATCGCAAGGCTCGAAACTTACCATGGTACTTTTCGTCATCTCCACTGGTTATGTCAGGTTTCTCAAGGGATGTCGGTTATATATCAATTCCTTTTTCAAGTTTGGTCATCTTGTACCTTAAGAATAACAAATACCAATGTACATTTGATATTTTAAGCATAGAGAAAATACCATTTTTCAAGGATCTGTGGTTTTAAGTCTAGATTGTTAAGTTATGTGTCAAACTCATCATGTGATTAGTAACTTTAACAAACAGTCTCAAAATCTACATTTGTTCCATCATTTATTAACAAATAACAATATCATGCTAATTCTACACATGCATTTACAAAGATAAAAGTGATAAACTGATCCATTCATTTCACAAAATATGATTGTTTAACACAAACACCAAGGATTCAATTCATCCAACCAAAGAAGTAACACACAAAAACCTTAAACATCCACAACAAACCACAAAAGAAGAAGCTCATCCATAAAAGAAGAAACAAACACTTAACTCAAGAGTAGAAATCTCTCTCTCACTCTCCTCCAGCTCCACCAGCTCCACCCCTCAGAAGGCAGAGAATCTCATCCTGCTTAGCTTCGATGCTAAGCATGATCTCTCAAAGTGAGCGCTAGGTGCTGGTGCTGGGCCTTGCCTCCTCCTGAGTCTGCATATGCTCTCTCTCTAACTCTCTCTCCTCCTCCTCATCGAGCTCATCCTCCACCTCATAAACTCCTCGGGTAGGGGGGATCTCCTTTCTAGCTGCTGGGCCGCCACTATGACCTTGGCTCCTCTTAAAGGAAGCCTTGTTTAGTGTTCCCATTGGCTTTAGGATAATCATCTCCGGCCTCACCCTAATCCCATGGTCCTTGCATATCTCTGTGACTAAGGTGCCGAAGGGTAGCGAATTCCTCTTCACATCGCATCCCTTCTTCATCTCTATCAAAATTAACGATGGGAGGTCTATGACGTGGCATTTACCAAGTGCGTATAGTAGATGGGCCATCTCAGGGAGGATCTCGTTCTTTCATTCGATTGGGGCAAAGTTCGAAACCGCAATCAAATTTAACATTTCGTACTTATCGGTTAGCTCCCCTTGTCAAATAAATCTCCGCCCCGTCCAAGAAAAACCAGCCATCCCCGTTAGCTCCGCCCCCACAATGTTCATCGCCACGTTCTTCCTTGGGGGATATGTAGGCCTTGGTACCCTTGGTACCTCTTGTCTCATCTCTCAAATATAGTCTTCATCCACGTCGATGTGAGTCCCCTTCACATAGCTTTTTAGCGCCCCATTGACTATTTCGGCGTTGGAGTAAAACTCCCGCACCAAGTCAACCACGACCTCTTCGCCGTTTCGCAAGTACCACATCCAACCTCTCCTCTCCATATCTGCAAAGATTCCTAACTTTGCAAAATCACTCAAAATCACATTTCGCTAACATACCACAGCATGGTTTTGGTAAAAATTTTGTATCTATTTGCTTTGAGCACGATAGAGAAGCGGGTTTGATCATATCTTCGTGTAATGGGCCTCCCCTCTCTCTCCTCGATGACTTCTTCCACCATATTAGGTTCTTAACTAATTGGGCTGCACCTAACAGGGAGCTTGACTCTTGGAGCCATGGTTTTTCGGGTTTGGGAGTGTTAGGGCTTGAAAGACTTGATTTTCTTGTGAGAATGAGGATTTTTGATGTTGTAATGGCTTTGGTGTGGTCGATTTGGGGTAGAAATTGGGAATGAGTGGTATTTTGAGGCTTGGGTAGTGAAAGGTCAACCTAGGGTTTAGAGGTTTTTGAAGGGTTTTGGGATTTTTGAAATGGGGAAGACGAACCAGGCTTTTATATTCTAAGAGTTGACATTCGAACGTTGACGACATTCGAACGTATGTAGTAGAATTTTATAAAGAATGTTCGAACGTGAGGCTGTCATTCAAACGTGGTGAGCTTCCAGTACTTTTGAGTTCTGTCAGAGACCAAAGTACTGTAAGTTCTTCTCGTTCGAACGTGTTTTTGGCGTGCGAACGTGGTACTCTCGTTCGAACGTTCTATTGGCGTTCGAATGTGTTGAGCTCCTAGTACTTTTTGTTTCCATCAGAAGCTTCATCAGAGACTGAGTACTGCAAGCAGGTAACGTTCGAACGTCGCTTGGCGTTTTAACGTCAGATCAAAAATCAAAAGTTTTTCTGCACATTAATATACACAATAAGAGAGGGCTATTTATTGAACCAAAAATTCATGGCGTCTCAGGATAAGTCCCTACCCACGCTTTAGGTTGGTATTCTTGGACATTCCTTACTTGGCCCATGTTTTCATTTCAGTCAAAAGAGTTTGTACAAAAATATTTTTTTACATTTTTTTACAAAAATTCGGATCCTTGGCTTTCATCCCCGAAACACAAATTTTTCATAGTTTTGGTAGAAAGCAGTCTAATCTGAGTGATACTCATTCCTCTTACTAAAGAGTGAATGAGAAACTACTCACTCTTCATGACTTTGGTAAAGCTAGAAAAGTGAGTGATACTCATTCCTCCAAGTAGAGGAGTTACAAGGTAAGTCACAATAAACAAGGAGCCGATCTTCGACAAAGAATGAGTGAATCACGTTCCACCCTTCACGGCTTTGACAAACTCTAGAAAAGTGGAAAAGTTTCACTCCTCTCAGGGAAAAAGCTCAAGTAATAGAAGTGAATGAAACAAGTATTGAAAGTAGAAGAAAGCTAGTCACTTTTGGAGGGTTTCCTCCTCAACCAAAAGTAATCTATCTCTCTCTATGCATGTAATTGAAAACCTAAGTCTAAGACTAACAAAGTAAGAAAATGTTGGTCTAGTGCCAACCCAACTCTCCTTTGAAGATCCCTCAATGAGAGTATTTATAGGCAAAGAGGAGGGGGGCAAGGTAGTGTGGATGAATAGTACAAGGCATTGAAAGTCCAAGTGAAAGTCCGAATGTCCGGAGAGAAGATCAACCACTCTACAGCCTGTCTTGGGACAACGTTCGAATGTTGTTTGGCGTTCGAACGTTGCTTCTGTCTTTGCTAGATGGGCGTTCAAACGCTAGATGGGGTCTGATCTTCCCACTCAAGTGGCCTGTGGTCTTCTGGAGATCTACTTCCATACGCTTTGAACCACTGCCTTTGCACTCATTAGCCTGGTCCTTAATAGTGGAGGAGAACGTTCGAACGTGAGTGGGCATTCGAACGTGGTACTCAAGTACTTCAATGTTTTTCTTCTTATTTGCAACACGTCATGTCTCAGCTGTATGGTCTACAAATAATTCAAGGGAACGTTCAAATGTGAGTTGGCGTTCGAACATTCTTGCTTTGTTCCAAGCTTTTCCAATTTTGTCCCCCAATATGCTGGTGTTACATTCAATTTTGATATTTGTTGCCCTTGAGCCCATATTCTCTTTAGGACATGAAATGTCATCATTTAAACTCCATAAAAGTATAATTAGTCTTAAAAAGGCATAGTGATATGCTAATTTTAACTACTAATCACACCCCCAACCTAAATATTGCTAGTCTCTAGTAATACAACAACAATTGAATAAAAATCTATTTATAATGCCTTTTTCGTAGGTCATCCGGTTGCATTTAGCGTATGTAACAAGCCGTTAAACCACTAGGTTTGCCGTAGTGGACGAGTGTTGTCTCGTGAGGGTTTTCAGTGTAGCTACCCACAAACTTCAGTCGAACATAAGTGTATGTGGGATTGCTGGTTAAAGTAAGTTAGCATCATGGTTGTTGGGACACCCAACCCTCAATTTATGACTTATATCCTACACATTTCTTTTCCATAGGTATTTATTCTATTCAAAAATTAGCATCTGTCACATTGGTATTTGAAATTCCCTGTGTAGCAGGAATATCATTCTAGCAACAAGAATTGTTATATAACAAACATTCCATGTTACAACCTTTCATGGATAGCTTTGATTTCACAAACCTCTTTTAGAATGTTCTCAGCAAAAAATCGCTCCGATTATAGTGACTTGTATCTCAAGGGACATGTGATCAGATAATGGCCAATCGAGCTCAAGATCTGTCACTTGGGGGTCCCACCTATGCTTCTCCCGCTTGTCCCCTGACATCTTTTACACACATATAAGCCTCCTTCACTTCAAGTTGGACTTTGGAGGCTCAAGCATGAATGAGGAAGAGAGAGAAGAGGCAAGCCAAGAGAGTTGCTGGCTAGGCTTCTCCTAGCTTGCACAAGCCATCAACTCAGCCTCCTATGGATGGGAAGCCTGTCACACCTGATGAGTGGGTTTTATACCTACGAATTGCGTAATTTCGGCTTGATGAAATTGCAAGTTTTCAATTATTTTAGGTTTCTTTTTATTTGTTTTGTGTGTTCTGATGTTATTTTGTAGGGATCATCATTTGGAAGGAAACAAGAACATTTGACAGGAAACAAAGTCAATTTGGAGCCTAAGTGTTGGATTTTTTAAGGTTAAGCAACAAGGGAAACTCTAGGCTTAAAAAGGGATCAGCGTAGCTACGCTAGGACTAGCGCCCCTGCGCTTGAAAAGCAGTAACTCAGCGCCCCTGCGCTTGAAAAGCAGTAACTCAGCGCCCCTGTGCTGATTTTAAGCGCTGTTGCGCGTGTGTTGGCTCTGGACGCGAATTCGGGCTTGTTTTTTAGCCGAAATTGAACTCTAATGCCTTATATATGCTAGGGTTTGAGTGGGGACATAAGAATACTGATTTAGGGGGCTTCTATCATAGGAAAAAGGACCAAGGATTAATAGAAAATTGAAGGCAAGAATCGAAGGATACGACGCGAAGAAAATCGGGATTGAAGGCTAAAGAGAGATTGAAGATTGCAACTAAGTTTTCATTCCTTTTCTCTTACTTTTAATTCTTGATTTTTTTGAGATGTTGTTTAATTTGAGGATGATGTTTTTAAATTACATTATGAACTAAATTTTTATTAAGATTGCAACGGAACCTAATGTTTAGTTAAATTGATCTACTCTCGTTTCTAGTTCTTATTGATTATATATGAGTTGTTTATCATATTTTGTGCTTAATATATGATTGTGTGGCCACCAATTAATTTGATTCCCTAGATGAAATTGTGAGATGAATTCTAGGGATAGATCGGAATATGATAACATGCGTCTGGTTGATTCTTCTTAGGATTGAATAGCTGGGTTTGTGTATAGGATAAGAATATACATATATGCTGTGTGTAACTTTTATGAGAGTTTGAACTTAATGAATCTGTTCCAACTTATTTTGCATAGGAATATATTAATTTAATTGGGAGAGATATGTTTATCTTACTATCGGAAGAGGTTTGATAAATAATTTTGAAGTCTTAGTTAATAACTTAATTTGATCAATTAGCTAGAAAGAGAGTGGAAAGATTTATACGAAGCATTAGGGGAAGTTGTAATCTTAAATTCTTTTATCCAGTAAAATCACTCATTGGTCAGTAATTTTAGATTTAGTCTTAAATTAGTAATTTCATAGTTCAATTCCAATTGTTTAAATAAAATCGAATTGATATAAAGTTAGTACTTGAAAGTTATTGGCAATAATTCTCCGTGGGAATGATACTCTACTTATCACTTTATTAGTTGTTGATCGTGTATACTTGCACGTAAATTGTCAATATCAAATTCGGACAACAAGTTTTTGGCGCTGTTGCCGGGGAATTATTCTAGTAATTATTTCAATATTAATTTCAATCAATTTGATCTTAGTTTAAACTTATTTAATTTTTTCGTTTTAATTATTTTCGCAAGTATTATTGAATTTTGTATGCAAACACGATCTACAGGTCAGGAGCTATTACCGTACGAAGACGAAATTGAAAGAAGGCTCCGAAACTTGCGAAAAGCATTGTCAAGAAGTAAATAATCAAGAAACTATGGCAGAAGATGGACAAAAATCGCTCAGGGATTATGCTATGCCGCTTGTCACAAAAATACAATCGAGCATTCAAAGGCCTGCAATTCAAGCAAATAGTTTTGAGATTAAGCCGGGTACCATCCAAATGATTCAGAATTTAGTGCAGTTTAGGGGTTTGCCTAACGACGATCCAAATGATCATTTGGTGAGTTTTTGGGAGATTTACGACACGTTCAAATACAATGGGGTTACCGAAGATGCGATTAAAATTTGACTTTTCCCTATCACACTTCGTGATAAGGCAAAGAGTTGGTTGCATTCTTTGCCGCCGGGTTCTATTACCACGTGGACAGATTTAGCTCAAAAATTCTTAGCTAAATTCTTTCCACCAGCAAAACTGCAAGGATGAGGAATGACATCACTTCATTCGCACAACATGATTCTGAGACTCTATATGAAGCTTGGGAGCGATTCAAGGATTTACTCCGAAAATGCCCTCACAATGGTATTCCTAAGTGGTTGCAAGTTCAGACGGTCTACAACGAGTTGTTTAGTGCTACCCGAACCAGTATCGATGCAGCCGCAAGTGGGGATTTAATGGGAAAATTTTTTGATGAAGCTTACGAGTTATTGGAGACAACGGCTACCAAAAATTATCAGTGGCCCTCTGTAAGGATCAATCAACAAAATGTAGCAGGAATTTATGAAGTTGATGCTATTACTGCACTGGCTGCACAGGTGGCTACGTTGGCAAAGAAGATTGATGCTTTAGGGGTGCAACCTATTCAAAGTGTGGCAATTGTTTGTGAATTGTGTGCCGGGAACCATCTGAGCAATCAATGTGCAATTAGTTCAGAGTCGGTACAATACGTTGGTAACTTCAACAGGCAGCAACATGGCAATAATTTCAACAATTATAACCCTGGTTGGAGGACTCATCTGAACTTGTCTTGGAATAATAATAAAGCCCAAACTTCTACTCCAACACAATCATACCCATCAGGCTTTCAGAATCAAGCTCCACCATAGCAGGAAAAGAAGTCAAATTTGGAGGAGCTGCTTTCCAGGTATATAGCACAAAGTGAGACAATGATGAATAGTATGGAAGTATCAGTCAGAAACTTGGAAAATCAAATGGGTCAGCTTGTTAATGCCATTAACAACCGACCTCAAGGCACTCTACCTAGCGATGCGGAGATCAATCCTAAGAGGGAAGGTAAGGAGCACTGCAATGCTATTTCATTACGAAGTGGAAAAGAGTTACTTGAAGTTGTTGGTGGAACTCCAAAACAATCACTTGGAGATGATAGGGAGGATGAAGAAAAGAATAGCAAGAATGTGAACCATGGAAAGGATGAAGAAGATCCAGTTATAAGCTATAATGGAGGCAAATTGAGACCTATGGTGCCTCCTGTGCCGTTTTCACAATGATTGCAAAAACAGAAGTGGGATAAACAGTTCTCTATATTCTTGGAAGTGTTTAAGAAACTCCAAATAAATATCCCTTTGGCATGCCACATTTTTAAATAATTCTTGATGTGATAATGTGACTTCCGAATGCAAATGAATATGATATCCAGTACGAAATCTATGGAATGCCGGAAGTGCAGTTTTAAGGATTCGGGGTCGAAATGTGTGAAAATGGGCCCCCGGTCAAGGTGTTTGACCTACTTAATCCTAATTGTGATTAATGTGAGTGATTTTGGAGATTTAGGGAAGAAATATGATCCCTAAAATAAAAGTGCTAGTGTGTCAGTGGATAGTGCGGTAACCGGAGTAACCGGGACACTTTGGGGTGCATCATTTTGCATGCATTAGTGCATAATTAATTATTAAATGTGATAAACATATTAATATTGTAATCACAAATGTGTTTGGTGGAATGAGTGAGACAGTCGGTGTTGAAATAGATACAGTAACACTAAAAGGATCCATTGATAGAACCGAAGGGTCGTAGATCGGTACATTTGAGGTTTGTGTATATATTTATATGTTTTGAAAATGCTATTATAAGATGATAATAAATGATATAATTTAATAGCAATTCTTCAGGATTATGTGCTACGTATTTATGTGATTGAATGATATTTTGTACTGTGTATTGTGTATTGTGAAATGTGGCGCACTGTTTGAGACAAGGGCGTCGATGCCTGATCACTGGGCGTGTAGTGGTGTGCTCGCACTGTGGTGTTCCCGGGAGTTTTGGGAGACACAGATCCATGTGGCATCGATTGCCCGATGAGGGGTAGTATGGATGTGATGTGGCTTGTGAATTCTTTGGAATTGGAATGATGTTGTTGTTCGATACGTGTATCTACATACTTCAGTGTATTACTACCATTTTCATTTCATATACATCATGTATACTCACTGAGCGCGTGGTTTAGCTCACACCCCTATAGGTTCTACTTTTCAGGTACTGTAGAGGAAGATGCAGACCAGTCCACTGTCCAGTCGATTGAGTCTTGAATAATGTTAGGGTGACATCACTCAGGTTGAGTGTCGGTATGACTAATTGTTGGGTTGTGTATTATATTTGTGAGAGATTATTATAACAGTTTAATAGTATATGATTGTAACAAACTCAACAAGCATACGTTGAGATGTATGTTATGTGGGTGTGGGTTTTTGGTATATGTCTATAACCTGGGAAACAAACAATTGGTACAGGTGTTATATATGGTACATGTTATGAGACAGGTTTTACCATCATGCTTAATGACTAAGGTGATGGAGGGTGTTGTTGCACCTGTGGGATTATTTAGTGTTTTATTAATCCAGATTATATATACGTAAACAGGTGTATCAAAAACCTAGTCGCGTCTCATCCTTTGGAGACCAAGATGGGGTGTGACATGCAGAGAGAGAAGCTCTAGGAGGAAGACATAGTTTTTAGTGAGAGAAGTTAGTTTTTGGCATCTCCTTTACCCATTTTTACTTGTAATCTTTTTGAATACTCTTGTAAGCTTCATTTATTGTCTTTAATGTCATTTATTTCAAGTACATTACAAGTTTAGATACACCATTTAGATTCTACCATTTTTGTATTGAGTTCTCTTCATTTCAAGCTTTTAAAATGGGTATTCAATGCACTACATAGTTTAATTTTTTTTGCATTAAATTAAGTTCCAATCTTCATTTCTTCACAATGTCTCTTCACTTCATTTATGTTCTTGCATTAAATATGAGTAGCTAAGCTTAAAGTTGGCTAATCCAAGGGAGAATTCCTCTTGGGTATGCTAAATCAACTCTTTTTCATTCCTCCTCGTAGTGTACGACGGTTTGGTTTGACTAGGTTGAGTGTGGACGTGGTTGTGAGTTCTTGATACACCGTAGACTTATCACGGGGTATGCTTGAATCCTCACCTCCATTTTAGTCCCGCGCTTCCTACGAATTAATCGAACGTCTAGGCACCATTGAAAGAACTTATTGAGTTGATTTGACATTCCCATTGGAATGACCTCTTTGGATTAGCCAACACTTGTTGCCATTTTATTTTCATCAAGAACACAATTCACCAAAACTCAAACATCAAAGATTTTTACACTTTCCCTTTTTCACCAAAATCATCTTCAAAACAATTTACCTTCCTTCCCTGAGGAGACGACCTTGGAATATGAATTCCAAGTAAAAAAAGACACTCAAAAGTCTCTCTGCGCTTGGGGAGCACTTTTGTTCACACACACACACACACACACACACATTTCATTCACACACCCGTTTTCCCATTTCTTGCATCGAACCCTAGTGAGAGTGACACTCACCCACACACATAAGCCATACACACATTGAGGGTTCATGTTCAGAAATTAGGAACGACAGAAGAAATCAAGCATTTTTGACGCCGTTGCCGGGGAAGGCAAAGCGTTGAATTGAGAAGGTGATTTTCGGACATCGGAGGTAAGTCCCGTGAATTCTCATCAAGTGCTGAGGTACGTTGTTCCTTGTATATACTTTTGTTTACTTGTTTTTCATTTGTAGATATTGTTTTGTATGTGGGGACGGGACAACCAAAATAGATTAGTTAGATAATGCTTGATGAAAACCGTTGTTGTTCCTAACCTCTTAATATCATCCCTCAATGTGAATGTATGATGTGTGTATGAAGGGGAGTGTCACTCTCCCTTGGGATGATGTCAAAAGAAAGGGCAACGGAATGGTGGATGAATGAAATGAAATGAAATGCGTGTGTGAAGAAAAGTGCTCCCCAAGCGCAAGGAGTCTTTTGCTTGTCGTGTTTTACTTGGAATGAGTATTCCAAGGTCGTCTCCTCAGGGAAGGAAAGTTCAAGTGTGTGAAGGTGATTTTGTCAAAATAGAAAAGTGTAAAAATCTTTTAGTTTGAGTTTTGTGAGTGAAGTTTTTGAATGAAAATGCAATGGAAAACAAATGTTGGCTAATCCAAAGAGGTCATTCCAATAGGAATACCTAATCAACTCGAAGTCTTCCTCGAATAGAGCTTAGATGAACGATTGATTCATGGGAAGCTAGGGACGAGATGGAGGTGAGGATCCAAGCATAATCCGTGACTAGGCCTACGAGATATCAAAGACTCACAACCGCATCCACTCTCAACCCAGTCAAACCGAACCATCGTACTCTGAGAGGAGGAATGAAAATGAGTTGAAGTGGCACACCCAAGAGGAGTTCTCCCTTGGATTAACCAACTTAAAATCTAGCTACTCATGGTAAAAGGAAAGACATGCATAATGTAAAGAGACATGTAGAAGAAATGAAGATTAGAACTTGTATTAATGCTAGGAGAATGTAAGCTACATAGGAGAATTCATTTCATAACTAAAAACATAGCTTGAAGATAAAACCCAGCAGAAAAATAAAAGTGCAAGAGCATTTGAATTAAACTTGGTTAGACTAGAATTAAAAGAGATTACAATAGAAGAAATAAAGATTACAAGGGAACCACAACTTACTGCAATGAAATGGGAGAAGAAAATGCAAAAACATAAATTTTATCTCTATAGCACTATTCATCATCTTCTTCCTTGGACTACTCCTAAGCTTAGGTAGCCACCCACAATGCTTGGTGAATGCTAAGTATATGGAGTGTGAGAGCTCTGCATTTTCGTCCATGAGGGTCCCCCTAGGTGTGTGATAAGCCTCCCATCCATAGGAGGCTGAGTTGATGCATTGCACAGGCTAAGACAAGCCTAGCCTGCAACTCTCCTGGCTGTCACCTTCTCTCCCATCCCCATTAATGCTAAAGTCTTCCACAAAGGTGTAGGAATCATGTAAATGTGTAAGGGATGTCAGGGGACAAGTGGGGGAATCAATGGTGGGACCCCCAAGCAAGTGGAGCATGGTTTACAGGATGTCGCTTAACCCGACACCGCGGCACCACATTTCCTTTACCGAGATAAAAGAAAATACAAGTCCAATTTCTTTCGGTTGGTTGACCCATCCGAGACCCAATATACTACCATTGGTATCCCCTTATTATCCATTTGTAACATTAGGAGGGAGGAAAACATAGCCCAAGAACTTGGCAAAAGAAAAAGAAAATAAAAAAAATTCTGAAGTTTGGTACGCGTACCGGTACGCTACGACCTCTGGACCTGGTCGTACCGGTACGCGTACCGGTACGCTACACCTTCTGGACCCTAGCGTACCGGTACGCCTGGCCCCGAATTCCTCTTTTTACCTGTTTTTCGTTTCCAAACCATTCCAAACCTCCCAAAACTCATCCAACACATGTTTAATGAGATTTTCCATATAATACATAACTTATACAAGTTCCATTACAATTAATTCCATAATTTACACATCAAAATGGAATTTATACAAAAGTTTTTACAAAAACTCTAGCTAAGGCCACAAGCCGGCCCCCTTCATGCTTGATGCTCTCCAAGTGAGCCATCCGCCGGTGCAAACCCCACACCTGAAATGTTTCCCGTATAGGGTGAGCCAACGCCCAGTAGAGTAAATCCTACAAGAGCTACTCTCCCCCTAAATGCTCATGCTCATGCAACATTCATTTGCAAACAACCATTTCTCATAAGAACATGCATTCTAAGTTGGAATGCAATACTACCATGCCATGAAATGAGATGACACCCACTAATGCAATTCAACCCGAGTCCTCTCCGACTCCTACTACACGATGCAATGTCAAAATGTTTCATTCCGTCATTTATGTTTACATCAAATGACATTTTCAAAACTAGGGTCATTCTTGGGATCGGACTTCTTTATGGACTTAACCAATGGTCTTCCACACCCGTACACTTTATGGACTCTTATACCAACGGAGTGCACCCTCCAAATCACCGGGTCTTTCACCCGAGAGGTCGTCATGCCTCTTCTTGCTCATCCCGACCCAATTTATCATGCAATCAAGCGGCTTAGCTAGGTCTTCGACCCAACTTTTCCCAAGCCATACCGTCAATCACCAAGTGTGGTGTTGACATCAACCATGCACACACCCATGTAATGCAATGCTTCCGTGCACATGCAATGCTATGTCCCATTGCATACCACATGATGTTCAATATGTCAAGAACAACCTATGCATAATCTCAACACGTCCATGGTAAATTTATATCCTAAGCATATAAATGCCACATTCATTTCAATGTTAATATATCAACAAACACATTCAATCATATCAATAGCATATGACTTCACAAGTTGAACTTCACATGTTATTTCAATTAAATCAAAACAACCATTCCATTCAAGCAAGACATTTAATCAAACACCTTCTAGGCACAATTTATAAAACACAAAGCATGCCTCAAATTTTCCCTAAGTTACATAATAAATCACATGTAACTTCATACACCAAAATCAAGCTAGAAAATAGATTAAACCATTTCTATGCTCACTTTTCCATTTCTATAACCATAAACCTATATACTAAGGTCTATCCCTATACGTAACATATCAAGCCTTGAAACTACCAACATCTAAGGGAAGATTACACCAAAGTAGGGAGAACCCTACCTCTTGAAGCGTAATTCACCCGAATGAAGCTTCAAGAATACTTCCCGAGCCCAAGACTAGATTTCCCCAAATCTCCTCTTTTGGATCTTGTATGAAATCCCTTGCTCTTGGTGTGGTTGCGTAGCCCTCGTCGATGTGATCGACTTTAGCTCTTGGCTCGACGGAATCCGAGCGACGGAACTCCGGGAATCGACGGAGAAAGCTTGAAGATCAAGGTTTTCTCTCTTTTCTCTCTTCTCTCTCTCTTGGCCGGCCAAACAAGAACACAAGGGAAGAAAAAATCTGATTTTCTAGATATTTACCCCTATTTATAGTTTTAAATACTCGGCCCACGTCACGCCACGTGTCCCTCGCTTAATCGGGTCCGATTTCGTCCCGTAACGATTCGTTTGATCCCAGTTTAAGTTCAAATTAATTTTATTTGAACTTTAACTTAATTTTAAGGAATTTTTATAAAACTTATTTATAGGGACGTTCGTAGGGTGAATCGCCACGCAGTCGCCTCGAACGACGTGCAAAATCTGACTATCTCGAAATTCAACGAAATTTGACAAGGTGACTCGTTTCCGCGATACGAATCCAACAGCGAACTCCGTTTCCTCATCCGGGGTCTAGAACATGAGTATTTTAAATACGCATTATAGTGGCAAATTACTATTTTGCCCTTTTTTGGAAAAAGTTCAAATTTCTCGGGTTTTACATTCTTCCCCCCTTAAAAAGAATTTCGTCCCCGAAATTCACACACACACATACATGCAGTCTCATGCACATGCTACAGTCATGTAATAGTAAATGACTATAAAAACGTACCCCTATCCTCAAACAGGAAAGGATAATTGGCACGTACGGTATCCTCGCGCTCCCATGTCGCCTCTTCCACTCCCCGGTGCTGCCACAGCACCTTCACTAGCCTCACGGTCTTGCCTCGCAAAACCTGATCCTGGCTATCCATGATACGCACCGGTCCCTCCTCGAAGGTCCCATCCGCATCAACAACAAGCTCGCCCCAATCCACCACATGAGTCGGATCTGGGGTGTATTTCCGGAGCATAGAGACATGGAACACCGCGTGAACACTGATAAATATGGCGGTAACGCCAACCGATAAGCAACTGTACCCACCCTCTCAAGGACCTCAAAGGGCCCGATGTATCTCAACGACAGTTTCCCCCGCTTACCGAACCGGACCACTCCTCTTTTAGGCATAACCTTCTAGAAGACATGATCTCCCACCTCAAACTCTAGAGGTCGCCGTCGTCTATCGGCGTAGCTCTTCTGCCGGCTCTGAGCTGTGAGAAGACGCTTCCGTATCAAGTCCACCTTCTCTGAGGTGTCTCTAACCAAATCCGGACCCGTAGCAGGTCTCTCCCCAACCTCTGTCCAACAAACTGGAGATCGACATGGCCTCCCATATAGTGCCTCATAGGGTGCCATCTGTATGCTCGCCTGATAACTGATTGGTTGGAAAACGTTGTTGTTTCCTAACCTCGTAACATCACCCTCACCCTCAATGTGTGTATGTGGCTTATAGTGATGGGGGAGTGTCACTCTCCCTCCGGATGATGCAAGAAGATAGGAAACAACAACAAAATGGATGTGAATGGAAATGTGATGAACAAAATAGATGGAATGAGATGCGGTGTGCACAAAAATGCTCCCCAATCGAAAGGAGTCTTTTGTGGTCGTGTGTTTTACTTGGAAAATATTCCAAGGTCGTCTCCTCAGGGAAGGAAAGGGGGTTTTGTGAAAGTGATTTTGCAAAAGTGAAAAGAAAGTGTAAAATCTTGTATTTGAGTTTTGTGTTTGGTTTGTGAATGAAAATGCAAATAAAGCAAGTGTTGGCTAATCCAAAGGGTTCATTCCAATGGGAATACCAAATCAACTCAAAGCCTTCTTCCGATTGAGCATGAATGAACGATTGATTCGGGGGAAGCTAGGGACGAGATTGGTGAGTATCTAAGCATAAACCGTGACTAGGCCTACGGAGTATCAAAGGCTCACCAACTCATCCACTCTCAACCCCGTCAAACCGAACCATTTGACTCTAAAGGGAGGAATGAAGAAGAGTTGAAAATAGTATTCCCAAGAGGAATTTTCCCTTGGATTAACCAACTTAAATCCTAGCTAATCATACATAAAAATGAAAGACAAGCATAATGTAAAGATATATAATGAAGACATGAAGCATGAAAATTAACTTACAACAAGAAATCTAAAGCTATGAAGAGAAATATTCAAAACCCATTTTAAGCTAAAAATGAAGAACATGAAAGCATAACAATGGTGAAATGAAGAACATGTAAGTAAACTTGCAATAGACTTGAAAGGAATGAGATTAAAGACAATAAATGAAGCTTACAAGGTTCTTACATTAAACTACAAGTGAAAGAGTAGAAGAAAAATGCAAAAACGTCACTTTGAGCACTATTCATCATCTTCCCCCTTGGAGCTTTCTATCTCTACTCCTAAGCTTAGGTAGCCAACTCCTCTCAATGTGTGTTGAATGTTGAATGTATATTGGAGAGTGAGAGCCTTGAATTTCGTCCATGGAGGGTCCCCCTAGGTGTGTGCAGGTCTTCCCCCAAGAGAGGGCTGAGTTGATGGGTCTTGACAGGCTAGCCTACAACCCCATATGGCAGTCCACTTCTCTCTCCTCTTCATTCAATGCCAAGCCTCCAAAGTCTTCCATAAGGTGTAAGAGAGACATGGTTGTGTAAGGAAATGTTGGGGGAAACGTGGGAGAATCGATGGTGGGACCCCCAAGCAAGTGGGGCTGAGTTGCAGGAGCATCGGGGCTGCTTCAGGAGAGCGTACCGGTACGCGTACCGGTACCCCGAACACCAGAAACTTCGGCGTACCGGTACGCGTACCGGTACACTCTTTTCTGCTCTGGACCACTTTTGGTAGAATCGGAATAAATTTTGATCCAACCGTTGGATTGCGCTGAAATTTTGACACGAAAAATAAGACACCCAGATCTACAACTTTCATGTTTTGCACTTTGTCAAATTCTGAGTAGATCATGGTCAAAATGGAGGAACTCCGAGGCAGTACTTCCAAACGATGTGGCTGCCGATGCCCTTGTTCCCAAGCACCAATGCCTTCTTGATTTCTTCACTTTTAAGCCTCCAATTCTTCATGTATTGTGTCCATGCCTTCACCACACATCCAACATAGTTGCAATGTCCTAAAATACATGATTTAAGCAATAAAAACTTGCAACATCAAAATATCAACATTATAGTTCAAAACGGCTAACTTCTAAGCACTTATATGCAAAAGTTGAGTTGAAATGCTTGCAATGAGGCCATGAAATATGCAAAATTACGCACTCATCAATAACTATTGTTATAGGCGAACTCCACCAAGGGTAAATGATCTTCCCAGCTACCCTTGAGATCTAGGACACATGCCCGCAGCATGTCCTCTAAGGTCTGGATGGTCCTCTCTGACTGACCATCCGTCTGGGGGTGAAAAGCAGTGCTCATCATCAGCTGTGTCCCCATGGCTCGTTGGAAACTCTCCCAAAAATGAGCCGTAAACCTGGGATCCCGATCCGATACTATAGACACGGGTACCCCATGCAACCGGACAATCTCCCGTATATATAACCTGCAGAATTCCTCCAGTGTGAAGGTCATCCGCACAGCCAAAAAGTGTGCCGACTTCGTAAGCCGGTCCACTACCACCCATACCGCGTCATGTCCCCGCGATGTCCGTGGCAAGTGAGTCACAAAATCCATCGTGATATGTTCCCACTTCCACTCAGCTACCTCCAATGGCTGGAGTAACCCTGCTGGTCTCTGGTGTTCAGCCTTTACTTGCTGACAAGTGAGACATCTACTAACAAATTCGCCAACCTGTCGCTTCATCCCATTCCAATAATATTGGCGACGAAGATCATTATACATCTTCGTGCCCCCTGGATGAACCGCGAAACGGGAGCAATGAAACTCCCTAAGGATTTCCTCTCTCAGATCCGCCAACTGAGGAACCACAACCCTTCCTCGATACCGAAGACTACCATCCGAGTGAATGGCCCAGCCCTCGTCACCTGTATCTGCCTGTACACGGTCCCGGATGGACAATAGCTCAGTGTCCTGACTCTGGGACTCAACAACCCTGCTCAGTAGGGAAGGTGTAGCCACCAAACTTCCCAAAGTACCCTGAGTCTGTCCCATATAACATAGCCCGAACTGTCCCACAGTCTCGAGCATCTGCCACTCTCGGGAAGCCACACTAGCCAAGACTCCCCGTGACTTCCGACTGAGTGCGTCAGTTACCACATTTGCCTTACCGGGATGGTAATGCAAAGTGAAGTCATAGTCCTCCAAAAACTCCATCCACCTGCGTTGCCTCATATTGAGGTCCCGCTGTGTAAAAATGTACTTCAGACTTTTATGGTCTGAAAACACCTCAAACTGCTCACCGTATAAGTAGTGGCGCCAAGCCTTCAAGGAAAAGACAATGGCTGCCAACTCCATGTCATGTGTAGGGTAACTCTGCTCGTGGTTCTTTAACTGCCGAGAACCATAAGCTACCACTCTCCCGGACTGCATCAAGACGCATCCAAGTCCGTCCTTAGAGGCATCACAATACACTGTGTACCTCTGTCCCCTTTCTGGGACGATCAGTATAGGAGCTGAAGTAAGCCTCCTCTTCAACTCTTGGAATGCCTTCTCGCAAGAATCATTCCACTCAAACTTAACCTCTTTCCGGGTCAACCTAGTCATAGGTGAAGCTAGTCGGGAGAAGTCCTCAATGAACCTCCTGTAATACCCCGCCAATCCCAAGAAACTACGTATCTCGAAGACTGACTTCGGCCTCTCCCAATTCGTGACTGACTCAACCTTCTCCGGGTCTACGGATACACCCGAAGCCGACACCACATGTCCCAAAAATTTCACCTCAATAAGCCAAAATTCACACTTGCTAAACTTGGCATACAATTGGTGGTCTCTCAAGATCTGAAGAACGACCCTCAAGTGACCCTCATGCTCCTCCTCAGACTTGGAGTAGATCAAGATGTCGTCAACAAAGACTACAACAAATTGATCAAGGTAGGGTTGAAACACCCTATGCATGAGATCCATGAATGCCGTTGGAGCGTTCGTCAATCCGAATGGCATCACTGTGAACTCGAAATGCCCATATCGCGTCCGAAATGCCGTCTTAGGGATATCTGTCTCCCTAACTCTCAACTGATGGTAACCGGTGCGGAGATCTATCTTGGAGTAGACCCGCGCCCCTCTCAGCTGATCAAACAAGTCATCAATCCTCGGCAAAGGGTACTTATTCTTGATAGTAACCCTATTCAACTGCCGGTAGTCTATACATAGTCGAAGGGTTTTGTCCTTCTTCTTTGCAAATAACACCGGAGCGCCCCAAGGTGAGGTACTCGGTCTAATGAAACCCCGGTCCAACAATTCCTGCAATTGGACCTTGAGTTCTTGCAACTCAGCAGGCGTCATCCTATGTGGAGTCATAGAAATGGGTGATGTACCAGGATGCAACTCTATAGTGAAATCTACATCCCTATGTGGAGGTAATCCCGGAAGTTCATCCGGAAAAACATCCTCATAATCACACACAACCCGAGGTAGACCAAACTCCTGTCTCGCCTCGTCCTCCAGGGTAAGGCTTGCTAGCCAACCCATCAACTGTCCGTGCCATCTAGAATCGTACACGGCTTGAGGAAAAGCATCGTGCTTATCCCCCTGAAACATGAAACAAACCCCATCCGGCGTGTAAGCAGTAACCCGCTTCCGGTCACAATCAATGACGACTCGGTGTGCCGCCAACCAATCCATTCCCAGGATTACATCGAACTCTGACATGTCCATGACCCGAAGGTCCACGGTGAGTAGAATCCCTGAGATCTCTAGCTCACAACCCCGACATATCTGATCAATTCTCACCCTAGCTCCCAAGGGAGAACTCACATGCAATGGTTCTTCTAAGGTCTCAACCTCTAAACCCAAGTCTTTCACACAAGATGCAGAAGTGAATGAATGCGATGCACCAGAGTCAAATAATACTCTTGCCGATAAATGAGAGAGTAGAAATGTACCCTGTATCACCGACTGATCTGCCGGCTCAGTCTGTGGCATAATGGCGTAGACACGCCCCTGGGTCCCTGAAGTCCCGGCCTGTGAACCCTGGCCTCGCCCTCTACCCATGCCTTGGCCCATCTGGCCAGCTTGCGGTGTTCCCGCACGTGAAGTTGTAGGGCCTTGTGCAGCACCCTGTGATTGGTACTGGCTCCTTTGACCCATGGAGGGGTAAGGAGGAACAAACTGTGTCTGCGGCTGTCCCACAGAAGACTGGGATTGGGATGTCCCATAGCTCTGGGATCCCTGCAGTCGAGGACACTCCTTCTTTATGTGACCCGGCTGGTGACAAAAATAACAAGTCTTCTGACCTGTCTGGAAGGCGGTCCTGAAGTTTCCCCCGTCTTGGGAGAATCGACCCTGGCCTTGGCCTTGATAGCCGCGGCTCTGCCCTTGAACTCCCTGCGGAACATAAGTCCTTTGTTTCTTTCCCGCACCAGAAGAAAAGGATTGACCCTCCTTCTTTTTGTCCTTAACACCCGCTTCCCGGATGTTGCGCGCATCCTCCACCTCCCTCTCGATAGCCATTGCAGTCTTGACCATCGAATCGAGGTCTTGCAGGAGAAGTCCCACAATCTTGCCTCGAATGGACAACTTCAAGCCATCCTCAAACTTACGTACTTTGGCCATGTCAGTGGCCACATAATCGTCGGCGAAACGGGCTAATTCAGTGAACTTAGCCACATATTCCATCACCGTCATCGCTCCCTGTCTCAAGTCTAAGAACTCACGGGCCTTTGCATGTCGAGCAGTTGCTGGGAAATACTTTCCCATATAGAGCTCTCGGAACTCTGCCCAAGTCATGGCCTCCAAATTTCTGGAGTCCTTCACCCAATCCCACCATAGCTGGGACTCTCCCTCCAGCTGAAAAGTTGCCAGAGTTATCTTGGTGGCATCGGAAGTGATCTCCATAGCCCTCAAGATCTTCTCCACTTGCCGAATCCAACGATCGGCTACCATTGGATCCGCCCCTCCCAGAAAAACCGGAGGATGATGGGCTTTGAACTTCTGGAGGTTACTCGAGCCTCCTTGTCCCATGTTTGCACCTGTCTGTGCAATGGTAGCGGCCGTAGCACTAGCCTGTGCAATAGTCGCCGCCGCCTCACCAATAGCCTCTGCAAAGGCTTGGTGATCAAAGGCCGGAGGTGGTTGGTTATTCCACCTACCGCCTCGGCGTCCACGCCCTCTATATGCCATCTACATAAGTCAAATAGCAATATAGTCTTACAAGGCATCCCAAAAATAGAAATCAACACTCTAACATAAAGAGTTTCCGAATCGTCTCACTAGGGAAGCATATTCCTCTCCTCAGTAGACATTTATACCATGAACCCTCCCGTTCATTTGTTTTCCCACTCCCAAGGTTATGTTTCCTAACCCTAGTGTGTTTATTTCCATATACATTCCACAATGCATATTATCCACATAGCACATAACATGTAGCATTTAAACACATAAGATGAAATGCACAATGCATGCAATGGTCTAGACCCAATGCCCATCAAGCCCTAAGTAATTCGTATACCTAGGCTCTGATACCAAGCTGTGACGCCCCAAAATCCGGGGGTCCTGTATTAACCGTTGACAACCCGTCAACCCGCGGAAATACCCGTGGATGTCGCTTAACCCGACACCGCGGCACCATTTCCTTTACCGAGATAAAAGAAAATACAAGTCCAATTTCTTTCGGTTGGTCGACCCATCCGAGACCCAATATACTACCATTGGTATCCCCTTATTATCCATTTGTAACATTAGGAGGGAGGAAAACATAGCCCAAGAACTTGGCAAAAGAAAAAGAAAATAAAAAAAATTCTGAAGTTTGGTGAGCATACCGGTACGCTACGACCTCTGGACCTGGTCGTACCGGTACGCGTACCGGTACGCTACACCTTCTGGACCCTAGCGTACCGGTACGCGTACTAGTACGCCTGGCCCCGAATTCCTCTTTTTACCTGTTTTTCGTTTCCAAGCCATTCCAAACCTCCCAAAACTCATCCAACACATGTTTAATGAGATTTTCCATATAATACATAACTTATACAAGTTCCATTACAATTAATTCCATAATTTACACATCAAAATGGAATTTATACAAAAGTTTTTACAAAAACTCTAGCTAAGGCCACAAGTCGGCCCCCTTCATGCTTGATGCTCTCCAAGTGAGCCATCCGCCGGTGCAAACCCCACACCTGAAATGTTTCCCGTATAGGGTGAGCCAACGCCCAGTAGAGTAAATCCTACAAGAGCTACGCTCCCCCTAAATGCTCATGCTCATGCAAAATTCATTTGCAAACAACCATTTCTCATAAGAACATGCATTCTAAGTTGGAATGCAATACTACCATGCCATGAAATGAGATGACACCCACTCATGCAATTCAACCCGAGTCCTCTCCGACTCCTACTACACGATGCAATGTCAAAGTGTTTCATTCCGTCATTTATGTTTACATCAAATGACATTTTCAAAACTAGGGTCATTCTTGGGATCGGACTTCTTTATGGACTTAACCAATGGTCTTCCATACCCGTACACTTTATGGACTCTTATACCAACGGAGTGCACCCTCCAAATCACCGGGTCTTTCACCCGAGAGGTCGTCATGCCTCTTCTTGCTCATCCCGACCCAATTTATCATGCAATCAAGCGGCTTAGCTAGGTCTTCGACCCAACTTTTCCCAAGCCATACCGTCAATCACCAAGTGTGGTGTTGACATCAACCATGCACACACCCATGTAATGCAATGCTTCCGTGCACATGCAATGCTATGTCCCATTGCATACCACATGATGTTCAATATGTCAAGAACAACCCATTCATAATCTCAACACGTCCATGGTAAATTTATATCCTAAGCATATAAATGCCACATTCATTTCAATGTTAATATATCAACAAACACATTCAATCATATCAATAGCATATGACTTCACAAGTTGAACTTCACATGTTATTTCAATTAAATCAAAACAACCATTCCATTCAAGCAAGGCATTTAATCATACACCTTCTAGGCACAATTTATAAAACACAAAGCATGCCTCAAATTTTCCCTAAGTTACATAATAAATCACATGTAACTTCATACACCAAAATCAAGCTAGAAAATGATTAAACCATTTCTATGCTCACTTTTCCATTTCTATAACCATAAACCTATATACTAAGGTCTATCCCTATACATAACATATCAAGCCTTGAAACTACCAACATCTAAGGGAAGATTACACCAAAGTAGGGAGAACCCTACCTCTTGAAGCGTAATTCACCCGAATGAAGCTTCAAGAATACTTCCCGAGCCCAAGACTAGATTTCCCCCAAATCTCCTCTTTTGGATCTTCGGTGAAATCCCTTGCTCTTGGTGTGGTTGCGTAGCCCTCGTCGATGTGATCGACTTTAGCTCTTGGCTCGACGGAATCCGAGCGACGGAACTCCGGGAATCGACGGAGAAAGCTTGAAGATCAAGGTTTTCTCTCTTTTCTCTCTTCTCTCTCTCTTGGCCGGCCAAACAAGAACACAAGGGAAGAAAAATTCTGATTTTCTAGATATTTACCCCTATTTATAGTTTTAAATACTCGGCCCACGTCACGCCACGTGTCCCTCGCTTAATCGGGTCCGATTTCGTCCCGTAACGATTCGTTTGATCCCAGTTTAAATTCAAATTAATTTTATTTGAACTTTAACTTAATTTTAAGGAATTTTTATAAAACTTATTTATAGGGACGTTCGTAGGGTGAATCGCCACGCAGTCGCCTCGAACGACGTGCAAAATCCGACTATCTCGAAATTCGACGAAATTTGACAAGGTGACTCGTTTCCGCGATACGAATCCAACAGCGAACTCCGTTTCCTCATCCGGGGTCTAGAACATGAGTATTTTAAATACGCATTATAGTGGCAAATTACTATTTTGCCCTTTTTTGGAAAAAGTTCAAATTTCCCGGGTTTTACACGTACCCCGAACTCCAGAGGCAGAACTGTACCGGTACTGTGTATCGGTACTGTTTCTGCTGCAGACCAGTTTTCGTAGAATCCTCATAACTTTTGATCCAACTGTCCGATTGAGCTGAAATTTTGACAAAATACAGAAGACATCCAGATCTAAAACTGTCATGTTTTGCACTTTTTTCAGATTCGAAGCGGATCATGGTCACAAAGGAGTAAAACTGAGGTACTACTACAAAATGGTGTGGGTGCTGATGCCTATGTTACCAAACACCAATACCTCCTTGATTTCTTTTACTTTTAAGCCTACAAATCCTCATGTAATGGTTCCATCTCTTCACCACACATCCACACATAGTTGCAAGGTTCTAAAATCGATCATTTATGCTATAATTACCTGCAACATCGAAAATTCAACATTATTGACAACTTTGGCTAACTCTAAGTACTTAAATCCAAATGTTGAGTTAAAATGCATGTAATGAGGCCTTCAAATATGCAATATTATGTGCTCATCAGACAACCCTTAGGCCCCAACATGAATATTGACCAAGACCCACTCGAGGATGCCGGTGATAATTTTGAGAATGAGGAGGCTAATGTCCCAATGGGAGGAGGAGTGCAAGACCCTAGAATTCCAAACCCTAGAATGAATTTCCCTCCTAGGAATGAAGGGAACCATATCCCCATTGATCCACCGGCGAGGTCAATGCGGGATTATCTCCAACCCACACGTAGCATCACTTCCTCATGCCTTCTTTTGCCGGTCCAAGCTCATGCTTTCTTAGTCAAGCCGGGAATGTTGCAAATACTTCCTCAATTCCACGGAATTGAAAGAGAAAATCCTTATTTACACATTAAGGAATTCGAGGATTGAGTTACAACCTTCCTCACTAATCATGCTATGGAAGATATAGCTCGCTTGAAATTGTTTCCCTTTTCCCTTAAGGACAAAGCCAAAACATGGTTGAATTCCTTAAGACCTCGATCCATAACCTCTTGGGCACAAATGCTTTCCGATTTTTTGAACAAAATTTTTTCGGTGCCTAGAACCACTGCTCTTAAAAAACAAATCCAAAAATTTTCGGAAAAGCCCAATGAGCAATTTTATCACTGTTGGGATCGCTACAAAGAATTGCTACAATCCATTCCACATCATGATTTTGAATCATGGAAATTGGTGAGTTTCTTATACGAAGGGATTACACCAAGTCATAAACAAGGATCCCAATGAGGCCCTAGACTACTTTAGTACATTGGCACAAAATGCATAATCTTGGGATATCACGGATCCCACCGATGTACCGAGGTCTTCTCCGGGCAGTAATCAAGCACATGGGGGAGGGATGTATGACTTGAGGGACCGGGGAGGATTTGCTTTCCAAAATCACCAAGTTGTCTCAGAAAGTGGAGAGTCTTGAGGTCAATAGGAGACACAAGGTGTCCAATGTCTCAAAGACCGAGGAGTTTTGCTCAATTTGTGAGAGTGTGGAGCATTCCATATCGGAATGTCCCAATCTTCCGGCACTTAAGGAAGTCTACCATGAGCAAGTCAATGCCATTAACCAAACGAGGCAATCATTCTCCCCGCACTCAAACACTTACAATCCGGGTTGGAGTAATCACCCGAACTTTAGTTGGAAGAATGAGAACCCCACTCCTCACGGTTCTAATGCATATTCACCTCACATGCCTCCTAAGAAAAATCAATACCAAGGTCAAGGGCAATTGTCTAGCTCTCAATACCCTCGGTCTAATCCGCAAGGGTATTCACAAAACCTGCCTCCACAAAATTTTGCACAAGGTCCACCTCCACAAAATTTTGGTCAACAAGGACCATCAAACCCATCCACATACCAACCTCCCCATAAGAGGAATTTGGAGAATGTGTTTCATTCATTCATCCAAAGTTAAACCGCCATCAACAATCAAAATGCCACAGCTTTTAATGACATTCGGACTCAACTCACAAAGTTGACCAATTCCATAGGGACATCACAACAAGAGAAGGGGAAATTCTCCACTCAACCCTAGAGGCCAACATGTCATTGAGTTGTCCAAACGCACCAAAGAATGTTGTGAGAACCTCAAGACGGTCACCACCCTTTGGAGTGGCAAACAAATAGACAAAACCATTGTGCCAAAAGTCTCACCCAAAGCCACATTGCCAAAAGAGAAAGACAAAAAAAAAAAAAAAAAAAAAACACTAAGGGTAACTCTAAGGGGGGTGAGGTGAGTGAAAAATAAAAAAATGTTGATGATTTGAATGTCCATGCATGTCCCAATCCGACCCCTTTTCCAAATCGTTTGAAGCCACCCATGAAAGTGGCTAACTATTCTGATATCATTGAGATGTTCAAGCAGGTTAAGATTAACATTCCACTCCTCGATGCCATAAAACAAATCTCGTCATGTGGCAAGATCTTGAACGACTTGTGCACAGTGAAGAGGAAACTAAATGTGCACAATAAGTCATTCCTCACCGAGCAAGTGAGCTCAATCTTGAGGACCAACACCCCACCAAAGTTCAAGGACCCCGGATGCCCTACCATTGCCATCACAATAGGGAATTGTCGGGTAGAGCAAGCACTTCTTGATTTGGGGGCAAGTGTCAACCTCCTACCCTATTCGGTGTATCAACAACTCCAACTTGAAGATTTGAAGCCAACTCCAATCACCCTTCAATTGGCGGACCGAAACATTAGAATACCAAGGGGAGTAGTTGAGGATGTTTTGGTTCAAGTGGATAATTTTTACTTCCATGTCGATTTTATTGTACTTGAAACTCACCCGGTTGCTAACCTTGGTTCACAAATTTCCATCATATTAGGTAGACCGTTCCTTGCTACTTCTAATGCTGTGATTAATTGCAGGAACGGACTTATGAAGCTTACTTTCGGGAATATGACAATGGAATTCAATATTTTCAACTTGTGCAAGAAACCAAGAGATGATGAAGAGGTACATGAGATCAACCAGATCGAAACATTGGTGAAGGATCACTTGGAACTGATGAGCACTTTACAGTTGGGGGAGGAGAAAATTGTTGATATAGAGGAGGTTGATGATCAAGGGGAGCCGGAGAGCTTGAAAGGGGTAGAAAAATGGACCCCTGCATTTGAGAAGCTTCCACATCAAGAGAAAAATATATTTCCATCGACTGTGAAAACTCCCACATTAGAGTTGAAGCCATTACCATCCAATCTCAAGAATGCATACCTCGGGGATGACAAAACCTTCCCGGTGGTCATAAGCTCAACTTTAGAGGTGAAACAAGAAGAGGATATCTTGAGAGTGTTGAGGAGGCACAATGGAGCGATTGGTTGGACAATTACCGACATCAAGGGGATAAGCCCCCTCATTTGCACACACTGCATCTACCTTGAGGAAGACTCCAAGCCGTCCCCACAACCACAAAGAAGGTTGAATCCAATTATGAAGGATGTGGTGAGGGACGAGGTACTCAAGCTACTTGGTGTGGGAATCATCTTCCCGATTACCGACAGTAAATGGGTGAGTCCCACTCAAGTAGTGCCAAAAGAAATCGGGAGTCACAGTGGTTGCAAATGAGGACAATGAGTTGATTCCGACAAGAGTAGTCACTGGATGGAGAGTGTGTATTGACTATCAAAAGCTCAACTCTTGTACAAGAAAGGATCACTTCCCTTTGCCATTCCTCGACCAAGTATTGAAGAGAGTAGCTGGACATTTGTTCTATTACTTCTTGGATGGATACTCCGGTTACAATCAAATTGAGATCGCAATGGAGGATCAGGAGAAGACCACTGTCACTTGCCCCTACGGTACCTTTGCCTACCGACACATGCCATTTGGGTTGTGCAATGCCCCAGTGACTTTTCAAAGATGCGTTATGGGGATCTTGAGTGATATGGTGGAGAAAATCGTGGAAGTTTTTATGGATGACTTCTTAGTGTTCGGGGATTCATTTGATGGATGTTTGGAGAATTTGGAGAGAGTTCTTGAGAGATGCGAGGAGAAGAACTTAGTCCTCAATTGGAAAAAGTGTCACTTTATGGTGATGCAAGGGATAGTTCTGGAGTATATCATTTCGACAAAGGGGATCGAAGTCGAAAAATCAAAGGTGGATGCAATTTTTAACCTCCCTACGCCAAAGGTCATCCAAGATATTAGGTCATTTCTCGGCCATGCCGACTTTTAACTTCGTTTTATTAAAGACTTTAGTGCATTGGCCCGACCTTTGACCAATTTGCTTTCAAAAGATGTCCCATTTGTGTGGTTGGATAATTGTGAGGCATTTTTAAAAAAAACTGAAGAGCACGCTCACTACACCTCCAATTATGCGACCACCGAAGTGGGACTCACTATTTGAGCTTATGTGCAACGCGTGTGATTACGCGGTCAGCGCAGTGCTCGGTCAAAGGGAGGACAAGAGTCCTTATGTAATATACTATGCTAGCAAAACTCTTAATGAAGCTCAAATGAACTATACCACCACTGAAAAAGAGTTGCTAGCTGTAGTATTTGCATTGGATAAATTTCGGTCATACATAATTGGTTCACCTATAGTAGTCTATACCAATCACTCTGCTTTGAAGTATCTTTTGTCTAAGCACGATGCAAAACCGAGACTCATTAGGTGGACACTCCTCATTCAAGAATTTGACTTGATTATCAAAGACAAAAAGGGAGTTGGGAACGTGATGGCAAACCATTTATCCCGACTTGTGGTGCAAGATGTCAATGAGCACATTCCTATCCCTGATCTTTTCCCTGATGAGTATTTATTGTCTATCCATTATGTTTGTCCTTGGATGCTGACATATGCAATTATCTTGCCACAGGACAAATACCGCCGCACAGGAGCCCTGAGGATAGAAGGAGGTTTATGGCGGATGTGAAGTACTTTTACTTCGACAACTCGTACCTGTTCAAGTACTGCCCTGACCAAGTTATGAGGAGATGCGTACCAAAAAATGAACAACGGGAAATCCTTGCATTTTGCTATTCGAAAGCGTGCGTTGGCCACTTCTCTTCTAAGAAGACTTCGGGAAAGATTTTACGGTCAGGTTTTTGTTGGCCTTCTTTGATAAAAGATTGTATCTGTTTCTGTAAAGAAAGTGATACGTGGCAGAGATTGGGTAGTGTGACCCATAGGAACATGATGCCCTTAACCCCTATATTGGTAATTGAGATATTCGACTGTTGGGGCATCGACTTCATGGGTCCCTTTCCCGTGTCATTTGGCTACCTATACATTCTGCTGGCAGTGGACTATGTGTCCAAGTGGGTAGAGACTTGATTAGCACTCAAAAGTAGCATATTGTTACACTCTTTTTGGACTAATTATACTTTGATGGAGTTTAAATGATGATATTTTAGGTTCTAAAGTGAAGGAAAGTCCAAAGGCATCAAAGAAGTACATCTGAGGGACAAATGCCGAATTAACGCAAGACCAAGGGAGCAATGTCAGGAGAATGCAAAGAATGAAGGACAAAGTGTAATAAAAGCAGGACAAAGTGTAATAAAAGCATTTAAAAAATCAGCATTCAGCAACACCACCGTTCATTCTCCACTTGCCCACTTGCCCACTTGCCCAGCCTTCCTACGCCTATAAATAGGCTGCTCCTTCTGCATTTCAAGGAGAGATCTGAGGGTGGAATTGGTGGAAAAACCAAGAGAGGAACTAAGAGTTAGGAGAGATTTTAGAAGAGTTTTTAGAGAGCAAATTTTCTTTCATCTTTTGTAGCTTCCATTTCAATTCATGTATTGAAGATTTTATGCTTATGTTCTTATGGTAAGAGTTCTTTCTTCTAATTGTCATTTCTTTATAGCTTTTATATTTACTTGCTTGTATAAATATAATGGAAGGCTGAGCCTCCTCTTCTAATTGTCATTTCTTTATAGCTTTTAATATTTACTTGCTTGTATAAATATAATGGAAGGCTGAGCCTCCTCTTCTAATTGTCATTTCTTTATAGCTTTTATTATTTTCTTGCTTGTATAAATATAATGGAAGGCTGAGCCTCCTCTTCTAATTGTCATTTCTTTATAGCTTTTATTATTTTCTTTTATGTATTTTTATTTCTTGGTTGTGAATTAAACACCAAGTAGTTATTGTTTTCTTTTATGTATTTTTATCTCTTGGTTGTGAATTAAACACCAAGTATTTATTGCTTTCTTTTAATTTAAGTATTGTTTTCTTTTACTTCCATTGTTGGAGCTTCCTTCTTCCCCTTAGAGGAGTGAAACTCTTCCACTTTTCTAGAGCTTTACCAAAGCCGTGAAGGGTGGAACGTGATTCACTTGTTCTTTGTCGAAGAACGACTCCTTGTTTAGATATTTTACTTTAGAGTATTTTACTTTGTAACACCTTTTGGGGATGAGTACTATTCATCATTCTAGCTTTACCATAGTTATGAAGGGTGAGTAGTCCTCATTCACTCTTTGGGAAGGGATGATAGATATGTAAAAGATTAATCCGGACATTATGTTTGTGTATCACCTTTATGCTTAAATGTTCTATACTCCACTTGATTTTTGGGTGATTGAATGCACCTAGCAAAGTAAAGGTACTTTGTATAATCAACGGATCTTTCTATGATAAATGGATGACTCCTACATGGAAAGATCCATTGATTCAAGGCAAGTACCCTAACTAACTCTTCATGACAAAATTTCAATGTCCACCATTATTGCACTTCATTCCTATCTTCCGATTAATTTGCCGTTGACACGGGAGTTAATTGAGTTATAAAGCATAAACATAATGCACCGGATAATCAACTACATATTCTGATTCCCGAACCAAAGAGTGTTTGTTACATTTAATCATCTTATATTTTGTCTAGAAAAATACCCATTGGAAAGAATTTTACATTCTATCCAAAACTTCCCACAACTTCAAAATCATAATATTTCCAGTTACAAGTCTTTCTCACTATTTACTTCAAAGAACACCAACCATAGTTCCCTGAGGATTCGACTCTGGACTCAAACCAGATTATTACTACAACTTGACCGCCTGCACTTGGGTGTACACATTTCGGATCAAGTCAAGTTTTTGGCGCCGTTGCCGGGGAATCATAAAAGGTGCTCTTTTTAGAAAAAAGGTGAAAAAAAAAAAAAAAAACCTCTCTTTTTGTTTATATTTTTGCCTTATTGTGAATAATTTTGTTTTATGACTGACACCAATCGCCTCTTTCAAAATTTGCCGGCTGAATCTTCTGGGTCTGTAAATCAACTTGAACCACCTTCACCCAAATCAGAAGCCGATTCTTGTAACTTCAATATGGCAAATATTGACAGGCAGGGTGAAGATCATGTGAGAGAGGGGGAAGTACCCAACATTCGAACATTGCGGGATTACTTACATCCCACAAGGAATAGTGTCCCCTCTTGTTTTGTTTTTCCGGAGAATGCACCCCACTTCACTGTGAAGCCGGGGACAGTGCATTTATTGCCCGTGTTTCAGGGATTGGATACAGAAAATCCGTATCTGCATATCAAAGACTTCGAAGAAGTGTGTGGAACATTTCAAGACAATTCTGAATTGACAAAAATGAAATTATTTTCTTTCTCTTTGAGGGATAAAGCCAAACAATGGTTACATTCTTTAAAATCTCTTTCAATCCCTAATTGGCAGGCTCTACAGAATGAATTTTTCAGAAAATTCTTTCCTCTGCACCGCACTAATGCACTCAAAAGACAAATCATGAATTTTTCGATCAAAGAAGGGGAAACTTTTTATCAAAGCTGGGAGAGATTCAAAGATCTTCTCCAATCTTGTCCACACCATGCTTTTGAAGATTGGACTTTGGTAGGATTTTTCTATGACTCCTTGCCCACTAGGTTACGACAGTTTGTCGAAATGATGGCTCAAGGAGAGTTCATGGGAAAAAGTCCGGAGGAGGCATTCAATTTTTTTGATACCATATCTGACAGTTCTCAAATGTGGGACTCAGCCTCTCCTACCACTGTAGAAGCCAAACCACCTACTTTCCAAGGGGGTAAGTATGTCTTGAGAGAAGATGATGATCTTAGAGCAAAAATGTCCACTTTGTCTCGAAAGCTTGAAGCTTTAGAGATGAAAAAGATCCATCAAGTTGATGTTGTCCCTCCCACAGAACAAGTATGTGGGATTTGTGCGCTAACAGGGCATCCTACTGGGGAATGCCCGACCATTCCGGCATTCAAAGAAGTTTTGTTGGAACAAACAAATGCCATTTCCAATTTCAACAAGCCTTACTCCAACCCATACTCTGAAACATACAATCCAGGGTGGCGGAACCACCCAAATTTCAGTTGGAGAAACACACAACCAACCCCCATGAATCAGCAACAAAGTCCACAACAACCACCTCAAGGACCTCCACAATATCCTCATCAACAAGGGCCACCACAACCACCTCAAGGACCTCCACAATATCCTCCATATCAACCACCACACAAAAGGAACCTTGAAGATACATTGAATCAATTCATGCAAACCCAAATGAGCTATAACAATAGTTCTACTCAGGCTTTTATTGATTTCAAGGCCCAGACCACACAATCTTTTGAGGATCTCAAAGGCCACATTCAAAAGCTGACCCAGTCCATGAGCACACATGAGAAGGGAAAATTTCCTGCCCAACCAAAGCCTCCACAAGGCCAATTTCAGGTGGGAAATCCATCAACTATGGAAACTCCACAAGACCAAGCCAAAACTGTCACCACATTGAGAAGTGGCAAAAAGATTGACAAGTCCATCAGAAACATGCTAATTCCAGACCCAAAACCAGACTCAATTCCAGCCAACCCATTAAGTGAGCCAGAACTTGAAAAAAAAAATGACTGTGATCCCATGATTGAACAAGAACCAGAGCCATCAAGGGAAGAAGAACCATCGTGTTCTATTCCTGCTCCTTTCCCTCATAGACTCAAGAGCATACAGAAAGCAAACAATCAGTCTGAAATTTACGAGCTTTTCAAGCAAGTAAAAATCAACATCCCACTTCTGGATGCAATCCAACAGGTTCCAGCTTATGCCAAGTTTCTAAAAGACTTGTGCACAGTCAAAAGAAGCCAAAATGTTCAAAAAAGAGCCTTCTTCACAGAACAAGCCAGTGCCCTACTTCAACAAAAAATTCCTTCAAAGTGCGAAGATCCAGGATGCCCCACTGTGTCATGTGTCATTGGAAATTTCAAAATTGAGCAAGCATTGTTAGACCTTGGAGCTAGTGTCAACTTGCTTCCTTTCTCTGTCTACCAGCAGTTGGGTTTAGGTGAACTGAAACCCACTTGCACCACACTCCAATTGGCAGATAGATCTGTAAAAATTCCTAGGGGTATTGTTGAAGATGTACTTGTCCAAGTGGATAATTTTGTCTTCCCTGTAGACTTCATTGTTCTAGATACTCATCCAGAAGTTCATTCAGAAACTCCAATTCCTGTCATTCTTGGTCGACCTTTTCTAGCAACCTCCAATGCACTAATCAATTGCAGGAATGGTATTATGAAATTGACTTTTGGGGATATGACTCTCGAAATGAACGTCTTTGACATTGCAAAACACCCAAGAGAGTACGAGGAGGTAGGAGAAATAAATTCCATTGAGTCATTAATACAAGCACATCTGAATGACTCATTCTGTGAGGATCTTAGTGAATCAACTTTGTCAAAATCTGACTCATCTGACTCTCTGGAACAAAACTCCATTGAGTGTCCTACCTTCAATGTGGGGACATGGGCTCCTAAATTTGAAGAAATTTCATCAAGTGGTACAAAACCACTATCTTCAAGTGACAGGCCACCAAAGCCTGAACTGAAACCGCTCCCTTCTGATCTCAAGTATGCATTTTTAGGTGAGGATAAATCTTACCCAGTGGTAATTTCTTCAAAAATCACAGACTTGCAAGAAGCTCAATTAATTGAAGTTCTTAAAAGTCATAAAAGCATCATTGGGTGGACCATCGCTGATTTGAAAGGTATAAGCCCGTTAATATGTAATCATGCCATATACCTTGAAGAGGACTCAAAACCCTCTCGTCAAATGCAGCGACGATTGAATCCTCACATGAAAGAGGTTGTGAGACTGGAAGTGCTCAAACTCCTGGATGCAGGGATAATTTTTCCTATCTCCGATAGCAAATGGGTTAGTCCAACCCAAGTTGTACCAAAGAAATCTGGAGTCACAGTAGTCAAAAATGATGCAAATGAACTTGTGCCAACACGAGTCGTCACAGGATGGCGAATGTGCATTGACTATCGAAAACTCAATCTGGTGACTAGAAAAGACCATTTTCCTCTTCCCTTCCTTGACCAAGTCCTCGAGAGAATAGCAGGCCATGAATTTTACTGTTTCCTAGATGGGTATTCCGGATACAATCAAATTGAGATAGCTCTGAATGACCAAGAAAAGACCACATTCACATGTCCATTTGGCACCTTTGCATTCAAAAGGATGCCATTCGGACTTTGTAACGCTCCTGCAACATTTCAAAGATGTATGCTGAGCTTGTTCAGTGACATGGTCGAAAATTTTTTGGAAATCTTCATGGATGATTTCTCGGTATATGGTGACTCATTTGATTTGTGTCTAGCTAACCTAGAAAAAGTTTTGATAAGATGCAAAGAGGCAAATCTGGTGCTTAACTGGGAGAAATGTCATTTCATGGTGAATCAAGGCATTGTCTTGGGTCACATTGTGTCGTCTGAAGGCATGAAAGTTGATAAAGCAAAAATTGATTTGATAAGGAATCTTCCTGCTCCTAGGGTTGTGAAGGATGTTCGATCATTCTTAGGTCATGCAGGATTCTACAGAAGGTTCATAAAAGACTTCAGCACCATAGCAAAACCTATGTGTCATCTTTTGTGTCAGGATGTCATTTTCGACTGGAATGAAGCGTGCCAAAAATCCTTTGACAAACTCAAAGGCATGTTAATTTCTGCCCCAATAATGCAACCTCCTGACTGGACTCTACCCTTTGAATTGATGTGTGATGCTAGTGACTATGCTGTAGGTGCTGTTTTGGGACAAAGAAAAGATAAGAAGCCACATGTGATTTACTATGCAAGTAAAACTTTAAATGATGCCCAAATGAATTACTCAACAACTGAAAAGGAATTACTTGCTGTAGTATTTGCATTGGAAAAATTTCGATCTTATCTTGTTGGTTCTTCTGTTACTGTATTTACTGACCATGCAGCACTGAAATTTTTGCTTACAAAAAAAGATGCCAAACCAAGGCTCTTGAGATGGATCCTCTTGCTCCAAGAATTTGATTTAGTCATTAAGGACAAAAAGGGTGTGGAAAATGTGGTGGCAGATCATCTGTCAAGATTAACTTATGAATTTCATGAGGATGAACTGCCAATCAATGAAAAATTCCCCGATGAACAACTATTCAGGATTGATGAAACCCCATGGTACGCTGATATTGCTAATTTCCTTGCTACCGGAACACTTCCTCCATTTTTCACTCCCATGGACAAAAAGAAGTTTCTGAGGGAGGTCCGCAATTTCTTTTGGGAAGATCCCTACGTATTCAAGTACTGTAAGGATCAGATCATAAGACGTTGCATCCCCGCTCAGGAAAGTAGACAGGTAATAACATTTTGTCATTCAGAAGCATGTGGTGGTCATTTTTCATCTCGAAAAACCGCTGCAAAAATCTTGCAGTGTGGATTTTACTGGCCCACACTTTTCAAAGATGTCCATGCTTTTTGCGTAACTTGCGATAGATGTCAAAGGTTGGGAAACATTTCAAAAAGAAACATGATGCCCTTAAACCCAATTTTGGTGATCGAAATTTTTGACTGTTGGGGTATCGATTTTATGGGACCATTTCCCCCCTCCTTTGGCTATCTATACATTTTAGTAGCCGTAGACTATGTATCCAAATGGGTTGAAGCAATTCCATGCCGAAATAATGATCATCAAACGGTGATCAAGTTTTTAAAAGAAAATATTTTATCTCGGTTTGGAATTCCAAAATCCATTATAAGTGATGGGGGTTCTCATTTTTGCAATCGTCCCTTCTGGAATTTAATGAAAAAATACTTGATTTTTCACAAAATTGCAACCCCTTATCATCCACAGACCAGTGGACAAGCTGAGTTAGCTAATCGGGAGATCAAATTAATTTTGGAAAAAACGGTGAACCCAGATCGCAAAGATTGGTCATTAAGACTAACTGATGCGCTCTGGGCATACCGAACTGCTTTTAAAACAATTTTGGGCATGTCTCCCTATCGATTAGTCTATGGAAAGCCATGTCACTTGCCTGTGGAATTGGAACATAGGGCATACTGGGCTATTAAAGCAATGAATTTTGACTTAGACAAGGCTGGACTGTCACGGAAGCTTCAGATTAATGAATTGGAGGAATTGAGAAATGAAGCATATGAAAATGCTAAGATTGCAAAAACCAGGATGAAAATTTTTCATGACAAGAACATAGTGCGAAAATCTTTTGAACCTGATCAAAAGGTTCTACTTTTCAATTCGAGACTTCGCCTATTTCCTGGTAAGTTGAAATCAAGATGGACTGGACCATACATTGTTAAAAAGGTATTTGAACATGGGGCAGTGGAAGTGGAGAACCCATCAAACGGTAACATTTTTACCGTCAATGGTCAGAGATTAAAACCCTTTGTGGAGAATTTTGTCCAAAATGTGGAGACCATTTTTTTAATGGATCCAGAAAGTATCTCCGGATATCACTCCGGAGATTACGCTTGCCGACACAAAAAAGGGTCGGGTCAGTCAGACACCCGACACGATGGACTGCCTTTATAAGGCTCCCATCGCTTTTTTTTTTTTCTTTTTTTTTCTTTTCCTCACCACACCTTTACTCTTTTCTTTTCTTTTTCTTCTTCTGCTTCTTCTCTTTTCTTCTTCTTCTCCACTGCATCTGGTCTTCTGTACCACGATCCAACCCATAACAGTACCATGTCTGCATTTTTCGATGACCCTATCCTCCTTCTCATGATCTACATTTGTTTGTATTATTTACTTATGGCTGTTCTTCTTCGGGCCGCACTGATGATCAAGGGTTTTTGTCCCAATGAAAACCCAGACCACCCCAAAGATGCTTAATCTCTGTTTTTTTTTTGGTATAGGTCATCGGCGATTGAACAGATCTCCACAGTTAACTGCGTATTCAAGCTCTACAAACCGAAAAACTCGAAACATTGGGGACAATGTTCAGTCTAGGTTGGGGGGTGAGATCTACAGTTTACAATAGTTGATCTGCAGTTTACAGTAGTTGATCTGCGCAGGTTGAACCCGTAAAATTTTCTGTAAATTTTTTTTGTTTTTATTGTTGTATCTGTTCATATTATGTACCTTGTATTAATGATAATATCTGTGGGTCAGTTTTGATCGTCTTTGTGACTGGAAGACGTAAAAGAACCAGATAATGGGTCATAGAGTAGCAATCATGGATGTAAATCTTTTTTGGTTTAGTCTAGGAGTCCTACGTACTTTTCCATCTGATGTACATACCATGATCATGAGAAAAGCAAGATTAGTAAGGAAGGCTGAAATCAAAGAAAAACAAGCGAAACCCCTCTGTGGCCGAAGCAGTTATTCTAAACGTCGTCGTGCTACACGACTTGGTGCCTGTAAACAGTGTGGCAGATACTTTCATGAGAAAAGATACAACAAATGTTCTGAACCAATTTCCGGTCGCGCAACCGATCGATTAAACTGGATAAAACATGGGCTGAGTAAGGATTACCCTGATACGCCATGCTATTCCGGTACTGTGCTTAACCGATTTGTGAGAGAGGAAGTTGGGAGAGTTACTAGTTGTCCATTTTACACAGATACGGAGGGGGAATCGGATTGACCTCTGTGGAAAAGTGTACTGAGGTTGGGAATGAAAGCTGAAGGTCCGAGTCTGTAAATTTTATTTTATTTTATTTTATTTTATTTTTTTTTTATGTTCTGTACAAACTCTTTTGGCTTAAGAATGTTTATTTTGATTCCTTTTAGGATGCATAAAAAAAAAAAAAAAAAAAAAAGGGGTTGGAATATATAATAAGTAAAATAGAGAGGTTGAAATATATAATAAGTAAAATAAAGGGGTTAGTAGTGTAAAATCTGAAATTTTATATTCATTCGGTTTAGTGAATTGAGAATAATTACAACTTTATTGAAAAAAATTTAATAACACCCCTTTCTTTTGAATAATAAACACTTTATATTTTTTTTCTTTCTTGTGTTACACTTTGTACCCCTACAAATTTTGGGATTTTTGGTGAATTAAGGAATTTCGGAGACGAAATTCTTTTGAGGAGGGTAGATTGTGAGATCCCAAATTTTTGAAATTTTTGACAATAGTTTAAGTATATATATTATGAGTTTTGATGGGAAAGTATAAGGAATAGTTAAGTTTTGTGGTTGATATATATAATAAGTGAAATATAGGGGAGCAAAGTATAACTATTTTAACTTTTATGATAATTGAGTCTTCAGCCACGTGAAGACTGGCAAAAAAAAAAAAAAAGTCAAAAGTAGGCAGCCGTTCATTCATTACATTTTAGAAAATGTGGGTGTGTGCAATTAATGGTATAAAATTTAGTGTGTGTCTGGTTCTTTGTTGGAACCGTGAGTGAAGTACAGTTGCTTTTATTTATTAAATGTTATTTTTAATGCATGTCACTTTATTTTGTTGTATAATTTTGTTGTTCCTAGTTTCAGATATCGGTGCATGGGTCAAAGCTCAAGTGCGAGGTGTTCTCTTACCCTACTCATTTTTATTACTATGCACCATTATTGCGCCTGCTGCCATTATTGCGCCTGCCGACACTGCCGAAAGTAAAGTTAAAAAAAAAAAAAAAAAAAAAAAAAAAATCTGAGGAATGCCTTTATTAGGCCTTCCACCTTTTTCTTTTTCTTCCACCATTACCGGTGTTGGTTTTCCCCCTTTTTTCTTTCCCTTATCTTCTTCTCTTTCTTTTTCTTCTCTTCTTCTTCGTCGTCGTTCTTTCTGTTCTCTGTAAAAACAACTCACCCCCTGTAAATCCATGACCATATACGCCGACGATCCAGTCTTTTGTTTAATAATTTGTCTTATATGTTTGTATGTGTACCTGGGTGCTCTTTGTGTTCTCACACTTAGGATGAGGAGTTTCCAGAGAAACCCAGATATTCCTTGAGTTGAGTAATTGTTGTATTTTGTTTGTAGGTTTCGGCAGATGAACAGATCTGTACCTTACAACCTTATCTCCACTAGCCCACTAGTGCTAGTGTTGTAAGTATTGCTTGTTTGTAATTTCATTTATATATATATTTGAAATTTGATATCTACAGCTTGTGATTCTCATGGCTATTTGTCTTTATAAGATTCCTTGTGAATTTGCTATGCCCTCCAATGACTATGTTGTAATTGCTGTTACAGTAAGATCTGATAATTTGCCAAATAATCCTCCTCAATCCTATGTATTCTGGGTTTATTCCTTCTTCGTTAATTTGTTTGTTTAATCCTAAATCTTCTTCCTTCCGCTTGTATTTTGGTATATTTTCTCTAGTTTCGTATTTGTAATTTTAGTTTTAGATCTGAAAAAAAAAAAAAAAAAAAAAATTATTTTTTTTGGATCGCGTTTTTTTTTTAGTATTTGTACCTGTATTTCATGATCACATCGGATGCAGCTTCAACTGTCTTTGTGACTGGCAGACGTTAAAGAACCAGATAGAATGTCTTTAGTCTTAGCAAGCATGGATCCTAAACTTTTTTGGTTTAGTCTAGGAGTTCTACGCATTTTCCCATCTGATGTGCATGCTGTGATAATGAGAAAAGCAAGGGATGTGAGAAAAATTGAGATCCGAGAGAAACAACAACAACCATTGTGTGGCAGAAGCAATTTTGCTAAACATCGTCGTTCCAAACGACTGGGTGCTTGTTACTATTGTGGCAGGATATTTCATATGAAAAAACATAATCAGTGTTCTGAACCAATTTCGGGTCGTGCAACCGATCGATTAAACTGGATAGTGTATGGGCTGAGTAAGGATTATCCTAACACGCCATCTTATGCCAGTCCAGGACTTACAAGTTATGTGCGACAAGAAGTTGGAAGGGTCACTGATAATGACATAGATCCAAGCGATGACTCGGATTAGATTTTGACTATAAAAACAAAGCTGTGGAAAAATGTGTTTTGGAATGAAGGTTAAGGGTCTGAACTCTTTTGTAAAATATTTTTGTACAAAGTCTGGTTGTTGAAATAAAAATATGGGCCGAGTAAGGAACGTCCCGAACTACCAACTAACAGTGTAGGTAGGGATTTGATCCTGAGACGCCATAAATTTCCAAGTTCAATTTGTGCATTTTATCTTCTTTCAATTCTCATAGATAAATGAGTATGTGGGCGGAGTAAGGAATGTCCTAAAATGCCAACCTGTAGTGTGGGTAGGGACTTATCCTGAGACGCCATAGTTTTTCAAGTTTAATTGGTGCATCTAGTCTTCTTTCAATTTTCATAGATAAATGAGTATGTTTATAATTTTGAATTTTATTTTTCTTGTTTTCTAAAAAAAAAAAAAAAAAAAAAAAAAAAAAAACCACTTCCTTGAAAAATGGTATTTTCTCTATGCTTAAATGTCAAATGTATATTGCTATTTGTTATTCTTAAGGTAAAGAATGACCAGACTCAAAAATAGAATCGGTATATAACCGACATTCCATGAAAAACCTGACATTACCAGTGGAGATGATAAAGAATACCATGGTAAGTTTTGAGCCTTATCATACTTTTGAGAGATAATTAACATTTATTCAAGTAAGGTCTTTCATTCTCTATTTTTGAATAATCTCATTAAATTTGCTTTGATTGACGCAACTAAGGTAATCTGTTGACATATCCCCAAGAAATCTGTTCATACGACACATACATGTTCACATACTTGAGAAAGGATTTTAGGCCATCTTTTATTTGATATTGAGCCTTAGCCATTTTTTCTGCAAAATTATTTCCCTAGTCAGCCATGTTTGAGCCCTCAATGTATGATTTCTTCTTTGATAAACCCAAATATTTACCAAGCCACAAGAAAACATACTGGACACACCATTGCTATCTAATTTTCTTGCACACTCTTATTAATTAATATGACACAGAAATGCAAAGAAATGGGAAAACTGTGGAGATTACTTTTCGATGATAAGGAGAATCAATGAAAAAAAAAGAAAAAAAAAGAAAAAAAAAAAAGAAATCATTTCTGGGCAAAATGTCGAAAAGCTAGAAAGAAGTGTGCTACATTACAGAATGAAAAGATAGCTTTTGAAAACCTCTGACGTCATTTCATTAGCCACTGACCTCTGGCCACGCTACAACCTATGAAAAGCCCTAATTGATCTCAAGTCTGTTACATGTGTGTGTTGTTAATCAAAATTGGGGTATGGTAAATAGTATTTCTTTAAATTGCATCAATATTCTTTCATGAGATTATGCCAAACATGATTAGTTTGTTTCCGTAAACTTCACTTCCTTCCTAATTGTGCATGTGATTTTTCGATTGGCCACCTTCTGATCACATGCCCCGTGAGAGACAAGTCACTATAATCGGAGTGAATTTTTGCTGAGAGCATTCTACGAGAGGTTTGTGAAATCGAAGCTATCCATGGAAGGTAGTAAAGTGGAGTGTTTGTTATATAACAATTCTTGTTGCTAGAATGATCATTCTTACTACATAGGGAATTTCAAATACCAATATAACAAGTGTTTATTTTTGCGTATATTACGTACCAATGACAGAGAAGTGTTCTATGTTCTAAAAAAAAAAAAAAAAAAAAGTTTCAACTATCATGGTGCTAATGCATATACACATTTTTTTTTCACAATGGAGTTTGTAGGTAGCTTCACTGAAAACCTTCACGAGACAAAACTCGTCCACTAGGAATCACCTAGGGGTTTAACGGCTTATTGCATATGCTAAATGCAATCGTGTTATCTACGAAAGTGATTTTGTTATGCTGTTATTTATTGCTAGAGACCAGCAATGTTTAGGTTGGGGGGTGTGATTAGCACTCAAAAGTAGCATATTGTTACACTCTTTTTGGACTAATTATACTTTGATGGAGTTTAAATGATGATATTTTAGGTTCTAAAGTGAAGGAAAGTCCAAAGGCATCAAAGAAGTACATCTGAGGGACAAATGCCGAATTAACGCAAGACCAAGGGAGCAATGTCAGGAGAATGCAAAGAATGAAGGACAAAGTGTAATAAAAGCAGGACAAAGTGTAATAAAAGCATTTGAAAAATCAGCATTCAGCAACACCACCGTTCATTCTCCACTTGCCCACTTGCCCACTTGCCCAGCCTTCCTACGCCTATAAATAGGCTGCTCCTTCTGCATTTCAAGGAGAGATCTGAGGGTGGAATTGGTGGAAAAACCAAGAGAGGAACTAAGAGTTAGGAGAGATTTTAGAAGAGTTTTTAGAGAGCAAATTTTCTTTCATCTTTTGTAGCTTCCATTTCAATTCATGTATTGAAGATTTTATGCTTATGTTCTTATGGTAAGAGTTCTTTCTTCTAATTGTCATTTCTTTATAGCTTTTATATTTACTTGCTTGTATAAATATAATGGAAGGCTGAGCCTCCTCTTCTAATTGTCATTTCTTTATAGCTTTTAATATTTACTTGCTTGTATAAATATAATGGAAGGCTGAGCCTCCTCTTCTAATTGTCATTTCTTTATAGCTTTTATTATTTTCTTGCTTGTATAAATATAATGGAAGGCTGAGCCTCCTCTTCTAATTGTCATTTCTTTATAGCTTTTATTATTTTCTTTTATGTATTTTTATTTCTTGGTTGTGAATTAAACACCAAGTAGTTATTGTTTTCTTTTATGTATTTTTATCTCTTGGTTGTGAATTAAACACCAAGTATTTATTGCTTTCTTTTAATTTAAGTATTGTTTTCTTTTACTTCCATTGTTGGAGCTTCCTTCTTCCCCTTAGAGGAGTGAAACTCTTCCACTTTTCTAGAGCTTTACCAAAGCCGTGAAGGGTGGAACGTGATTCACTTGTTCTTTGTCGAAGAACGACTCCTTGTTTAGATATTTTACTTTAGAGTATTTTACTTTGTAACACCTTTTGGGGATGAGTACTATTCATCATTCTAGCTTTACCATAGTTATGAAGGGTGAGTAGTCCTCATTCACTCTTTGGGAAGGGATGATAGATATGTAAAAGATTAATCCGGACATTATGTTTGTGTATCACCTTTATGCTTAAATGTTCTATACTCCACTTGATTTTTGGGTGATTGAATGCACCTAGCAAAGTAAAGGTACTTTGTATAATCAACGGATCTTTCTATGATAAATGGATGACTCCTACATGGAAAGATCCATTGATTCAAGGCAAGTACCCTAACTAACTCTTCATGACAAAATTTCAATGTCCACCATTATTGCACTTCATTCCTATCTTCCGATTAATTTGCCGTTGACACGGGAGTTAATTGAGTTATAAAGCATAAACATAATGCACCGGATAATCAACTACATATTCTGATTCCCGAACCAAAGAGTGTTTGTTACATTTAATCATCTTATATTTTGTCTAGAAAAATACCCATTGGAAAGAATTTTACATTCTATCCAAAACTTCCCACAACTTCAAAATCATAATATTTCCAGTTACAAGTCTTTCTCACTATTTACTTCAAAGAACACCAACCATAGTTCCCTGAGGATTCGACTCTGGACTCAAACCAGATTATTACTACAACTTGACCGCCTGCACTTGGGTGTACACATTTCGGATCAAGTCAAGACTATCCCAACAAAGACCAATGACCACCGTGTCTTGATCAAGTTTCACAAGGAGAACAATTTTTTCGAGGTTTGGGATGCCTCGTGCAATAATAAGCAATGGTGGGTCGCATTTCTGTAATAGGCCATTTGCATCTTTAATTCATAAGTATGGCGTAACATACAAGGTGTCCACCGCTTATCACCCACAAACCAATGGTCAAGCCGAGTTGGCCAATAGGGAAATCAAGAACATCCTAGAGAAAACGGTGAATCTCAATAGGAAAGATTGGTCATTTAGGTTGACCAATGCCCTTTGGGCATACCACACTGCTTATAAGACAATTCTAGGCATGTCACCCTACAAGCTAGTCTATGGCAAGGCTTGCCATTTGCCGGTTGAGATGGAACACAAAGCCTATTGGGCCATCAAGACCTTGAATTTCAACATGAGAATGGCAATAGAGAATAGGAAGCTTGAAATGAATGAATTGGAGGAGATTCGAAGAGATGCATATGAGAGCTCTAAAATTTCAATAGAGAGGGCTAAGGTTTTTTATGACAAATCCATTGTAAGGAAATCATTTGAGCCCGTACAAAAAGTGCTCTTCTACAATTCTCGTCTCTCAATTTTTCAAAGGAACTCCGATCCCGTTGGGATGTCCCCTATCTTGTCAAGGTGGACTACCCCAATGGAGCTGTGGAAGTCACAAACCTCAAAGATGGCAAGACATTCAAGGTCAATGGCCAAAGACTTAAGCCATTCATTGAGGGGTTTGAAGGTCAAGGGGTGGAGGAAGAATTAGTGGATCTGGTTTACCCGGACTTGTTGGAGGAATAACTGTTGATATGATCTTTAGTGTACATTCATTTTTACTTACTTTATCTGTTATGTTTAGTTATCTTTGTGTATAGTGTTGTCTCCTTAGTTACAGATATTGGTGTTTTTGTCAAAGCTCAAGTGTGAGGTGCACTCTAACCCTACTCATTTTTTTTACAGTCCGTCATTGCATATCATATCTTTTTTGTTGCATTGAGGACAAAGCATGAATCAATTTGGGGGGTGAGGTGCACCATTTATATGATACACCAATGGTTGTGAAAATTTTTGTTGATAATACCAATTTTTGTGGTGAAAAATTTACCTTTCACATATCATACAGATTTTTGTTTACAATAGTTACAAATTATGTGAAAAATTTGAAAATTTTTATGAAAATATTTGAAAGTTGATCTGTATTCCCTTATTTAGAGTGTTATGGGTTTATTGATATTTGTGTTGAACCTTGAATACATGAGCACATTATAGAAGTTCATCCTATGCTTGAGTATCACATATGTGTTTGCTTTTAAACTCAACCTTAAGTGCACTTTGAATTGTAATGTTGACAATTTACGGATTGAGTTCACATTGAGTGCTTGACATGAATAGTGGAGATAAGTAAGGACCCATGAGAGCTTTAGTGCCCATCCTGGTTGGAGGGAACTTACATTTACTCAAGGAACAATTTTTCAAATTCCAAATGTGTTCAATAATCTCATTATGCTTGTTTTGGTTAGGTGCATTATGGTAGTTGATTGACTTTGTCTTGATATGTACAATGCTCTCCCATGCCTATCTAGAAATGATCTTGGGCCATCCTTGATTTGCTTTGAGCCTTTGCCTTTTTTTTTTTTCTTGTGAAAATTTTATCCCTAGTGCCATGATTGAGCCTTAATTGTAAATTCGTTTCCATGCCACACATTTGACCAAGCCAGTTTAAAATGATAAAATCTACCTCACCTTTGGTTGTTCCTAGTGCTGAGTATGAGTGAGCATAAAAGAGAAGGAAGTATGACAGAAACTCAACAAAAGGGATGAATGAAGTTGAATTTAAAGAGTTGAACGGAAAAGAATGAAAATCCAAGAAAAGGATAAAAAGGGGGTGAAGGAAGAAAGAATGATCAAAAATAAAAGAAAAATGTTAAGGAAAAGAAAGAAAAGAAACCAAGAGTGTGGTGACGGTGTTAGACTGAAAATCCCATGAAAAGGGAGATGTTTTTGAAATAAAAGTCATTTCACTCGGAACAACCCTCTTTGTTATCCTATATCCTTCATTTCATTTGCCTCAATATCACCCCAAGGCCCCATTATAACCCTTGAAAGTCCTAAATGATCTAGAGAAAGCATGGGGATAACATACTTTAAAAAGAAGAAGAAAAGAAGTTGGTTTTACTATCTAATGCCCTAGCATTCCCTTCATGAGATTATGCCAAGGTTGTTTCATTTTCATGCATGAACTTCATTTTTGGATTATATGTGAGCATACTTCATTTTGTGCACAAGATTCTATCTCACATATACACATGGAGAGCATGCCAAGATAACTATAGTGTGATTCATTGTTGAGAGACACCTTTGGTGAGGTTGCATCGAAGCTTAATTTGGATAGCCAAGTAAATGCGAACTCTGTTGTGTAAATGCTTCAATTACATGTCTATTTCACACACATACACGAGTTTGAAAATGATTGTGTATGTGCATACTCTTGAATAATATTTAAAGCCATGATAAAGCTCATGTGTGCTTAGTTCGGGCATTTGAGCAATGTATTTCGTAGCCCTATGCTTAAAGGATGGGGGAATATTGCTCAACTTTTGATATTTGTAGGAATTAGGAATACCCTTGTTATTTGAATCTATTCATTTTGGTAGTTTAAATTAGAAATCCATGTCTTGTACTTTGAAAACATCAAAATTTTAAATCATATTGCAATTTCATAAATGACTTTGGGCATGATCAATCAATTGTGATTCATATGTGTGGTTCAAGTTTTTGGTAGGTTAGATGTCATAGATAGGGTGTTAAAATGTTTTGGAGTTGAGGAAAGTTGGTTTTGATGTGAGTTTTCGAGCAAAAGAATGGTTTTGCAGCAATGGCAAAACCTTCCGGAATATTTTGATCGACCTTTTGGAAGGTCTTGCCTAATGGATAGTAGTGCCTCAACAGTAAGCAAAACATTCGGGAAGGTTTTGATCGACCTTCCGGAAGGTCTTGCTTAGAAGCTTAAAAATGAGGGTTTTAAGTTAGAATTTGTTGAGAAACCCTTCACATTTCCCCCAAATCTCAAGCTCCCAAGCTCCCTCCTCTCCTTCTACTCTCTTCCAAGCTTCGAAACACTTCACCAAAGCCCTAGATTCTCACTTTTCTCTTGATTAGGGTTGAGTATTGAGTTATTTTTGCTGAAATTTTTGGGTGTTCTCCACAAACCCTAGGTCTTCACATTTCCCCCAATTTCTCAAGTCCATCTTGATCTTCTTCAAATCCCTAGATTCCCTTGCTATGGCTCGTTTAGGAAGTGCTTCTCTCGATGCTTTCGAGCCCATTGAGTGGCTCTTTATGTGGATTTTGACACTTCTTGGTGTAGTGGCACTACTAGTCCTAATGGCCCGTACCAAGAGAATGGGCCCTAAGACCCCACCACCTGCGGGAACTAGCTCCCGCAAGAGGGCCATAGAATGCTCTAGTAGCCAAGACCGGGAAGAGAGAAGGACAAAAGCAAAACACGACGCACGTAGGTAAAGGATAGAGGAAAAAAATGTCACGTGCGAGAGGTATGTGGACAAGATATCTCTTGGGCCAAATGATGAGGTCGTGAGAGTGATTGAAGGACATGGATTAGGTGTTTGGTTTGAGGAGATGAAGGGCTATAATTTGGGGATGTGTAGAGAGTTTTACAAGAAGTTGGCGGTGTTTAGCGAGGAGGGAAGTAGGCTAAAGATCAACGTGCGGGGGAAGACCTTCGAGGTGACCCCCGATTTGATTGCCACTGTGATGGGATATGAGAGGCCTCGCCCTACTACCCCGGTCTACCCATTTAATGTTGAAGGGGTTAGGACTCTCGCCGACTATGTGAGGCTCACCTACGAGGACCCAACCACTTTCAAAGGAACAACTTTGGCCGGGTGCCTCCAGTACTCTATCGAGATGATGAACAAGGTGCTTCACTACAATCTAATGCCCCAGGGTTCGGAGAAGAGCCCGAATATTGAGAAGCTTGCCCTTCTCCTTGCATTCATGACGGGGAAAGCGATTAATGTGGCGTTGCTGATATGGGAGGAGATGAGGTAGTTCGCCAAGGTTGCAAGGCCGAAGGCGAATCTCCCCTTCGGGAGTCTTGTTACCCGTATGTGCGACCACTGCAAGGTGAAGTCCTACGCACATGATACACTACTGCCCCCAGAGACTGGTGCCATCGAAAAGTCTGGCAGTAGCAAGAGGGCAACCAGGACAAGGGGAGAGAGGCCTAGAGCGTCAGGACCGGAGCCACCTACAACAGGGCCATCCTCCTCGACACCTCCCACTTCTGCCACACCTCACACCATGTCGCAGTGTATGGATGCCCTGGAGTCAACCATGTACGGGTTGTTGATGATGGTGACGCAGCTATTTCAGCATATTTTCTCGGGCGAGCCCATCCCCGGTGGACCTCCACAGCCTCCAGCTGGACCATCGATCGTAGCTCCTATACCTTCTACGACTGTTGAGGTGGGAGAGTCCGACGACGACGATGAGGAAGAGGGGACTGAGTCTAAGGGTGAGACTGAGGAGGAGGATGCTTTTGATGAGGGCGATGATTAGGATGTCTTTTGTATTTTGTTTCTTTTGATTTTAGGATGTATAGTTAGGGTTAGTCTTGTCGGCCTAGTAGAAGTGTCTTTAGGTTTTGGGCCGTTTTGTTTTGAAACTCTAACCCATTGTAATGAAATTTTGTGAATGCTTAATGAGAAATACCACAGTTGTTTCATTTTATCCTTGCCCAAGTCTATTTCTTTAATTGCAATGTGATTTTTGCATTTTGAGTGTTTGAATATTTACTTGTATGAATGGATTTTGTTTTAGTTTATAGCTTGTGATTTGAAATGAAGTTTGCTAGGGACAAGCAAGGCTCAAGTTGGGAGGGGGGGGTGTGATTAGCACAAAATATTGCATATATTGTATGTGGTTATGCCCTTTTATACTTGTTTTTGTTGTGAAATTGGGGATAAATGCGGTTAATCTATGTTTTAATGAAATCTTGTGTGAATGTAGGTGAAGAATTGCAAATGGTTTGAGTTAAGCCTCCATTGAAGTGTTTGAAGTCAATGGAGATGAGGGGATAGCTTAAAGGAAGGATTGGAAGGTGAAGAAACGAAGAAAAAGACAAATTGGATGAAAACCTTCCAGAAGGTTTGGCTGTAAACCTTCCGGAAGGTTTGCACTTGGTTTGCCTATTCACTGCCAAAACCTTCTGGAAGGTTTTGCTGTCTGGACTGCTGTTTTAACTGTTCCTGCACAAACCTTCCGGAAGGTTTTGCCCAAAAATCCCAGACAGCCTACAACTCAAACTCTGCCACGTGGGGGTCCCACCTATGCTTCTCCCATTTGTCCCCTGACATCTCTTACACACATACAAGCCTCCCTTCACTTCAAGTTGGACTTTGGAGGCTCAAGCATTAATGAGGAAGAGAGAGAATAGGCAAGCCAGGAGAGTTGCTGGCTAGGCTTGTCCTAGCCTGCACAAACCATCAACTCAGTCTCCTATGGATGGGAAGCTTGTCACACCAGAGAAGACCTCAATGGATGAAAATGTAGGCATTCATTCTGATTTATTCAGCATTGTAGAGATATAGAGAGAGAAGCTCTAGGAGGAAGACATAGTTTTTAGTGAGAGAAGTTAGATTTTGGCATCTCTTTTACCCATTTTCACTTGTAATCTTCTTGAATACTCTTGTAAGCTTCATTTATTGTCTTTAATGTCATTTATTTCAAGTACATTGCAAGTTTACATACACCATTTAGATTCTACCATTGTTGTGTTGAGTTTTCTTAATTTCAAGCTTTTAAAATGGGTATTCAATGCACTACTTCATAGTTTAACTTTTCTTGCATTAAACTAAGTTCCAATCTTCATTTCTTCAGAATTTCTCTTCACTTGATTTATGTTCTTGCATTAAATATGAGTAGCAAAGCTTAAAGTTGGCTAATCCAAGGGATAATTCCTCTTGGGTATGCTAAATCAACTCTTTCTCATTCCTCCTCGTAGTCCACGACGGTTTGGTTTGACTAGGTTGAGTGTGGACGTGATTGTGAGTTCTTGATACACCGTAGACTTGTCACGGGGTATGCTTGAATCCTCACCTCCATTTTAGTCCCGTGCTTGGATTTATTCCGTCGTTCCAATTTTCCGAACATGAACCCTCAATGTGTATATGACTTATTGATTGGTGAAAAACGTTGTTGTTTCCAACCCCTAAACATCACCCTTTAACATGTGTATATGGCTTATGTGTGAAAGGGAGTGTCACTCTCCCTCGGGGTGATGCAAGAGATTAGGCAACAACGGATTGGTGGAAAATGGAATGAACAAAATGTGAAATAAAATGCGAGTGTGTGAACAAAAGTGCTCCCCAATCGCAAAGAGTCTTTTGTGTGTCGGTGTTTTACTTGGAAAAGTATTCCAAGGTCGTCTCCTCAGGGAAGGAAAGTTCAAGTTGTGTGAAGGTGATTTTGCAAAAGGTAAAGAAAGTGAAAAATCTTTTGTTTGAGTTTTGTGGTTGTGTTTGTGAATGGAAATGCAAGAAAACAATTGTTGGCTAATCAAAAAGGTTCACTCCAATGGGAATGCCAAGCCAACTCAAAGCCTTCCTCCAATAGAGCCTAGAAGTACGATTGATTCGTGGGAAGCTCGGGACTAAAATGGAGGTGAGGATTCAAGCATACCCCGTGACAATGCCTAAGGTGTATCAAGAACTCACAACCATGTCCTCACCCCAACCCAGTCAAACCGAGCCATCGTACTCTGAGAGGAGGAATGAAAATGAGTTGAAGTGGCACACCCAAGAGGAGTTCTCCCTTGAATTAATCAACTTAAAATCTAGTTATTCATGCATAAAAGAAAGACAAGCATAATGTAAATGAAAGACATTGTAGAGAGATGAAGATTTAAACTAAGTTAATGAAAGAAAACTTAACTACGAAGAGAAATATTCAATACCCATTTTAAAGCATGAAAATGAATCAAACTTGAACAACAATGGTGAAATCTAGAATATTCAACTAAACTTGCAAATCACTTGAAGTAAATGACATTAAAAGTAATTAATGAAGCTTACAAGAGTATTCAAGAAGATTACAAGTGAAAAGATGGAAGAAAATGCAAAAACATAAATTTCTTACACTATGGCACTATTCATTGTCTTCTTCATGGGATTTTCTAAGTTTAGGTAGCCACCAAAGAAATGCTTGTCAATTGTTGAATATAATGGAGTGTTTGCCTTCAAATTTCGTGCATGGTGGTCCCCCCCAAGGTATGTGCAGGCCTCCCATCAATGGGCGACTGAATGGATGGGTCTTGACAGGCAAGACAAGCTTCACCTGCAACCCACATGGCAGCCCCCTTCTCTCTCTCTCTTCCATTAATGCCCAAGCCTTCAAAGTCCTCATCTTGTGTAAGAGAGACATGTAGATGTGTAAGAGAATGATGGGGAACAAGTGGGAGAATCAATGGTGGGACCACCAAGCAAGTGGAGAAGAGTTTGCAGGTGTTCTGGGCTATTCTGGGAGCGTACCAGTACTGTGTACTGGTACTCTAAACCTTCTGGAGTTCGAACTACCGGTACGCAGTTCCGGAACGGTACCATACCGGTACTGTGTACCGGTACTGTTTTCTATTCTGGACCACTTTCATAGAATCGACATAACTTTTGATCCAGATGTTGGATTGAGCTGAAATTTTGACACAATACAGAAGACATCCAGATCTACAACTTTCATGTTTTGAACTTTTTCAGATTCGAAGCGGATCATGGTAAAAATGGAGGAATACCGAGGCTCTGTTTCTAGATGGTGTGGCTGCTGGTGCTTTTGTTCCCAAACACCAATACCTCCTTGATTTCTTCACTTTTAAGCCTCCAAATCTTCATGTAATGTGTTCATGCCCTCACCACACATCCATCATAGTTGCAAGGTCCTAAAATCAATCATTTAAGCTATAAAAACTTGCAACATTGAAAATTCAACATTATTCATAAAATTGGCTAACACTAAGTACTTATATGCAAAAGTTGAGTTAAAATGAATGTAATGAGGCCTTCAAATATACAATATTTTGTGCTCATCACTTATGTGTGTGGGTAAGTGTCACTTTCACTCGGGTTCGATGCAAGAAATGAGAAAACGGGTGTGAATGAACAAAATGTGTGTGTGTTTATGAACAAAAGTGCTCCCCAAGCGCAGAGAGACTTTAGAGTGTCATGTTTTACTTGGAATGGTATTCCAAGGTCGTCTCCTAAGGGAAGGAAGGTGAATTGTTTTGAATGTGATTTTGGTGAAAAGGGAAAAGTGTAAAATCTTTTGAGTTTGAGTTTCGATGAGTTGTGTTCTTGATGAAAATGAAATGGAAAAAGTGTTGGCTAATCCAAAGAGGTCATTCCAATGGGAATGCCAAATCAACTCAAGACCTTCCTCCAATGGTGCCTAGATGTTTGATTGATTCGTAGGAAGCCAGAGACTAAAATGGAGGTGAGGATTCAAGCATACCCTGTGACAAGTCTATGGTGTATCAAGAACTAACAACCACGTCTACACTCTACCTAGTTAAACCAAATCATCGTACACTACGAGGAGGAATGAAAACGAGTTGATTTAGCATACCCAAGAGGAATTTTCCCTTGGATTAGGCAACTTAAAGCTTAGCTACTCATACTTAATGCAAGAACATAAATGAAGTAAAGAGACATTGTAAAGAAATGGAGATTGGAACTTAAATTAATGCAAGAAAAGTTAACTAAGAAGAAATGCATTGAATACCCATTTTAACACTTGAAATGAAGAAAACCTACTACCAGAATGGTAGAATCTAAATGGTGTATTTAAACTTGCAATGTACTTGAAATAAATGACATTACATACAACAAATGAAGCTTACAAGACTCTTACAAAAGATTACAAGTGAAATGGATGGAAGAAATGTAAAAATCTAAGCTTTCTCTCTCTAAACTATCTCTTCTTCCTTAGAGCTTCTCTCCATATCTCTACAATGCTGAATAATACTCAATGGAACTTGCAAATTCATCCATGGAGGTCCCCCTAGGCATGTGATAGCCCTCCCATCTATAGGAGGCTGAAGTGATGGCTTTGGGTAGGCTAGGACAGCCTACCCAATAACTCCCAGGCTTTCTCTCTTCTCTCTCTTGCTCATTAATGCTTGAGCCTTCAAAGTCCAAGGCTAGGGTTGAGGAGGCATGTATGTGTGTAAGGGGTGTCAGAGAATAAGTGGGAGACCTATAGGTGGGACCCCCATATGGCAGAGCTTGAGTTGCAGAATCTGGCGTTGTTCAACAAAACCTATCGGTAGGTCGATGGCCAAACCTACCGGTAGGTTTTACTCCAGTAACCAAAACCTTTCGGTAGTTTTCCGGTAGAACTCACTCCAGTAGCCAAAACCTACTGGTAGTTGTATGATAGACCTACCGATAGATTTTAACTTGTTTTGCTCAATTCTTGGTTCTTTTACCTTCCAAGCCATCGTCAACCCTCCCCCTCATCTCCATTGACCTTAAGCACCATGATAGGGCCCTAACATGCACCATTTAAGCTCTTTTACCTACAAACATGCCGAAACTCAATTAATAGCTTGAAACATTGCAATTCCTCTCATTTTTACCATAAAAGCAAGCATAAAAGGGGTTCAATTGTACACATGATATGCAATATTTCGTGCTAATCACACCCCCCAACTTGAGCTTTGCTAGTCCCTAGCAAAGTTTACTTTCAAACCAACGAGTATGAAACTTCAACAATTCATTTACACAAGTAATTCATCAAACATTCAAAATACAAAAATCACAATGCAATTAAAGAAATGAACTTGGGCAAGATGAAACAACAATTGTGGTATTTCATTAATTACTTTCAGAAGTTGAGTACATGGAGTTAGAATTCAAAAAGAGACAAAACGGCCTAAAATTCCCAAGATTCTTCTAATAGGCCAATAATTCCACTCCTAGCTATGTACAACCCAAAATAAAAAAGGACAAAAACAAGAGTATCCTACTCATCATCCCCATCATCCTCAGCCTCATCGTCATCAGTATCCTCCTGATCGCCCTCATCCTCACTCTCTTCCTCCTAGTCTTCGTCGTCTGAATCTCCCACCTCAACAACAGTGGAAGCTGAAGGGGCGGAGGTGGAAGGTCTGGTAACCGGAGGTGGAGGTCCACTAGGGATCAGCTCGCCAGGAAATGTGTGCTGGAATAGCCTGGTCATCATCGCCGATATCCCCTGCACTGTCTCCTCCAACACATCAAGGCACTGAGATACTGTGCGTACAAGGGCAGAAGTGGACAGCCCAGGAGTAGACTGCCCCGTAGAGGATGGTCCTGCAACTAATGACTCCAGTCTCGGAACCCTAACCCGCTCACCCCGACTCATAGCTGACCTCTTGCTACTGCTTGCCTTCCCTATGGCTCCGATCTCGAGATGAGTCATCACGTCGGAGACATATCCCTTGACCTTGAAATGGTCGCACATCTGGGTGACTAGATTGCCAAATGGAAGGTTCGCCTTCGGCTATCTAGCCTGGTTGAATTCCTTTATCACCTCCCATGTTAAGAGCACTGTGTCCAAAGCCTTCCCAGACATCACCGCATCCAAGAGAGCAAGCTTTTCCACGTTTGGGCTCTTCTCGGCTCCCCTTGGGAGCAAGTTGTAATGCAAAACTTTATTCATTATCCTGTACGCATGCTTGAGGCCCCCGACTTGGATCGTTCCCCTAAATTGAGTCGAGTCCTCGTACATCGAACCCACATACCCCGGGATGGTCTTGACCCCAGGAATGTTGTGTGGATACACCGGGGTATTGGGAGGTGGCCTCTCGTACTTCATTAGGGTGGCAATCACGGCTGGGGTCACATCAAAAGTTTTGCCCCTAACATTAGTTCTCAAAATCCCCGCGTCCTCATCCACCACCTTCAATTTTTGGTAAAACTCCCGGCATAGCACCAAATTGAACCCATTCACGGGCTCAAACCAGATTCCAACCCCCTGGGCCTCAATGATCCTCACAACCTCGTTGTTTGGGCCCAGGGAGATCCTATTGACGAATCTCTCACAAGTAACATTCGTTTCCTCGATGCTTTGGTAGTGCACATCGTTCCTATCCTTCTTCCTTCGTTCTCCCTGGTCTCCACTCAACCCCTCTCCGCTTCTCTTGCGGGCACTAGCACCTGCGGGCTGTGGAGAACTTGGCCCGGTGCGCTTGGTGCGGGCCATGCAAAGCAACAGTGCCCCACACACCAATAGTGATAAAAAGGCCATCAACAACCCCTCAATTGGGTCCACAACGCCAATGATGATCTTCTCTGTGCGAGCCATTGCAAAGATTTTGGAGCTTTTTTGAAAAGATTTAAAGAGATTAGGGTTTGAGCTAAAACTCGGCAAACCTAGGGTTTAGGTGATGATATCCACAAATTTTCAATACAATCCACTCAATCAACAGCCCTAGGAGTGAGAAATTAGAGATTAAGGTAATGGGTGAGGGATTTTTAGGCTTAGAGGTGCTTGGAGGGAGAGAGAAGTGTATGAGGGTTTGTGCTTTGGGAAGATAATGAATAGTTCTCCCCAAAAAATCTGGTTAAAACCCTTAATTTTGGCATTCTGGGCAAAATCTATCGGTAGGTCGATGCCAAACCTACCGGTAGGTTTTACTCTAGTGAGCAAAAACTACTGGTAGTTTTCCGGTAGGTTCAGGACTAGTGTGCAAAACCTACCGGTAGTTTTATGTACAAACCTACCGGTAGGTTTTCACTTATTTGCAAAAAAACATGTGCTCTCCAATTCAATTCCTCTCCACTTCATTTCAATTCCTACACATTCTAGCACTCTATTTATGACCTCTACTCCACCAAAACATGTGCTACACTTGTAAACCACAATTTAAACCATCATGCCCCAAGTCATTACAGAAATTGCAATATGATTTTGATGAGAGCAAAATATTGCATATTTGATGGCCTCATTATATGCATTTTAACTCAACTTTTGCATTTAAGTACTTAGTGTTAGCCAAAGTTGTGAATAATGTTGATATTTTGATGTTGCATGTTTTGATAGCTTAAATGATGGATTTTAGGACTTTGCAACTATGTTGGATGTGAGGTGAAGTGGTGGACTCATGAAATGAGGATTGAGAGGCTTGGAAGGCCTCCTACACTCAAGTGGAAGACTAAAAAGGCCAATGCATTAAAGGAGGAATGGGGGGAAGTGGGCTGCCCAGGCTATGATCTCCTAGCCTGTCAAAGCCATCCATTCAGCCCTCTCTTGAGGGGAGCTCGTTCACACAGCTAGGGGGGAGCCTCTTGGACGTTTTGGCAAGTTTCCACACTGAATATATTCAACATTCAACACACAATGTAGTGGAGTTGGCTACCTAAGCTAGGAGTAGTTTTAGTGAGGAAGATGATGAATAGTGTACAAGTTTAGATTTTTGCATTTTCTTCACCCATTTCTCTTGTAATCTTCAGTAATACTTTTGTAAGCTTCCTTTATTTACTTTGAATGTCATTTACTTCAAGTGCATTGCAAGTTTAGTTATGCTTTCTTGATTCTACCATTGTTGTTTTTGAGTTTTGCATTTCAAGTTCTTAAATGGGTATTGAATGTTTATTTTCATAGTTTAACTTTTCTTGCATTAATCTAAGTTTCATGCTTAATCTTTACTTTATGTATGCCTTGTCTTTCATTATGAGTAGCTAAATCCCAAGTTGGCAAAGCCAAGGGGAACCTCTTTTCGGGTATACCATTTCAACCCACTCCCCTCCTTTCTCTCATAGCTCAATGGTTCGGTTTGACTGAGTTGAAGGAGGATAAGCTGATGAGTCTTTGATATTCCATAGGCCTAGCCATGGTTTATGCTTAGATCCTCATTTGTCTCGTCCCCGGCTTCTCACGAATCAATCGTTCATTCATACTATATTGAGGGAGGGATTCGAGTTGAGATGGTATGCTTATTGGAGTGACCTCTTGGAATTGCCAACATTTGTTTCTCATTTCATTCACAAACACAACCACAAAACTCAAACAAAAGATTTTACACTTTCTTTACCTTTTGCAAAATCACCTTCACACACTCGAACCTTCCTTCCCTGAGGAGACGACCTTGGAATACTTTTCCAAGTAAAACACCGACTAACGAAAGACTCCTTGCGATTGGGGAGCACTTTTGTTCACAAGCATTCTCCATTTCACATATATTTTGTTCATCCATTTCCCACCATTTGTTCGTTGTTGCCTAATCTTTTGCATTACCCCGAGGGAGAGTGACACTCCCCCATCCATATAAGTCATATACAATACACACATTGAGGGTGAGGGTGATGTTTAGGGGTTAGGGAATACAACACGGTTTTCATTCAATCATTTTTGGCGCCGTTGCCGGGGAAGGTAAAGCGTCGAGTTCGAGGGTGATTTTGGGACGGCATAAGGTAAGTCTTGTGATTTTCATCACGGGCCAAGGTATGTCGTCTAACTTGTAAATATTTTGTTTTATATAATGTCTTATAATTTTTATGAAAATGTATATAATGCCCCATATTATGAAAATGTGTGTGAAATTTGTGATGACTATGGGCACATTACTAGTGAGTGCCCAAGAATGGCCTCTTATTTTGAAAACGTATGCAAGATTTGTGGTGAGTATGGACACATCACTAGTGAGTGCCCAATAAATGCCCCTTATTTTGAATACGTTTGCGAAATTTGTGGTGAGAATGGACACCTCACTAGTGAATGCCCATTAAATGATCCGGTTCAAGACTTTGCATGCGAAAACTTCTACCCCAACCATTATGTTTCACCGAGTTATCCGAGTTATGGTTGGGAGAATGAACCGTATAATTTTCCATCCAATCTCACACCACCAAATGAATTTTGCCAATATCCAACGTATGAGGACTTAACCGAACAAGCATTGGAAAATACTTTTTGCGAGTTTATGCAATGTCAATTGGAATTCAATGCCCAATTAGGCGAGTTTATGCAAAGTCAAATGGAATTCAATGCCCAAGTAGCCCAACAACTTTCTGAAATTGGCGATCAACTTAATACATTGACTAATGCTATAATTATGCATGATGAACAAAATTTTGAGCATAGTCAATGTATTGAGGATGATCACCCCAATGAAATGCATATTGATGTTGAATCTCCCACCACTCTTGATTGTGAAAAGTTTGATGAAGTTATTATCTTACATGAGGCTAATGAGCCCAATGTCATTTTGCCATCTAAGAGTGGTGTTGAGATTCACATTTTTCAATTTGGGGAGGGCATTGAAATGGAGTTGAGTGGAGAAACTTTTAAAGACAAATTGCATACTCCATTGTTGGTATTGCATAAACTCGCATACATCTTGGTTCGGTTGAGATTTTTGAATTATTATCCCTTGTATGGTTGGATAGATTGGATAGAAAGGGCATTGATGCAACAAAAAAAATTTAAAATCAAGAAAATCTATGGGCGCAAGGTCATATCCGAATTGAAGCTGGATTGACAAGAGCCCTCTTTGTTTGTTTTAATGTACATAGTAGTTAGCCCTCTTTGTTTTTATTTTCGTGTATATATGTGTGATTCAAGTTTTTTATAGGTTATATGTCTTAGAAAGGGTGTTAAAATGTTTTGGAGTTGAGGAGATTTGGTTTGGTTGAGAATTTTTTTTTTTTTAAAAGCAATGGAATGGTTTTGCAGCAAAAGGCAATACCTTCCGGAAGGTTTCATCGACCTTCCGGAAGGTTTTATTCCAGTGAGCAACACCTTCCGGAAGGTTTCATTGACCTTCCGGAAGGTTTTGCCTACTGGAATTTTTTGCCTCAGGTGATAAGCAAAACCTTCCGGAAGGTTTTGTCTACTGGAATGAACCTTCCGGAAGGTTTTACCTGTTTTCTTCATTCAACTGTTCCTGCTCAAACCTTCCGGAAGGTTTCTGTACACCTTCCGGAAGGTTTTGCCCAAAATGCTAAAAATGTGGGTTTATGTTGAAATTTTTGAAAAACCTTTTACATTTTCCCCAAACCTCAAGCTCCCAAGCTTTCTCCTCTCCTTCCACTCTATTTCAACACACTTCCTTAATGTGTATAAAAAAAAAAAAAAAACGAGAAAAAGTAAAAGAAAAGGGGTGTATCTTATTTTTCACTTACTTTCATTTTTCTCATTGCATGATTCTTTGTGCATTGAGGACAATGCATAGTTCAAGTTGGGGGGTGAGGTGCACCATTTTACATGTTCCACCACTTTGTGTATAGAATAAGTTGGAAATGTGAAAATTTTGAAAAATTTTGGACAATTTTTGTGAAAAATAGTGAATATTGAACTATATTCCTCTATCCTAATTGTTATGGGATTTGTGAATTGCTTGATCTTCATTTTGAACTTTGAATACATGAGCACATTATAGAAGTTTATCCTATGCTTGAGTATCATATATGTGTTTTCTTTCAAACTCAACCATTGTGCACCTTGAATGTGTAATTTGGACAATTTACGGATTGAGTTCACATTTGAGTGCTGGACATGAATAGTGGAGATGAGTAAGAACCCATGTGAGCTTTAATGCCAATCCTTATTTGGAGAGAACTTACATTTACTCAAGGAACAATTTTTCAAATTCCAAATTTGTTCAATAATCTCATTATGTTTGTTTTGGTTAGGTGCATTTGGGTAGTTAATTGACTTTGTCTTGAAATGCAATGCTCCCCTATGCCTATCTAGAAATGATCTTAGGCCATCTTTGATTTGCTTTGAGCCTTAGCCTTTTTCTTGTGAAAAATTTATCCCTAGTGCCATGGTTGAGCCTAATTGAATTCGTTTCTATGCCATACATTTGACCAAGCCAATGAAAATGATAAATATCTACCTTACCTTGGTTGTTCCTAGAGCTAAGTATGAGTAATCATAAAAGAGAAGGAAGTATGGTGTGGAAACTCAAACAAAAAGGATGAATGATGTTGGAACTCAAAGAGTTCAAACGGAAAAGAATGATAAAATACAAGAGAATGAGAAAAATGGGTGAAAGAAGAAAAAAAAAGAAAAGAATGATAAGGAAAAGAAAAGAAACAAAGAATTGGTGATGGTGTGAGAATCAAAATCCCATGAAAAGGGAAGTGTTTGTCCAAGATTTAAAGTCTCTCACTCGGAACAACCCTCTTTGTTATCCTATATCCTTCATTTCACTTACCTCATTACCACCCCAAGGCCCCATTATAACCCTTGAAAGTCCTAAATGATCTAGAGAAGCATGGGGAAGGCACACTTTTAAAGAAAAAGTAAAGTTAGTTTTGCTATCTAATGCCCTAGCATTCCTTTCATGAGATTATGCCAAGGTTGTTTCATTTGTATACATGTGCTTCATTTTTGGATTATATGTGAGCACTTTGTTTTGAGCACAAGATTCTATCTCACATATACACATGGAGAGCATGCTAGGATAATCATGACTGATTCATTGTTGAGAGAACACCCTTGGTGAGTTTTTGCATCGAAGCTTAATTTGGATAGCCAAAGTGAATGTGAACTCCATTGTGTAAATGCTTAAATTACATGTTCATTTCACACACACACGAGTTTTGAAAGAAAATGTGTAGGTGAATACTCTAGAATAGCATTTAAAGCTATGATGTGCCTCATGTGTGCTTAGTTCGGGTGTTTAGAGTAAGTTGTTTTGACATCCCAGTGCTAATTAAGATAAGGGAATATATTTTAAATATTGGATATTAGCAAAAGAAGTTTGTAGGTACCTTCACTGGAAACCTTCACGAGACAAAACTAGTCCACTAGGGATCATCTAGGGGTTTAAAGGCTTATTGCATATGCTAAATGCAATTTCAGAATTAGTATAGGTTTATTTTTTGTTAGCTTGCTTTTACATTTTGTTTGCTAGGGACTAGCAAAGCTTAAGTTGGGGGGTGTGATGAGAGCAAAATATTGCATATTTGATGGCCTCATTATATGCATTTTAACTCAACTTTTGCATTTAAGTACTTAGTGTTAGCCAAAGTTGTGAATAATGTTGATATTTTGATGTTGCATGTTTTCATAGCTTAAATGATGGATTTTAGGACTTTGCAACTATGTTGGATGTGAGGTGAAGTGGTGGACTCATGAAATGAGGATTGAGAGGCTTGGAAGGCCTCCTACACTCAAGTGGAAGACTAAAAAGGCCAATGCATTAAAGGAGGAATGGGGGGAAGTGGGCTGCCCAGGCTATGATCTCCTAGCCTGTCAAAGCCATCCATTCAGCCCTCTCTTGAGGGGAGCTCGTTCACACAGCTAGGGGGGAGCCTCTTGGACGTTTTGGCAAGTCTCCACACTGAATATATTCAACATTCAACACACAATGTAGTGGAGTTGGCTACCTAAGCTAGGAGTAGTTTTAGTGAGGAAGATGATGAATAGTGTACAAGTTTAGATTTTTGCATTTTCTTCACCCATTTCTCTTGTAATCTTCAGTAATACTTTTGTAAGCTTCCTTTATTTACTTTAAATGTCATTTACTTCAAGTGCATTGCAAGTTTAGTTATGCTTTCTTGATTCTACCATTGTTGTTTTTGAGTTTTGCATTTCAAGTTCTTAAATGGGTATTGAATGTTTATTTTCATAGTTTAACTTTTCTTGCATTAATCTAAGTTTCATGCTTAATCTTTACTTTATGTATGCCTTGTCTTTCATTATGAGTAGCTAAATCCCAAGTTGGCAAAGCCAAGGGGAACCTCTTTTCGGGTATACCATTTCAACCCACTCCCCTCCTTTCTCTCATAGCTCAATGGTTCGGTTTGACTGAGTTGAAGGAGGATAAGCTGATGAGTCTTTGATATTCCATAGGCCTAGCCATGGTTTATGCTTAGATCCTCATTTGTCTCGTCCCCGGCTTCTCACGAATCAATCGTTCATTCATACTATATTGAGGGAGGGATTCGAGTTGAGATGGTATGCTTATTGGAGTGACCTCTTGGAATTGCCAACATTTGTTTCTCATTTCATTCACAAACACAACCACAAAACTCAAACAAAAGATTTTACACTTTCTTTACATTTTGCAAAATCACCTTCACACACTCGAACCTTCCTTCCCTGAGGAGACGACCTTGGAATACTTTTCCAAGTAAAACACCGACTAACGAAAGACTCCTTGCGATTGGGGAGCACTTTTGTTCACACGCATTCTCCATTTCACATATATTTTGTTCATCCATTTCCCACCATTTGTTCGTTGTTGCCTAATCTTTTGCATTACCCCGAGGGAGAGTGACACTCCCCCATCCATATAAGTCATATACAATACACACATTGAGGGTGAGGGTGATGTTTAGGGGTTAGGGAATACAACACGGTTTTCATTCAATCATTTTTGATTTAAAATTTTGATGCTTTCAAAACACAAGGTATATATTTCTACATTTAACTACCAAAATGAACACCCAAAATGTAAGACACATATTCAAATAACAAGGGCATTCCTAATTCCTACCAAATATCGAGGTTGAGCAATATTCCCCCATCCCGCAAGCATAGGGCTACCTAACACATCGTTCAAATACCCAAACCAAGTACACATGAGCATCACTATGGCTTTAAATGCTAGTCTAGAGTATGCACCTACACATTCATTTTCAAACTCATGTGTGTGTGAAATGGACATGTAATTTAAGCATTTACACAACGGAATTCACATTCACTTTGGCTATCCAAATTAAGCTTCAATTCAACCTCACCAAGGGTGTCTCTCAACAATGAATCATATTTTAGTTATCCTGACATGCTCTTCATGTGTATATGTGAGATAGAATCTTGTGCGCAATACGAAGTATGCTCACATATAATTCAAAAATGAAGTTCATGCATAAAAATGAAACAACCTTGGCATAATCTCATGAAAAGAATGTTAGGGCATTAGATAACAAACCAACTTCTCTTTCTCTTTAAAAGTATGCATCTCCCCGCTTCTCTAGAGCATTTAGGACTTTCACGGGTTATAATGTGGCATTGGGGTGATATTTGAGGCAAATGAAATGAAAGATATAGGATAACAAAGAGGGTTGTTCCGAGTGAATGACTTTTATTTCAAAAACATCTCCCTTTTCATGGGATTTTCAGTCTAACACCATCACCACACTCTTTGTTTCTTTTCTTTCTTGTCCTTAACATTTTTCTTTTCTTTTTGATCATTCTTTCTTCCTTCACCCCATTTTTCTCCTTTTCTTGGATTTTTTTCATTCTTTTCCATTCAACTTTTGAATTCAATTTCATTTATCCCTTTGGTTAAGTTTCTGCAGCACAATTCCTTCTCTTTTATGCTCACTCATTTTAAGCTCTAGGAACAACCAAGGTGAGGTCGCTTTTTATCTTTTTGCACTGGCTTGGTCAAATGTGTGGCATGAAAATGAATTTACAATTAAGGCTCAATCACGGCACTAGGGATACAATTTTCCAAGAAAAAGGCTAAGGCTTAAAGCAAAACAAAGATGGCCTAAGATCATTTCTAGATAGGCATGGGAGAGCATTGTACATATCAATAAAAAGTCAATCAACTACCCAAATGCACCTAACCAAAACAAACATAATGAGATTATTGAACACATTTGGAATTTGAAAAATTGTTCCTTGAGTAAATATAAGTTCACTCCAACAAGTATTGACACTAAAGCTCTTATGGGTTCTAACTCATCTCTATTATTCATGTCAAGTACTAAAATGTGAACTCAATCCGTAAATTGGCGAAATTACACATTCAAGGTGTACATATTGGTGAGTTCAAAAGCAAACATATGTGTGATACTCAAGCATAGGATGAACTTCTATAATATGCTCATGTATTCAAAATTCAACACATGGATCAACATATCAACAACCTATATCACTCTTAATAAGGGAATACAGATCAACATTCAGATATTTTCACAAAAAAATTTCAAAATTTTCATATAATTTGCAACTATTGTAACAAAAATTTGCATGATATGTGAAAGGTGAATTTTCACCACAAAAATTGGTATTATCAACAAAAATTTTCACAAACATTGGTGTATTGTACAAATGGTGCACCTCACCCCCCAACTTGGTTCATGTATTGTCCTCAATGCAACAAAAAAGATATGATATGTGCTTGGTGAAAACCGTTGTAGTTCCTAACCTCCTAATATCATCTTTCAATGTGTATATGGTGTATGTGTGAAGGGAGTGTCACTCTCCCTCGGAATGATGTGGGAGATAGGGCAACAGAATGGTGGTAATGAAAATGTATGAAATGGAATGTACGAAATGAACAAAAGTGCTCCCCAAGCGCAAGGAATCTTTTGCTTGTCGTGTTTTACTTGGAATGAGTATTCCAAGGTCGTCTCCTCAGAGAAGGAAAGGTCAAGTTGTGTGAAAGTGATTTTGGTGAACAAAAGGGAAAAGTGTAAAATCTTTTGTTTGAGTTTTGTGAGTGAAGTTTTGAATGAAAATGAAATGAAAACAAGTGTTGGCTAATCCAAAGAGTTCACTCCAATGAGGATGTCAATCCAACTCAAAGCCTTCCTCCAATGATGCATAGATGAACGATTGATTCGTGGGAAGCTAGGGACGAAATGGAGGTGAGGATCCAAGCATAACTCGTGACCAGGCCTACGGGATATCAAAGACTCACAACCGTATCCACTCTCAACCCAGTCAACCCAAACCACCGTACACCGAGTGGAGGAAAAAAGAAGAGTTGAAATGGAATCCTCACGGGGAGGTCTCCCTTGGACTAACCAACTAAAACTCTAGCTACTCATGGTAAAAGGAAAGACATGCATAATGTTAAGAGACATGTAGAAGAAATGAAGATTAAAACTTAACTCAAAGCAAGAAATCTTAAGCTATGAAGAAAAATATTCAATACCCAATTTAAAACTTGAAATGAAGAAAACTTAAATACAACAATGGTAAAATCTAGAACATGTAACTAAACTTGCAAAACATTAGAAATAAATGACATTAAAGACAATAAATGAAGCTTACAAGTGAAAATGGGTGAAGACAATGCAAAAATCTAACTATTCATCATCTTCTTCACCAAAACTACTCCTAAGCTTAGGTAGCCACCACCCTTCAAAGCTTGTGTGAATGATGAATATATGGAGTGTAGAGACTTCAAATTTTCGTCCATGAGGCTCCCTTAGCTTGTGTGTCCAGGCTTCCCATCAATGGGAAGAGATTTGATGACTTGGACAGGGTAGGAGTAGCCTACCCAGCAACTCCCCAGGTAGCCCCCATCTCTCCCATCCTCCTTAATGCCCTTGCCTCCAAAGTCTTGAAATTGTGTAAGGATGGCATGGTTATGTGTAGAATATGTCAGGGTAGGCGTGGGAGAAGTGTAGGTGGGCCCCCCAAGAAGTTGGAGAAGACTTACAGGAGTTCTGGGCATTTTGGGCTGTTTCAGAAGAGCGTACCAGTACCCCGAACTCCAGTAGGAAAATCGTACCGGTACGACGTACCGGTACCCTTCTGCTCCAGACTAGTTTTTGTAGAATTGTCATAACTTTTGATCCAATCATCCGATTGAGCTGAAATTTTGACACAATATAGAAGAAATCCAGATCTACAACTTTTATGTTTTTCACCTTTTCAGATTCGAAGTGGATCATGGTCGAAAATGAGAAAAATAGCGGTACTATGTCAAAACTTTGGGAAACCAGTGGGCTAAACCTTCCATATTTCATTTTTCTTGGTTTCTTCACCTTTAATCCTCCAAATCCTCATTGAATGTGTCCATATCTTCACCACTCATTCATCCCTAGTTGCAAGGTTATAAAATTCATCATTTACGCTATAATTACCTGCAACATCGAAAATTCAACATTATTCATAATTTCAGCTAACTCTAAGTACTTAAATACAAAGTTGAGTTAAAATGCATGTAATGAGGCCATGAAATATGCAATATTTTGTGCTCATCAATATGCAATGAAGGACTGTGAAAAAATGAGTAGGGTTAGAGAACACCTCACACTTGAGCTTTGACAAAAACACCAATACTTGTAACTAAGAAAGACCACACTATACGCAAATTTAAAATAAGTAAACATAAACAGATAAAGTAAGTAAAAATGATTGTACACTAAAGATCATATGAACAATTATTACTCCAAGAAGTCTGGGTAGACCGGATCCATCAAATCTTCCTCCACTCCTTATCCTTCAAAACCCTCAAAAAATGGCTTAAGTATTTGGACATTGACCTTGAATGCCTTGCCATCTTCGAGGTTTGTGACTTCCACAGCTCTATTGGGGTAGGCCACATTGACAAGATAGGGGCCATCCCAACGAGGTCGGAGTTTCCCTTGAAAGATCGAGAGATGAGAATTGTATGAGAGCACTTTTTGTCCGGGCTCAAATGATTTCCTTACAATGGATTTATCATGAAAGATCTTAGCCCTCTCTTTTGAAATTTAAGAGCTCTCATACGTATCTCTTCCAATTTATTCATTTCAAGCTTCCTATTTTCTCCGGCCATTCTCATGTTGAAGTTCAAGGTTTTTATGGCCCAATAGGCTTTGTGATCCATCTCAACTGGCAAATGGCAAGCCTTGGCATAGACTAGCCTATAGGGTGACATGCCTAGAATAGTTTTGTAAGTAGTGCAGTAAGCCCATAGGGCATCGGTCAATCGAAATGACCAATCTTTCTTATTAGGGTTCACCATTTTCTCTAGGATGTTCTTGATTTCTCTATTGGTCAACTCAACTTGACCATTGGTTTGTGGGTGATATGCGGTGGACACCTTGTGTGTGACGCCATATTTATGCATCAAAGATGCAAATGGTCTATTACAAGAATGCGATCCATCATCGCTTATCATTGCACGAGGCATACCAAACCTCGAAAAAATATTCTCCTTGAGAAACTTGACCACGACCTGCTGGTCATTGGTCTTGGTCGGGACAGCCTCCACCCACTTGGATACGTAGTCCACTGCCAACAATATGTATAGGTAGCCAAAAGACACAAAGAAGGGACCCATGAAGTCGATGCCCCAACAAACAAATATCTCAATAACAAGTACAAGGGAGAGGGGCATCATGTTCTTTCGGGTCACACTACCCAATCTTTGTCACCTATCCCATTCCTTACAAAATGAAACACAGTCTTTGTTTAATGAGGGCCAATAAAAACCTGATTTTAAGATCTTTGCCGAGGTCTTCTTTGAAGAGAAATGGCCATCACATGCTTCCGAGTGGCAAAATGCAAGGACATCCCGTTGTTCATTTTCTGGTACGCATCTCCTCATGACTTGGTCAGGGAAGTACTAATTAGCACAAAAACATTACATATATTGTATGCTAATATGCCCTTTTATACTTGCCTTTGTCGTGAAATTGGGGAGAAATGCATTTAATCCTCTATTTGATGGAGTTTTGTGTAAATGCAGGTAAAAAGAAATAAATGGTCTGAGTTAGGCTCCCATTGAAGTGTGTGAAGTCAATGAAGATGAGGGGATGACTTAAAGGAAGGTTTGGAGGGTGAAGAAACCAAGAAAAATGCAGTTTGGATGAAAACCTTCTAGAAGGTTTTGCCTTAGTCTGCCTATTCACTGCCAAAACCTTCCGGAAGGTTTTGTCTACTGGAATGAACCTTCCGAAAGGTTTGAAAAACCTTCCGGAAGGTTCTGCTTAATGGTTTTCCATTTTAACTGTTCCTGCACAAACCTTCCGGAAGGTTTTGCCCAGATTGCCCAGACAGCCTGCAACTCAAGCTCTGCCATTTGGGGGTCCCAGCTACACTTCTCCCACTTGTCCCCTGACACCCCTTACACATCCACAGGCCTCCCACCACCCATGCTTGGACTTTGAAGGCTTGGGCATTTATGAGGAGGAGAGAGAAGAGGAAGAGCTGGGAGATGCAGGCTAGGCTTGTCCTAGCCTGCCCAATGCATCCAATCAGCCCCTTTTTGGTGTAAGGCTTGTCATACACCTATGGAGCTCTCTATGGACGAAAATGTATCAATTCATTATGTAATTATCATTTTGTATTGCATTGGAGAGGGTGGAGTTCTAGGTAGAAGACATAGTTAGAAAGAGAAAGCTTGGATTTTTACATGCTCTTCCATCCATTTCATTTGTAGTTCTTGTAAGACTGATGTAAACTTCATTTAATGTCTTTAATGTCATTTATTACAAGTACATTGCAAGTTTAGTTCTCCATTTTGGTTTTCACCATTGTTGTAGGTAGTTTTTGTTCATTTCAAGTTTTAAAAAGGGTATTGAATGTTTAAATTCCTAGTTTAAGTTTCCTTGCATTAAAATAAGTTTCAATCTTCATTTCTTTGCAATGTCTCTTCATTTCATCTATGTTCTTGCATTAAAGATGAGTAGCTAAAAATTTAAGTTGGCTAATCCAAGGGAGAACTCCTATTGGGTATGCCATTTCAACTCATTTTCATTCCTCCTCGTAGTGTACGTTGAATCGGTTTGACTGGGTTGAGTGCGGACGTGTTTGTGAGTTTTTGATATCTCACAGACTTGTCATGGGTTATGCTTGGATCCTCACCTCCATCCTAGTCCCTCGCTTCCCACGAATCAATCGAACATCTAGACATCATTGGGGGAAGGTCTCGAGTTGAGTTGGCATTCCCATTGTAATGACCCCTTCGAATTAGCCAACACTTGTTCCATTTCAATTTCATCAAGATACAACCACAAACCAAACTCAAACAACAAAATATTTTTACACTTTTTCCTTTTTCACCAAAATCACCTTCAATACGATTCACCTCCTTCCTTGATGAGACGGCCTTGGAATACGATTTCCAAGTAAAACACGACACTCGAAAGTCTCCCTCCGCTTGGGGAGCACATTTGTTCACACACACACATTTCATTCCCACCATTCCACACACATCCGTTTCCCCATCTCTTGCATTGAACCCGAGTGAGAGTGACACTCACCCACACACATAAGCCACATATATACATTGAGGGTTCATGTTCGGAGTTTAGGGAATACAACGGAAAAATTCAAGCATTTTTTGGCGCCATTTGCCGGGGAAGGCAAAACGTTGAATCAAGAAGGTGATTTTCAGATAACGGAAGTAAGTCCCGTGAATTCTCAACATGGGCTGAGTTACGTCGCTCCTCGTACATACTTTTGTTTACTTGCTTTTATTGTAGATATTATTTTGTATGTGGGGACGGGACGACCATAATCGATTGGTTAGACAACCCTTAGGCCCCAACATGAATTTGACCAAGACCCACCCGAGGATGTCGGTGACAACTTTGAGGAGTTGGGTGCCAATGTTAATGTTCCAAGGGGAGGAAGAGTGCAAGAGCCTAGAATTACAAACCCTAGAATGCATCTCCCTCCTTGGAAGAAAGGGAATAACATCCAAATTGATCCTCCGGTGAGGTCAATGAGGGATTTCCTTCAACCAACTCGTAGCACCACTCTCTCATGCATTCTCTTACCGGTCCAAGCTCATGTCTTCCTAATTAAGCCGGGAATGTTGCAACTACTTCCTACGTTCCATGGAATTGAAAAGGAGAATCCTTATTTACACATTAAGGAATTCGAGGATATAGTTGCAACCTTCAACACTAACTATGCTATGGAAGACATAGCTCATTTGAAATTGTTTCCCTTTTCCCTTAAGGACAAAGTTAAAACATGGTTGAATTCCTTGCGGCCTCGATCCATAGCCTCTTGGGCTCAAATGTTTTCTGATTTTTTGAATAAATTTTTCCCAGTTTATAGAACCACCACTCTAAAAAAGCAAATTCAAAACTTTTTGGAAAATCTCAATGAGCAATTCTATCACTGTTGGGATCGCTACAAAGAATTGCTCCAATCCATACCACATCATGACTTTGAATCGTGACAATTGGTAAGTTTCTTCCATGAAGGAATCACACCGGGCCATAGATAATTCATCGACATGATGTGTAATGGCGAGTTCTTAAACAAGGACCCCGATGAGGCCCTAGACTACTTTAGTACATTGGCGCAAAATGCGTAATCTTGGGATATCACAGATCCCACTAATGTACCGAGGTCGTCTCCGGGTAGTAATCAAGCACAAGGGGGAGGGATATATGATTTGAAACACCAGAAAGACTTGCTTTCGAAAATTGCCAAGTTATCTAGGAAAGTGGAGAGTCTTGAGGTCAATAAGAGACATGAGGTGTCCAATGTTTCAAAGGCCGAGGAGTTTTGCTCAATTTGTGAGAGTGTGGAGCATTCCATATCGGATTGCTCTAACATTCCGGCACTTAAGTGTACCACGAGCAAGTTCATGTATTTAACCAAACGAGACAATCATTTTCTCCACACTCAAACACTTACATTGCGGGTTGGAGTAATCACTCGAACTTTAGTTGGAGAAATGAGAATCCCACTCCTCATGGGCCTCATGCCTATACACCGACCATGCCTCCTAAGCAAAATCAATACCAAGGTCAAGGGCTAGCGTCTAGCTCTCAATACGCCCAGTCCAATCCGTAAGGGTATTCACCAAATCCACCCCCACAGAATTTTTCCCAAAATCCACCTCCACAAAGTTTTTCACAACAAGCACCATCCAATCCTCCCACCTACCAACCTCCCCATAAGAGGAATTTGGAGGATGTGCTTTACAATTTCATTTAAAGTCAAACCACCTTTAACAACAACATTTCGGCTCAAATCACAAAACTTACCAATGCCACAGGGAAATCACAACAAGAGAAAGGGAAATTCCCCGCTCAACCCCAAGAGAACCCGAAAGGCCAACATGTGATTGAGTCGTTGTTGTACAAATTTGGTATTGACAATTTACGTGCAAGTATACACGATCAACAAGTAATAAAGTGATAAGTAGAGTATCGTTCCCACGGAGAATTATTGCTAATAACTTTCAAGTACTAACTTTATATCAATTCGATTTTATTTAAACAATAGGAATTAAACTATGAATTTACTAATTTAAGACTAAACCTAAATTTAATAATCAAAGATTGAATTTAATGGATAGAAGAAGTTAAGATTACAACTTCCCCTAATGCTTCGTATAAATATCTCCACTCTCTTTCCAGTTAATTGATCAAAATACGTTGTTAACTGAGAACTCAAAACTATTTATCAAACCTCTTCCGATAGTTAGATAAAAATATCTCTCCTAATTAAATTACTATATTCCTATGCAAAATAATTTGAAAAAGATTCATTAAGTTCAAACTCTCATAAATGTTACACACGGCGTATAGGTATATTCATATCCTATACACAAACCCAACAATTCAATCCTAAGAAGAATTAACCAGACGCATGTCATCATATTCAGATCTAAACCTAGAATTCATCTTCCAATTTCATCTAAGTTATCAAATTAATTGTTGGCCACACAATCATATATTAAGCACAAAATATGACAAACAACTCATGTATGATCAATAGAACTAGAATCGAGAGTAGATCAATTTAACTAGACATTAGGTTCTGTTGCAATCTTAATAAGAATTTAGTTCATAATGTAATTGAAAGACAACATCCTCAAATTAAACAACATCTCAAAAAATCAAGAACTAAAAGTAAGAGAAAATGAATAAAAACTTAGTTGCAATCTTCAATCTCTCTCTAGCCTTCAATCCCGATTTTCTTCACGTCGGTTCCTTCGATTATTGCCTTCAATTTTCTATCAATTCTTGGTCTTTTCTTCATGTCTTCCAGCCCCCAAAGTCAGTCTATTTATATTCCCCTCAAACCCTAGCACATAAGAGGCATTAGAGTCCAATTTCGGGTCAAAACAAGTCATAATTCGCGTCCAACTTCCATCACAAGCGCAGCTGCGCTGGGACAGCGCTGAATGGGCAGTAAGTGAGTGCAGGGGCGCTGAAAAGGTGCTGGAACAGCGCTGGCCTTTTTTAGCCTTCAGCTCCCTTTACTGCTCAGCCATAAAAAATCCAACATTTAGGCTCCAAATTGACCTTGTTTCCTTCCAAATGATCTTGTTTGCTTCCAAATGATGATTCCTATCAAATAACATCAAAAAACACAAAACAAATAAAAAAGAACATAAAATAATTGAAAACTTGCAAATTCCTCCAGCCGAAAGTACTCAATTCGTAGGTATAAAACTGACTCATCAAAAACCCCCAAACTTAAATCTTTGATTGTCCTCAAGCAAACGACTAAGAACAAAAACTATAAAGATTAATCAACCAACTACTCAAACAATGGATCAATATGAATTTGAATAATGGCCCCAAAAGTTACTACAAATAATAATTCACGGGAAACTTCAAAACAATGCAAAGTCTATCAATTCAACATACTCCTTAATTTTACCTCCACTCATGACCCTTTAAATACATGTGCATATTCTAACTGTTTAAACTAGCCATCACCTAGATAAATTTACGTAGTCAAGCGCTCCATAAGAGATACTCAATATCAACTCTATAAACTTACGTTTCACATCAACTTCTACTAATTAAGGCAAAACATATAACTAGAAGGTACAAAGATTTATTCATATTTTTTTTCTCTTTTTTTTTTCTCGTCTCTCTATCTCTTTTTCATTCATTTGGTGAGTGCATTTTATGCTCCATCTCACCTCCTATTGAGCGAGTGCATTTTACGCTCCATCTCGCCTTTTGTTGAACGAGTGCGTTTTACGCTCCATCTCGTTCTCAACATGTGTTTATGAGTGAGTGCATTTTACGTTCCATCTCTACTCACCACATGCCCTTTCTTGTTTCTTGTCTTCCTATTCTTTTTTCTTTCTAACTCATGAAGGATCAAATCCAAATAATTTATCAAAAACTCCTTTTTTTTTTTTTTAATACTATCCCATCATAACCAATATTTCCCCCAAACTTATATGAATGCCTAAATTGAATGATGCTTAAATAAATTTTCTAGAGTTTCACTGATATCCCCCACAAGCACTTAACCAAATAAATTCTCTAACTGATAACTAACCAAACAGATAGATATGTGCTCATGCATGAAAAGATCATAAATAGTGTAAAACCAACTAGTATGTCGGACTTCAAACTCAACATGTTCATCAATTTCCCTTGAATTAACAATTAATCCATTTCATCATTGGCCATGATCAAATTCACTCAACCCATTGCTCAAATTGTACTAAAACATGCAATCTAAATGCATACCTAATAATGCAAATGCAAACAACAAAACACCCTCAAACTTAAACTAAACATTGTCCTCAATGTATAAAGTAGGAAAAATTAAAGACAGAGGACTTCCTTGAGACTTCGCTAGTTCACATCATCGTCAGCGTCCTCGCCGTCCGCTGAGTCGGGAGTGTATTCGGGAAACATTGGTGGACTAGGAAATTGTACTGGAGATGTGCCCGAATTGAAACCACAGTTGGTAAACATCTGGACTAGTGCGGAATCGAAGTCCGTTGAGTACTTCATGAATGAGTCCAAACGATGAGCAAGTTGATCATTGCGTCTAGACTTTCGTCGAGATTCCCTATGTAACTCTTGTGTCTCTCTGTGTAACTCCTGTGTTTCTCGACGAAATCCACGCATCTCATCAACTAGACTCTCCATAGGTGATTGGGATGTAGCAGCAGCAGGTTGAGGAGGCTCCGATGGTCCACCCAAATCCTGAGGCATATCCACCATAACATATCCGGCACCCCTTATGATCAGAGAACCCACCCTTCCACACCTTAAAACGGCTAATGATTTGATGATCAATTGGCACTTGCAGTTGTTGAACCAATTCATCGGCACTCCATGTGACTTTGGCCTTCTTACATAGTCCGCAAATTAATGATGGGTGAGGCAATCCGCTAGTTGAACATCTCTTGATAGCCTTTGTGATTGAGTCTTGAATAACTTGACCCACATTAATGCTTTTTCCTGTAACTATGCAATAAAAAAATATCGCCCTATCACGGAGTATATCACTAATGTGGGTTGTAGGTATTAGCTTAGCATATAGAAAATAGTACCATGCCTTCCCAAACTGGCTTAGCTCACTGTGTGAAAAGTGAACCTTCTCTGCCTCCTTTAATGTCCACTTAGCACCTGGCTTACATAGACACTTGATCACCTCATCCAAGTCGAGTTCTTCGATTTTGTATGTCGTATACTCATCGTCGTCTGACATATCTACTATATTGTAATACGCATTGATGCTTGCCTTGTCAAACGACATTGTTTTCCCCCGAACTTGAACCACAGGGTTGTCAACTTCCTTGGCATTGGCATAAAATTCTTTTACAATAGGGATTACGGCTGCCTTCGGCTGTGCTGTGAAATCTAACCACCCACGCTCCTCAATCATGTCATGTACACACCCATCATACGTCTTACCTGGGCGAAGGCCGCGTTCGGGAATGAATACCTTTTTTGCTAACCATGTATGAAATCTCTCCAACGCCGCTTCGCTAACAAATCTCTTTTTGTCGTATGGCTTGGAAGATTTAGAGCTTTCCCCTCTTTGGCGTTTTGATGACATGATGAATATTTAAGTAAGAAGCTCCACAACACCAAAAACCAAGTAAAAAAAACTAGCTAACTAAGCTTTGTTGTCACTTTGGCAATTTAACAAACACCTTGTGTGCAATGCCAAACTTTGCACTACCACACCATCCCAAGAATGTAATATCTCCCAAATAAATCACAAAACCATCTCCCACAAGCATGTAACCAAATAATTTTAAACTTTACCCATAAAGAATGAGTGAACTTGATACCTTATGTTGCCTGTGGAGAATGAAGAAATCCTTGGTGCTAGTTGAGAGTTGGGATGTAAAGAATTGGGGTGTATGTATTTTTTTTTTTATAAGTTTGACATTTTTGGGAGTGGTAGGAGTTGATTTGGATGGCTTGTTGTTCTTGTATGTAGAGCAATTTTTTGTTGTGTATGATGCTAAAATTCTGAGTTTGGAGCAGTGTGGAGTGTTCAGAAGGCTGATTTTTATGTATGTGGAAGCTGTTTGGACACCTTGGGCGTGCTGGGGCGCTGGGACAGTGCTGGAACTGCAGTGTTGGCGCACTGGGGTGCTGGGACAGCGCTGGGTAAGCAGTGGGTAGGCGCTGGGGCGCTGAAACAGCGCTGGGAGAACAGTGTGTGGGCGCCTGGGCGCTGGGACAGCGCTGGTTTGGCAGATTCTGGGCGCTGGGGCGCTGGAACAACGTTGAAACAGCGCTGGTTTCTTTATCTTCTCTTACCTTGTTCAATTCGCGGTACCTACAAGCAATGGACACACTAATTAAAATGCACTAATAATCTAAAAATATTATTTCTAAAAAAACTAAATTAAAATAAAATGAAATAAAACTTAGAGACTAAAATTTGGGTTGCCTCCCAATTAGCGCTTGTTTTATAGTCATCAGCCTGACTACTCCCTGTTTTTATTCCGGATTGGCGAGAGTAATTGAAGTCTTTTGGCGATCAATGTCGCCACCCCAATAGTGCTTCAGTCTTTGCCCGTTCACTTTAAAATTTCTCTTGGAGTGGGAATCTTGGACTTCAACTGCTCCATGCGGGAACACTTTAGTAACAATAAATGGCCCTGACCACCTTGATTTGAGTTTACCCGGGAAGAGTTTTAACCGCGAATTGAAGAGGAGTACCGCTTGTCCCGGCTCAAACTTTCGCTCAATGATCTTCTTATCATGCCACCTTTTATCTTTTCTTTATAAAGCTTGGCGTTTTCGTATGCTTGGAGACGGAACTCATCCATCTCATTCAACTGCAAGAGACACTTCTCACCTGCTGCATGCAAGTCAAAGTTAAGTTTCCGAATAGCCCAATATGCACTATGCTCCAATTCCATCGGTAGATGACAAGCTTTTCCATACACGAGCCGCTATGGAGACATTCCAATTGGCGTTTTGTACCCTGTTCGATAGGCCCACAACGCATCATCTAGCTTCTTCGACCAGTCTTTTTGAGTTGGGTTAACAATTTTCTCCAGAATCCGCTTCACTTCTCTATTCGAAACTTCAGCTTGACCACTAGTCTGGGGGTGATAAGCTATGGCAATCTTATGGGTGACTCCATATTTAGCGAGAAGGGCTGCAAAATGTTTATTACAGAAATGCGTACCTTCATCGCTAATGATCGTTCTCGGTGTACCAAACCTCGTGAAGATGTTTTTCCGAAGGAAATTCAACACCACATTTGCATCATTAGTGGGCAAAGCAGCTGCTTCAACCCACTTCGAGACGTAATCCACCGCAACCAATATGTAGAGATTATTGTAGGATGATGGAAACGGGCCCATAACGTCTATACCCCAGACGTCAAAGATCTCAACCTCCAAAATATTGTTTAAGGGCATTTCATGTCGCTTTGAAATATTCCCAGTCCGTTGACATCTGTCGCACTTTAATGCGAAAAAATGGGTATCCTTAAAGAGAGTTGGCCAATAAAAACCTGATTGAAGGACTTTTGCCGCTGTTCTCTCTCCCCCATAATGTCCTCCATAATCTGATGAGTGACAATGCTGCAAGATTCCTTCGATCTCTTGCCTTGGTACACATCTTCTTAACATTTGATCCGCACATTGTTTGAATAGGAATGGCTCATCCCAGATGTAATGCTTCACCTCGTGCAAGAACTTCTTCCTTTGTTGGTTGCTCAATTCAGGAGGAAACACATGACTCACTATATAGTTCACATAATCTGCATACCATGGTGCTTCCCCTACAACACAAAAGAGTTGCTCATCCGGAAAGGATTCATTGATCATTACTCCCCCACCCTTTTGTTGTACGGTATTCTCAAGTCTGGAGAGATGATCCGCCACTTGGTTCTCTGTCCCCTTTCTGTCCCGAATCTCTAGATCAAACTCTTGAAGCAAAAGGACCCATCGAATCAAGCGTGGCTTGGCGTGCTTTTTCAAAATTAAATACTTAATGGCAGAATGATCTGTGAACACTATCACCTTTGTACCAATGAGATAAGATCGGAATTTGTTGAAAGCAAAAACAACTGCTAATAATTCTTTCTCAGTGGTTGTGTAGTTGAGTTGTGCGTCCGATAATGTCTTGCTAGCATAATAGATAGCATGAAACATATTTTCTTTCCGTTGACCTAAAACTGCGCCAACTGCAAAGTCGCTAGAATCATACATCAGCTCAAATGACAAATCCCAATTTGGTGCAACTATCACGGGGGCAGTTATGAGCTTATTTTTCAACACCTCGAAGGCCTCTAGGCAAACCTTATCAAACTTAAAGGGCACATCTTTCTCTAAAAGGTTACACAGAGGCTTTGTGATCTTGGAAAAGTCCTTTATGAATCGCCTATAAAATCCTGCTTGGCCGAAGAAACTCCGAATTCCCTTGACTGATGTTGGTGGTGGTAGTTTCTCAATAGTCTCTATTTTTGCCCTATCCACCTTTATGCCATTAGCAGAAACTTTGTGCCCCAAAATAATACCTTCTTGAACCATGAAATGACACTTTTCCCAGTTTAACACCAAGTTTGTTTCCACACATCTTTTCAGCACAAGGGTTAAGTTCTCTAAACATAGGTCAAAGCTATCTCCAAATACCGAAAAAGCATCCATAAATACCTCAAGATTTTGCTCGACCATGTCGGAGAATATTGCCATCATGCATCGTTGAAACGTTATAGGTGCGTTGCATAATCCAAAAGGCATCCTCCGGAATGCAAAGGTTCCATAGGGGCAGGTAAACGTAGTCTGCACCTGATCCTCAGGTGCTATTGCGATCTGATTATAGCCGGAATAACCATCTAATATACAATAGAATACATGCTCAGCCAATCTATCAAGCATCTGATCAATGAATGGTAGAGGGAAGTGATCTTTTCGAGTTGCCTTATTGAGTTTGCGATAATCCATACATACTCTCCACCCAGTCACTGTTCATGTTGGGATTAACTCGTTGTTCTCATTGGACACTACCGTCATGCCTCATTTCTTCGGAACACATTGAACTAGACTAATCCATGAACTGTCTGAGATAGGATATACGATTCCGGCATCCAACCATTTGATGATTTCTTTCTTGACTACCTCCTTCATGATAGGATTTAATCGGCGTTGTTGCTCAATCACGGGCTTAGCATCATCTTCAAGTAGAATTTTGTGCATACAAATTGAGGGACTAATGCCCTTAATATCTGCAATAGACCAACCTAAAGCTGTTTTGTACTCACGAAGGGCTCGCAGAAGCTTACTCTCCTGAAATTCATCAAGTGAAGTAGAAACAATAACAGGTAAAGTAAAAGAGTCACCCAAATACGCATACCGTAGATGATTTGGAAGAGGTTTAAGCTCCAATATAGGTGGTTCTTCCAAAGATGACTTTGCACGAGTAGAGCTTCCTGATTGATCCAAAGTCTCAAACTGTTGTCTAAACTTGACAACCCGTGGGGAAGCATTCAACCACTGTACATACTCTAGAGGAGTCGGGTAGTCCGAAGCAGTGGGACTAACTAGTGATGTCCCAACGGGATCTGAAAGACAGCTTTCTACAAATATCTCATTTACTGCATCTTCCATCAAATCAACCCGAAAACATTCTTCTCCTTCCTTAGGAAATTTCATAGCTGAAAATACATTGAATGTCACCTCTTGATCTTGGACTCGCATAGTTAGCTCACCTTTCTGTACATCGATAAGTGTTCTCCACGTCGCTAAGAATGGTCGCCCAAGAATTGTAGGTACTTCCCTATCTTCCTCACAATCCGAAACTATGAAATCAGCTGGAAAAATGAACTTATCCACTTTAACTAGAACATCTTCAACTATGCCCCTTGGATAAGTGAGTGATCTATCCGCTAATTGCAATGTAACATTGGTAGGCTTTGCTTCATTCAAACCCAATTGCTGATAAATTGAGAGTGGTATTAAGTTAATACTCGCTCCCAAGTCACACAATGCTTTCCTAAAAAATTGGCTGCCTATTGTGCATGGAATTGTAAAGTTACCCGGATCTTTGAGCTTTGGGGGTAGCTTCTTTTGAAGTATAGCACTGCACTCCTCAGTGAGTGCTACTGTCTCAAAATCACCTAGTTTTCTCTTCTTTGACAAAATTCCTTCATAAATTTCACATAGCTAGGCATCTGCTTCAATGCATCTACGAAAGGGATATTAATTTGGAGCTTCTTGAATACTTCCAAAAATTTTGAGAACTGCTTATCTAACTTCTTTTTTCTGCAAACGTTATGGAAATGGCACAGGAGGCACCATAGGACTCTGCTTGCCTTCATCAGAATTTACCACTAGATCTTCTTCCTTCTGTTCATGTTCCACATTCTTGCTATCTCTATCTTCATCCTTATTAACATCTCCAAGTGATTGTTTTGGAGTTCCACCAACAACTTCAGATAGCTCTTTTCCGCTTCGTAATGTAATAGCCTTGCAGTGCTCATTTCCTTCTCTCTTAGGATTGATCTCCGTATCACTAGGTAAAGTTCCTTGAGGTCGGTTGTTAATGGCATTAGCAAGCTGACCCATTTGATTTTCCAGGTTTCGAATTGATACTTCCTGACTGTTCATCCTGGTCTCATTCTGTGCTATATACTTGGAAAGCAAATCCTCCAAAATTTGACTTCTTTTCTTGCTGCGGTGGAGCTTGATTTTGAAAGCCTAGTGGGTATGATTGTCTTGGAGCAGAGGTTTGGGCTTGATTATTGTTCCAAGAAAAACCCGGATGATTCCTCCAACCAGGGTTATAATTGTTGGAATTGTTACTATATTGCTGCCTGTTGTGGTTACCAATGTATTGTACCGACTCTGGATTAATTGCACATTGATCACTCGGATGGTTCCCTACACACAATTCACAAACAACTGCCACACTCTGAATAGGTTGCACTACTAGAGCATCAATCTTCTTTGACAACGTAGCAACCTGTGCAACCAATGTAGTAACTACATCAACTTCATAAATCCCTGCTACCTTTGGCTGATTGATCCTTGTAGAAGGCCACTGATAATTGTTGGCAGCCATCGTCTCCAATAACTTGTAGGCTTCATCGAAATTCTTCCACATCAATGCCCCTCCTATAGCTGCATCGATACTAGTTCGGGTAGCACTAAACAACCCATTGTAGAACGTTTGAACTTGCAACCAATTAGGAATACCATGGTGAGGGCATTTTCGGAGTAAGTCTTTGAATCGCTCCCAAGCTTCATAGAGAGTCTCAGAATCATGCTGTGCAAATGAAGTGATGTCGTTCCTCATCCTTGCAGTTTTAGCTGGTGGAAAGAATTTAGCTAAGAATTTTTGAGCTAAATCTGACCACGTAGTAATAGAATCCGGCGACAAAGAATGCAACCAATTCTTCGCCTTATCACGAAGTGAGAAAGGGAAAAGTCATCAAATGATCGTTTGGGGCTTTCTTCAGAAACCCCATTATATCTGAATGTGTCGCATATCTCCAAAAAACTCATCAAATGATCGTTTGGGTCATCAGTAGGAAAACCCCCAAACTGCACTGAATTTTGAATCATTTGAATGGTACTCGGCTTGATCTCAAAATTGTTTGCTTGAATTGCGGGCCTTCGAATGCTCGATTGTATTTTCGTCACAAGCGGCATAGCATAATCCCTTAGCGATTTCTGTTCTTCTTCAGCCATAGCTTCTTGATTGTTTTCTTCTTGACACTGTTTTCGCAAGTTTCGGAGCCTTCTTTCGATTTCTGGTTCGTACGGCAGTAGCTCCTGACCTGTAGATCGTGTTTGCATACAAAATTCAAGAATGCTTGCGAAAACAATTAAAACAGAAAATCAAATAAGTTTAAACTAAGATCAAATTGATTGAAATTAATATTGAAATAATTACTAGAATAAATCCCCGGCAACGGCGCCAAAAACTTGTTGTCCAAATTTGGTATTGACAATTTACGTGCAAGTATACACGATCAACAAGTAATAAAGTGATGAGTAGAGTATCGTTCCCACGGAGAATTATTGCTAATAACTTTCAAGTACTAACTTTATATCAATTCGATTTTATTTAAACAATAGGAATTAAACTATGAATTTACTAATTTAAGACTAAACCTAAATTTAATAATCAAAGATTGAATTTAATGGATAGAAGAAGTTAAGATTACAACTTCCCCTAATGCTTCGTATAAATCTCTCCACTATCTTTCCAGTTAATTGATCAAAATAAGTTGTTAACTGAGAACTCAAAACTATTTATCAAACCTCTTCCGATAGTTAGATAAAAATATCTCTCCTAATTAAATTACTATATTCCTATGCAAAATAATTTGAAAAAGATTCATTAAGTTCAAACTCTCATAAATGTTACACACGGCGTATAGGTATATTCATATCCTATACACAAACCCAGCAATTCAATCCTAAGAAGAATTAACCAGACGCATGTCATCATATTCAGATCTAAACCTAGAATTCATCTTCCAATTTCATCTAAGTTATCAAATTAATTGTTGGCCACACAATCATATATTAAGCACAAAATATGACAAACAACTCATGTATGATCAATAGAACTAGAATCGAGAGTAGATCAATTTAACTAGACATTAGGTTCCGTTGCAATCTTAATAAGAATTTAGTTCATAATGTAATTGAAAGACAACATCCTCAAATTAAACAACATCTCAAAAAATCAAGAACTAAAAGTAAGAGAAAATGAATGAAAACTTAGTTGCAATCTTCAATCTCTCTCTAGCCTTCAATCCCGATTTTCTTCGCGTCGGTTCCTTCGATTCTTGCCTTCAATTTTCTATCAATCATTGGTCTTTTCTTCATGTCTTCCAGCCCCCAAAGTCAGTCTATTTATATTCCCCTAAAACCCTAGCACATAAGAGGCATTAGAGTCCAATTTCGGGTCAAAACAAGTCATAATTCGCGTCCAACTTCCATCACAAGCGCAGCTGCGCTGGGACAGCGCTGAATGGGCATTAAGTGAGCGCAGGGGCATTGGAACAGTGCTGGCCTTTTTTAGCCTTCAGCTCCCTTTGTTGCTTGCTTGACCAAAAACCTTGTTGTTTCCTAACCTCTAAGATCTATCCCTCAAAATGTGTAATGTATGGATAAGGGGAGTGTCACTCTCCCTTGGGATAGTGTGAAAAGAAAGGGCAAGAGGAAAGGAAAATGGGATGATGGAAATATGATATGTGGATGCACAAAATTATGTGTGTGTGTGTACAAAAGTGCTCCCCAAGCGCAAGGAGACTTTTGAGAATTGTGTTTTACTTGGTGGTATTCCAAGGTCGTTTCCACGGGGAAGGAAGTAAACCAAGGTGAAAGTGATTTCGGATAGGAGAAAATGTAAAATCTTTTGGTTGTTGAAAGTTGTTTGGTGGTGTATATTAATGAAAATCAATTGAAAAACAAATGTTGGTAAAGCCAAGAGGTCACTCCAATAGGAATGCCATCTCAACTCGAATCCCTCCTATGGTAGAGCATGAATGAACGATTGATTCATGGGAAGTTGAGGATACTAAGGGTGAGTATCTAAGAATAAACCATGACTAGGCCTACGGAATATCAAAGACTCACCAATTTATCCACCCACAACCCAGTCAAACCGAACCATTGATCTCTAGAAAGGGAGGAGAATGAGTTGACATGGCATACCCAAGAGGAGGTTCCCCTTGGTTTTACCAACTAAAGGATTTAGCTCCTCATGCTTGTAATGAAGTTAACTATGTAAGAAAAATGCATTGCAAGAGAGGAAGTTCTTGAATAGCTAAAATGCAGCTAGACAGAATTCAGAGAAGGATGCATTTAAGATCCATTTACAACTAAGAAAATGATGAACCTTTTTGCATTAATGGTGAGGAGTTAAGAGAGCATTAAACTAACAATGAACTTAAAAGAAAACATCATTAATGGTGTTAAAATGAAGCTTGAAATGTTCTTACAGCTGATTACAATACAATGCAGTGAAGAAAATGCAAAAATCTGAAGTTTATCTCTCTAGAATACTATTCATCATCTTCTCCAGACTTTCTCTCTCTATATCTATCTATTTTATGTTACCAGCTGAATGCATCTCTCCCTTGGCCTTGGCTTCAAAAAAATGTGCATTGAGAGATCCCCTAGTCTGCAGAAAATGACCTCCATCAGTAGGGGTGCAGTAGTCCTGGGCTGGAAGAAGGGTTGCAGAGTTTGTCTGCACACCCATCTCTTCTTCTCTTCTCTCTCCTCATTTATCAACAAGACTCCAACTTGCAATCATAGGTGTAGAAAGGGGTCACTAGCATTGCAGGTGTGTTAGGGGAGCAGGGGATGTCTGTTGGTGGGTCCCTCAAGTCAGCAATCATGAGTTGCAGGGCAGTTGGGCTGATCAGGCAAAGCGTACCGGTACGGCGAACTCCAGTGGCTTCTGCGTACCGGTACGATTAACTCCAGTAGCCTCAGCGTACCGGTATGCGTACCAGTACGGTTTGGCTGACTTCTTGGTTTTCTGAGATTAGCTCCAGTAGCCTCAGCGTACCGGTATGCGTACCGGTACGGTTTGGCTGACTTCTTGATTTTCTGATTTCCTCATCTCCTGAGCTATCCCCAAGCTACCCTTTTGTCTCAATTGATCTGGGAAGGCCTTAAGAAGCCTCTTTTAGCACCTGTTAACTACAAACACCAAATATCATCGTTAAGAGTTTATTTAACCTAACTCCCATCATTTAAATCTCCAAAAACAATTAAAAAGAGAGGATTAGCACATCAAAATATACAAAGTTTTGTGCTAATCATTGCCCAACCTTCAAAAATCCAACATTTAGCTCCAAATTGACTTTGTTTCCTTCCAAATGATATTGTTTGCTTCCAAATGATGATTCCTATCAAATAACATCAAAACACACAAAACAAATAAAAAAGAACATAAAATAATTGAAAACTTGCAAATTCCTCAAGCCGAAAGTACTCAATTCGTAGGTATAAAACCGACTCATCAATCGTCCGAACCCATAAAGGAGAGTTGTGAGCAACTCAAAGTGGTCACCACCCTTCGAAGTGGCAAACAAATCGATAAGACCGTTGTGCCAAAAGTCTCTCCTAATGCCACATTGCCAATGGAGAAAGAGACTAAGGGTGATACCGAGGGGGTGAGGTGAGTGAGAAAGAGAAAGTGGTTGATGAAAGTGTTCATGCATCCCCCATTCCTCCCCCTTTTCCTAATCATTTGAAGTCACCCGTCAAGGTGGCTAATTATTCTGATATAATTGAGCTATTCAAGCAGGTAAAAATCAATATTCCACTCCTTGATGCTATAAAGAAAATCCCATCTTATGCCAAGATCTTGAAGGACTTGTGTACCGTGAAGAGGAGACTAAATGTGCACAAGAAGGCATTCCTCACCGAGCAAGTGAGTTCAAGCTTGAGGACAAATACCCCACCAAAGTTCAAGGATCCCGGATGCTCTACCATTGCTATCACAATCAGAAATTTCCAAGTGGAGCAAACTCTCCTTGATTTAGGGGCGAGCGTCAACCTCCTACCATACTCGGTGTACCAACAACTCTAGCTTGAAGAGATAAAGCCAACTCCAATCACTCTTCAACTGTTAGATCGTAGTGTCCGAACACTGAGGGGAGTAGTTGAGGATGTTTTAGTACAAGTCGATAAATTTTACTTTCCTGTTGATTTTATTGTGCTTGACACTCACCCAGTTGCAAATCTTAGTTGCCAAATCCCTGTCATACTTGATAGACCTTTTCTTACTACTTCTAATGCTATGATTAATTGCAGGAATGGTCTTATGAAGCTTGCATTTGGGAACATGACTATTGACCTCAATGTTTTCAACTTGTCTAAACAACTGGGGGATGACGAAGAGGCACATGAGATCAACCGGATCGACACCTTGGTGGAGGAGCACTTGGAGCTAATGAGCATTTTTAAGTTGGGGGAGGAGGAGAATGTTGATATTGGGGAGGTTGATGAGCAAGAGGATTTGGAGAGTTTGAAAGGGGTATAAAAATGGACCCCTACATTTGAGAAGCTTCCACATCAAGATAAGAAGATCTTTCTATCGAATGAGCAAAAACCCATCTTAAGTATGCATACCTTGGGGATGACAATACCTTTCCGGTGGTGATTAGTTCAACGTTGGAGGGGAAGCGAGAAGAAGATCTTTTGAAAGTATTGAGAAGGCATAAGGGAGCGATTGGTTGGACAATTGCCAACATCAAGGGGATAAGCCCCCTCATTTGCACACACCGCATATACCTTGAGGAGGACTCCAGGCCGTCTCGACAACCACAAAGAAGGTTGAATCCAATCATGAAGGATGTGGTGAGAGACGAGGTACTAAAGCTACTTGACGTGGGCATCATTTTTTTGATTATCGATAGTAAGTGGGTTAGCCCCACGCAAGTAGTACCCAAGAAGTCAGGAGTCACGGTTGTTGCAAATGAGAAGAATGAGCTTATTCCAACAAGGGTGATCACTAGATGGAGAGTGTGTATTGATTACCGAAAGCTCAACTTATACAAAAGAAAAGACCACTTTCCATTGCCATTCCTCGACCAAGTGTTGGAAAGAGTAGCGAGGCATCTATTCTATTGCTTCTTAGATGGATACTCCAGCTATAATCAAATCGAGATTGCATTGGAAGATCAAGAGAAGACCACCTTCACTTGTCCCTACTATACTTTTGCCTACCATCGCTTGCCTTTCGGGCAGTGCAATGTCCCTGGAACTTTTCAACGTTGCATGATGGAGATTTTTAGTGATATGGTGGATAAGATTGTGGAAGTGTTTATGGATGAATTCTCGGTGTTTGGGAATTCATTCGATAGGTGTTTGGAGAACTTAGAGAGAGTTCTGGAAAGATGTGAGGAGAAGAACTTTGTCCTCAATTGGGAAAAGTGTCACTTTATGGTGACGCAAGGAATTGTGCTCAGGCACATCGTCTCGGCGAAGGGGATTGAAGTTGACAAATCAAAGGTGAATGCAATTTTCAACCTCCTTACGCAAAAGGTCATCAAGGATATCAGGTCATTTCTTGGCCATGCTGGATTTTATCATCGTTTTATTAAAGACTTTAGTGCATTGGCCCAACCTTTGACCAATTTACTTTCCAAGGATGTCCCACTCGAGTGGTCGGATAATTGTGAGGCATCATTTACCAAACTTAAAAACATGCTTACTACACCTCTGATTATGCGACCACCCAAGTGGGACATACCTTTTGAGCTTATGTGCAACGCGAGTGATTACGCAGTCGGCGCTGTGCTCGGTCAAAGGGAAGACAAGAGACCTTATGAAATATACTACACTAGCAAAACTCTTAATGAAGCTTAAATGAACTATACCACCACTGAAAAAGAGTTGCTAGTTGTAGTATTTGCATTGGATAAATTCTGGTCTTACATCATTGGTTCACCTATAGTAGTCTATACTGATCACTCTGCTTTAAAGTATTTGTTGTCTGAGCAGGATGCAAAATCGAGACTCATTAGGTGGATACTCCTCCTACAAGAATTCAATTTAATGATCAAAGACAAGAAAGGAGTTGAGAACGTGGTGGCAGACCATTTATCCCGACTGGTGGTGCAAGAGGTCGATGAACACATTCCCATCCTTGATTTTTCCATAATGAGCAATTACTTTCGATTCATTCTGTTTTTCCTTGGTATGCTGACATATGTAATTACCTTGTAATAGGACAAATACCACCGCATTGGAGCCCAGAAGATAGAAGGAGGTTCATAGTGGATGTGAAGTACTTTTACTTGGACAACTCGTACCTGTTCAAGTACTTCCCTGACCAAGTCATGCGGAGATATGCACCAGAAAATGAACAACGAGAAGTCCTTACATTTTGCCATTCGGAAGCGTGTGGTGGCCATTTCTCTGCAAAGAAGACTTCGGCAAAGATTCTACAATAAGGTTTTTATTGGCCCTCTTTAATAAAAGATTGTATATCTTTCTGTAAAGAGTGTGATAAGTGCCAACGTTTAGGTAGTGTGACCCGAAGGAACATGATGCCCCTTTCCCCTATACTTGTTACCGAGATATTTGATTGTTGGGGCATCGACTTCATGGGTCCCTTCCCCGTGTCGTTTGGCTACCTATACATTCTACTGGCAGTGGACTACGTGTCCAAATGGATGGAGGCTATCCCAACCAAGACCAATGACCACCGGGTCGTGGTCAAGTTTCTCAAGGAGAACATTTTTTCGAGGTTCAGGATACCTCGTGCTATGATAAGCGATGGTGGATCGCATTTCTATAATAGGCCATTTGCATCGTTGATGCATAAATATGGTGTCACAGACAAGGTGTCCACCGCATATCACCCACAGACCAATGGCCAAGCCGAGTTGGCAAATAGGGAGATAAAAAATATCCTAGAGAAAACGGTGAATCCCAATAGGAATGATTGGTCATATAGATTGATCGATGCACTCTGGGCTTACCGCACTGCCTACAAGACTATTCTAGACATGTCTCCCTATCGGCTCGTCTGTGGAAAGGCTTGCCATTTGCTAGTTGAATGGAACATGATTCGACACTTTTTTGTGATCTGAATTATATTAATTATACACCCAAGTATAAGTGGTCAAATTATAGTTTTCTCGGTTTTAAGTCCAAGTATCGATCCCACGAAGAGTTTTAGTAACTTAGAATTTAAAAGAAAAACAAAATAAAAAGAACATTAAAGTTGTTGTTTAAAGCAATGTAATAGTTGATAGCTTGTGATGTGAGCTTAAATTGATAACTAGTTTACTTTAAATAAATGCGGAGATATGCTTGTTAATGACAATAATATAAAAGATACCCTTCAGTTTAGAGGATTCCATATGCTTTATATCGGTTAAATACTTGGAAATGCTACCTTACAGCAATTAACTTTCATGTTACTGGCAAGTCAACCGGTAGGTCTGATGTATATAAACCATCACACAGTAACTTCTTAGGTTAGCTGGTGATATTAGTTATAACATAACAACTTCTTAGGTTAGCTGGTTATATCCACAACAATTGATTAATCCAACCACACCAGAAGGACAAGTCATTCATGAGGAATACTTGAATTATTCAATTGTCTAGTGATAATAAGTGCGTACATAATAAACCATAACTCAGCAACTTCTTAGGTTAGCTGGTGGTAATAAGTCATAACACAGCAACTTCTTAGGTTAGCTGGTTATAGATGTGCTAATTGGCTAATTCGAGTGAACCAGAAGGCCAAGCCATTCGTGAGGAATACTTGAATTACTCAATAGGTTATCTGTGATATATATATCAGTTAAACATCCTCAGCGTTCCGGTGGAGGACAAGCCATACCGGTAGGAACACCGTGGTTGTTAGAGTGGCAATACAGTTATATATAGTAATTAAACAACCCTAATAACCCAGAAGGACAAGCCATTCACAAGGATCATTTAGGTTCTGTATCATGCATCAATAGAACATCCTCATCATTCCGTTGGAGGACTAGCCATACTGGTAGGAACACCGTGGTTGTTTAACTGGCAGGTTGATGATGCACCGATGGCATAATTCCAGGCACAACACCGAAACTACGTACATCGCTGTATCATGCGTGAAGCGTATAATACATATATAGATAAAGATATAAATAAAACATTAGCAGTTCCATAATCTAACTGATAATATACATATGTTCACCCTTCACCGAAGGGTATAAACGACTATTCACGCCCCATTGCTACTAACAAGCAAGGAGTGCGGGTATTCATCATTGCAACTGAAATGAAAGCACAAACTGTAAAACTTCTTTCACAAGGAACACTTGAAACACAACCACTCTTATTATTAATTAAAACAACAAAGTGGCGGTAGTTCAACTATCCGAATAGAAAGACTAAACAGAAATGTAGAAATACAGAATATCGGTGAAGAACCGACAGGCTAAGACTTTCTCTTTCTTTCTTTCTTTCTCTTTTTCCTTCTCTCTTTGGCTTTGGGGTGGCCGGCTGATGAGCAAAAAATATTGCATATTTCATGGCCTCATTACATGCATTTTAACTCAACTTTGTATTTAAGTACATAGAGTTAGCCGAAATTATGAATACTGTTGAATTTTCGATGTTGCAGGTAATTATAGCGTAAATGATGGATTTTATGACCTTGCACCTAAGGATGAATGAGTGGTGAAGAGATGAACACATTCAATGAGGATTTGGAGGCTTAAAGGTGAAGAAACCAAGAAAAATGAAATTTGGAAGGTTTAGCCCACTGGTTTCCCAAAGTTTTGACATACTACCGCTGTTTTTCTCATTTTCGACCATGATCCACTTCGAATATGAAAAAGTTAAAAACATAAAAGTTGTAGATCTGGATATCTTATGTATTGTATCAAACTTTCAGCTCAATCGGACGGTTGGATCAAAAGTTATGACAATTTTACGAAAACTGGTCCGGAGCAGAAGGGTACCGATACGCCGTACCGGTACGATTTTCCTACTGGAGTTTGGGGTACCGGTACACAGTACCATTACGCTCTTCTGAAATAGCCCAAAATGTCCAGAACTCCTGCAAGTCTTCTCCAACTTCTTGGGGGGTCCACCTACACTTCTCCCACGCCTACCCTGACATATTCTACACATAACCATGCCATCCTTACACAATTTCAGGACTTTGGAGGCAAGGACATTAATGAGGATGGGAGAGAAGGGGGCTGCCTGAGGAGTTGTTGGGTAGGCTGCTCCTAGCCTGTCTAAGCCATCAAATCTCTTCCCATTGATGGGAAGCCTGCATACACAGGCTAGGGGAGCCTCATGGACGAAATTTGAAGTCTCTACACTCCATATATTCAGCATTCACACAAGATTTCTGGGTGGCTACCTAAGCTTAGGAGTAGTCTTAGCTCAATGAAGAAGATGATGAATAGTAGAAATAGAAAGCTTACGTTCTTGCATTTTCTTCTCCATTTCAGTTGTAGCTAGCTTTAAATATCTTGTAATCTTTAATTATTGTATGTTAATCTTATTTATTTCAAGTGTATTTCAAGTTTAGCTCCATGTTCTTGAATCTACCATTAATGCATTTAAGTTTTCTTCACTTCAAGTTTTAAAATTGGTTTTGAATATTTATTTTCATAGTTCAATTTTTCTTGCATTAGTTCAAGTTCCATGTTTCATTTCTCCATTATGTCTCTTTACATGATACTTGTCTTTCCTTTTACCATGAGTAGCTAGATTTTAAGTTGGCTAATCCAAGGGAGACCTCCTCTTGGGTGTGCCATTTCAACTCATTTTCTTTCCTCCTCTCAGAGTACGATGATTTGGTTTGACTGGGTTGAGAGTGGACACGGTTGTGAGTCTTTGATATCACGTAGGGCTAGTCACGGGTTATGCTTGGATCATCACCTCCATTTCGTCCCTAACTTCCCACGAACCAATCGTTCATCTAAGCTCTATTCGAGGAAGGCTTCGAGTTGATTTGAGATTCCCATTGGAATGAACCCTTCGGATTAGCCAACACTTGTTTCATTTCATTTTTAGCAAAAACACAATCACAAAACTCAAACTCAAAAGATTTTACATTTTCCTTTTCTTTCACAAAATCACCTTCACACACTTGAACTTTCCTTCCCTGAGGAGATGACCTTGGAATACTTTTCCAAGTAAAAAACGACAAGCAAAAGTCTCTCTGCGCTTGGGGAGCATTTTTGTTCACACACGCATTTCATACATTTCATTCCATCCACCATTCTGTTGCCCTATCTCCCACATCATCCCAAGGGAGAGTGACACTCCCTTCACACATAAGCCATATACACATTGAGGGATGATATTAGGAGGTTAGGAACAACATCGATTTTCACCAAGCATTTTTGGTGCCGTTGCTGGGGAAGGTTAAGCGTCGAGTTCAAAGGTGATTTTGGGCGGCATAGGTAAGTCTCGTGATTTTCATCACAAGCCAAGGTATGTCGTCTCATTTGTAAATAGTTTGTTTTAGTTTGTGTTTTTTGTTATGTTTTCTAATTTTTATGAAAATGTGTATAATGCCCCTTATTTTGAAAATGTGTGTGAGATTTGTGATGAGTATGGGCACATCACTAGTGAGTGCCCATTAAATTATCTGGTTAAAAACTTTGCATGCGAATGTTCAAATTCAATTTTGGCCTCTGAAATTTTTTACCCCGACCATTATGTTACACCGAGTTATCCGAGTTATGGTTGGGAGAATGAACTTTATAATTTTTCATCCAATCTCACACCACCAAATGAATTTTGCCACTATCCAACATATGGGGACTCAACCGAAGAAGAATTGGAAAATATTTTGTGCGATTTTATGCAATACCAAATGGAATTCAATGCCCAAATAAAGCAACAACTTAATACATTGACTAGTGCTATAATTGCTATGCATGAAGAACAACATCTTGAGCATAGTCAATGTATTGAGGATGATCCTCCCAATGAAATGCATATTGATGTTGAATCCCCCACCACTCTAGATTGTGAAAAATTTAATGAAGATATTATCTCACATGAGGCTAATGAGTCCAAGGTCATTTTGTCATCTAAGAGTGGTGTTGAGGTTCACAATTTTCAACTTGGGGAGGGCATTGAAATGGAGTTGAGTGGAGAAACTTGTAAAGATAAATTGCATACTCCATTCTTGGAATTGCATACACTTCGGTTTGGTTGAGATTTTTGAATCATTATCCTTTATATTGTTGGATAGATTGGATAGAAAAGGCATTTATACAGCAAAAAAATTTTAAAATCAAAAAAATCAATGGGCGCAAGCTCATATCCGAATTGAAACCGGATTGACATGTGCCATTTTTGTTTTGTTTCCATGTACATAGTAGTTAGATTTCTTTCATTGGTATATTTTTATTTTCATAATGTTGTAGTGTAGATTTTAGCATGAAGGTTGTTTACCTCTTTCTAATTTGGACTCATTTCACTTTGAGCATCATTGTAGCAAATCTGATTGGGTATCATGTTCTAGTCTAAGTGGGGGGTGTAAACAAGTTTTTTGTGTTTTATTTTTCCTTTAATGTATATATATAAAAAAAAGGGATGTATCTCATTCCCCATTTTTATTTTCATTTTTCTCATTGCATGATTCCTTCTGCATTGAGGACAATGCATGGTTCAAGTTGGGGGGTGAGGTGCACCATTTACATTTTTCACCACTTTTTGTATAGAATAATGGAAAATGTGAAAATTTTGAAAAATTTTGGTTCCAATATTGAACTATATTCCCATATCCTAATGGTTATGGGATTTGTGATTGCTTGATCTTCATTTTGAACTTTGAATACATGAGCACACTATAGAAGTTTATCCTATTGCTAAGAGTATCACATACTTGTTTGCTTTTGAACTCAACCATAAGTGTACCATGAACTTGTAATTTTGACAATTTACGGATTGAGTTCACATTTAGTGCTTGACATGAATAGTGGAGATGAGTAAGAACCCATGTGAGCTTTAATGCCAATCCTTGTTTGGAGGGATCTTACATTTACTCAAGGAACAACTTTTCAAATTCCAAATTTGTTCAATAATCTCATTATGCTTGTTTTGGTTAGGTGCATTTGGGTAGTTAATTGACTTTGTCTTGATATGTACAATGCTCCCCTATGCTTATCTAGAGATGATCTTAGGCCATTTTTGAATCCTTTGAGCCTTTGCCTTTTTCTTGTGAAAAATTTATCCCTAGTGCCGTGATTGAGCCTTAATTGAAATTTGTTTCTATGCCATACATTTGATCAAACCAATGAAAATGATAAATATCTATCTCACCTTGGTTGTTCCTAGAGCTGAAAATGAGTGATCATAAAAGAAAAGGAAGTATGGTGTGGAAACTCAAACAAAAGGGATGAATGATTTGAAACTTAAAGAGTTGAATGAAAAAGAATGAGAAATCCAAGAAAAAGGAGAGAGAAAGGGATGAAAAAAGGAAAATGTTAGCCTAGAAAATGATACAAAGAGTGTGGTGATGGTGTTAGCCTAGAAATCCCATAAAAGAGAGATCTTTTTGAAATAAAGGTCATTCACTCGGAACAACTCTCTCTGTTATCCTATATCCTTCATTTCATTTACCTCAATATCACCCCAAGGCCTCATTACAACCCGTGAAAGTCCTAAATGATCTAGAGAAGCATGGGGGATGCATACTTTTAAAGAACAAGAGAAGTTGGTTTTGCTATCTAATGCCCTAGCATTCCTTTCATGAGATTATGCCAAGGTTGTTTCATTTTTATGCATGTACTTCATTTTTGGATTATATGTGAGTATATTTCATTTTGAGCACAAGATTCTATCTCACATATACACATGGAGAGCATGTCAGGATAACTATAGTGTGATTCATTGTGAGAGACACCCTTGGTGAGTTTTGCATCGAAGCTTAATTTGGATAGCCAAAGTGAATGTGAACTCTGTTGTGTAAATTTTTAAATTACATCTCCATTTCACACACACACGAGTTTTAAAAGGAAATGTGTAGGTGTATACTCTAGAATAGCATTTAAGGCTATGATGTGATTCATGTGTGATTAGTTTAGATGCATTGGACAAAGCTATTTTGACATCACAGTGCTAGTTAAGATAAGGGAATATACTTTAAATATTGGATATAAGGAAAAGAAGTTTGTAGGTACCTTCACTGGAAACCTTCACGAGACAAAACTCGTCCACTAGGGATCACCTAGGGGTTTAAAGGCTTGTTGCATATGCTAAATGCAATAGCGGAAGTAGTATAGGTTTATTCTTTGTTTTCTTAATTTTTACATTTTGTTTGCTAGGGACTAGAAAAGCTTAAGTTGGGGGGTGTGACGAGCACAAAATATTGCATATTTCATGGTCTCAATACATGCATTTTAACTCAACTTTGTATTTAAGTACTTAGAGTTAGCCGAAATTAGGAATAATGTTGAATTTTCGATGTTGTAGGTAATTATAGCGTAAATGATGGATTTTATAACCTTGCAACTAAGGATGAATGAGTGGTGAAGCGATGAACACATTCAATGAGGATTTGGAGGTTTAAAGGTGAAGAAACCAAGAAAAATGAAATTTGGAAGGTTTAGCCCACTGGTTTCCCAAAGTTTTGACATAGTACCATAGAGGTCAACATGTCGTTGAGTCATCGAAGCCGCTAAGAGAGAGTTGTGAGAAACTCAAGGCGGTCACCACCCTTCAAAGTGACAAGCAATTTGATAAGACCATTGTGCCAAAGGTCTCACCCAAGGCCACATTGCCAAAAGAAAAAGAGACCAAAGGTGACACCAAGGGGGTGAGGTGAGTGATGAGGTGGGTGAGAAAGAAAAATTGGTTGATGAAAATGTGCATGTTTTCCCCATTCCTGCTCCTTTTCCTAATCATTTGAATCCACCCGTCAAGGTGGCTAACTATTCTGATATAATTGAGATGTTCAAGCAGGTAAAAATCAGCATTCCACTCCTATATGCGATAAAGCAAATTCCATCTTGTGCAAAGATCTTGAAGGACTTCTGCACAGTAAGAGAGGCAACTTAATGTCCACAAGAAGGCATTGCACATCGAGCAAGTGAGCTCAATCCTGAGGACGAACACCCCGCCAAAGTTTAAAGACCTCAGCTGCCCTACCATTGCCATCACAATAGGGAATTGCCGGGTAGAGCAAACATTGCTTGATTTGGGGGCCAGTGTGAACCTCCTACCTTACTCGGTGTACAAGTAACTCCAACTTGAAGAGTTGAAGCCAACTTCAATCACTCTTCAGTTGGCAGATCGGAGCATTCGAACACCGAAGGGAGTGGTTGAGGATGTTTTGGTTCAAGTGGATAACTTTTATTTTCCTATTGATTTTATTGTGCTTGAGACTCACCCCGTTGCTAACCCCTGCTCCCAAATCCCTATTATATTAGATAGACCATTTCTTGCGACCTATAATGTTATTATCAATTGTAGGAATGGTCTCACGAAGCTTACCTTCGGGAGCATGATGATGGATTTCAATGTGTTCAGTTTGAACAAACAACCGGGGGATGATGAGGAAGTGCAAGAAGTCAATAGGATTGACACCTTGGTAGAGGAGCACTTGGAGTTGCTAGGCGTGTCAAAATTTGGGGAGGAAGAGGTTGATGAGCAAGAGGAGACGGCAAGTTTGAAAGGGGTAGAGAAATGGATTCCTACATTTGAGAAACTTCCATTTCATGACAAGAAGATTTTCCCTTCAAATGAGCAAAGACCCATCTTGGAGTTGTAGCCATTACCATCCCATCTCAAGTATGCCTATCTTGGGGATGACAAGACATTTTCGGTGGTGATTAGCTCAACGTTGGAGGCAAAGCAAGAAGAAGAGCTCTTGGAAGTGTTGAGGAGGCATAAGGGAGCGATTGGTTGGACAATTGTTGACATCATGGGATAAGTGCTTGATGTTTTTCCTTGTTGTTCCTAACCTTCTAACATCTTCCCTAAATGTATGTATGATGTATGTGTGAAAGGGGAGGAGTGTCACTCTCCCTAGGAATGATGTTAAAAGAAAGGGCAAGGGAATGGTGGAAAATGAAATGTGTGAGTGAACAAAAATGCTTCCCAAGCGCAAGAAGACTTTTGTATGTCGTGTTTTACTTGGAGAGTACTCCAAGGTCGTCTCCTCGGGGAAGGATGTGAATCGTGTAGAAGGTGATTTTGGTGAAAGAAAAGTGTAAAATCTTTTGTTATTTGGAATTGGTTTGTGATTTGAGTTGTAATGAAATTAAGATGGGAAATTAAGTGTTGGCTAATCTGAAGGGTTCACTCCAATGGGGATGCCAAGATAACTCGAATCTTTCCTCCAATAGAGCATAGATGTATGATTGATTCATGGGAAGCTAGGGATGAGATGGACGTGAGGATCCAAGCATAACCCGTGACCAGGCCTATGGGATATCAAAGACTCACAACTACATCCATTCTTAACCCAGTCAAACCGAGCCATCGTATTCTGAGAGGAGGAAGAAAATGAGTTGTAAAGTCATACCCAGGTAGAGATCTCCCTTGGATTAGCCAACTAAAAAGCTTAGCTACTTATGCGTAAGGTAAATACAACAATATAATAAGAAGACATTGTAAAGAGATGAAGTTGTGTAGCTAAGTTGATGGAAGAAACATAAACTAAAAGAGGATGCATTTACCACCCATTTATAGCTAAGAAAATGAAGAACATGAATGCATTAATGGTAAAAGGTTGAATATATGATTAACTTAAAAGCAACTTGAAATAACTAGCATTAAAGACTTCAAACAAAGCTTAGAAAAGTCTTACAATGGATTACAAGGCAATGTATGGAAAGAAACTGGAAAAACATTAACTTCTCTCTCTAGCACTATTCATCTTCTTCCTTGCACTCTCTCTCTCTCTCGATTACAATGTAGATTAACTAACTTGAATAATGGTGGGGAAGCTTCCCAAAAACGTCCATGGAGTGTCCCCTAAGCATGTGTGATGTGATTCCAATCATAGGGGGCTGAAAGGGATGGGATGGTGCAGGCTATGACAAGCCTAGCCTTTCTCTCTTCCATGCCTCTTCTCTCTCCTCATTATTGTAATGTCCTTCCAAGTCCAAGTAGAGGTGAGGGGAGACTTCTAGATGTACAGGGGATGTCAAGGGATCTGTTGGAGAAGTGTAAGTGGGACCCCCAAATGGCAGAACTTGAGTTACAGGCTGTCTGGGCAAAACCTTCCGGAAGGTCGACAGAAACCTTCCGGAAGGTTTGTGCAAGAACAGTTAAATGAAGAAGTCAACAGGCAAAACCTTCTAGAAGGTTCATTCCAGTAGACAAAACCTTCCGGAAAGTTTTACTCCAGTAGGCAAAACCTTCCGGAAGGTTTAATCCAGTAGACAAAACCTTCCGGAAAGTTTTACTCTAGTAGGCAAAACCATCCGGAAGGTTCATTCCAGTAGACAACACCTTTCGGAAGGTTTTGGCAGTGAAAAAGAAATCCAAGGCAAAACCTTCCGGAAGGTTTTCAACCAATTTGAATTTTCTTGGTTTCTTCTCCCTTCAAACCTTCCTCTAAGCTACCCCTTCCTCTTCATTGACATCAAACACTTCCATGGGGTTTTAACTCAAGCTATTTACATCATTTTTCTTGCATTTACACAAAACTCCATCAAAACGAAGTTTAAACGAATTTCTCCCCAATTTCATGACAAAAGCAAGTATAAAACGGCATATTAGCATCCAAAATATGTCATGTTTTTGGGCTAATCAATAAGCCCCATCATTTGCACACACCGTATTTATCTTGAGGATGACTCCAAACCGTTTCGACAACCACAAAGAATGTTGAATCCAATTATGAAGGATGTGGTAAGGGTGATTGGTGAAAAACGGTGTTATTCCTAACCCCTTAAATACTATCCCTTAGAAGCCAAAGTGTATGAACGAAAGGGAGTGCCACTCTCCCTTGGGATAGTGTCAAAAGAAAAGGGCAAGGGGAAAGGAAATAGGTTGGTGGAAATGTGATATGTGAATGCACAAAAATGCTCCCCAATCGCAAGGAGACTTTCGTGGGTCGTGTTTTACTTGGTGGTATTCCAAGGTCGTTTCCACGGGGAAGGAAGTAAACCAATTTGAAAGAGATTTTGGGAAAAGAAAGTGTAAAAATTCTTGTGGTGGAAAGTTGTTTGGTGAAATGTGTTTTGGTGAAAATGAAATGAGAAAGCAAGTGTTGGCAATTCCAAGAGATCACTCCAATGGGTATACCATCTCAACTCAAATCACTCCTCCGATTGAGCATGAATGAACGATTGATTCATGGAAAGCCGAGGATGATGTCGGTGAGTATCTAAGCATAAACCGTGACTAGGCCTACGGATTATCAAAGACTCACCGAATCATCCACCTTCAATCTAGTCAAACCGAACCATTGGACTCTAAAGGGAGGGAGGAGAAGGAGTTGAAATGGTATACCCAAAGGGAGATTCCCCTTGGTCTTGCCAACTAAAGGATTTAGCTACTCATACTTGAAATGAAAGTGACAATGTAAAGAGAGTGCATTGCAAAAATATGAAGTTCTAGAGTCACTAAATGCAATAAAACACAAGCTAAAAGTGAAAGCATTTCAATCCCATTTTTTTACAGCTAAGACAATGAAAGACTTGAAGAATTAACCGTAGAAACTTTAGAAGAGCATTAAACTAGCCAGGAACATGAAGGTAAATAGCATTAATGAAATTCTAAAGGTTCATACCATTGATTACAAGACAATGCAGTAGAAGAAATGCAAAAATCACAACTTTCTCTCTCTAAAACTACTATTCATCTTCTTCTCCGCCTGGAGCTTCTCTCTCTATATCCCTATATTGATATCTATCCAATGCTATAGAATGCTGAACATTGGAGAGCTTGGCCTCCCCACAAACGTGCCTGGAGTGGTCCTGTAGCTCCCTGAAGTGACCCCCATCAGTAGGGTGCAGCAGGGATGGCCTGGACAGGGGAGTGCAGAGCTTGTCTGCACACCCAGCTCCTTCTCTCTTCTCTCTCTTCATTGATCACCCAAGCCTCCAACATCCAATCAAAAGTGTAAAAGTGGTGAATAGTATTGTGGGCGTGTCAGGGAGAGCTGGTGGTGGGACCCTCAGAGCAGCAGATCTTGAAATGTAGAGATTCGGGGCAGACTCAGCAGACAGTACCGGTACTGTACCATACCGGTACTGTGTACCGGTACTTCGAACACCAGTAGCTTCGGCGTACTAGTACTGCATACCGGTACGGTTTCTCTGTTTCTTTCAGATTTTTTTCAACTTCTGAGCTTTACTTTAAGCTTTCCTTCGCCCCCAAACATCCCAATGCATTTGGGAAGGCCTTAAGAAGCCTTATTTAAGGCCTTGCAACTGCAAACACCAAATAGCATCGTTAATACTTCAACTAACACAATTCGCATCATTTAAACTGCAAAAGCAAATGAAGTGAGATGATTAGCACACAAGAATATACACTATTTTGTGCTAATCACACACCCCAACTTAGGTTTTGCTAGTCCCTTAGCAAAAGAGTATTTCTCCAAATTAAAACAATGGGCACAACATGCACACAATCCATTATTAACCATTCATTCAATCAATCACAAAGTGAAAATCATAATGTAATTTCAAAATAAACATGGATTGGATTGAACAAACTGTGGTTTTCCATTCATGTGCACGAAGTTGGAGTACAAAATGGCCTACGTTCCCATCCCAACTACATAAATTCCAAACTTAAACAAAAGCACAACACTAGCACAATCTACTCATCATCACCCTCTCCATCATCATCATCATCCTCATCCTCCTCCTCCTCATCACAATCCAAAAGAGCTTGCTTCCCCCGATTCATTGCTTTTCTCTTCTTGCTATTGGCCTTCCCAATAGCCCCTGTCTCGGGAGGAGTAAGCTTGTCAGAGACGAACCCTTTTACCTTAAAGTGGTTGCACATCCGGGTTACCAGACTCCCATATGGAAAATTGGTCATAGGCTTCTCTGTCTCAGCAAAGTCTTTCATCACCTCCCATATAAAAAGGGCAAAGTCAACCGTTTTACCTAACACGACAGCGTCCAAAAGGGCTAACTTCTCCATATTCGGCTTCTTTTCCGCGGCCTTTGGGAATAAATTATAATGGAGCAGCTTATTCAGAAGCCCACAGACATGCTTTAACCCTCCACTCATAACAGTGCCCCTGAATTTAGAAGGATCCTCATACATCAGATCAACAAACTCAGCTTTGGTTTTGGCTCTAGTGATGTTGTGAGGATAGACAGGTGGGAAGTTTGGTGGTCTCTGATAGTCCCCTAGGAGGGTGGCAATGACATCAGGGGTCACCGCGATCCCCTTGCCTCTAACGTTTGCTCTCAAAACCTCCCCACCTTTCTCCACAACCACCTTGAGTGATTGGTAGAACTCTCTACATAATGCCAAATCATACCCCCCAACTTTTTTGAACCAGAAATTCATACCATGCCCTTCAATGATTTTCACAACCGGATGCATAGGGGTGAGTGAAATGCGATCAAGTTGACGCTCACATGTCACATTTTTCTCCTGAATCCATTGGAGTCGTGCTTGTTTCCTAGCCTTTTTCCTTTGCTCATTCGGGTCCTCGCTTGACCCTTCGTCGCTTCTCTTGCGGCGACTGGGTTCCTCATGTGGTGGGGGACTGGTTCCGGCTCTCTTGGTGCGAGCCATGCTGAGCACCATTGCCCCAGTCAGGAACAAGGCAAAGAGAAAATGGAGGAGACCCTTAATCGGGTCAAAGGCTTCAGAACATACCTCTAAACGACGAGCCATTGGGGATTCCTTGGAGCCATTTGAAAGTTCAGGAGGATTGGAGAAATTGGAGGGACTTTGGGGTTTTTGGCAACTAGGGTTTCGGGTGTGGGTTGCAAAGAACCAAGCTTGAAGAAGAGAAGGGATTTAGGATTGCAGGAGGGGAGAAGGGGGTCTTGGATGCCTGGTACGTTTTCGAGTGAGAGAGAGAGAATTAGGGTTGGAATTTAGGTGGGAAATGAAAGGGTCACCGAGGGATTTAAATTTAAAAGCCCTAAATTTTTTTTTTTTCAGCAGACAGTACCGGTACTATACCATACCGGTACTGCGTACCGGTACTTTGAACACCAGTAGCTTAGGCGTACCGGTATTGCGTACCGGTACGGTACAGTACCGGTACTGTATATCGGTACAATTTCTCTGTTTCTGCCAAAATACTCCTGCTGAGCATACCTCTCCACTCCATTCCAACTCAGGACCTTCCTAGACATCTTACCACACAATTTATGACTTCTACTCACTCCCCAAAGATGTACTCCACTTATTATCCACAATTTGATCCATCATGCCCAAGTTATTATCAAAATTGCCATGTGATTTAAAACTTTGATGCATTCAACATACAGTGAATGGATTTCTATTCTTAATTATCAAAATGAAAATCCAAAATGCAAATACGGATTCAAACAACACACATAGTTCTAATCCTTTTCAAATATCAAAAACTTGAGCAATATTCCCTCATTCTTGCAAGCATGGAGTTATTTAACAAATTTCTCAAATGATTGAACTAGGCTAACATGAGCAAAACCATAGTTTTAGATACTAATCTAAAGTATGCACCTACAAATTCATTTTCAACTTGCGTGTGTGTGAATTAAACAAGTAATTTGAACAGTTACACAATAGAATTCACATTCAAATAGCTGGACAAATTCAGCTTCAATGCAAAAACTCACCAAGGGACACTCTTAAGCAATGAAATACACTCAAGTTATACTGGTATGCACTCCATGTGTACATGTAAGATAGAGTCTTGTATTCAAAACAAAGTGTGCTCACATGTAATCCAAAAATGAAGTTAATAAATGAAAATGAAGCGAACTTGGCATAGTCTCATGAACAGAATATTAGGGCATTAGGTAGTAAGACTAAACTCATCATTCCCTTTGAAATTATGCACCTCCCAACTTCTCTAGATCACTTAGGACTTTAAGGGTTATAATGGGGCCTTGGGGTGGTATCTAGGAAAATGAAATGAAGGATATAGGGTAACAAAGAGGGTTGTTCCGAATGAGAGACTTTTATTTTAGAAAAACACTTAACTTTTCATGGGATTTTGATTCTCACCCCGTCACCACATTCTTTGTTTCTTTTTCTTCTTTTCCTTAACATTTTTCTTTTCTTCTTCTCACCCCTTTTTTTTTCTTCTTTTCTTGGATTTTCATTCTTTTTCCATTGAACTCTTTGAGTTTCAACATCATTTATCCCTTTTGTTTGGGTTTCCACACCACACTTCCTCTGCTTTTGCAATCACTCATTTCTGCTTTTAGGAACAACCAAGGTAAGGTATATCTTTCTTATTTTCATAGGCTTGGTCAACTGTGTGGCATAGAAACGAATTTCAAATAAGCTCAATCACGGCACTAGGGATAATATTTGCACAAGAAAAAACTTAAAGGCTCAAAATATTCAATGATAGCCTAAGATCACTTCCAGGTCCGTATGGGAGGGCATTATATGTTCAAGACAAATCAGTCTACTATCCAAATGCACTAACCAACACAAACATAATGAGACTATTGAACAAACTTGACAAAAAAAAATGTTCTTTGAGTAATTGTAAATTCCCTCCAAAAAGGATTTGGCACTAAAGCTCTCAAGGGTCTTTACTCATCTCCACTACTTATGTCAAGCTTAAAAACATGAATCCAATCCGTAAATTGCCAAAATTATACATTCAAGAGTCACATACAGTTGAGTTCAAAAATCAATACATAAATGATGCTCATGCATAGGATCAACTTCCATAGAATGCTCATGTGCACAAAGTTAACAACAAAGATCAACATGTCATCAAACTCACACACTCATCATGAAGGAATACAGATCAACAATTAGATATTTTTTTTTTTCATCAAAAATTTTCAAAAATTTCACCTATTTTTCACTAATGCAAGCAAAAATCAAAAATTTCCAAGCAACCTTGGTGTATCATACAAATGGTGCACCTCACCCCCCAACTAGAATTATGCATTGTCCTCAATGCAACAAAAAGATATAGTATGCAATGGAAGACAGTAAAAAGATAAGTAGGGTAAGAGAACACCTCGCAATTGCGCTTTTGACAAAAAACACCAAGATCTGGATCTAAGAGAACCCAATCTATACAACCACATCAAGTGAGTGACATAAAATAAAAATGACATAAATAACTAAAAGTAACTGTACAGCAGAAGGGATAAATGCTAGCTAACCCTCCATCAATTCCGGATACACCGGGTCAATTAAATCCTCCTCCACCACCTGTCCTTCAAAACCCTCAAAGAATGGCTTGAGTATTTGGCCATTGACCTTGAATGTTTGGCCATCTTTAGGGTTCGTGATATCTATCGCTCCGTTGGGGTAGGCCACCTCGAAAAAATAGGGGCCATCCCAATGGGATCTTAGTTTTCCTTGGAACACGGAGAGACGAGAATTATACAAGAGCATTTTTTGCCCGGACTCAAATGATTTCCGTGTGATGGAATTATCATGAAAAACTTTAGCCCGTTCTTTTGAAATTTTGGAACTCTCATATGCATCTCTTCGGATCTCTTCCAATTCATTCAGTTCCAACTTCCTCTGCTCACCGGTCATTCTCAAGTTAAAATTCAAGGTCTTTATGGCCCAGTAGGCCTTGTGCTCCATTTCAACCGGTAAATGGCAAGCTTTTCCATAAACCAGCCGGTAGGGAGACATGCCCAAAACAGTCTTATAGGCAGTACGGTACGCCCATAAGGCATCGGTCAATCTGACTGACCAATCCTTCCTGTTTGGGTTAACCGTTTTTTCCAAGATATTCTTAATCTCCATATTGGCTAATTCAGCTTGGCCATTGGTTTGTGGGTGGTATGCAGTGGATACTTTGTGTGTAACGTCATATTTAAACATTAATGAAGCAAATGGCCTATTACATAAGGGGGATCCACCATCACTGATCATTGCACGAGGCATCCCAAACCTCAAAAAAATGTTCTCTTTGAGGAACTTGACTACGACCCGATGGTCATTAGTCTTGGTTGGGATAGCCTCTACCCACTTGGACACGTAGTCCACTGCCAGAAGAATGTACAGATAACCAAAAGACATGGGGAATGGACCCATGAAATCGATGCCCCAACAGTCAAATATTTGTATGACAAGGACGGGGGAAAGGGGCATCATATTTCTGCGGGTCATACTACCCAATCGTTGGCATCTGTCGCATGCCTTATAGTATGAAACACAGTCTTTAATAAGAGAGGGCCAATAGAAACCTGACTGAAAAATTTTGGCCGAAGTTTTCTTTGCCGAAAAATGTCCGCCACAAGCTTGGGAATGGCAGAATGCAAGGACGTTCCGCTGTTCATTTTCGGGCACGCATTTCCTCATGACCTGGTCTGGGCAATATTTGAACAAATACGGATTGTCGAAGTAAAAATACTTCACGTTTGCCATGAATCGTCTTTTATCTTCTGGGCTCCATTGTGGCGGTATTTGTCCTGTTGCAAGGTAATTACAAATGTCAGCATACCAAGGACAAACTGAATGGATTGAGAGTAAATGTTCATCAGGAAAAGAGTCAGGAATAGGAATATGCTCATTAGTCTCCTGCACCACCAGCCGGGATAAGTGATCCGCCACAACATTCTCAACTCCTTTCTTGTCTTTAATTGTCAAGTCAAATTCTTGTAGGAGGAGGATCCACCTAATGAGTCTTGGTTTCGCATCCTGCTTAGATAACAAGTACTTCAAGGCAGAATGGTCAGTAAAGACAACAATAGGCGAACCAATGATATATGAACGGAATTTATCTAGAGCAAACACTACGGCTAGCAATTCTTTCTCAGTGGTAGTGTAATTCATTTGAGCCTCATTAAGTGTTTTGCTAGCGTAGTGTATAACATGCGGTCGATTGTCCTTCCTCTGACCAAGCACTGCGCCAACCGCGTAATCACTCGCGTCGCACATGAGCTCGAAAGGTAGATCCCAATTGGGTGGTCGCATGATAGGAGGCGTGACAAGCATGCTTTTTAGTTTTTTAAATGATGTTTCACACTCATCCGACCACTCAAAGGGAATCTCCTTAGACAGTAAATTGGTCAGGGTCGGGCCAATGCGCTAAAATTCTGAATGAATCGGCGATAAAAACCTGCATGGCCTAAAAATGACCGGATTCCCTTGATGGCTATCGGCGTGGGGAGGTTGGAGATGGCCTCTACCTTGGATTTGTCAACTTCAATGCCCCTTGCTGATACTATGTGGCCCAACACGATTCCTTCCGTCACCATAAAGTGACACTTTTCCCAATTAAGCACAAGATCCTTTTCTTCACACCTCTCCAATACTCTCGCCAAGTTCTCTAAGCATCCATCAAAGGAATCACCAAACACGGAAAAATCATCCATGAAAACCTCCAAAATTTTCTCCACCATATCGCTAAAAATCCCCATCATGCACCGTTGAAAGGTCCCCGGGGCATTGCATAATCCGAATGGCATACGGCGATAGGCAAAGTTACCATATGGGCAGGTGAAGGTAGTCTTATCTTGGTCCTCCAATGCGATCTCAATTTGGTTGTAGCCAGAGTACCCGTCTAGGAAACAATAGAATAGGTGCCCTGCTACCCTTTCCAAGACTTGATCGAGAAACGGCATTGGGAAATGATCTTTCCGTGTGCAAGCATTAAGCTTCCGGTAGTCGATGCAAACTCTCCATCCGGTAATGACTCTTGTAGGTATGAGTTCATTTTCCTCATTTTCAATCACTGTGACTCTGGATTTCTTTGGGACGACTTGTGTGGGGCTTACCCATTTGTTATCCGCAATTGGAAAGATAATGCCCACATCAAGTAGCTTTAACACCTCATCCTTCACTACCTCTTTCATGTTTGGATTCAATCTCCTTTGAGGTTGTCGGGAGGTTTTAGCATCTTCTTCAAGATAGATGCGATGGGTGCAAATTATAGGGCTTATTCCCTTGATATCTGCAATAGTCCACCCGATCGCTCCCTTATGCTTTCTCAATACCCCCAAAAGCTTTTCTTCTTGTTCCATGGTTAGGGTAGAGCTAATGACTACTGGGAAAGTCTCCTCATTGCCAAGATAAGCATATTTCAAATGTGCGGGCAATGGCTTCAATTCCAATTTTGGATTTTTCTCATCCGAAGGGAAAATTTTCTTCTCTTGTTTAGGTAGCTCTTCAAATGTGGGGATCCACCTTTCCATCCCCTTCAACTCTTCAACCTTTTCTTGATCATCCAACTTCTCCAATTCAACCAATTCTTCCTCCTTGAGTTTTAACATCCCTTCTAACTCCAAGTGCTCCTCAATCAAAGTGTCAATTCTATTGACCTCATTTGCCTCCTCGTCATCCCCTGGTTGCTTTGCCAAATTAAAGACATTAAGTTCCATTGTCATGTTCCCGAACGCCAATTTCATCAGACCATTCCTGCAATTTATCACTGTATTAGATGTAGCAAGGAAAGGTCGCCCAAGTATCACGGGGATTTGGGAACAAAGATTAGCAACAGGATGAGTGTCCAATACAATAAAATCGACTGGAAAATAAAACTTATCAACTTGAACCAACACATCTTCCACTACTCCCCTTGGTGTGCGGATGCTACGATCCGCCAATTGAAGTGTAATTGAAGTAGGCTTCAACTCCTCAAGCTTGAGTTGTTGATACACGGAGTAGGGAAGGAGATTGACACTTGCTCCCAGATCAAGCAATGCTTGTTCAACCCGGCAATTTCCTATAGTGATGGCAATTGTTGGACAACCGGGATCTTTGAATTTGGGAGGAGTGTTGGTCCTCAAAATGGAGCTCACTTGTTGATTGATGAAAATTTTTTTTGTTTCCTAACCCCTAAACATCACCATTTGACATGTGTATATGGCTTATGTGTGAAAGGAGTGTCACTCTCCCTCGGGGTGATACAAGAGATTAGGCAACAACGGATTGGTGGGAAATGGAATGAACAAAATGTGAAATGAAATGCGGGTGTGTGAACAAAAGTGCTCCCCAATCGCAAAGAGTCTTTTGTGTGTTGGTGTTTTACTTGGAAAAGTATTCCAAGGTCGTATCCTCAGGGAAGGAAAGTTCGAGTTGTGTGAAGGTGATTTTGCAAAAGGTAAAGAAAGTGAAAAATATTTTGTTTGAGTTTTGTGGTTGTGTTTGTGAATGGAAATGCAAGAAAACAATTGTTGGCTAATCCAAAGAGGTCATTCCAATGGGAATACCAGATCAACTCAAGCCTTCCTCCAATAGAGCCTAGAAGTACGATTGATTCGTGGGAAGCTCGGGACTAAAATGGAGGTGAGGATTCAAGCATACCCCGTGACAATGCCTACGGTGTATCAAGAACTCACAACCATGTCCTCACCCCAACCCAGTCAAACCAAGCCATCGTACTCTGAGAGGAGGAATGAAAATGAGTTGAAGTGGTACACCCAAGAGGAATTCTCCCTTGGATTAACCAACTTAAAATCTAGCTACTCATGCTAAGCAAGAAATGAATGCATAATGTAAAGAGACATAATGAAGAAATGAAGCATGAAAATTGAACTAATGCAAGAAAACTTGAACTATGAAGAAAAATATTCAATACCCATTTTAAAGCTTGAAAAATGAAGAACTTGAAACAACAATGGTAAAATGAAGAACATGCAAGTAAACTTGGAATAAACTTGAAACAACTAAGATTAAAGTGCAAGGAATGAAGATTATAAGAAGTTTAAAGCTTACAACAATTGAAATGGAAAGGAAAATGCAAAAACATAAACTTACATTACACTATTCATCATCTTCTTCCTAGGAACTAAAACTAAGCTTAGGTAGCCACCCCTTTGAATGCTTGTTGAATGTTGAATATATGGAGTGTGTCTTTCATTTTCGTGCATGGAGGGTCCCCTAGCATGAGTGTGCAGGTCTCCCATCAATGCGAGGTTGAATGATGGCTTGCACAGGCTAGGACAAGCCTAGCCTGCAACTCCCCAGGCAGCCCACTCCTCTCCCATCCTCCTTGAATGCCAAGCCTCAAAAGTCTTCCAATTGTGTAAGGGAAGCATGGAAATGTGTAAGGAAATGTTGGGGGGCAAGTGGGAGAAGCATTGGTGGGACCCCCAAGCAAGTGGGAAGTGATTTGGAGGCATTTCGGGCTGTTCAGGCACGGCGTACCGGTACGGCATACCGGTACGGTTTTTCTACTCCGGACCAGTCTTCGTAGAATTAGCATAACTTTTTATTTAACTGACCGATTGAGCTGAAATTGTGACACAATACAGATGACATCCAGATCTACAACTTTCATGTTTTGAACTTTTTCATATTCGAAGTGGATCATGGTAAAAATGGAGGAAAACCGAGGCTCTTCAACCCAGTGGTGTGGCTGCTGGCGCTTTTGTTCCCAAACACCAATACCTCCTTGATTTTTTCACTTTTAAGCCTCCAAATCTTCATGTAATGTGTACATGCCCTCACCACACATCCGTCATAGTTGCAAGGTACTAAAATACATGATTTAAGCTATAAAAACATGCAACATCGAGAATTCAACATTATTCATAAAATCGGCTAACTCTAAGTACTTAGATGCAAAAGTTGAGTTAAAATGCATGTAATGAGGCCTTGAAATATACAATATTTTGTGCTCATCACTTGTTCTGTCAAGAATGCCTTCTTCCGGACATTTAGCCTCCTCTTTACCGTACATAGATCTTTCAAAATTTTGGCACATGACGGTATTTGCTTGATGGCATCGAGGAGCGGGATATTGATTTTTACCTGCTTAAACATGTCTAAAATATCAGAATAATTAGCCACCTTGACAGGTGACTTCAAACGATGGGGGAAAGGGGCAGGCATAGGAGGAATACACAAGCTATCATCAATCACATGGTCATTTTCAATTTGCTCATTTTCTTTGTCTTTACTCATTTCACCTTTTTCGGCCACACGTTCCTTGGCCTCACCCTCAATGGACTCACCCTCGATGGACTCTTCTATTGGCAATGGTGCCTTGGGTGGAACCTTTGGCACTATGGTCTTTTCAATTTGTTTGCCACTACGAAGAGTGGTGACCGCCTTGAGGTGCTCACAACTCTCTTGGGTGGGCTCAACTAATTCAATCACATTTTGGCCCTTGGGATTTTGTTGGGGTTGAGAGAGGAATTTCCCCTTCTCTTGTTGAGACAAGCCTATGTGATTGGTGATCTTTGTGAGTTGAGCTGAAATGTCTTTATTGAAGGTGGTTTGGATTTGAATGAAGGCGTGGACCACATCTTCCAAACTCCTTTTATGAGGTGGTTGGTAGCTAGAAGAACTCGATGGGCCTTGTTGGGAGAAATTTTGTGAATTCGGACTTTGAGAGAAATTTTGTGGGAGAGGATTTGATTGGTGATGAGCACAAAATATTGTATATTTCAAGGCCTCATTACATGCATTTTAACTCAACTTTTGCATCTAAGTACTTAGTGTTAGCCAATTTTATGAATAATGTTGAATTTTCAATGTTGCAAGTTTTTATAGCTTAAATGATTGATTTTAGGACCTTGCAACTATGTTGGATGTGTGGTGAGGGCATGGACATATTACATGAAGATTTGGAGGCTTAAAAGTGAAGAAATCAAGGAGGTATTGGTGTTTGGGAACAAAAGCACCAGCAGCCACACCATCTGGAAACAGAGCCTCGGTATTCCTCCATTTTGACCATGATCCGATTCGAATCTGAAAAAGTTAAAAACATGAAAGTTGTAGATCTGGATGTCTTCTGTATTGTGTCAAAATTTCAGCTCAATCCAATGGTTGGATCAAAAGTTATGTTGATTCTACGAAAAGTGGTCCGGAGCAGAAAACAGTACCGGTACACAGTACCGGTACTATACCGTTCCGGTACTGCGTACCGGTACTTCGAACTCCAGAAGGTTTAGAGTACCGGTACGCTCCCAAAACAGCCCAGAACACCTGCAAACTCTTCTCCACGTGCTTGGGGGTCCCACCATTGGTTCTCCCACACCTAGCCCGACATTTTATCCCTACATCATGCCTCCTACACCATAGTTAAAGACTTTGGAGGCTTGACATTGAATGAGAGGAGAGAGAAGGGGTGAAGCCTGGGCAGTGCAGGCTAAGCCTGTGCTAGCCTGCCATACCCATCCATTCAGCCCCCTATTGATGGGAGGCTTGCTCACTCATGCTAGAGGACCCTATGGACGAAAATGCAGAGGCTACACACCATATATTCAGCATTACACAAGTTCTTGAAAGGTGGCTACCTAAGCTTAGTTTTAGTTCCTAGGAAGAAGATGATGAATAGTGTAATGTAAGTTTATGTTTTTGCATTTTCCTTTCCATTTCAATTGTTGTAAGCTTTAAACCTCTTGTAATCTTCATTCCTTGCACTTTAATCTTAGTTGTTTCAAGTTTATTCCAAGTTTACTTGCATGTTCTACATTTCACCATTGTTGTTTAAGTTTTCTTCATTTTCATGCTTTGAAATGGGTATTAAATATTTTTCTTCATAGTTTACGATTTCTGGCATTGAGTTAAGCTTTAATCTCCATTTCATTTACATGTCTCTTTACATTATGAATGCTTTTGCTTTAAATATGAGTAGTTAGATTTAAAGTTGGCTAATCCAAGGGAGAACTCCTCTTGGGTGTGCCACTTCAACTCATTTTCATTCCTCCTCTCAGAGTAAGATGGCTCGGTTTGACTGGGTTGGGGTGAGGACATGGTTGTGAGTTCTTGATACACCGTAGGCATCGTCACGGGGTATGCTTGAATCCTCACCTTCATTTTAGTCCCGAGCTTCCCACGAATCAATCGTACATCTAAGCTCTATTGGAGGAAGTCTTTGAGTTGGATTGACATCCTCATTGGAGTGAACTCCTTGGATTAGCCAACATTTGTTTTCATTCAAAAACTTCACTCACAAAACACAAACAAAAGATTTTACACTTTTCCCTTTTGTTCACCAAAATCACTTTCACACAACTTGACCTCTCCTTCCCTGAGGAGACGACCTTGGAATACTCTTCCAAGTAAAACACCGACACACAAAAGACTCTTTGCGATTGGGGAGCACTTTTGTTCACACACCCACATTTCATTTCACATTTTGTTCATTCCATTTTCCACCAATCCGTTGTTGCCTAATCTCTTGCATCACCCCGAGGGAGAGTGACACTCCCTTTCACACATAAGCCATATACACATTGAGGGATGATGTTAAGAGGTTAGGGAATACAACGTTTTCCATCAATCAATTGGTACCCTTGCGGATTGGACCGTGGGTATTGGGAGCTAGAAGCTTGCCCTTGGCCTTGATATTGAGATTGATACTGACCTTGCTTTGGAGGTGTAGGAGATGTGTATGTGTTTGAACCATAGGGGATGGGGTTCTCATTCCTCCAACTGAAATTAGGGTGATCACGATACCCCGAATTGTAAGTGTTGGAATTTGAAGGAAATGATTGCCTTGGTTGGTTGAAGGCATTGACTTGTTCATGGTATGCTTCTTTAAGTGCCGGAATGCTCGGACACTCCGATGTGGAATGCTCGACACCACCACAAATAGAACAAGCCTCCTCGGTTCTTGACACATGAGACACCTCTCGTCTCCTATCCACCTCAAGGCTATCTACTTTCCTAGACAATTTGGAAATTTGTGAAAGTAGATCCTCCCGGTCTTTCAAGTCATATATCCCTCCCCTTTGTGATTGACTACTAACTGGCAATGTCCTAGGTACATCATTTGGATCCCTAACATCCCAAGATTGTGCATTTTCAGCCAAGGTACCAAAGTAGTCGAGGGCCTCATCAGGGTCTTTGCTCAAGAACTCACCATTGCACATCATGTCAATAAATTGTCTATGGTTTGGTGTGATTCCTTCATAGAAGAAACTCACCAATTGCCACGATTTAAAACCATGATGTGGTATGGATTGAATCAAATCCTTGTAGCGATCCCAGCATTGATAGAATTGCTCATTGGGTTTTTCAGAAAAATTTTGAATTTCTTTTTTCAATGAAGTGGTTCTATGAACCGGAAATTTTTTTTAAAAAAAAAAATGAAACTATTTGGTCCCAAGATAACATGGTCCGAGGCCCCATGGAATCAAGCCAAATTCTTGCCTTACCATCCAAGGAAAAAGGGAACAATTTCATCCTCGCTATCTCTTCCATGTTGTAATTTGGGATAAAGGTTGCAACCATTTCCTCATAAGACCTTATATGATTATATGGGTTTTCATTCTCGATCCCATGAAATTTAGGGAGTAGTTGCAACATCCATGGTTTGATTACAAAGAGATGAGCTTGGACGGGAAGAAGGATACATGATGGTGTGGTGCTACGGGTTGGTTGAAGGAACTCCCGCATTGTCCTTGTCGGAGGGTCAAGTTGGATGTTCCCTTCATTCCTAGGTGGGGGAAATTGCACTCGTGGGTTGGGCATCCTAGGTGGTTGCAATCCCCCACCCCTTTGCATATTCGGGTTAGCATCCACATTATCAAAAGCATCGGGAGGGGGATATTGCATTCGTGGGTTAGGCATCCTAGGTTCGGGTAATCCCCCACCCCTTTGAGCATTTGGATTTGCACCGACATTATCAAAGTTTCCACCCCCTTGCATGTTTGGGTTGACACCCACATTTTCAAAATTGTCACCCGCATCCTCGGGTGGGTCTTGGTCAATGTTCATGTTGGGGCCTAAGGTTTGTCTAACTAATCGGTGATAGTCGTCCCTTTCCCACATGCAACAAGATATATACAAATGAAATTATACACAAACAAGAATATGTACACGAGACAACGTACCTCAGCCCGTGATGAAGATCACGGGACTTACCTCCGTTGTTCGGAAATCACCTCCTTGGTTTGACACTTGCCTTCCCCGGCAACGGCGCCAAAATGATTGGTGAAAAACAGTGTTATTCCTAACCCCTTAAATACTATCCCTTAGAAGCCAAAGTGTATGAACGAAAGGGAGTGTCACTCTCCCTTGGGATAGTGCCAAAAGAAAAGGGCAAGGGGAAAGGAAATAGGTTGGTGGAAATGTGATTAGGTTGGTGGAAATGTGATATGTGAATGCACAAAAATGCTCCCCAATCGCAAGGAGACTTTCGTGGGTCGTGTTTTACTTGGTGGTATTCCAAGGTCGTTTCCACGGGGAAGGAAGTAAACCAATTTGAAAGTGATTTTGGGAAAAGAAAGTGTAAAAATTCTTGTGGTGGAAAGTTGTTTGGTGAAATGTGTTTTGGTGAAAATGAAATGAGAAAGCAAGTGTTGGCAATTCCAAGAGGTCACTCCAATGGGTATACCATCTCAACTCAAATCACTCCTCCGATTGAGCATGAATGAACGATTGATTCATGGAAAGCCGAGGATGATGTCGGTGAGTATCTAAGCATAAACCGTGACTAGGCCTACGGATTATCAAAGACTCACCGAATCATCCACCTTCAATCTAGTCAAACCGAACCATTGGACTCTAAAGGGAGGGAGGAGAAGGAGTTGAAATGGTATACCCAAAGGGAGATTCCCCTTGGTCTTGCCAACTAAAGGATTTAGCTACTCATACTTGAAATGAAAGTGACAATGTAAAGAGAGTGCATTGCAAAAATATGAAGTTCTAGAGTCACTAAATGCAATAAAACACAAGCTAAAAGTGAAAGCATTTCAATCCCATTTTTTTACAGCTAAGACAATGAAAGACTTGAAGCATTAACGGTAGAAACTTTAGAAGAGCATTAAACTAGCCAGGAACATGAAGGTAAATAGCATTAATGAAATTCTAAAGGTTCATACCATTGATTACAAGACAATGCAGTAGAAGAAATGCAAAAATCACAACTTTCTCTCTCTAAAACTACTATTCATCTTCTTCTCCGCCTGGAGCTTCTCTCTCTATATCCCTATATTGATATCTATCCAATGCTATAGAATGCTGAACATTGGAGAGCTTGGCCTCCCCACAAACGTGCCTGGAGTGGTCCTGTAGCTCCCTGAAGTGACCCCCATCAGTAGGGTGCAGCAGGGATGGCCTGGACAGGGGAGTGCAGAGCTTGTCTGCACACCCAGCTCCTTCTCTCTTCTCTCTCTTCATTGATCACCCAAGCCTCCAACATCCAATCAAAAGTGTAAAAGTGGTGAATAGTATTGTGGGCGTGTCAAGGAGAGCTGATGGTGGGACCCTCAGAGCAGCAGATCTTGAAATGTAGAGATTCGGGGCAGACTCAGTAGACAGTACTGGTACTGTACCGTATCGGTACTGCATACCGGTACTTCGAACACCAGTAGCTTCGGCGTACCGGTACTACATACCGGTACGGTTTCTCTGTTTCTTTCTGATTTTTTTCAACTTCTGAGCTTTACTTTAACCTTTCCTTCGTCCCCAAACATCCCAATGCATTTGGGAAGGCCTTAAGAAGCCTTATTTAGGGCCTTGCAACTGTGATGAGCACAAAATATTGTATATTTGAAGGCCTCATTACATTCATTTTCACTCAACTTTTGCATATAAGTAGTTAGTGTTAGCCAATTTTATGAATAATGTGGAATTTTCAATGTTGCAAGTTTTTATAGCTTAAATGTTTGATTTTAGGACCTTGCAACTATGATGGATGTGTGGTGAGGGCATGGACACATTACATGAAGATTTGGAGGCTTAAAAGTGAAGAAATCAAGGAGGTATTGGTGTTTGGGAATAAAAGCACCAGCAGCCACACCATCTGGAAACAGAGCCTCGGTATTCCTCCATTTTTACCATTATTATCTTCGAATCTGACAAAGTTCAAAACATGAAAGTTGTAGATCTGGATGTCTTCTATATTGTGTAAAAATTTCAGCTCAATCGGACGGTTAGATCAAAAGTTATGCCAATTATACGAAGACTGGTCCGGAGTAGAAAAATCGTACCGATACGCGTACCGGTACGCCGAACTCCAGTAGCCAAACCGTACAGATAAGGCGTACCGGTACGCTGCCCAGAACAGCCCAGAAACGCCTGCAACTCATCTCCACTTGCTTGGGGGTCCCACCTACACTTCTCCCACTTGTCCCCCAACATTTCCTTACACATTTTCATGCCTTCCTTACACAATTTGAAGACTTTTGAGCTTGGCATTCAAGGAGGATGGGAGAGGAGTGGGCTGCCTGGGGAGTTGCAGGCTAGGCTTGTCCTAGCCTGTGCAAGCCATCATTCAACCTCCCATTGATGGGAGACCTGCACACTCATGCTAGGGGACCCTCCATGCACGAAAATGCAAGACACACTCCATATATTCAGCATTCCACAAGCATTTCAAAGTGTGGCTACCTAAGCTTAGGAGTAGTTTTGGTGAAGAAGATGATGAATAGTGCTAGGAAGATAAAATTTATGTTTTTGTATTTTCTTCACCCTTTTCATTGCAGTAAGTTGTAGTTCACTTGTAATCTTTATTTCTTGCATTGTAATCTCTTTTAATTCTAGTGTAACCAAGTTTAATTCAATGTTCTTACATTTCCATAATCTTTGCTGGTTTTCAAATGTCTTCTCTGCAACTTTTCCATTTTAGTGTTAAATGAACTTCTCTTTGTAGTTTACCATTTCCTAGCATTAATACAAGTTCTAAGTTTCATTTTCATCTCATTTTCATTTTCATTTCCTTTACTTGTCTCTTTACATTATAAATGCTTTTACTTTAAATATGAATAGCTAGATTTTAAGTTGGTTAATACAAGGGAGATTTCCTCTTGGGTGTTCCATTTCAACTCTTCTTTTTTCCTCCACTCGGTGTACGGTGGTTTGGTTTGACTGGGTTGAGAGTGGACGTGGTTGTGAGTCCTTGATATCCCGTAGGCCTGGTCACGGGTTATGCTTGGATCCTCACCTCCATTTGGTTGTGAGTTCTTGATACACCGTAGGCATTGTCACGGTGTATGCTTGAACCCTCACCTCCATCTTGTCCCTAGTTTCCCACGAATCAATCGTTCATTTAAGCACCATTGGAGGAAGGTTTGGAGTTGAGATGGGATTCCCATTGAAATGAACACTTTGGATTAGCCAACATGTTTTCATTGCATTTTCATTCAAAAACTTCACTCACAAAACACAAACAAAATATTTTACATTTTCCTTTTTGACAAAATCACTTTCACACACTTGAACTTTCCTTCCCTGAGGAGACGACCTTGGAATACTCTTCCAAGTAAAACACGACAAGCAAAAGACTCCTTGCGCTTGAGGAGCACTTTTGTTCATTTCACACATCCATTTCATACATTTTCATTACCACCATTCTGTTGCCCTATCTCCCACATCATCCCAAAGGAGAGTGACACTCCCTTCACACATACACCATATACACATTAAAGGGATGATATTAAGAGGTTAGGAACAACAACTTTTTTCACCAAGCATTTTTGGCGCCGTTGCCGGGGAAGGTTAAGCGTCGAGTTCGGAGGTGATTTTGGACGGCATGGTAAGTCTCGTGATTTTCATCACGGGCCAAGGTATGTCGTCTCTTTTGTATATATTTTGTTTTAGTTTGTGTTTTATATAATGTCTTATAATTATTATTAAAATGTATCAAATACCCCATATTATGAAAATATGTGTGAGATTTGTGATGACTATGGGCTCATCTCTTGTGTGTGCCCAATAAATTATCCGGTTCAAGATTTTGCATGCGAAGGTTCAAATTCATTTTTGGCCTCCAAAAATTTTTACGCCAACCATTGTGATACACCGAGTTATTCGAGTTAAGGTTGGGAGAATGAACCTTGTAATTTTTCATCCAATCTCACACCACCAAATGAATTTTCTCAATATCCAACATACGGGAACTCAACCGAAGAAGAATTGGAAAATATTTTTTGCGATTTTATGCAATACCAAATGGAATTCAATGCCCAAATAACCCAACAACTTGATACATTGACTAATGCTATTATTGCTATGCTTGAAGAACAACACCTTGAGCATAGTCAATGTATTAAGGTTGATCATCCCAATGAAATGCTTATTGATGTTGAATCTCCCACCACTCTTGTTTGTGAAAAATTTAATGAAGTTATTATCGCACAAGAGGCTAATGAGCCCAATGTCATTTTTCCATATATGAGTGGTGTTGAGATACACATTTCTCAACTTGGGAAGGGCATTGAAAAGGAATTAAGTGTAGAAACTTTTAAGGAGAAATTGTATACTCCATTGTAGGGATTGCATAAACTTGCCTACACTTCTATTTGGTTGAGATTTTTGACTTCTTATCCTTTGTATTGTTGGATAGATGGGTTAGTAAGGGCATTTATACAACAAAAAAATGTTAAAACCAAAAAAATCAATGGGCGCAAACTCATATCCGAATTGAAGCCGGATTGACATGAGCCCTTTTTGTTTTACTTTCATGTACATAGTAGTTAGATTTCTTTTATTGTTATATCTTTATTTTTATTTTGTTGTAGTGTAAAGGTTGTTTACCTCTTCCTAATTTGGACTCATTTCACTTTGAGCATCATTGTAGCAAATCTTATTGGGTATCATGTTCTAGTCTAAGTTGGGGGGTGTAAACAAGCTTTTGTGTTTTCTTTTTTCCGTTAATGTACATACATATATGAAAAAAAAAAAAGGGAGTATCTCATTCCCCATTTTTACTTTCATTTTTCTCATTGCATGATTCCTTGTGCATTGAGGACAATGCATGGTTCAAGTTGGGGGGTGAGGTGCACCATTTACATTTTCCACCACTTTTTGTATAGAATAATGGAAAATGTGGAAATTTTGAAAAATTTTGGTTCCAATATTGAACTATATTCCTCTATCCTAATGATTATGGGATTTGTGATTACTTGATCTTCATTTTGAAGTTTGAATACATGAGCACATTATAGAAGTTTATCCTATTGCTAAGAGTATCACATACTTGTTTGCTTTTGAACTCAACCATAAGTGCACCATAAACTTATAATTTTGGTAATTTACGGATTGAGTTCACATTTGAGTGCTTGACATGAATAGTGGAGATGAGTAAGAACCCATGTGAGCTTTAATGCCAATCCTTGTTTGGAGGGAACTTACATTTACTCAAGGAACAATTTTTCAAATTCCAAATTTGTTCAATAATCTCATTATGCTTGTTTTGGTTAGGTGCTTTTGGGTAGTTGATTGACTTTGTCTTGAAACGCAAAATGCTCCTCCTATGCTTATCTAGAGATGACTTTAGGCCATCTTTGAAATGCTTTGAGCCTTTGCCTTTTTCTTGTGAAAAGTTTATCCCTAGTGCCGTGATTGAGCCTTATTGTAAATTCGTTTCCATGCCACACATGTAACCAAGCCAATGAAAATGATAAATATCTACCTTACCTTGGTTGTTCCTAGTGCTAAGTATGAGTGATGATAAAAGAGAAGGAAGTATGGCGGAAACTCAACAAAAGGGATTAATGATATTGAAACTCAAAAGAGTTGAAAAAAAAAAAAAAGATTGAAAATCCAAGAAAAGGAAAAAAAAAGGGTGAGAAGAAGAATAGAAAGACAAAAGAAAAGGAAAATGTTAAGGAAAAGAAAGAAAAGAAACAAAGAGTGTGGTGATGGTGTTAGCCTAGAAATCCCATAAAAAGGGAGATCTTTTTGAAATAAAGGTCATTCTGTAAAACCCGAGTAAATTTGAACTTTTTGTGAATAAGGGCAAAATGGTCATTTGCCATCCTAATGCGTATTTGAGATACTCATGCTCTAGACCTCGGATGAGGAAACGGAGTTCGCCGTTGGATTCGTATCGCGAAATCGAGTCACCCTGTCAAATTTCGTCGAATTCCGAGATAGTCGAATTTTTGCACGTCGTTCGAGGCAACTACGCGGCGATTGACATTTTAAAGGTCCCCATAAATATATTTTATATAATTTCCTTATAATTGGATTAAATTTCAAATAAAATTAATTTGAACTTAAACCGGGATGTAATGAATCGTTTCGGGGCGAAAAACGAACCCGAAAGTAGTAAACGAGCGTTGTGATGTGGACCGCACAATCTAAGGCTATAAATATCGACAAATATCTGATTTTTTCAGAGATTCTTCAGCTGAAATCAGTGGGTTTGTTGGCTGAAAAACGTGGGGAGGAGGAGAGAAAAAAAAAAAAGAGAAATCCAAACTTGTTTTTCAGATTTACGGAGTTCCGTCGGTCGGAATTCTTCGAACCAAGAATCAAAGTCGATCTCCTCGACGAGGGCTACGTCTACATACCAAGAACAAGGGATTTCACCGAAGATTCCAAGGGGAGATTTTGAAGAAATCAAGTTCTTGGGCTTTGGTTGGAAATTTTGGAAGTTTTATCACTTCCTCCACGCTACAAGAGGTAGGGTTCTTCCTACTTTGGTTTATTCCTATCCTTTTGGGCTATTTTAAGGGGTGGTTATGTACTTCCATGTGGGATGTCCAAGGGTTGTCCATATGGACTGTTTTTAGTAGGTGAATGTGTCTTGCATGTGGGTTGTCCAAGGGTTGTCCAAATGGACTGAAAATGTACTGTTTTTAGTGGGTGAATGTGTCTTGTATGTGGGTTGTCCAATGGTTGTCCAAATGGACTGTAAATGTACTATTTTTGGTGCCCAAATGTGGACTATTTTTGTGTCCAAATGTGGACTGTTTTGTGTCCAAATGTGGACTATTTTTGTGCCCAAATGTGGACCCTAATGTGGACTATTTTTGTGGTGAAATGTGGACTATTTTGTGCACTAATAAGGGACTGTTTTTGGACTATTTTATGGCCTATATAGGGGTTGGTTTTATAGCCTATATAAGGGCTATTTTGGTGGCTTATATAGGAGCTATTTTGTGGCTTATATAAGGGCCGTTGTGTGGGCTATTACATGGGTTGTTTTGTGTTATATTGTGCCTTTGTGATTAAGTGTGTTAATTGCATGTGGTTATGCTATAACATGCTTGAATGATGTGGTTAAATGAAATCATATGCATATGATATAAATTGTCATTGTATACTTGGATATGAAGAAATTGTTCATTTGGCATGCATTGCAATATGGACATGGAATTGGCATCACATTCATGGGCATGAGTCATGAGTGTGGGTGTATGAATACATGGTTAATCAAACACTATTCTTGGTGATTGATATGTGGAATCGGTAAAGTCGGATCGAAGATCCCATTGAGCCGCATGTTGCATGGAAAACTTGTGTCGGGTATAGCAAGAAGGGGTAGATCCCCCCCTCGGGTGCGAGACCCGACGACTTGGTTATACACTCCCCTGTGGTGAAATTCCAGAAAAGTGTAGTATGGTATACGGAACCGGCGGTATAAAATCCAAAATTCGTTGCCCAACAAGACACAAGATTTTAATTTATAAAGTACTCATTCAATGAGTAACACCCATCAATGATTGGTTTTATAATGAAACAACTTTTATTCCAAACGATCATTGGATGGATTTTTCGTCAAATGACGGTTCATTTCACAAGTGCATTGCATTGTGTTGTGGGAGTCGGTGAGGACTCAGATTGAAGTTGCATGAGTGAGTCTCATCTCATTTCATGGCATGACATTATGTTTTTTCAACATGGAATTGCACGTTCTTGTTGAAATGGATATAGAGTGTTATCGTTTGCATGTAAACATTACATATGCACATAGGTGGGGAGTAGCCTCTGTAGGAAATACTCTACTGGGCGTGGCTCACCCTATCCGGGAAGATATTTCAGGTGCGGGATTCACTCCGGTGGATGGCTCTCATACGGGGCCGCAAGAGTGAAGAAAGCCGATTTTTGGCTTTATAACCCATTTTGTAAAACTTTTGGAGCAAACTATGTTTTTGGGCATGTATATGTAAAAGAATTGTAATCGAACTGTTATGGACTATTTTTGATACAACATTGCATGTTTTGATAATGGTATGGATAGTTGGACCCGGTGTGGCCAATGTTTACTTATAAATGGACCCAGTGCGGTCATTGTTTTATATTGGGACTCGGATGGGTCATGTGAAGTTATATTGCACAGGTTGGGTTTTGGGTAGAGCTCCCTGTACAAAGGAGACTCTGCCCGAATTTCGTTAAGTTGTGGACCCGGTAAATGGGGCATAACAGTGTGATATCTGATTAGTACAATATATTGTATTATTCACATGTGCAAATCAATGTTAATTGAATGGCTTTTATAATTAAAAGGTGGAGTTTTACTTCGTAATTTCTCACTTTAGCATTTGATGATTGCAGGGTAAAAGTGTGCAATATAACCATCTTGAGGCCTCTCAAATACATCAATATGAATAAGGGTGAAGGAAAATCAAAGGCAAGCTCAACAGGGGAGGGCAGGAAGATAGTCAGGAAAATAAGGCTAGCGTACCGGTACGCTGACCCTACTGGAGTGATGCGTACCGGTACGCGTACCGGTACGCCAACCCTACTGGAGTGCTACGTACCGGTACGCATACCGGTACGCCCGAAGGAGTTATGCCCTAAATTCTGCGAATTTATCTAAGCCGATTTTCATGGGTCCCACCTGTATTCCTTCTACATGCTACCTGACATTCCTTACACACCCTGAAGCTTCCCTCACCCCTGCATTGAGAGGGATTGCAGGATGGCTTTAAGAAAAGAGAGAGAAAAGGGGACCTGCGGGGTTGGCAGAATACACTCTGCACTTTCATCTTCCAGACTCAGCTCTACTGCAGGGAGTGACACCAGGGAGTTGCAGAGGTTGACCCAGGCACGTTTTGGAGAAACAAAAAGTTCTCCAAGAATGGGCATAGAGAGGGACAGAGATTATTCAGCATAGAGCATAATTTTTGAATAGGGTTTTAGAGAGAGAAACTCTGGGCGGAGAAGACGATGAACAGTAGTTTTTAGAGAGAGAAAGTGTGATTTTTGTATTTTCTTCTACTGCATTTGTCTTGTAATCTTGAGTAAGAATCTTAGTAGTTCATTGAATGCCATGAATGCTATTCTCCCTTCAAGTTTGGTTAGTTGAATGCTCATTTAATATTTCACCATTAATGCTTCAAGTTCTTTATTTTCATGGCTATGTTATGGGTTTAAATGCATGCTCTTTTAGCTCATAAATTCTTACACTTAGTAGCTTTAGAAGTTCATAGATTTGCAATGCACTTTCATTACATAGTAATTTCTATTCCAAGCATGAGTAGCTAAATCCTCTAGTTGGCAAGACCAAGAGGGATCACTTTTGGGGATACCATTTCAACTCTTGCTCCTCTCTCCCTTTAGAGTAAAATGGTTCGTTTTGACCGGATAGAAGATGGAAGAATCAATGAGTCTTTGATAAACCGTAGGCCTAGTCACGGTTTATGCTTAGTTACTCACCGTATTCATCCTCGGCTTTCCGTGATTCAAGCATGCATTCATGCTCAATAGGAGGAGTGGTTTGAGTTGAGGTGGTATACCCATTGGAGTGATCTTTTGGAATTGCCAACATTTGTTTTTATAATTATATTCTCATTAGCATATACTTCACCAATCAACTCTCAAGACAAAAGATTTTACATTTCCGTGTTTCACCAAATCACTTTAATCTTGATTCACTACCTTCCCTGTGGATACGACCTTGGAATACTCTTCCAAGTAACTCACAACACACAAAAGCCTCCTTGCGATTGGGGAGTATTTTTGTGCATACATATCTCACATTTACATCTCCACATTTCCCTTTCCTCATTTCCCTCTCTTTTGACACTATCCCTAGGGGAAGAAATTCTTCTCCCCCGTCCATGCATTGCATACATTGAGGGATAGTAATTAGGGGTTAGGAAAGACACCCTTTTTGTGACAATCATTTTGGCGCCGTTGCCGAGGAAGGCAAGTGTAAAATCAAGGAAGTGATTTCCGAACAACGAAGGTAAGTCCCGTGATCTTCATCACGGGCTGAGGTACGTTGTCTCGTGTACATCCTCTTGTTTGTGTATAATTTCATTTGTATAGATATTTTGTTGCATGTGGGGAAGGGACGACTATCATCGATTAGTTAGACAACCCCTAGGCCTCAACATGAACATCGACCAAGACCCACCCGAGAATGTGGGTGACAATGTTGAAAATATTGCTGTCAACCAAAACATCCAAGGGGGTGGGAATTTTGACAATGTAGGTGCAAATCTAAATGACCAAAGGGATGGGGGAATGCCCGAACATAGGGAGCATGACCCAAGATTACACTATCCCCCTCCCGATCAATTTGACAATGTGGGTGTCAACCCAAATATGCGAGGTGGTGGGGGAGTGCAACCACCTAGAATGCCCAACCAACAAGCGCATTTTCCCCCACCAAGGAATGAAGGGAATAACCCACTTGATTTTGAGGCAAGAACTATGCAAGAGTACCTTCAACCTACCCGTAGCACCACACCATCATGCATCCGTCTCCCTGTCCAACATCACCTTTTTGTGTTAAAACCGTGGATGTTGCAACTAATCCCCAAGTTCAGGGGGGTTGAAAATGAAAACCCGTATAACCACATAAGGTCTTACGAGGAAATGGTTGCAACGTTTCTCCCAAATCACAATTTGGAAGAGATAGCCAGGATGAAATTGTTCCCTTTCTCTATGGATGGGAAGGCAAGAGTGTGGCTTGATTCCATGGGAACCCCGGACTATGCTGTCATGGGATAACATTGTCTCCTTTTTCTTAAAAAAAATTTTCCCGGTTCATCGAACCACCTTTTTGAAAAAGGAAATCCAAAACTTTTCTGAAAAACCCAATGAGCAGTTTTATCAATGTTGGGACCGTTATAAGGATCTACTTCACTCCATACCACATCATGGTTTTAACTCATGGCAATTGGTGACTTTCTTCTACGAAGGAATCACCCCAAACCATAGACAATTCATAGATATGATGTGCAATGGGGATTTCTTGAACAAAGACCCCGATGAGGCCCTTGACTATTTTGGTACCCTCGCTGAAAAGGCACAAACTTGGGGTGTTCAGGATCCGGATGACATACCTAGGACAATGCCGGGTAGTAGTCAACTACCACGGGGGCGGATGTATGACTTAAAAGACCGTGAGGATCTACTTTCCCAAATTTCCAAATTGTCTAGGAAAGTGGATAGCCTTGAGGCGGAGAGGAGACGAAATGTCTCTCATGTGTCAAGAGCCGAGGAGGTTTGTTCTGTTTGTGGTGGTGTCGAGCATTCCACATCGGAGTGTCCGAGCATCCCGGCACTTAAGGAGGCATACCATGACCAAGTTAATGCCTTCAACCAACCAAGGCAATCATTTCCTCCAAATTCCAACACTGACAATTCGGGGTATCGTGATCACCCTAATTTCAGTTGGAGGAATGAGAACCCCATTCCTTATGGCTCAAACACATATACACCTCCTGCACCTCCCAAGCAAGGTCCGTACCAATCCCAACATCAAGGTCAGGGGCAAACTTCAAGCTCCCAATACCCACGGTCCAATCCACAAGGATACCAATCCAACCCTCCCCCACAGAATTTTTCCGGACAAGGCCCATCTAGTTCTTCCAGCTACCAACCACCTCATAAACGGAGTCTAGAAGATGTGGTTCATGCCTTCATCCAAAGCCAAACCACTTTCAATAAGGATATTTCGGCCCAACTCACCAAGATCACCAATGCCATTGGGTTGTCTCAACAAGAGAAGGGAAAATTTCCCTCTCAACCCCAACAAAATCCCAAAGGTCAAAATGTGGTTGAGTTGGCCGAGACTTCCCAGGAGGGTTTTGAGCAACTCAAAGCTGTCACCACACTTAGGAGTGGTAAACAATTTGAAAAGATGGTGGTGCCAAAGTTGACACCAAAGGCCGCATTGCCAAAAGAAAAAGATATTGAGAGTGAGGCCAAAGAAAGTGAGGCCGACAAGGGCGAGTCGAGTGAAAAGAGTGAGAGAGATGGGGTTGATAAAGAACATGTGATTGATGATGGTTTATGCTTTCCTTCTATGCCCGCCCCTTTTCCCCATCGGTTGAAGCCACCTCTCAAGGTGGCTAATTATTCTGACATTTTGGATTTGTTTAAGCAGGTAAAGATCAACATCCCGCTCCTGGATGCCATCAAGCAAATCCCTTCATGTGCCAAGATATTGAAAGATCTATGCACGGTGAAAAGGAAGTTGAATGTCCGGAAGAAGGCATTTCTCACCGAACAAGTGAGCTCTATATTGAGGACCAACACTCCTCCAAAATTCAAGGATCCCGGTTGTCCAACAATAGCCATCACCATTGGAAATTGCCGGGTTGAGCAAGCATTGCTTGACTTGGGAGAGAGCGTCAATCTTCTTCCTTACTCCGTGTACCAACAACTCAAGCTTGAAGAGTTGAAGCCCACCTCAGTTACACTTCAACTGGCGGATCGGAGCATACGCACACCAAGGGGAGTAGTAGAAGATGTGCTTGTCCAAGTTGACAATTTTTACTTTCCAGTTGATTTTATTGTATTGGATACACACCCGGTTGCTAACCTTAATTCCCAAATCCCCGTTATTCTTGGAAGACCTTTCCTTGCTACCGCTAACGCTGTGATTAATTGCAGGAATGGTCTAATGAAGTTGGCTTTTGGGAACATGACCATGGAGCTGAATGTATTCAATTTAGCAAAACAACCCGGGGATGATGTGGAGGTGAACGAGATCAATAGAATCGACACTTTGATTGAGGAGCAAGTGGAATTAGAAGGGATGTTGGACTGCATGGAGGAGGATCTTATTGAACTTGTAAAGTTAGATGAGGAAGAGAGCGTGGAAGAGTTGAAAGGGGTAACAAAATGGATTCCCACATTTGAGGAGTTGCCCAAGCAAGAAAAGAAGATTTTCCGATCGGAGGAACAAAAGCCAAATTTGGAGTTGAAGCCATTACCCTCACACTTGAAGTACGCCTATCTTGGCGAGGGAGATACTTTCCCGGTGATCATTAGTTCCACATTGAACAATGAGCAGGAAAAAGAACTCTTGGAGGTTTTGAGAAGACACAAGGGAGCAATTGGGTGGACCATTGCAGATATTAAGGGAATAAGCCCCATTATTTGCACTCACCGCATTTACCTCGAGGAGGATGCAAGACCTTCCCGACAACCTCAACGGAGATTGAACCCTCATATGAAGGAGGTGGTGAGGGATGAGGTTCTTAAACTACTTGACGTGGGCATAATATTTCCAATTGCTGATAGTAAGTGGGTGAGCCCCACGCAAGTGGTGCCCAAGAAATCCGGAGTCACAGTGGTAGAAAACGAGAAGAATGAATTGATACCTACAAGAGTGATTACTGGATGGAGGGTGTGCATCGATTACAGGAAATTGAACTCATGCACTAGGAAGGATCATTTCCCAATGCCGTTCCTTGATCAAGTGCTGGAGAGAGTGGCGGGGCACCTCTTCTACTGTTTTCTTGATGGATACTCCGGTTATAATCAGATCGAGATTGCCCTCGAAGACCAGGAGAAAACCACCTTTACATGCCCCTACGGTACCTTCGCGTACCGGCGCATGCCGTTCGGACTCTGTAATGCTCCAGGAACTTTCCAAAGATGTATGATGGGCATTTTCAGTGATATGGTGGAGGAAATTGTGGAGGTGTTTATGGACGATTTCTCTGTATTTGGTGATTCCTTCGACGGATGCTTAGGAAATTTGGAGAAAGTGTTGGGAAGATGTGAAGAAAAGGATCTTGTGCTCAATTGGGAGAAGTGTCACTTCATGGTGACGGAAGGGATTGTGTTGGGTCACATAGTGTCGGCAAGGGGCATCGAAGTTGACAAATCTAAGGTGGAGGCCATCTCCAACCTCCCCACGCCGACGGCCATCAAAGGAATCAGGTCATTTCTGGGTCATGCCGGCTTCTATCGCCGGTTCATTCAAAACTTTAGTGCATTAGCCCGACCCCTGACCAATTTACTGTCTAAGGAGGTTCCCTTTGAATGGTCGCATGAGTGTGAGGCATCTTTTAAGAAACTGAAAAGCATGCTTGTCACGCCTCCTATCATGCGACCACCCAATTGGGACCTTCCTTTTGAGCTCATGTGCGACGCGAGTGATTACGCAGTCGGTGCAGTGCTTGGTTAGAGGGAAGATAATCGACCATATGTCATACACTACGCTAGCAAAACACTTAATGAGGCTCAAATGAACTACACTACCACTGAAAATGAATTGCTAGCTGTAGTGTTTGCTCTTGATAAGTTCCGTTCATATATCATTGGTTCACCGATTGTTATCTTCACTGACCATTCTGCCTTAAAGTACTTGTTATCTAAGCAGGATGCAAAGCCAAGACTCATTAGGTGGATCCTCCTCCTACAAGAATTTGATTTGACTATTAAAGACAAGAAGGGAGTTGAGAATGTTGTGGCGGATCACTTATCCCGGCTGGTGGCACAAGAGACAAATGAGCACATCCCTATCCCAGACTCTTTCCCTGATGAGCAGTTATTGTCCATTCATTCTCATTGTCCTTGGTATGCTGACATTTGCAATTATCTTGCAACAGGAAAAATTCCACCACACTGGAGCCCTGAGGATAAAAGGAGATTTATGGCCGACGTGAAGTACTTCTACTTCGATAATCCGTATCTGTTCAAGTATTGTCCGGACCAGATCATGAGGCGATGCGTGCCTGAAACCGAACAGCGGAACGTCCTGGCCTTCTGTCATTCCCAAGCCTGTGGTGGCCATTTCTCTGCTAAGAAGACCTCAGCCAAGATTCTCCAATCAGGTTTCTACTGGCCTTCTCTGATTAAGGATTGTATTTCATTTTGCAAAGAATGTGATAGATGCCAACGTTTGGGTAGCGTGACCCAAAGGAATATGATGCCCCTCTCCCCTGTACTTGTGATAGAAATATTCGATTGTTGGGGCATCGATTTCATGGGTCCCTTCCCTATGTCGTTCGGCTATCTATACATTCTGCTGGCAGTGGACTACGTGTCCAAATGGGTGGAGGCTATCCCGACAAAGACTAATGACCATCGGGTTGTAGTCAAGTTTTTGAAAGAGAACATTTTTTTGAGGTTCGGGATGCCTCGTGCTTTGATTAGTGACGGTGGATCACACTTTTGTAACAGGCCAGTTGCATCGTTAGTGTTCAAATATGGCGTTACACATAAAGTATCCACCGCTTATCATCCACAAACAAATGGCCAAGCCGAGCTAGCCAATGGGGAGATCAAGACCATCCTTGAGAAAACAGTTAACCCCAATAGGAAGGATTGGTCTGAGAGATTGATTGATGCCCTGTGGGCATATCGTACGGCCTACAAGACAGTCTTGGGCATGTCCCCCTATCGGCTTGTCTATGGAAAGGCTTGCCATCTGCCGGTAGAAATGGAACACAAGGCCTATTGGGCCATCAAGACTCTAAATTTCAATATGGGAATGGCGGGTAAACATAGGATGTTAGAAATGAATGAATTGGAAGAGATTCGGCGGGATGCATACGAGAGTTCTAAAATTTCAAAGGAACGGGCGAAAATCTTTCATGATAACTCCATAGTGAGGAAATCATTCGAGCCTGGGCAAAAGGTACTCTTGTATAATTCCCACCTCTCCATTTTTCCCGGAAAGTTAAGATCCCGTTGGGATGGCCCCTATCTTGTCAAGGTGGCTTACCCCAATGGAGCTGTTGAGATCACCAACCTCAAAGATGGCCAAACATTCAAGGTCAATGGCCAAAGACTTAAGCCATTCTTTGAGGGCTTTGAAAACCAAGTGGTGGAGGAAGAGTTAACCGACCCGGTGTATCCGGATGTGGTTGAGGAATAACAATTGGGCCCTTGTTTGCATGTACAGTTTCTTTTGTTTTAATTATGTCATGTCACTTACTTGTTTGTGGTGTATAGCTTTGTTTTCTTTTGGATCCAGATCTTGGTGCTTTTGTCAAAAGCGAAATCGCGAGGTGTTCTCTTACCCTATTTATCTCTTATTGTCTTCCATTGCCTACTATATCCTTTTGTTACATTGAGGACAATGCATGATTCTAGTTGGGGGGTGAGGGTGCACCATTTGTATGTTACACCAAGGTTGCTGGGAAGTATTCTGCTTTTTGTCGCATTAGTACAGAATATGTGAGAAATTTTGAAAATTTTTGATGAAAAAATACCTTTAAGTTGATCTGTATTCCCTTATGAAGCGAGTATGAACTGGATGACATGTTGATCGTTGTTGTGAACCTTGTGCACATGAGCTTACTATAGAAATGGATCCTATGCATAAGTATCACATATGTATTGATTTTCAAACTCATCTGTATGTGATTTCTGAATTTGTAATTTCAGTGATTTACGGGTTGGATTCATGTTTTAAGCTTGACATAAGCAGTGGAGATGAGTAAAGACCCATGAGAGCTGTAGTGCCAAACCTTTTTGGAGGGAACTTACGTTTACTCAAAGAACAATTTTTGATATCAAGTTTGTTCAATAGTCTCATTATGCTTGTTTTGGTTAGTTGCATTTGGTTAGTAGATTGATTTGTCTTGATCATGTAATGCTCTCCCCATGTGGACCTGGAAGTGATCTTAGGCCGTTGTTGAATATTTTGAGCCTTAGCCCTTTCTCTTGAGGAAATGTTATCCCTAGTGCCATGATTGAGCCCATTTTAGAATTCGTTTCGATGCCACACATTGAACCAAGCTAAAGAAAATAAGAAATACCTACCGTACCTTGGTTGTTCCTAAAACAAAGATGAGTAATTGCAAAAGAAGGAAGTATGGTGTGGAAATTCAAGCAAGGATAATGGATGTTGTAACTCAAAGAGTTCAATGGAGAAGAATGAAAAAGCCAAGAAAAGGAGAAAAGGGGTGAGAATAAAGAAAGAATGATCAAAAGAAAAAGGGAATTGTAAAGGAAAAGAAAGAAAAGAAACAAAGGGTGTGGTGATGGCGTGAAAATCAAAATCCCATAAAAGAGAAGTGTTTTTCTAAGATTAAAGTCTCTCACTCGGAACAACCCTCTTTGTTACCCTATATCCTTCATTTCCCTTACCTAAATATCACCCCAAGGCCCCATTATAACCTTTAAAAGTCCTAGGTGATCTAGAGAAGCATGGGAGGCACATAAATTCAAAGAAAATGACAAGTTGTGTCTTACTACCTAATGCACTGGCATCCTATTCATGAGACTATGCCAAGGTCGTTTTATTTCTACATATGAACTTCACTTTTGGATTACATGTGAACATTTTGTCTTTGAATACAAGATTCTACGTCACATGTACACATGGAGTGCATACCAGGATAGCTTGAGTGCATTTATTGTTTAAGAGTGTCCTTGGGTGAGTTTTGCATTGAAACTGAGTTGTCAAGCCGGTTGAATGTGAATTCTATTTTGTAAATGCCCAAATTACTCGTTTAAATTCACATCCAAACGAGTTGAAAATTAATTGGTAGGTGCATACTTCTGACTAGCATTGGGGACTATGGTTTTACTCATGTGCATCTAGTTCGTTTAATTAAGAAATTTGTTGAAAAGCCCCATGCTTGCAAGAATGAGGGAATATTTCTCAAATTATTGATATTGACATATTTTAGGAATGGTTTGATTCTGAATCTTGATGAGGTGTTTTCTGGATGTTCATTTTATATAGTCAAGTTTTGGACTTCATTTTTGGTATTTTGAATGTATCAAAATCCTAAATTGCATTGCAATTTCATAAATAAATTGGACATGATGGTTGATAGTGATGGAGAGGGAGATGACGAGTAGATTGTTATGTTTTGGGTTTGTTGTCTTTTCTTTTTATGATGAAAGTTTAGGATTGAGTCCCTGGCCATGTAGAAGAAGCTTAAGGAAATAGGCCAGCTTTTGTGTCTTGTCGATTTTTGAATCCTTGTACCCTATTTGAACCACAAGTAATGAAACTTCACATTTTGCTTCCATCTTGTCCATATTTATTTTGAGAATTGCATTATGAATTTTGTATTTTGAGTTATAGTTGAATAGTTATGGATTGTTGAATGTTTGCCTATTTTGTTTCGTGTGTGTCTTAATATTGGATTTTGCTAAGGGGCTAGCAAAAGATAAGTTGGGGGGTGTGATTAGCACAATATATTGTTTTATTCACATGTGCAAATCAATGTTAATTGAATGGCTTTTATAATTAAAAGGTGGAGTTTTACTTCGTAATTTCTCACTTTAGCATTTGATGATTGCAGGGTAAAAGTGTGCAATATAACCATCTTGAGGCCTCTCAAATACATCAATATGAATAAGGGTGAAGGAAAATCAAAGGCAAGCTCAACAGGGGAGGGCAGGAAGATAGTCAGGAAAATAAGGCTAGCGTACCGGTACGCGTACCGGTACGCTGACCCTACTGGAGTGATGCGTACCGGTACGCGTACCGGTACGCCAACCCTACTGGAGTGCTACGTACCGGTACGCATACCGGTACGCCCGAAGGAGTTATGCCCTAAATTCTGCGAATTTATCTAAGCCGATTTTCATGGGTCCCACCTGTATTCCTTCTACATGCTACCTGACATTCCTTACACACCCTGAAGCTTCCCTCACCCCTGCATTGAGAGGGATTGCAGGATGGCTTTAAGAAAAGAGAGAGAAAAGGGGACCTGTGGGGTTGGCAGAATACACTCTGCACTTTCATCTTCCAGACTCAGCTCTACTGCAGGGAGTGACACCAGGGAGTTGCAGAGGTTGACCCAGGCACGTTTTGGAGAAACAAAAAGTTCTCCAAGAATGGGCATAGAGAGGGACAAAGATTATTCAACATAGAGCATAATTTTTGAATAGGGTTTTAGAGAGAGAAACTCTGGGCGGAGAAGACGATGAACAGTAGTTTTTAGAGAGAGAAAGTGTGATTTTTGTATTTTCTTCTACTGCATTTGTCTTGTAATCTTGAGTAAGAATCTTAGTAGTTCATTGAATGCCATGAATGCTATTCTCCCTTCAAGTTTGGTTAGTTGAATGCTCATTTAATATTTCACCATTAATGCTTCAAGTTCTTTATTTTCATGGCTATGTTATGGGTTTAAATGCATGCTCTTTTAGCTCATAAATTCTTACACTTAGTAGCTTTAGAAGTTCATAGATTTGCAATGCACTTTCATTACATAGTAATTTCTATTCCAAGCATGAGTAGCTAAATCCTCTAGTTGGCAAGACCAAGAGGGATCTCTTTTGGGGATACCATTTCAACTCTTGCTCCTCTCTCCCTTTAGAGTAAAATGGTTCGTTTTGACCGGATAGAAGATGGAAGAATCAATGAGTCTTTGATAAACCGTAGGCCTAGTCACGGTTTATGCTTAGTTACTCACCGTATTCATCCTCGGCTTTCCGTGATTCAAGCATGCATTCATGCTCAATAGGAGGAGTGGTTTGAGTTGAGGTGGTATACCCATTGGAGTGATCTTTTGGAATTGCCAACATTTGTTTTTATAATTATATTCTCATTAGCATATACTTCACCAATCAACTCTCAAGACAAAAGATTTTACATTTCCGTGTTTCACCAAATCACTTTAATCTTGATTCACTACCTTCCCTGTGGATACGACCTTGGAATACTCTTCCAAGTAACTCACAACACACAAAAGCCTCCTTGCGATTGGGGAGTATTTCTGTGCATACATATCTCACATTTACATCTCCACATTTCCCTTTCCTCATTTCCCTCTCTTTTGACACTATCCCTAGGGGAAGAAATTCTTCTCCCCCGTCCATGCATTGCATACATTGAGGGATAGTAATTAGGGGTTAGGAAATACACCCTTTTTGTGACAATCAATATCGAGTTACTTGGTATCTACAGGTATTCCGCGGGTTGATGGGTAATCAACGGACCCCCGAATTTTTGGGTGTCACAGCTTGATATCAGAGCTTAGGTATACGATTTACCTAAGGCTTGAGGGGCATGGGTATAGACCATTGCATTCCATACGCTTTTCATATTATGTGCTCTACTTGCTACATGTTATAGACTCTTTCAACCTTCTTTTATTATCTATAATGTCATTTACTTCAAGTACATTTCAAGTTTAATGCTACATTTTAGATTGCACCATTGTTGTAGCTAGTTCTTCAATTTCTTGCTTTGAAATGAGTTTTAAATATTTTTCTCCATAGTTCAAGTTTTCTTGCATTGACTTAAGTTTCATGCTCCATTTCAATTATGTCCATTTACATTATTCAATGTCTTTTCTTTTACCATGAGTAGCTAGATTTTAAGTTGGTTAATCCAAGGGAGAACTCCTCTTGGGTGTGCCACTTTAACTCATTTTCATTCCTCCTCTCAGAGTAGGATGGCTCGGTTTGACTGGGTTAGGGTGAGGACATGGTTGTGAGTTCTTGATACACCGTAGGCATTGTCACGGGGTATGCTTGAATCCTCACCTCCATTTTAGTCCCGAGCTTCCCACGAATCAATCGTACTTCTAGGCTCTATTGGAGGAAGGCTTGAGTTGATTTGGTATTCCCATTGGAATAACCTCTTTGGATTAGCCAACACTTGTTTTTATTTCATTTTCAATAAGAACACTATCACAAACCAAACTCAAAACTCAAAAGATTTTTCACTTTCTTTACCTTTTGCAAAATCACCTTCACACAACTTGAACTTTCCTTCCCTGAGGAAACGACATTGGAATACTTTTCCAAGTAAAACACCGACACACAAAAGACTCTTTGAGATTGGGGAGCACTTTTGTTCACACACCCGCATTTCATTTCACATTTTGTTCATTCCATTTTCCACCAATCCGTTGTTGCCTAATCTCTTGCATCACCCCGAGGGAGAGTGACACTCCCTTTCACACATAAGTCATATACACATGTCAAATGGTGATGTTTAGGGGTTAGGAATAACAACATTTTTCATCAATCATGTGGGCATTTTGAGTTCACTGTCATGCCTTTCGGATTGACGAATGCTCCGGCGACATTCATGGATCTCATGCATAGGGTGTTTCAACCCTACCTTGATCAATTTGTTGTAGTCTTTGTTGACGACATCTTGATCTACTCCAAGTCTGAGGAGGAGCATGAGGGTCACTTGAGGATTGTTCTTCAGACCTTGAGAAACCATCAGTTGTACGCCAAGTTCAACAAGTGTGAATTTTGGATGACTGAGGTGAAGTTTTTGGGACATGTGGTGTCAGCTTCAGGTGTATCCGTAGACCCGGAGAAGGTTAAGGCAGTCATGAATTGGGAGAGGCTGAAGTCAGTCTTCGAAATACGCAGTTTCTTGGGATTGATAGGGTATTACCGGTGGTTTATTGAGGACTTCTCCCGACTAGCTGCTCCTATGACCAGGTTGACTAGAAAAGAGGTCAAGTTCGAGTGCAATGATTCTTGCGAGAAGGCATTTCAGGAGTTAAAGAGGAGGCTTACTTCAGCCCCTATCTTGATAGTCCCGGAAAGGGGACATAGGTACACAGTGTATTGTGATGCCTCGAAGGACGGACTAGGATGTGTCTTGATGCAGTCCGGGAGGGTGGTGGCTTATGGTTCTCGGCAGTTAAAGAACCAGGAGCAAAATTATCCCACACATGACATGGAGTTGGCGGCCATTGTCTTTGCCTTGAAGGCTTGGCGCCACTATCTGTACGGTGAGCAGTTCGAGGTGTTTTCAGACCACAAGAGTCTGAAGTACATCTTTACACAGCGGGACCTCAACATGAGGCAACGCAGGTGGATGAAGTACCTGGAAGATTATGATTTCACTTTGCATTACCACCCCGGTAAGGCAAATGTGGTGGCTGATGCACTCAGCCGGAAGTCACGGGGAGTCTTGGCTAGTGTGGCTTCCCGGGAGTGGCGGATGCTCGAGACTGTGGGACAGTTCGGGCTACGCTATTGGGTCAGGCTCAGGGTACTTTGGAGAGTTTGGTGGCTACGCCTTCTCTATTGAGCAGGGTGATTGAGTCCCAGAGTCAGGACACGGAGCTATTGTCCATTCGGGACCGTGTACAGGTGACGAGGGCTGGGCCATTCACTCGGATGACAGTCTTCGGTATCGAGGAAGGGTTGTGGTTCCTCAGTTGGCGGATCTGAGAGAGGAGATCCTTAGGGAGTTTCGTTGCTCCCGTTTTGCGGTTCATCTAGGGGGCACGGAGATGTATCATGATCTTCGTCGCCAGTATCATTGGAATGGGATGAAGCGGCAGGTTGGCGATTTTGTTAGTAGATGTCTCACGTGTCAGCAAGTGAAGGCTGAACACCAGAGACCAGCAGGGTTACTCCAGCCATTGGAGGTAGCTGAGTGGAAGTGGGAACATGTCACAATGGAATTTGTGACCCACTTGACACGGACATCGCGGGGACATGACGCGGTGTGGGTGATAGTGGATCGGCTTACGAAGTCGGCATATTTTTTTTGGCTGTGCGGATGACCTTCACACTGGAGGAATTCTGCAGGTTATATATACGGGAGATTGTCCGGTTGCATGGGGTACCCGTATCTATAGTATCGGATCGGGATCCTAGGTTTACGGCTCATTTTTGGGAGAGTTTCCAGCGAGCCATGGGGACACAAATGATGATGAGCACTGCTTTTCATCCCCATACGGACGGTCAGTCTGAGAGGACCATTCAGACATTAGAGGACATGCTATGGGCATGCGTCCTAGATCTCAAGGGTAGCTAGGAAGAACACTTACCCTTGGTGGAGTTCGCCTACAACAACAGTTATCAGGCGAGCATACAGATGGCACCCTATGAGGCACTATATGGGAGGCCTTGTCGATCTCCGGTTTGTTGGACGGAAGTAGGAGAGAGACCCTCTACGGGACTTGGTTAGAGACACCTCAGAGAAGGTGAGCTTGATACGGAAGCGTCTTCTCACGGCTCAGAGCCGGCAGAAGAGCTACGCCGATAGACAGCGGCGACCTCTAGAGTTTGAGGTGGGAGATCATGTCTTCTTGAAGGTGATGCCTACGAGAGGAGTGGTCAGGTTCGACAAGCGAGGAAAGCTGTCACCGAGGTATATCAAGCTCTTTGAGATACTTGAGAGGGTTGGTACAGTTGCTTACCGGTTGGCGTTACCGCCAAACCTATCAGGTGTTCATGCGGTATTTCATGTCTCTATGCTCCGGAAATACACCCCAGATCCGACTCATGTGGTGGATTGGGGCGAGCTTGTTGTTGATGCGGATGGGACCTTCGAGGAGGGACCGATGCGTATCATGGATAGCTGAGATCAGGTTTTGCGAGGCAAGACCGTGAGGCTAGTGAAGGTGCTGTGGCAGCACCGGGGAATGGAAGAGGCGACATGGGAGCGCGAGGACACCGTACGTGCCAATTATCCTTTCTTGTTTGATGATAGAGGTACATTTTTATAGTCATTTCTTATTACATGACTGTAGTATATGCATGGGATTGCATGTATGTGTGTGCGTGCATTTCGGGGACGAAATTCTTTTTAAAGGGGGAAGAATGTAAAACCCGAGTAAATTTGAACTTTTTGTGAATAAGGGCAAAATGGTCATTCGCCATCCTGATGCGTATTTGAGATACTCATGCTCTAGACCTCGGATGAGGAAACGGAGTTCGCCGTTGGATTCGTATCGCGCAATCGAGTCACCCTGTCAAATTTTGTCGAATTCTGAGATAGTCGAATTTTTGCACGTCGTTCGAGGCGACTGCGTGGCGAATGACATTTTAAAGGTCCCCATAAATATATTTTATATAATTTCCTTATAATTGGATTAAAGTTCAAATAAAATTAATTTGAACTTAAACCGGGATGTAATGAATCGTTTCGGGGCGAAAAACGGACCCGAAAGTAGTAAACGAGCGGTGCGATGTGGACCGCACAATCTAAGGCTATAAATATCGAAAAATATCTGATTTTTTCAGAGATTCTTCAGCTGAAACCAGTGGGTTTGTTGGCTGAAAAACGTGGGGAGGAGGAGAGAAAAACAAAAGAGAGAAATCCAAACATGTTTATCAGATCTAAGGAGTTCCGTCGGTCGGAATTCTTCGAATCAAGAATCAAAGTTGATCTCCTCAACGAGGGCTACGTCTACGTACCAAGACTGAGGGATTTCACCGAAGATTCCAAGGGGAGATTTTGAAGAAATCAAGTTCTTGGGCTTTGGTTGGTAATTTTGGAAGTTCTATCACTTCCTCCACGCTACAAGAGGTAGGGTTCTTCCTACTTTGGTTTATTACTTTCCTTTTGGGCTATTTTAAGGGGTGGTTATGTGCTTGCATGTGGGCTGTCTAAGGGTTGTCCAAATGGACTGAAAATGGACTGTTTTTAGTGGGTGAATGTGTCTTGCATGTGGGCTGTCCAAGGGTTGTCCAAATGGACTGAAAAAATGGACTGTTTTTAGTGGGTGAATGTGTCTTGTATGTGGGCTGTCCAATGATTGTCCAAATGGTCTGTAAATGGACTGTTTTTGATGCCCAAATGTGGACTATTTTTGTGTGCAAATGTGGACTGTTTTGTGTGCAAATGTGGACTGTTTTTGTGCTCAAATGTGGACTGTTTTTGGAGCAAACTATGTTTTTGGGCATGTATATGTAAAAGAATTGTAATCGAACTGTTATGGACCCTAATGTGGACTGTTTTTGTACCCAAATGTGGACTTTTTTGTGCACTAATAAGGGGCTATTTTTGGACTGTTTTATGGCCTATATAGGGGTTGGTTTTATTGCCTATATAGGGGCTATTTTGGTGGCTTATATAGGAGCTATTTTGTGGCTTATATAAGGGCCGTTGTGTGGGCTATTACATGGGTTGTTTTGTGTTATATTGTGCCTTTATGTTTAAGTGTGTTAATTGCATGTGGTTATGCTATAACATGCTTGAATGATGTGGTAAATGAAATCATATGCATATGATATAAATTGTCATGGTATACTTGGATATGTAGAAATTGTTCATTTGGCATGCATTGCAATATGGACATGGAATTGGCATCACATTCATGGGCATGAGTCATGAGTGTGGGTGTGTGAATACATGGTTAATCAAACACCATTCTTGGTGATTGATATGTGGAATCGGTAAAGTCGGATCGAAGATTCCATTGAGCCGCATGTTGCATGGAAAACTTGTGTCGGGTATAGTAAGAAAGGGTAGATCTCCCCCTCGGGTGCAAGACTCGACGACTTGGTTATACACTCCCTTGTGGTGAAATTCCAGAAAAGTGTAGTATGGTATACGGAACCGGCGGTATAAAATCTAAAATCTGTTGCCCAACAAGACACAAGATTTTAATTTATAAAGTACTCATTCAATGAGTAACACCCATCAATGATTGGTTTTATAATGAAACAACTTTTATTCCAAACGATCATTGGATGGATTTTTCGTCAAATGACAGTTCATTTCACAAGTGCATTGCATTGTGTTGTGGGAGTCGGTGAGGACTTGGGTTGAAGTTGCATGAGTGAGTCTCATCTCATTTCATGACATGACATTATGATTTTTCAACATGGAATTGCACGTTCTTGTTGAAATGGATATAAAGTGTTATCGTTTGCATGTAAACATTACATATGCACATAGGTGGGGAGTAGCCTCTGTAGGAAATACTCTACTGGGCGTGGCTCACCCTATACGGGAAAATATTTCAGGTGCGGGATTCACTCTGGTGGATGGCTCTCATACGGGGCCGCAAGAGTGAAGAAATCCGATTTGTGGCTTTATAACCCATTTTGTAAAACTTTTGGAGCAAACTATGTTTTTGGGCATGTATATGTAAAAGAATTGTAATCGAACTGTTATGGACTATTTTTGATACAACATTGCATGTTTTGATAATTGTATGGATAGTTGGACTCGGTGTGGTCAATGTTTACTTATAAATGGACCCAGTGCGGTCATTGTTTTATATTGGGACTCGGATGGGTCATGTGAAGTTATATTGCACATGTTGGGTTTTGGGTAGAGCTCCCTGTACAAAGGAGACTCTGCCTGAATTTCGTTAAGTTGTGGACCCCGGTAAATGGGGCATAACAGGTGTGATATCGAGTTACTCGATATCTACAGGTATTCCGCGGGTTGATGGGTAATCAACGGACCCCCGAATTTTGGGGTGTCACAGCTTGGTATCAGAGCTTAGGTATACAATTTACCTAAGGCTTGAGGGGCATGGGTCTAGACCATTGCATTCCATACGCATTTCATGTTATGTGCTCTACTTGCTACATGTTATGTGTTACTTGTTGTGTGAATTATATACATGGTAGAATGTATATGGAAAGGAGGAACACTAGGGTTAGAGAACATAACCTTGGGTTCGGAAAATGGATGAACGGGATAGTTCAAGGGTTAAACGTGTACTTGTATGTGACACAAGTTCTACTAGGGGGGACAATGAGAGAATTTTCAACGTTTGTGTTTGATCCCTAACTTTGGGATACTAAGTTGTTGGTCTATTGTTATCTCATGTGTGTGTAGATAGCAACTAGAGGAAGGGGACATCGGGGTGGACGGAACAACAACCAACCACCACCAGCCTTTGACCAACAAGCCTTCATGGAGGCTATTGGTACTGCGGCTGCTACTATTGCACAGGCCAGTGCTACAACAGCTACCATTGCACAAACTAGTGCAAGTGGGGGCCAAGGAGGCTCAAGTCATCTCCAGAAGTTCAAGGCACATCAGCCTCCGATCTTCATGGGAGGGGCGGACCCGATGGTAGCTGATCATTGGTTCCGGCAAGTAGACAAGGTCATAGGGGCAATGGAGATCACCTCCGATGCTACTAAGATATCCCTAGCTATTTTTCAGCTAGAGGGAGAATCCCAAGTGTGGTGGGATTGGATCAAGACCTCAAAGAACTTGGGGACAATGACTTGGGCAGAGTTCAAGGAACTCTTCATGGGTAAGTACTTCCCGTCAGCTGCTCGACACGCAAAGGCCCGAGAGTTCTTAGACTTGAGGCAAGGAACGATGTCGGTGATGAAATACGTGGCTAAGTTCACTTAATTAGCTCGTTTCGCCGACGATTATGTGGCCACTGACATGGCCAAAGTACGTAAGTTTGAGGAGGGCTTGAAGTTGTCCATCCGGGGCAAAATTGTGGGTCTTCTTCTACAAGACTTGGACATGATGGTCACGACAACTATGGCCATTGAGAGAGAGATTGATGATGCAAGGAACATCCGGGAAGCGGGTGGTAAAGGCAAGTAGAAGGAGGGTCAATCATTTTCTTCTAGTGCGGGGAAGAGGCAGAGAACTTTTGCTCCGCAGGGGCATCAAGGGCAGGGCCGCGGCTATCAAGGCCAAGGTCAAGGTCAGTCCTCCCGAGGTGGGAGAAATCAGAGGCCTCATTTTCAGGTAGGCCAACGGACTTGCTCTCATTGCCACCAACCGGGGCATATGAAGCGGGATTGTCCTCAGAGGCAGGGATCCCAGGGTCAGGGGGCGTCTCAGTCCCAACCATCAGTGGGATATTCATAGTCTCACTACACTCCTTCCTACCCCACTATGGGCCAGGGAAGCCAATATCCGTTCCAAGGTGTTGCACAGACTCCTACCACTTCACGAGCGGGAACTCCGCAAGCAGGCCAGATGGGCCAGGGTATGGGTCGGGATCGAGGGCAGGGCTCACAAGCCGGAACTTCGGGGACCCAGGGGCGTGTCTACGCCATGATACCTCAGACTAAGCCGGCAGACCAGTCAATGGTACAGGGTACATTTCTACTCTCTCGCTTATAGGCTAGAGTATTATTTGATTCTAGTGCATCACATTCATTTATTGCTGCATCTTGTGTGAAAGACTTGGGCTTAGAGGTTGAGACCTTAGAAGAGCCATTGCATGTGAGTTCTCCCCTAGGTGCTAAGGCGAGGGTTGATCAGATATGTTGGGGGTGTGAGTTAGAGATATCAGGGATTCTACTCACCGTGGACCTTCGGGTCATGGACATGTCGGAGTTCGATGTAATCTTGGGAATGGATTGGTTGGCGGCACACCGAGTCGTCATTGATTGTGATCGGAAGCGGGTCACTACTTATACGCCTGATGGTGTTTGTTTCAAATTCCAGGGGGCAAAGCACGATGCTTTACCTCAAGCCGTGTATGACTCTAGATGGCACGGACAGTTAATGGGTTGGCTAGCAAGCCTTACCCTAGAGGACGAGGCGAGACAGGAGTTCGGTCTACCTCAGGTTGTGTGTGATTATGAGGATGTTTTTCTGGATGAACTACCGGGATTACCTCCACATAGGGATGTAGACTTCACTATTGAGCTGCATCCAGGTACATCGCCCATTTCTATGACTCTGCATAGGATGACGCCTGCTGAATTGCAAGAACTCAAAGTCCAATTGCAGGAATTGTTGGACAGGGCGTTCATTAGACCGAGTACCTCACCTTGGGGTGCTCCAGTGTTATTTGCAAAGAAGAAGGACAAAAACTTTCGACTATGCATAGATTACCGGCAGTTGAATAAGGTTACTATCAAGAATAAGTACCCTTTGCCGATGATTGATGACTTGTTTGATCAGCTGAGAGGCGCACGGGTCTACTCCAAGATAGACCTCCGTACTGGTTACCATCAGTCGAGGGTTAGGGAGGCAGATATCCCTAAGACAGCGTTTCAGACGCGATATGGGCATTTTGAGTTCACTGTCATGCTTTCGGATTGACGAATGCTCCGGCGGCATTCATGGATCTCATGTATAGGGTGTTTCAACCCTACCTTGATCAATTTGTTGTAGTCTTTGTTGACGACATCTTGATCTACTCCAAGTCTGAGGAGGAGCATGAGGGTCACTTGAGGATTGTTCTTCAGACCTTGAGAGACCATCAGTTGTACGCCAAGTTCAGCAAGTGTGAATTTTGGTTGACTGAGGTGAAGTTTTTGGGACATGTGGTGTCAACTTCAGGTGTATCCGTAGACCCGGAGAAGGTTGAGGCAGTCATGAATTGGGAGAGGCCGAAGTCAGTCTTCGAGATACGCAGTTTCTTGGGATTGGCAGGCTATTACCGGTGCTTTATTGAGGACTTCTCCCGACTAGCTGCTCCTATGACCAGGTTGAATCGAAAAGAGGTCAAGTTCGAGTGGAATGATTCTTGCGAGAAGGCATTCCAGGAGTTAAAGAGGAGGCTTACTTCAGCCCCTATCTTGACAGTCCCGGAAAGGGGACAGAGGTACACAGTGTATTGTGATGCCTCGAAGGACGGACTAGGATGTGTCTTGATGCAGTCCGGGAGGGTGGTGGCTTATGGTTCTCGGCAGTTAAAGAACCACGGGCAAAATTACCCCACACATGACATGGAGTTGGCGACCATTGTCTTTACCTTGAAGGCTTGGCGCCACTATCTATACGGTGAGCAGTTCGAGGTGTTTTCAGACCACAAGAGTCTAAAGTACATCTTTACACAGCGGGACCTCAACATGAGGCAACGCAGGTGGATGGAGTACCTGGAAGATTATGACTTCACTTTGCATTTCCACCCCGGTAAGGCAAATGTGGTGGCTGATGCACTCAGCCGGAAGTCACGGGGAGTCTTGGCTAGTGTGGCTTCCCGAGAGTGGCAGATGCTCGAGACTGTAGGACAGTTCGGGCTACGCTATATAGGTCAGGCTCAGGGTACTTTGGGGAGTTTGGTGGCTACGCCTTCTCTATTGAGCAGGGTGATTGAGTCCCAGAGTCAGGACACGGAGCTATTGTCCATTCGGGACCGTGTACAGGCAGGTATAGGTGATGAGGGCTCGGCCATTCACTCGGATGACAGTCTTTGGTATCGAGGAAGGGTTGTGGTTCCTCAGTTGGCGGATCTGAGAGAGGAGATCCTTAGGGAGTTTCGTTGCTCCCGTTTTGCGGTTCATCTAGGGGGCACGAAGATATATCATGATCTTCGTCGCCAGTATCATTGGAATGGGATGAAGCGGCATGTTGGCGATTTTGTTAGTAGATGTCTCACGTGTCAGCAAGTGAAGGCTGAACACCAGAGACCAGCAGGGTTACTCCAGCCATTGGAGGTAGCTGAGTGAAGTGGGAACATGTCACAATGGATTTTGTGACCCACTTGCCACGGATATCGCGGGGACATGACGCGGTGTGGGTGATAGTGGATCGGCTTACGAAGTCGGCACATTTTTTTTGGCTGTGCGGATGACCTTCACACTGGAGGAATTCTGCAAGTTATATATACGGGAGATTGTTCGGTTGCATGGGGTACCCGTATCTATAGTATCGGATCGGGATCTTAGGTTTTACGGCTCATTTTTGGGAGAGTTTCCAGCGAGCCATGGGGACACAATTGATGATGAGCACTGATTTTCATCCCCGGACGGACGGTCAGTCTGAGAGGACCATTCAGACATATTCGTCCTAGATCTCAAGGGTAGCTAGGAAGAACACTTACCCTTGGTGGAGTTCGACTACAACAATAGTTATCAGGCGAGCATACAGATGGCACCCTATGAGGCACTATATGGGAGGCCTTGTCGATCTCCGGTTTGTTGGACGGAAGTAGGAGAGAGACCCTCTACGGGACTTGGTTAGAGACACCTCAGAGAAGGTGAGCTTGATACGGAAGCGTCTTCTCACGGCTCAGAGCCAGCAGAAGAGCTACGCCGATAGACGGCGGCGACCTCTAGAGTTTGAGGTGGGAGATCATGTCTTCTTGAAGGTGATGCCTACGAGAGGAGTGGTCAGGTTCGGCAAGCGAGGAAAGCTTTCACCAAGGTATATCAGGCCCTTTGAGATACTTGAGAGGGTTGGTACAGTTGCTTACTGGTTGGCGTTACCGCCAAACCTATCAGGTGTTCATGCGGTATTCCATGTCTCTATGATCCGGAAATACACCCAGATCCAACTCATGTGGTGGATTGGGGCGAGCTTGTTGTTGATGCGGATGGGACCTTCGAGGAGGGACCGGTGCGTATCATGGATAGTCGAGATCAGGTTTTGCGAGGCAAGACCGTGAGGCTAGTGAAGGTGCTGTGGCAGCACCGGGGAGTGGAAGAGGCGAGGACACCGTACGTGCCAATTATCCTTTCTTGTTTGAGGACAGTGGTACATTTTTATTGTCATTTCTTATTACATGACTGTAGAATATGCATGGGATTGCATGTATGTGTGTGTGTGAATTTCGGGGACGAAATTTTTTTTAAAGAGGGAAGAATGTAAAACCCGAGTAAATTTGAACTTTTTGTGAATTAGGGCAAAATGGTCATTTGCCATCCTAATGCGTATTTGAGATACTCATGCTCTAGACCTCGGATGAGGAAACAGAGTTCGCCGTTTTATTCGTATCGCGCAATCGAGTCACCTTGTCAAATTTCGTTGAATTCCGAGATAGTCAGATTTTTGCACGTCGTTCGAGGCGACTACGTGGCGAATGACATTTTAAAGGTCCTTATAAATATATTTTATATAATTTTCTTATAATTGGATTAAAGTTCAAATAAAATTAATTTGAACTTAAACCGGGATGTAATGAATCGTTTCGGGGCGAAAAACGGACCCGAAAGTAGTAAACGAGCGGTGCGATGTGGAACGCACAATCTAAGGCTATAAATATCGACAAATATCTGATTTTTTCAGAGATTCTTTAGCTGAAACCAGTGGGTTTGTTGGCTGAAAAACGTGGGGAGGAGGAGAGAAAAACAAAAGAGAGAAATCCAAACATGTTTATCAGATCTAAGGAGTTCCGTCGGTCGGAATTCTTCGAACCAAGAATCAAAGTTGATCTCCTCAACGAGGGCTACGTCTACGTACCAAGAATGAGGGATTTCACCGAAGATTCCAAGGGGAGATTTTGAAGAAATCAAGTTCTTGGGCTTTGGTTGGTAATTTTGGAAGTTCTATCACTTCCTCCACGCTACAAGAGGTAGGGTTCTTCCTACTTTGGTTTATTCCTATCCTTTTGGGCTGTTTTAAGGGGTGGTTATGTGCTTGCATGTGGGCTGTCCAAGGGTTGTCCAAATGGACTGAAAATAGACTGTTTTTAGTAGGTGAATGTATCTTGCATGTGGGCTATCTAAGGGTTGTCCAAATGGACTGAAAATGGACTGTTTTTAGTGGGTGAATGTGTCTTGTATCTGGGCTGTCCAATGGTTGTCCAAATGGACTGTAAATGGACTATTTTTGGTGCCCAAATGTGGACTATTTTTGTGTCTAAATGTGGACTGTTTTGTGTCCAAATGTGGACTGTTTTTGTGCCCAAATGTGGACTCTAATGTGGACTATTTTTGTGCCCAAATGTGGACTATTTTGTGCACTAATAAGGGGCTGTTTTTGGAATGTTTTATGGCCTATATAGGGGTTGGTTTTATGGCCTATATAGGGGCTATTTTGGTGGCTTATATAGGAGCTATTTTGTGGCTTATATAAGGGTCGTTGTGTGGGCTATTACATGAGTTGTTTTGTGTTATATTGTGCCTTTGTGATTAAGTGTGTTAATTGCATGTGGTTATGCTATAACATCCTTAAATGATGTGGTTAAATGAAATCATATGCATATGATATAAATTGCCATGGTATACTTGGATATGTAGAAATTGTTCATTTGGCATGCATTGCAATATGGACATGGAATTGGCATCACATTCATGGGCATGAGTCATGAGTGTGGGTGTGTGAATACATGGTTAATCAAACACCATTCTTGGTGATTGATATGTGGAATCGGTAAAGTCAGATCGAAGATCCCATTGAGCCGCATGTTGCATGGAAAACTTGTGTCGGGTATAGCAAGAAGGGGTAGATCCCCCCCTCGGGTGCAAGACCCGACGACTTGGTTATACACTCCCCTGTGGTGAAATTCCAGAAAAGTGTAGTATGGTATACGGAACTGGCGGTATAAAATCCAAAATCCGTTGCCCAACAAGACACAAGATTTTAATTTATAAAGTACTCATTCAATGAGTAACACTCATCAATGATTGGTTTTATAATGAAACAACTTTTATTCCAAACGATCATTGGATGGATTTTTCGTCAAATGACGGTTCATTTCACAAGTGCATTGCATTGTGTTGTGGGAGTGGGTGAGGACTCGGGTTGAAGTTGCATGAGTGAGTCTCATCTCATTTCATGGCATGACATTATGATTTTTCAACATGGAATTGCACGTTCTTGTTGAAATGGATATAGAGTGTTATCGTTTGCATGTAAACATTACATATGCACATAGGTGAGGAGTAGCCTCTGTAGGAAATACTCTACTGGGCGTGGCTCACCCTATACGGGAAAATATTTCAGGTGCGGGATTCACTCCGGTGGATGGCTCTCATACGGGGCCGCAAGAGTGAAGAAAGCCGATTTGTGGCTTTATAACCCCTTTTGTAAAACTTTTGGAGCAAACTATGTTTTTGGGCATGTATATGTAAAAGAATTGTAATCGAACTGTTATGGACTATTTTTGATACAACATTGCATGTTTTGATAATGGTATGGATAGTTGGACCCGGTGTGGTCAATGTTTACTTATAAATGGACCCAGTGCGGTCATTGTTTTATATTGGGACTCGGATGGGTCATGTGAAGTTATATTGCACATGTTGGGTTTTGGGTAGAGCTCCCTGTACAAAGGAGACTCTGCCCGAATTTCGTTAAGTTGTGGACCTCGGTAAATGGGGCATAACAGGTGTGATATCGAGTTACTCGATATCTACAGGTATTCCGCGGGTTGATGGGTAATCAACGGACCCCCGAATTTTGGGGTGTCACACATTCACTCGGAATAACCCTCTTTGTTATCCTATATCCTTCGTTTCCCTTACCTCAATATCACCCCAAGGCCTCAATACAACCCTTGAAAGTCCTAAATGATCTAGAGAAGCATGGCGATGCATACTTTTAAAAGAACAAGAGAAGTTGATTTTGCTAACTAATGCCCTAGCATTCCTTTCATGAGATTATGCCAAGGTTGTTTCATTTTTATGCATGAACTTCATTTTTGGATTATATGTGAGCTTCTTTCGTTTTGAGCACAAGATTCCATCTCACATATATACATGGAGAGCATGCCAAGATAACTAGAGTGTGATTCATTGTGAGAGACTCCCTTGGTGAGTTTGCATCGAAGCTTAATTTGGATAGCCAAAGAGAAAGTGAACTCCATTGTGTAAATGTTTAACTTACATGTTCATTTCACACACACACGAGTTTGAAAATGAATGTATATGTGGATACTCTAGAATAGCATTTAAGGCTATGATGTGCCTCATGTGTGATTAGTTCGGGTGTGTTGAGCAAGTTTTTTTTGACATCCCAGTGCTAATTAAGATAAGGGAATATGCTTTGATATTGGATACTAAGAAAAGAAGTTTGTAGGTACCTTCACTGAAAACATTCACGAGATAAAACTCGTCCACTAGGGATCACCTAGGGGTTTAAAGGTTTGTTGCATGTGCTAAATGCAATTGCGGAATTAGTATATGTTTTATTTTGTTTGCATGCTTTTTATATTTTGTTTGCTAGGGACTAGAAAAACTTAAGTTGGGGGGTGTGATGAGCACAAAATATTGTATATTTGAAGGCCTCATTACATTCATTTTAACTCAACTTTTGCATATAAGTACTTAGTGTTAGCCAATTTTATGAATAATGTTGAATTTTCAATGTTGCAAGTTTTTATAGCTTAAATGATTGATTTTAGGACCTTGTAACTATGATGGATGTGTGGTGAGGGCATGGACACATTACATGAAGATTTGGAGGCTTAAAAGTGAAGAAATCAAGGAGGTATTGGTGTTTGGGAACAAAAGCACCAGCAGCCACACCATCTGGAAACAGAGCCTCGGTATTCCTCCATTTTTACCATGATCCGCTTAGAATACGAAAAAGTTCAAAACATGAAAGTTGTAGATCTATATGTCTTCTATATTTTTTCAAAATTTCAGCTCACTCGGACGGTTAGATCAAAAGTTATACCAATTCTACGAAGACTGGTCCGGAGCAGAAAAATCATACCGGTACGCCGAACTCCAGTAGCCAAACTGTACCGGTACGCTGCCTAGAACAGCCCAGAAATGCCTGCAACTCATCTCCACTTGCTTGGGGGTCCCACCTACACTTCTCCCACTTGCCCCCCAACATTTCCTTACACATTTCCATGCCTTCCTTACACAATTTGAAGACTTTTGAGGCTTGGCATTCAAGGAGGATGGGAGAGGAGTGGGCTGCCTGGGGAGTTGCAGGCTTGGCTTGTCCTAGCCTGTGCAAGCCATCATTCAACCTCCCATTGATGGGAGACCTGCACACTCATGCTAGGGGACCCTCCATGCATGAAAATGCAAGACACACTCCATATATTCAGCATTCCACAAGCATTTCAAAGTGTGGCTACCTAAGCTTAGGAGTAGTTTTGGTGAAGAAGATGATGAATAGTGCTAGGAAGATAAAATTTATGTTTTTGCATTTTCTTCACCTTTTTCATTGCAGTAAGTTGTAGTTCTCTTGTAATCTTTATTTCTTGCATTGTAATCTCTTTTAATTCTAGTGTAACCAAGTTTAATTCAATGTTCTTACATTTGCATAATCTTTGCTGGTTTTCAAATGTCTTCTCTGCAACTTTTCCATTTTAGTGTTAAATGAACTTCTCTTTGTAGTTTACCATTTCCTAGCATTAATACAAGTTCTAAGTTTCATTTTCATCTCATTTTCATTTTCATTTCCTTTACTTGTCTCTTTACATTATAAATGCTTTTACTTTAAACATGAATAGCTAGATAATAAGTTGGTTAATACAAGGGAGATTTCCTCTTGGGTGTTCCATTTCAACTCTTCTTTTTTCCTCCACTCGGTGTACGGTGGTTCGGTTTGACTGGGTTGAGAGTGGACGTGGTTGTGAGTCCTTGATATCCCGTAGGCCTGGTCACGGGTTATGCTTGGATCCTCACCTCCATTTGGTTGTGAGTTCTTGATACACCGTAGGCATTGTCACGGTGTATGCTTGAACCCTCACCTCCATCTTGTCCCTAGCTTCCCACGAATCAATCATTCATTTAAGCACCATTGGAGGAAGGTTTGGAGTTGAGATGGGATTCCCATTGAAATGACCACTTTGGATTAGCCAACATTTGTTTTCATTGCATTTTCATTCAAAAACTTCACTCACAAAACACAAACAAAAGATTTTACATTTTCCTTTTTGACAAAATCACTTTCACACACTTGAACTTTCCTTCCCTGAGGAGACGACCTTGGAATACTCTTCCAAGTAAAACACGACAAGCAAAAGACTTCTTGCGCTTGGGGAGCACTTTTGTTCATTTCACACATCCATTTCATACATTTTCATTACCACCATTCCGTTGCCCTATCTCCCACATCATCCCAAGGGAGAGTGACACTCCCTTCACACATACACCATATACACATTAAAGGGATGATATTAAGAGGTTAGGAACAACAACTTTTTTCACCAAGCAAACTGCAAACACCAAATAGCATCGTTAATACTTCAACTAACACAATTCACATCATTTAAACTGCAAAAGCAAATGAAGTGAGATGATTAGCACACAAGAATATACACTATTTTATGCTAATCAAAGGGATGAGGTGCTAAAACTACTTGACGTTGGCATCATTTTTCGATTGCTGATAGTAAGTGGGTTTGCCCCACGCAAGTAGTACCCAAGAAGTCGGGAGTCAGTGTGGTGGAAAATAAGGATAATGAGCTTATTCCAACAAGGGTGATCACCGAGTGGAGAGTGTGCACTGACTACCGAAAGCTCAACTTATGCACAATAAAGGAGCACTTCCCCTTGCCATTCCTCGACCAAGTGTTGGAACGAGTAGCAGGGCATCTATTCTATTGCTTCTTAGATGGATACTCCGGCTACAATCAAATCAAGATGGATTTGGAAGATCAAGAGAAGACCACATTCACTTGTCCCTATGGTACCTTTGCCTACCGTCGCATGCCTTTCGGGTTTTGTAATGCCTCTAGAACCTTTCAACGTTGCATGATGGGAATCTTCAGTGACTTGGTGGAGAAGATAGTGGAGGTTTTTATGGATGACTTATCGGTGTCTGGGGGTTCTTTTTGTGGATGCTTGGAGAATTTGGAGAGAGTTCTTGAGAGATGTGAAGAGAAGAGTTCAGTCTTAAATTGGAAGAAGTGTCACTTCATGGTGACACAAGGAATTGTTCTTGGGCATATCATCTCGGCGAAGGGGATCGAAGTGGACAAATCAAAGGTTGAGGACATTTCCAACCTCCCTACGCCAAAGGTCATCAAGGATATCATGTCATTTCTTGGCCATGCCAACTTAAATCGTCGTTTTATTAAAGACTTTAGTGAATTGGCCCAACCTTTGACCAATTTACTGTCTAAGGATGTCCCATTCGAGTGGTCGGATAATTGTGAGACATCTTTTACAAAAATCAAAAGCGTGCTTACCACGCCTCCGATTATGCGACCACCCAAGTGGGATTTACCTTTTGATTACGCGGTCGGCGCAGTGCTCGGTCAAAGGGAAGATAAGAGACCCTGTGTAATATGCTAGGCTAATAACACTCTTAATGAAGCATAAATGAATTACACCACTACTGAAAAAGATTTACTAGTTGTAGTATTTGTATTGGATAAATTTTGGTCCTACATTATTGGTTCACCTATAGTAGTCTATGACAGCGATTGATCCAATGTACACCCAAGTGCAGGCGGTCAAGCTGTAGTAATAATCCGGTTTGAGTCCGGAGTCGAATCCACAGGGAACTTTTGTTGATATTTCTAAGGTAAGTAGTGGTAGAGACCTTTTGATGGTAACCTTTTTGATTTGCTGTGAGATATGGGTTTTGCTGGATAGAATATAAGATTCTTTCTAGAGGGATTTTCTGAACAAAATAGGAGATGAATGCTAAATAAAAAGAGTCACCCTTTAGTGCAAGGATCTGGACATGTAGTTAGTTATCCAGTTTGTCATATTTGTGCTTGATAACTCAATTAACTCTCGTGTCAACAGCAAGTTAATCAGAAGATAAAGATGGATTTGAGGATTAAGACCATGATTCCGATGTCTTTCTAGAAATGTACAAGAATTGCCTGTGCCGAGACTTAACCCGTCTACAAACAAGCAAGTGGTTCTACAAGACATCCAATCATGATATTAATAGTCCATTCTTTTTAGTGAAGTACAGTAAGGGGGGAGATTGAAGGGTAGTCATGAGGATCTAGCCGGGGTACTTGCCTTGAACTGATGAGTCTTTCTATGCAGGAGTCATCCATGTCATAGAAAGAGCTCTCAATTATACAAAGTACCTTAGCTTTGCTAGATGCAATCAATCATCCGATAACAAGAGGATATAAACGTTAAGCATAGAAGAACTTTGCACAAATATGATTTCCGGATAGCTATTACATGCCCTTCTCCTCTCACTAAAGAGTGAATGAGAAACTACTCACTCTTCATGGCCTGGTTAAAGCTAGAAAAGTGAGTGATGCTCATCCCTCCAAGTGGAGAACTTTAAAAGATAAAGTAACAACAAACGCGGAGCGAATCTTCCCCAAAGAATGGGTGAATCACGTTCCACCCTTCACGGCCTTAATCAAGCTCTAGAAAAGTGGAAGAGTTTCACTCTTCTAAGAAAGAAGGAAGCTCAAGCAATGGAAGTGAAATGCATGAACAATTAAAGTAGAAGAAAGCTAGTCACATTTGGAGGGTGGCTTCCTCAACCAAAGATTGGAGGGTTGCTTCCTCAACCAAGATGGGAGCTATCTCTCTTCTATGCATGAGAAATGAAAGCATAAACATAAACATAAGCATAAAACTACTGTTATAACAAGCAAGAGATGTTGGACTAAAGCCAAACTAATCTCTAAAATAAAGACTTCATAAGGAAAATGAACTAACTACAATGAAAGTGGGAGTCTAAGCCTCCATCACTATGCTACTACCTACAATGCTTTCTCCTCCTCCCTCTTCACTCTCCAACAAGGGGAGTATTTATAGGCAAGAGGAGGAGGCAGGGGGGGTGAAAGAATAGTGTTTGCCGCCCAAGTCCAAGTGAACAGTCAACAACTCTGCTGCCAGTCTGTGGTTTACGTTCGAACGTGAGTTGGCGTTCGAACGTTCTTTCTATTTTTGCACTGAGGGCGTTCGAACGTTGACTGCCGTTCGAACGTTTCTTCTGTTTTTGCACTGAAGGCGTTCGAACGCCAGATCTTGCTCTGACCCCTTTTCACTCGAGTGATCTGTTGGTCCCTGCGAAGTGCAGTACCAACTCTCTGCAGTGGTCTGGTCTTCCATCAACTCAAGTGCACGTTCGAACGTGAGTTGGCGTTCGAACGTGACACTCAAGTACTTCAGAGCTCCAGTCTTCTTTCCTAACTGCCACACGCCATCTCTTCAGCATCTGAGTCTGCTACAGTGTTTTGGTTGACGTTCGAACGTGAGCTGCCGTTCGAACGTGGTGACAGTGTTCCAAGCTTCTCCAATTTTGGGCTATAATGTACTGGCACTGCATCCAAGTGTGGTACTTGTTGTTTTTGGGTCCTTGTTAAGTTTAGGGCCTGAGATGACATTACTTAAACTCCATTAAAGTACAATTAGTCTTAAAATGTCATAATAATATGTCAAGTTTAAGTACTAATCACACTCCCCAACCTAAATATTGCTAGTCTCTAGTAATACAAAAAAGAAAATTCTACTCCTAATGCCATTTTCGTAGGTCATCCGGTTGCATTTAGCTTATGCAACAAGCCGTTGAACCACTAGGTTTACCCTAGCGGACGAGTGTTGTCTCGTGAGGGTTTCCAGAGAAGCTACCCACAAACTTCAGTCGAACAAATGTGCATAGAATAATGCTGTCTAAAGTAAATTAGCATCATGGTCGTTGAGACACCAGATTCTCAACCTTGACTTATGTCTCACACGTCCTTATTCCACAGGTATTCAATCTATGCAAAAATTATCATTTGATACATTGGTATTTGAAATTCTCAATGCAATAGGAATGATCATTCAAGCAACAAGAATTGTTATGTAACAAATACTTCCTTTTTTTCACCTTCCATGGATAGTTTCGATTTCACAAACCTCACGTAGTATACTCTCAGCAAAGATTCACTCTGATTATAGTGACTTGTTTCTCACAGATCATGTGATCAGAAGATGGCCAGTCGAAAAATCACATGCACTTTTTAAGAAAGGAGTGAAATTTTAAATAAGCAACTACTTATGTTTGGCATAATCTCATGAAAGAATATCAACGCAATTAAAAGGAATGCTATTTACCATATCCCAATTGTGATTAACAACTCATGCATGCAACATACTTGAGATCAATTAGGGCTTTGCATGGGTTGTAGCGTGGCCAAAGGTCAGTGGCTAACGAAACGACGTCAGGGATTTTCAAAAGCTATCTGTTGTTTGCGTTTTTGTAGCACACCTCTTTCTAACTTCTTGATATTTTGCCGAAAGATGACATTTCTTTCTTTCATTTTTCTCATTTTTCACTTTCTTGGCAAGTTCTTGCCTTTTTGCTTCTGTTTTGTTTCAATTGTTCCAATCAACTCTTCTTGGATGATAATCTCGAATGCTCCTTTTTCTTTTCCTTTTTCTGTATCATCTTACAAAGAGGATGTAAGAAAATTAGATAGCCAAGGTATGTCAAGGATGTTTTCCTGTGGATTGGTAATCATGTAGGTTTATCAAAGAAAACTTAAAACATTGATGGCTCAAACATGGCTAACGAGGGATAAAAATTTTTTTTTTCAAAGAAAGGTCTAAGGCTCAATATTATATCAAAGATGGCCTAAGATCATTTCTCAAGCATATGCACATGTATGTGTCGTATGTGATGGTTCCGTGTGGGATATGTCAATAGATCACTTTTAAATGCGTCAATCAAAGCAAGGTTAATGAGATCATTCAAAAATGGAGATTTGAAAAGAATTCACTTGAGTAAACATTGATTGTCTCTCAAAAGCATCGTTAGGTTCGAAACTCACCCTGGTGTTCTTTTTTATCTCCACTGTGTATGTCAGGTTTTCCAGGGAGTATCGGTTATATACCAATTCCATTTGCGAGTCAGATCCTCCTGTACTTTTAAAATAACAAATATCGATGTACAAATGACAATTTAAGTATAGAGAGAACATCCATGTTTTCAAGAAATGTGGTTTTAAGTCTCGGTTGATAAATGGAGGTGTCAAACCGATCATGTGCATATTTACTCCAGCAAGCATTCTTAATATCCACATTTGTTCCATTACCTTTTAAATTTCTATGCTAAATCTACAAATGCATAAAACCAAATAAAAGTGATAAATGGAACCATTCATTTCACAATTTTATCTTCTACATCAACAGTTCCATTCTTTCACAACCACACAAAAACTTACAACTATAAAAGAAGAAATTCATACAAAGAATCACTTTAAACAAACATAAAAACAACATGGGGACAAGAACAGAAATAGAAGTCTCTCACTCTCACTCTCCTCCCTGCTCACTAGCACCACCATGTCCACCCCTCAAATACCTAAGGATCTCGTCCTGCTTAGCTTCGATGCTAAGCATGACGTCCATCAAAGAACGTCGGGTGCTGGTGCTGGTGCTAGGTCCAGCCTCTCCTGGCTGATCTCCTTTTCTTCCCATCTCTCTCTCCATCTCTCTCTCCACCTCATCTAACTCTTCTTGCACTTCATCCACTCCTTGGGCTGGGGGTCCTTCTTGCCTTGCCGCCGGGATACCACTATGACTTTGGCTCCTCCGGAAGGAAGCCTTGTTCAGTGGCCCCATTGGCTTCTGGATCTCCATTTCAGGTTTTATCCTCACCCCATGCTCCTTGCATATTTCAGTCACGAGGGTGCCGAATGGAAGAGGGTTCCTCTTCACATCACACCCTTTCTTCATCTCGGTCAACACTAAGGAGGGGATGTCAATGTTATGCCCTTTTCCAATAGCATACAACAATCGGGCCATGTCGGGTAGAATTTCATTTTTTCTTCCAATCGGGGCAAAGTTTGACACCGCAATCAAATTTAACATTTTATATTTGTCACTTAGCTCCCCTTGTCTAAAAAATTTCTTTCCTGCCCATGAAAAGTTGGGTACTCCTGTTAGTTCTCTCCCCACCTCGTTCATCGCCACATTCTTCCTTGGGGGGTAAGCGGGATTTGGGACCCGAGGCACTTCTTGCCTTACCCCCCAAATGTAGTCCTTATCAACGTCCACATGGACTCCCCTTACATAAGTTCGAATTTCCCCGTCGACAATCTCGGCGTTGGAGTAAAACTCCCGCACCAAGTCGACTACGGCATCACCGCCGTTCCTCAAATAAAACAACCATCCCCTCCTTTCCATTTCCGCAAAGATTCCCAACTCCGCAAAATTAGCCAAAATCACATCTCTTTCACAAACAATGGCTTTGTTTTGGTAGAAATTTTCATACCTGTCTGCTTTTAGAGCTGTGAGAAACCGAGTTTTGTCGTGTATCCTTGTGAGTGGTGGCATTTCTTCTCTCACCTCCACCACTTCTTCGACAAAATTTGGTTCTTGGGTGTTTGGATTCTTTCTGGCAGGAAGCTTAACTCTTGGCATTGTTTTGGTTCTTGAGCTGGAGGGTTTTGAAAAAAAATTTTGATTTCTTTGTGAAGATAGATCTTCTTGAAGTGGCAAATGTCTTGGGAGAGTTGATTTTTGGTAAAGATGGAGAATGGTTGGGGTTTTGGGGTCTGGGTAGTGCAGGGTTTCCAGGTATTTTTTTTCGGTTTTTTTTTTTTTCAAAACTTTGGAGAGTTTTGAAATGAAGAAGACGAGCTGGGCTTTTATAGCCTGAGTTGTGACGTTCGAACGTTGGTGACGTTCGAACGTGGGTAGAAGAAATTTAAAAAGATCGTTCGAACGTGGTCTGGCGTTCGAACGTTGTGAGCTCTCAGTACTTTTGTGTTCTGTCAGAGGCCAAAGTACTGTAAGTACTCTTCGTTCGAACGGTCTATTGGCGTTTGAACGTTAATCTCGTTCGAACGGTCTATTGGCGTTCGAACGGACTGAGCTCCCAGTACTTTCAAGTTTCTGCAGAAGCTTCATCAGAGGCTGAGTACTGTAAGCATTCAACGTTCGAACGTTACCTGGCGTTCGAACGTTGAACCAAAAATTCAATTTTTTTCCTATTGCAGTATATACAATCAAAGAAGATAAAACACACAAATTTAATTCAAAAACTAAGGCGTCTCAGGATGAACCCTACCCACGCTTCAGGTTGGTATTTTGGGGCATTCCTTACTCGGCCCATATTTTCATTTCAGTCAAAAAGAAATTTATACAAAAAGATTTTTACAATTTTTACAACAAATTCGGACCTTTGGCCTTCACTCCCCCAACAAAAATACACATTTCCTACAGAAATTTTCTAATCTGAGTCTCCCTCTGTGTCTGTGTAAAAGGGACAACCAGTAACTCTCCCAACTTCCTCTCTTACAAATCGGTTAAGCACAGTACCGGAATAGCATGGCGTATCAGGGTAATCCTTACTCAGCCCATTCACTATCCAGTCTAATCGATCAAGTGCGCGACCGGAAATTGGTTCAGAACACCGGTTGTACCTTTTTTAGTGAAAGTATCTGCCACACTGTTTACAGGCACCAAGCCTTTTTGCACGACGGCGTTTGGCAAAGCTACTTCTGCCACAGAGGGGTTTCGCTTGTTTTTCTTTGATTTCAGCCTTCCTTACTAATCTTGTTTTTCTCATGATCATGGTATGTACATCAGATGGAAAAGTACGTAGGACTCCTAGGCTGAACAAAAAAAGATTTACATCCATGATTGCTAAATGTTAAGACTCACTATCTGGTTCTTTAACGTCTGCCAGTCACAAAGATGATTGAGGCTGATTCATAAGCACAATCAATTTATACAAAACATGATCAACAACGACAATAAAAATTAAAAAATTGCGAAAATTATGAACTATGAACGAAAATGAACTGATGAACTGATCCTACCCCCCAACCTAAACTGAACATTGTCCCCAATGTTTCGAATTTACCGGTTTACGGAGTGTGGAGACGAGGTTGACTGGTAGAGATCTGTTCACCACTGAGACCTACAAATAAAAACACCAAAAATTACTCATCTGTGCACAAATTCGGATTTCGGGTAGGCTGAAAATCCTTGTGTGTGAGTGCGAACAAGAGAAGAACACCCATGAGCAAATATAAGATTAAAATGCTAAACATGAAGCAGAATATCGTGTTTGTGGAGTGTGTGGTCATGGGTGTTTCTCGGTGACTAGACGACTAACAGAAGAAGAAAAAAATGGAAGAAGAAGAAAAAGAAGAAGAAGAAGAAAAGAAAAACAAAAGAGGGGGGGGCCAAGTGCAGCGGCTGGGAACACATGGGCGCCTTATAAAGGCGCCCCAGTGGGTCGGGTTGGAGTAGATATTTCCGGACCCGATCCACTGGAGTGTCGGCAGGCGCGAATTTCGGAGGAGTACTCTGGTTCCATTAAAAGAATGGTTTCCACATTTCTGACAAAATCCTCCAAAAATGGTTTTAACCTCTGACCATTAACAGTAAAATTATTACCGTTTGCTGGGTTTTCCACTTCAACTGCTCCGTGATCAAACACCTTTTTCACAATGTAAGGCCCAACCCATCTTGATTTCAACTTACCAGGAAAGAGGCGGAGTCTTGAATTGAATAGCAAGACTTTTTGAGATGGCTCAAAAGACTTCCGCACAATGTGTTTGTCATGAAAGATTTTCATCCTGGTTTTAGCAATCTTAGCATTTTCATATGCCTCATTTCTCAATTCCTCCAATTCATTTATCTGAAGTTTCCTTTTTAGTCCAGCCTTGTCTAAGTCAAAATTCATTGCTTTAATGGCCCAGTATGCCCTATGTTCCAATTCTACAGGCAAGTGACATGGCTTTCCATAGACTAATCGATAGGGAGACATGCCCAAAATTGTTTTAAAAGCAGTTCGGTATGCCATAGCGCATCAGTCAGTCTTAATGACCAATCTTTGCGATCTAGATTCACCATTTTTTCCAAAATTAATTTGATCTCCCGATTAGCTAACTCAGCTTGTCCACTAGTCTGTGGGTGATAAGGGGTTGCAATTTTGTGAAAAATTAAGTATTTTTTCATTAAATTCCAGAAGGGACGATTGCAAAAATGAGCACCCCCATCGCTTATGATTGATTTCGGAATTCCAAACCGGGACAAAATATTTTCTTTTAAAAATTTGATCACTGTTTTGTGATCATTGTTTCGGCATGGAATTGCTTCAACCCATTTGGATACATAGTCTACAGCCACTAAAACGTATAGATAGCCAAAGGAGGGGGGAAATGGTCCCATAAAATCGATGCCCCAACAGTCAAAAATTTCAATTACCAAAATGGGGTTTAAGGGCATCAGATTTCTTTTAGAAATGCTTCCCAACCTTTGACACCTATCACATGTTAAACAAAAGGCATGGACATCTTGAAAAAGTGTGGGCCATTAAAATCCACACTGCAAGATTTTTGCAGCGGTTTTTCTTGATGAAAAGTGGCCACCACATGCTTCAGAATGACAAAAAGTTATTACCTGGCTACTTTCATGAGCAGGAATGCAACGTCTTATGATTTGATCTTTACAGTACTTGAATACGTAAGGATCCTCCCAAAAGAAGTTACGTACCTCCCTCAGAAATTTCTTTTTGTCCAACATGGTAAAAGATGGAGGGAGTGTACCAGTAGCAAGAAAGTTAGCAATGTCTGCATACCAAGGTGTATTATCAATCATGAACATTTTTTCATCGGGGAATTTCTCATTGATTGGCAGTCCATCCTCATGAAATTCATAGGTTAGTCTGGATAGATGATCTTCCACCACGTTCTCGACGTCTTTCTTGTCTTTAATGACAAGATCAAACTCTTGGAGCAAAAGTATCCATCTCAAGAGTCTTGGTTTGGCGTCCTTCTTTGTGAGCAAAAATTTTAGAGCTGCATGGCCAGTGAATACAATAACAGAAGAACCAACAAGATAAGAACGGAATTTTTCCAGTGCAAAAACTACAGCAATCAATTCTTTCTCAGTTGTTGAATAATTCATTTGGGCATCATTCAAAGTTTTGCTAGCATAGTAAATCACATGGGGTTTCTTATCTTTTCTTTGTCCCAATACAACACCTACAACAAAATCACTTGCATCACACATTATTTCAAAAGGAAGATTCCAGTCAGGAGATTGCATTATTGGTGCAGAAATTAGCATGTCTTTTAGCTTGTCAAAGGCATTTTGGCATGCTTCATTCCAATCAAATATTACATCCTGAATTAGGAGGTGACACATTGGTTTTGCTATGGTACTGAAATCTTTTATGAATCTCCTGTAGAACCCTGCATGTCCTAGGAATGATCGAACATCCTTTACAGTCTTAGGAGCAGGCAAATTTCCTATCAAATCAATTTTTGCCTTGTCAACTTTCATGCCTTCAGACGACACGATGTGACCAAGAACAATGCCCTGTGTTACCATAAAATGGCATTTTTCCCAATTGAGCACTAGGTTGGCTTCCTTACACCTTATCAGTACTTTCTCCAGATTGGTTAGACACAAATCGAAAGAATCACCATAGACAGAGAAATCATCCATAAACACTTCCAAAAATTTTTCAACCATATCACTGAACAAGCTTAGCATACATCTTTGGAATGTTGCAGGAGCGTTACAAAGTCCAAATGACATCCTTTTGAAAACAAAGGTGCCAAAGGGGCATGTGAAAGTTGTTTTCTCCTGATCATCTAAGGCTATCTCAATTTGGTTATACCCTGAATATCCATCCAAGAAACAATAAAATGCATGGCCTGCAATTCTCTCCAGGACTTGGTCAAGAAATGGGAGAGGAAAATGATCTTTTCTAGTGACCAAATTGAGTTTTCGATAGTCAATGCACATTCACCATCCTGTGACGACTCGAGTTGGCACTAGTTCATTTGCATCATTTTTGACCACTGTGACCCCATATTTTTTTGGCACAACTTGGGTTGGACTTACCCATTTACTATCTGAGATAGGGAAGATTATCCCTGCATCTAAGAGTTTGAGTACCTCAATTCTCACAACTTCCTTCATGTGAGGGTTCAGTCGTCGCTGCATTTGACGAGAGGGTTTTGAGTCCTCTTCAAGGTATATGGCATGATTGCAGATTAACGGGCTTATACCTTTCAAGTCAGCGATGGTCCATCCAATGGTACTTTTATGACTCCAAAGAACTTCAAGCAATTTAGACTCTTGCAAGTCTGTGAGCTTAGATGAGATTACCACTGGGTATGACTCATTCTCTCCTAAGAATGCATACTTGAGGTCAGATGGGAGAGGTTTCAATTCAGGCTTTGGTGGGCTATCACTTGATGAGACTGGCTTTGTGCCACTTGGTGAAATTTCTTCAAATTTGAGTGCCCAGGTCTCAACAGTATGATTAGGGTCAACTGGTGGATTTGGGTCATCATCTGTTATTTCTGATGAGATGATTTCAAACAGAGCTGATTTAGCAGGATCCCCACAAAATGTATCATCCAGATGTTCCTGTATCAGAGATTCTATGAAGTTTACTTCCCTTTCTTACTTTTCCTCTTCTGGATATTTGGCAATATTGAAAATGTTCATTTCGAGAGTCATATTCCCAAAAGTTAATTTCATGACTCCATTCCTGCAATTGATTAAAGCATTGGAAGTTGCTAGGAACGGTCGACCAAGAATGACGGGAATTTGGTTCTCCGAATTTATTGTTGGTTCAGTATCCAGAACAATGAAGTCAACAAGGAAGACAAAACTATCTACTTGGACAAGCACATCTTCAACAATCCCTCTGGGGGTTTTGACAGATCTGTCAGCCAATTGGAGTGTGACACAAGTGGGTTTAAGTTCACCCAAACCCAACTGCTGATAGACAGAGTAGGGTAGCAGATTAACACTGGCTCCAAGGTCTAACAAGGCTTGTTCAATTCTGAAGTTTCCAATGATACATGAGACAGTCGGACATCCTGGGTCTTTGTATTTTGGAAGGGTTTTCTGTTGGAGAAGAGCACTAGCTTGTTCTGTTAGGAACGCTCTTTTTTGGACTTTCTGGCTTCTCTTGACTGTGCACAAGTCTTTTAGAAACTTAGCATAGGGTGGAACTTGTTTGATTGCATCCAGAAGTGGGATGTTGATATTTACTTGCTTAAAAAACTCGTAAATTTCAGGCTGATTTTTCACTTTTTGTTTGGCTCTGAGTCGATGAGGAAATGGAGCCGGAACGGGATACGAAGGTTCCTTTTTCTCAGAAGGTTCTGACTCTTGTTCAATCACAGGCTCAGGGTCTTTCTCAATTGGTTTAGGTTCAGATGATGGATTGGCTGGGCTTGACTCAGGTCTTGGCTTGGGAATGAGTACGTCCCTGATTGTTTTGTCAATCACTTTGCCACTTCTTAGTGTCGTGACAGCTTGGGCTTGGTCTTGGGTGTTTCCTGTTGTTGAAGGGTTCCCTACATGGAATTGACCTTGTGGTTGCTTTGGTTGGGCAGGAAATTTTCCCTTTTCATGTGTGACCATGGATTGAGTCAACTTTTGGATGTGGCTTTTAAGATCCTCAAAAGATTGAGTGGTCTGGGTTTTGAAATCAGTGAAAGCCTGTGCAGAATTATTGTTATAATTCATTTGGCTTTGCATGAACTGATTTAATGTGTCCTCAAGGTTCCTCTTTTGTGGTGGTTGGTATGGTTGATATGCAGGAGGTCCTTGAGGTGGTGGGTATGGTCCTTGTTGTTGGTTCATGGGTATTGGTTGTGTGTTCTTCCAACTGAAGTTAGGGTGATTTCGCCACCCTGGATTGTATGTTTCCGAATATGGGTTGGAGTAAGGCTTGTTGAAGTTGGAAACTGCATGTGTTTGTTCTAACAAGACTTCTTTGAATGCTGGGATGGTGGGACACTCCCCAGTAGGGTGTCCTGTTAGCGCACAGATTCCACACACTTGCTCAGTGGAGGAGCTAACATCAACTTGATGGACTTTCTTCATCTCTAAAGCTTCGAGCTTTCGAGATAATGTGGACATTTTTGCTCTCAAGTCATCATCCTCTCTCAAGACATAATTTCCTCCTTGGGAATTAGATGGTTGGGCTTCTACAGTGGTAGGGGAGGCTGAGTCCCACATCTGAGAACTGTTAGATATGGTGTCGAAGAAATTGAATGCCTCCTCCGGACTTTTTCCCATGAATTCTCCTTGGGCCATCATTTCGACAAACTGACGTAGTCTAGAGGGTAAGGAGTCATAGAAAAATCCTACCAATGTCCAATTTTCAAAAGCATGATGTGGGCAAGATTGGAGTAGATCTTTGAATCTCTCCCAACTTTGATAAAAAGTTTCTCCTTCTTTGACTTCAAAATTCATGATTTTCCTTTTTAATGCATTTGTGCGGTGCAAAGGAAAAAACTTTCTAAAAAATTCATTTTGCAATGCTTGCCAATTGGGTACTGAAAGAGCCTTTAAAGAATTTAGCCATTGTTTGGCTCTATCCCTCAAAGAGAAAGAAAATAGTCTCATTTTGGTCAATTCAGAATTGTCTTGAAATGTTCCACACACTTCTTCGAAATCTTTTATATGCAGATATGGATTTTCTGCATCCAATCCATGAAACACGGGCAATAACTGCACTGTCCCCGGCTTTACAGTAAAGAGGGGAGCATTTTCAGGAAAAATAAAACAAGAGGGGACACTATTTCTTGTGGGATTCAAGTAATCCCGCAAAGTTCGGATGTTAGGGACTTCCTCCTCTCTCATAGGGACTTCTCCATTTCTTTCATTATTTGCCATACTACCCTCACAAGAGTCTGCTACTGATCTAGGTGAATTAGGTTCAGGCTGATTCACGGACTCACACGATTCTGCTGGCAAATTTTGGAAGTGAGGAGTGCCCTCAATCATAAAGAAAATAAAACAAAGTTATTTATAGTAAAACAAAATATACACAATGTTGAAGGTCTTTTTACCTTTTACCTTAAAGCACCTTTCAAAGGTTCCCCGGCAACGGCGCCAAAAACTTGACAGCGATTGATCCAATGTACACCCAAGTGCAGGCGGTCAAGCTGTAGTAATAATCCGGTTTGAGTCCGGAGTCGAATCCACAGGGAACTTTTGTTGATATTTCTAAGGTAAGCAGTGGTAGAGACCTTTTGATGGTAACCTTTTTGATTTGCTGTGAGATATGAGTTTTGCTGGATAGAATATAAGATTCTTTCCAGAGGGATTTTCTGAACAAAATAGGAGATGAATGCTAAATAAAAAGAGTCACCCTTTAGTGCAAGGATCTGGACATGTAGTTAGTTATCCAGTTTGTCGTATTTGTGCTTGATAACTCAATTAACTCCCGTGTCAACAGCAAGTTAATCGGAAGATAAAGATGGATTTGAGGATTAAGACCATGATTCCGATGTCTTTCTAGAAATGTACAAGAATTGCCTGTGCCGAGACTTAACCCGTCTACAAACAAGCAAGTGGTTCTACAAGACATCCAATCATGATATTAATAGTCCATTCTTTTTAGTGAAGTACAGTAAGGGGGGAGATTGAAGGGTAGTCATGAGGATCTAGCCAGGGTACTTGTCTTGAACTGATGAGTCTTTCTATGCAGGAGTCATCCATGTCATAGAAAGAGCTCTCAATTATACAAAGTACCTTAGCTTTGCTAGATGCAATCAATCATCCGATAACAAGAGGATATAAACGTTAAGCATAGAAGAACTTTGCACAAATATGATTTCCGGATAGCTATTACATGCCCTTCTCCTCTCACTAAAGAGTGAATGAGAAACTACTCACTCTTCATGGCCTGGTTAAAGCTAGAAAAGTGAGTGATGCTCATCCCTCCAAGTGGAGAACTTTAAAAGATAAAGTAACAACAAACGCGGAGCGAATCTTCCCCAAAGAATGGGTGAATCACGTTCCACCCTTCACGGCCTTAATCAAGCTCTAGAAAAGTGGAAGAGTTTCACTCTTCTAAGAAAGAAGGAAGCTCAAGCAATGGAAGTGAAATGCATGAACAATTAAAGTAGAAGAAAGCTAGTCACATTTGGAGGGTGGCTTCCTCAACCAAAGATTGGAGGGTTGCTTCCTCAACCAAGATGGGAGCTATCTCTCTTCTATGCATGAGAAATGAAAGCATAAACATAAACATAAGCATAAAACTACTGTTATAACAAGCAAGAGATGTTGGACTAAAGCCAAACTAATCTCTAAAATAAAGACTTCATAAGGAAAATGAACTAACTACAATGAAAGTGGGAGTCTAAGCCTCTATCACTATGCTACTACCTACAATGCTTTCTCCTCCTCCCTCTTCACTCTCCAACAAGGGGAGTATTTATAGGCAAGAGGAGGAGGCAGGGGGGGTGAAAGAATAGTGTTTGCCGCCCAAGTCCAAGTGAACAGTCAACAACTCTGCTGCCAGTTTGTGGTTTACGTTCGAACGTGAGTTGGCGTTCGAACGTTCTTTCTATTTTTGCACTGAGGGCGTTCGAACATTGACTGCCGTTCAAACGTTTCTTCTGTTTTTGCACTGAAGGCGTTCGAACGCCAGATCTTGCTCTGACCCCTTTTCACTCGAGTGATCTGTTGGTCCCTGGGAAGTGCAGTACCAACTCTCTGCAGTGGTCTGGTCTTCCATCAACTCAAGTGCACGTTCGAACGTGAGTTGGCGTTCGAACGTGACACTCAAGTACTTCAGAGCTCTAGTCTTCTTTCCTAACTGCCACACGCCATCTCTTCAGCATCTGAGTCTGCTACAGTGTTTTGGTTGACGTTCGAACGTGAGCTGCCGTTCGAACGTGGTGACAGTGTTCCAAGCTTCTCCAATTTTGGGCTATAATGTACTGGCACTGCATCCAAGTGTGGTACTTGTTGTTTTTGGGTCCTTGTTCAGTTTAGGGCCTGAAATGACATCACTTAAACTCCATTAAAGTACAATTAGTCTTAAAATGTCATAATAATATGTCAAGTTTAAGTACTAATCAGTCTATACCGATCACTCTACTTTGAAGTATTTGTTGTCTAAGCAGGATACAAAACCGAGACTCATTAGGTGTATACTCCTCCTACAAGAATTCAATTTGCCGATCAAGGACAATAAAGGAGTTGAGAACGTGGTGGCGGATCATTTATCTCGACTGGTGGTGCAAGAGGCTGATGAGCACATTCTTATCCCTGATTTCTTCCCTAATGAACATTTACTTTCAATTCATTCTATTTGTCCATGGTATGCTGACATATGTAACTATCTTGCAATAGGATAAATACCACCGCATTGGAACCCAGAGAATCGAAGAAGATTTATGGCGGATGTGAAGTACTTCTACTTCGACAACCCGTACCTGTTCAAGTACTGCCCTAACCAAGTAATGCGGAGATGCGTATCAGAAAATGAACAGTGGGAAGTCCTTGCATTCTGCCATTCAGAGGCATGTGGTGGCCATTTCTCTGCGAAGAAGACTTCAGCAAAAATTCTTCAGTCAGGTTTTTATTGGCCCTCTATGATAAAGGATTGTATTTCATTTTGTAAAGAATGTGATAGATGCCAACGTTTGGGTAGTGTGACCTGAAGGAATATGATGCCCCTCTCCCCTGTACTTGTCATTGAAATATTTGATTGTTGGGGCATTGCCTTTATGGGTCCCTTCCCCGTGTCGTTTGGTTTCCTTTACATTCTACTGGCAATGGACTACGTGTCCAAATGAATACCCAAAATGTAATTTAAACTACCAAAATGAATACCCAAAATGTAAAACATGAGTTCAAAAAACATGGGCATTCCTAACTCTTATCAAGTATCGTAAGTTGAGCAATATTCCCTCATCCTTTAAGCATAGGGCTACCTAACACATTGTTTAACAGCCCGAACCAAGCACACATGAGCAACACCATAGCTTTAAATGCTAGTCTAGAGTATGCACCTACACATTCATTTTCAAACTCGTGTCTGCCTGCAATGGACATGTAATTTAGGCATTTACACAATGGGATTCACATTCACTTGGTTATCCAAATTAAGCTTCGATGCAACCTCACCAAGGATCTCTCTTAACAATGAATCACTCTCTCGTTATCCTGGCATGCTCTCCACATGTATATGTGAGATAGAATCTTGTGTACAAAATGAATTATGCTCACATATAATCCAAAAATGAAGTTCATGCATGAGAAATGAAACAACTTTGGAATAATCTCATGAAAGGAATGGTAGGGCACTATATAGTAAATCAACTACTCTTTTTCTTCAAAAGTATGCATCTCCCATGCTTCTCTAGATCATTTAGGGCTTCAAGGGTTATAATGGGGCCTTGGAGTGATATTGAGGTAAAAGAAACGAAGGATATAGAATAACAAAGAGGGCAAGGATCTAAATTTCGTGTCGAAACGTCCAAAATGTTTCGGAATTTCAACACTCCGACACGAAACAGTGGTTGAATCACAAAATTCCAGGGTTTCGGTCGACACGGCAATGTATCGGTCGAAACAGCACCGTTTCGACGAAACATTGCATATTTTCGGTTCACTCCAGGCCAAAAGAAAAGAGAGATAGACTCAGTCAAAAAGGGCAGAAAGCAGATTCGTTCACAGGTCCAAGCCAAAAAAAAAAAGGGCAGAAAGTAGATTCCTTCTCAGAAATCACATGTATGTCCAGTCTAGGTTTTTCAAGCCAAAAAAAGAAAATACCAGAGAAGAGGCAGACAAAGGCACCAGACGAACCAAAAATTGAAGGAGAAGCTACTGTAACTTACCTCATTGACTCCAGATTTGAGCAGATCCAAGTATTATCCACGCCGATCTAGGGCTTCGGAGTTGTCCAGTCTTCATCGCTGCGACCACAAGCTACCCAAGGTTCCACAGGTATGTTCTTCTCTTCGTCTTCTTCTTCTTCTCTCTCTCTCTTTCTCTGGCAACAGCATCGCGATCGCGATCGCCATCGCCTTCGGCAGATGCCTCTCGCCCTTTTCTCTTCTGTCGTTGTTCGTGTGGTTCAACTGTGCAGGTCTTCTGCTTATATATATATATATATATATAAGCAGATATATTTATATTTTTTTTTATAAATAAAAATAATTACATTTACTACCCCATTATAATTCCATTTAATTCCTGCTCTTCTGCCTTTTATAATTTGTTTGTTATAAGTATTAATAATTATATTTAATACCCTACTGTAATTATATTTAATACCCAATGTAATTATATTTAATACCTACTATAATTACATTTAATACCCCTTGCAATACATTTAATTCCCCACTACCGTAGGTCTTCTGCCTTTTTTTTTTTCTTTATAAGTATGAACAATTACATTTAATACCCTAATGTAATTATATTTAATACCCATTATAATTATATTTAATACCCACTGTAATTATATTTAATATCCCATAACAATTACATTTAATACCCACTGTAATTACATTTAATTTTTAAGTATACATAAAAATTTAATTTGATATCCTTCATTATTAGTATTATAATAAAATAGTACTATTAATTGGATAATATTTTAATTTAAAAGTGTTATACATGTCATATTTAATTTGTAGAATGAATATAATGTGTTTGATAATGTAATGACATTTATTGTAGCTATGACATCAAAGGGGAAGAATGTGGTTACTGAATCATCCCAGAAAAAGAAAAAAGAACGTGATATTGGATGGAACTATGGCGAACGAATTGGGGATAATCGACAACATGTCATGTGTAATTTTTGCTATAAAAAAATGATGGGTGGCGGTGTGTCACGGTTAAAGCAACACTTGGCAGGTGGTTATAATAATGTAGAACAATGTGATAAGTGTCCTATTGAAATTGCGAGAGCTATGAGGGATTACTTGAATCGCAACAAGACTGAAAATGCAGAAGTGACTGATGAACAGAGAAAAATGAGACATAATTTAATTGGTGGATCGAGGCGGAGGAGTGGTATCAAAATTTATTCTTCCGATGAGGATTCAGATGATGATATGGATATAGAATATAGAGCTGATATTGAGTATGCAAAACAACAATCTATTCGTGATATACATATGGCCGAGCAGGGCTTTAGAGAAGGAAGTTCTAGACCATCTATCCAAAAATGTGATACATCTAGGGGTTTGATGCGGTCACATAGTGTGAAGGAATCTTGGGATAAATTTTCAAGAAAATCACAAAAGTTGATGCGCAAAGAAAAAGAGCTCCTGATAGAAGAGATGGATCCTTCAATGTATCGGAATAGGGAAGTGAAGCAAGCCAAGCTAACTCATATGTGGAATCCCAAAAAGTGGGCGAAGTCGGCAAAACATGCTATTGCAAAGTTTTTCATTTATGAGAATATTCCGCCAAGCAAAGCTCAAGGTCATTTTTACCAATTAATGATTGATGAAATTGCTTTAGCTGGAGTGGGTGTGAAAGGGCCAACCCCATATGAGATTGGCGAGCCATTACTAGATAATGAGATAGATGAGCTTAAAGAGTACATTGACCAGTTCAAAAAGAAGTGGGAGATTTATGGAGTGACAATCATGTGTGATGGATGGACATCCACCACAAGATTATCTATCATTAACTTCTTGATATATTGTGATGGAAAAGTTGTTTTCCACAAGTCAATTGATAGTTCTGGCCATGACAAGGATGCTAACTATATTTTGGGGTTAATGGATGCTGTTGTTGAGGAGATTGGGGACAAATATGTGGTTCAGATTATTACAGACAATGGCAGTGCGTACAAAAAAGCTGGTGAAATGTTGATGGAAAGAAGACCACACTTATATTGGACTCCTTGTGCTGCCCACTCTCTGGATTTGATTTTGCATGATTTTTTCAAGATTGAAACAGTTCAAAATGTGCTAGAGCAAGCTAAAAGAGCGACCAATTTTATCTATAATCATAATAAAGTCTTGGATATAATGAGAATATTTTGTTTGGGGGAATTGATTCGGCCAGGGCAAACAAGATTTGCCACTAATTATATTGCCCTACAAAGTATTTTGGAACAGAAAAATGGCTTGCAAAGGATGTTTGCTTCAGAAGATTGGTCTAGGACTGCGGCAGCAAAGGATCCAGTTGGAAAGCGAGTTCAGGGGACGATTCTAAATCCTATGTTTTGGGAGAATGCCAAAAATGTGTTGAACATGCATACACCTAATGCAAGAGTTCTAAGAATGCTAGATGAGGAAAGAAAAGCAACAATGTCATATGTATATGAAGCAATGAAACGAGCAAGACAAACTGTCAAAGATGCGGCTCCTAAATCGTGCAAAAAATATCTGGACATCATTGACGCTCGATGGAAAAAACAAATCATTCAACATATTCATATGGCAGGTAAACTTAATGTTTACCAATATATATCTTTATTATTGATAAGTGTTATCATTTTGGATGTTATCATTTATAAGTGTTATCATTATTTATATTATGTAGCTGATTACTTGAACCCCACATACCATTATGAAGAAGATGGTGTGTTAGAAAGTTTGTTGGGTTCGCTTCGGATCATTGTGTCTAGATTAGAGACAAATCCAAACAGGGCTGCTGAAGCACTTGCAGAGGTAATACTTTAGTATTTCAATCTCAGTTTATATATGTTCTAAATTAATATATGACATCAACATATACATGATATTTAGGTAAAAATATTTCGGGAGGCTATGTATTGTTTTGCTGACCAAGCTGCAATTAGAGGAAGAACAAAAAGTGATCCAGGTAATTAAGTAGATTATTTACACATTTATATTTTGTTCTCATGATTTTATATTTATATTTTTCTTTAAGGTTTTAATATGTTTCTTATTATTATGCAGCTGAATGGTGGTTTATGTATGTCACTGATGCTCCAAATTTGAGAAGGATTGCTATGAGAATATTGTCTCAAACAGCCTCATCTAGTGGTTGTGAGAGAAACTGGAGCACATTTGCTCTCATTCATACTAAAGTGTGGAATCGACTTAATTATCAAAAGTTAGAAAGGCTGGTGTTTGCACAATACATGAGGTTGAAGTTAAAGCACCTTATGAAGGACAACAAAGGGTATGAATTCAGACCTATAAACTTAACCACTGTTTTTTAGGAAGACGAATGTATTTCAGAGTGGTTAGATGATCCTGGTGATGCACTTTTAGATGAACTTGATGATGATGGGCAACCAACAAGACCAAACACTTTCCTGGCAACGTGGGCAAATCATTTTTCCGATGACGATGGAGGCGTAGGCCTAACTCAAGGTGTTGTGCCACCACGAAAATCAAGATCCAAAATAAGTAGAGAAGGATCAAGTAAAACAATGGATGATGAAGAGTTTGACAGACTAATGAGAGGTCCACCAAGACGTAAGCAACCTATCACTGTCACTAGTAGTACTGAGGATGATCATAATGGTGATGGTAGCAATGATGATGGTGGTGAAGATGATGATGAAGATAGTGGTGGTGGTAATGGAGATGGTGACAGTGGAGGTGGTGATAGCCATGGACATGGAGAAGATGGAGGTGGTGGTGATGGAGATACGGGGAGCCAAAGTCCACATGGAATTGTATTCACTGTAGAGGAAGGATTTACACATGCTACACAAGATGAAGATCATGGCTCTCGACGAATGCTTCAATATGAACGACGCTCAAAATCAACTCGAGATCGTCAACGTGAGCGTACTTAAAATCCGATCACTCCACATGGTATGGGTGTTATTAGGCAGAGAACTGATATGATTAATGATGATTTTTCTACTATGAGTATAAGTGGAAGTGGAAGTGGAAGTGAACACCATAATTATGGTTCGTCGTCTTCATATGGTTATAGTTCTGGACATGGCATTCCCTCATATGATTATGGATCGGGGTATGACACATGAGGATATGAACATGGATCCTCAACATATGGTTATGGATCTGGCTATGACTCCCAGACATCCTCCTCATATAGACAAGATGAAGGTTGGCCAGGGACTGGTGCATTCGTTCCCCAACAGATTGGATGTAGTATTGCAGACTATCAGAGGTTTGGGAGAGAGTATACTTCATATTATTGTAATAATATGAGTTGGAGTAACTATTGTCATCATATTTATGTCATATATGGAGTTTCTCTTAGTAGCTACCCAGAGCCTACACCGATGTATGAGCCTGCTCGACACTCCACAGGGGGATGGATGTAGCCATGTAAGTATATACTCATTAGCATTTCATGTGTATCATGAGACATTAACATTATGTAAAAATGTGTTTATTTGATGAAAATTAAGTGTTTGAAACTAATTTAAGTGATTTCTGCCTTATGTCAAGCCTTTCTTTCCCTCCAATTTAAATTTATTCTTGTATAAATGGATATTAACCCAATAAATATGTTGAATTAATCAATTATTTAGCTTATCTTTATAAATAAATGAATTGTATTTGTGTTTCCACGTGTTTCCATATTTTTTCTGCGTTTTCATTGCATTTTCAAAACGTTTCCGAAACGTTTCCGTTTTTGAGCTGACCGAAACGGTACTTCGTAACGAAATTTCGATCCTTGAAAGAGGGTTGTTCCGAGTGACTGACTTTTATTTAAAAAACACCTCCCTTTTAATGGGATTTTCAGTCTAACACCATCACATAACTCTTTGTTATTTTTTTTTCTTTTCCTTAACATTTTCCTTTTCTTTTGTCAATCTTTTCTTCTTCTCACCCCTTTTTCTCATTTTCTTGGATTTATCATTCTTTTCCATTCAACTCTTTTAGTTTCACTTTCATTCATCCCTTTTGTTGAAATTTCCACACCATACTTCCTTTTCTTTCATGATCACTCATATTTAGCTCTAGGAACAACCAAGGTAAGGTAGATTCAGTTTATAGTGGCTTGGTCAATTGTGTGGCATAGAAACGAATTTCACTTAAGGGTCAATCACGACACTTGGGATAATATTTTCACAAGAAAAAAAAAAGGTAAAGGCTCAAAATATTCAAAAATAGCTTAAGATCACCTCTAGATAAGCATGGGGGAGCATTATGCATTTCAAGACAAGTCAATCAAATACACAAATGCACCTAACCGAAACATGCATAATGAGATTAACAAATTTGAAATTTGAAAAATTGTTCCTTGAGTAAATGTAAGTTCCCTCCAACAAGGATTGGCATTAAGCTCTCATGGGTTCTTACTCATCTCTACTATTCATGTCAAGCATTAAAATGTGAACTCAATCGTAAATTGATGAAATTACACATTCAAAGTGTGCATATTGGTGAGTTCAAAAGCAAATACCTAAGTGATACTCAAGCATAAGATGAACTTCTATAATGTGCTCATATATTCACAATTCAAGACAAAGATCAACATGTTAACAACCCATAGCACTCTTAATAAAGGAATACAGATCAACATTCAGATATTTTCAAAATTTTCACATAATTTGCAACTATTGTGAACAAAAATCTGTATGATATGTGAAAGGTGACTTTTAACCACAAAAATTTTGTATTATCAACAAAAAAAATTCCATAAACATTGGTGTCACATACAAATGGTGCGCCTCACTCCCCCAACTTGATTCATCCATTGTCCTCAATGCAACAAAAAAATATGATATGCAATAAGAACTGTAAACATATGAGTAGGGTTAGAGAACACCTCGCAATGGAGCTTTTGATAAAAACACCAATATCTGCAACTAAGAAAACAACACTATACACGAATTTAAAGTAAACATAAACAACTAAAATAAGTAAAAACAACTATATGCTAAAAAGAATATAGAAAAGTCATTCCTCCAGCAAGTCCGGGTAAACCAGATCCATCAAATCCTCCTCTACTCCTTGTCCTTCAAAACCCTAGAAAAATGGCTTAAGTCTTTGGCCATTGACCTTGAATGTCTTGCCATCCTCGGGGTTGGTGACTTCCATGGCTCCATTAGGGTAGGCCATCTTGACAAGATAGGGGCCATCCTAACAAGATCGGAGTTTCCCCGAAAAGATTGAGAGACAAAAGTTGTATAAGAGCACTTTTTGTACAGGCTCAAATGACTTCCTCACAATGGATTTGTCATGAAAGATCTTTTCCCGCTCTTTTGAAATTTTAGAGCTCTCATACGCATCTCTTCGGATCTCTTCCAACTCATTCATTTCTAACTTCCTATGCCCACTAGTCATTTTCAAATTGAAGTTTAGAGTCTTTATGGCCCAATAGGCCTTGTGTTCCATTTCGACTAGCAAATGGCAAACCTTTCCATAGACAAGCCGGTAGGGAGACATGCCTAAGACAGTCTTGTAGGCAGAGCGGTAGGCCCATAGGGCATCAATCAGTCTCAATGACCAATCTTTCCTATTTGGGTTCACCGTTTTCTCTAAGATATTTTAGATTTCCCTATTGGCTAGCTCTGCTTGACCATTTGTTTGTGGGTGATATGTGGTGGATACCTTATGTGTGAAGCCATATTTATACATCAAAGACGCAAATGGCCTATTGTAGAAATGTGATCCACCATCGCTTATCATAGCACGAGGCATCCCAAACCTCGAAAAAAAAATTCTCCTTCAAGAATTTGACCACGACCCAGTGGTCATTGGTCTTGGTTGGGATAGCCTCCACCCATTTGGACACGTAGTCCACTGGCAATAGAATGTATAAAAAACCAAACGACACGGGGAAGGGACCCATAAAGACAATGCCCCAACAATCAAATATTTCAATGACAAGTACAGGGGAGAGGGGCATCATGTTCCTTCGGGTCACACTACCCAAACATTGGCATCTATCACATTCTTTACAAAATGAAATACAATCCTTTATCAGAGAGGGCCAATAAAAACCTGACTGTAAAATTTTTGCTAAAGTCTTCTTCGTAGAGAAATGGCCACCACATGCCTTTGAATGGCAAAATGCAAGGACTTCCCGCTGTTCATTTTTCGGTACGCATCTCGGCATGACTTGATCAGGGCAGTACTTGAATAGATACGAGTTGTCGAAGTAAAAGTACCTCATATCCACCATGAACCTCCTTTTATCTTCCGGGCTCCAATGCCATGGTATTTGTCCTGTTGCAAGATAATTACATATGTCATCATACCAAGGACAAACATAATGAATTGAAAGTACATGTTCATTAGGAAAAGAGTTAGGGATAGGAATGTGCTCATCAGCCTCTTGCACCACCAGTCGAGATAAATGGTCCACCACTACGTTCTCAACTCTTTTCTTATATTTGATTGTCAAATTGAATTCTTGAAGGAGGAGTATCCACCTAATGAGTCTCGGTTTTGCATCCTGCATAGACAAGAAATACTTCAAAGTAGAGTGATCGGTATAGACTACTATAGGTGAACCAATAATGTAGGACCAAAATTTATCCAATGGTTGGACATTCTGGACTACCTCATGTTCTCTTGGATTATTGTGTGCCATGCTTAATTCAAATGATGCGTGTGACGAAGATGCAGATGGTGGAGATGAAGGATTAGACTGATTACAGACCCTATTGATGACATAACAGACATAAACAATGAAAATGCAGCAGACAGTATATAAACATATAATATAAACTAAACAACATCCCTGTTTAATTTTGAAATCACCGTAAGAGCTCCTCGGCAACGGCACCAGAAATCTTGACTCACTTTCAGTATGAACAGTGGTATACACCCCAAGTATAAGTGGTCAAATTGCAATATAATACTCGGTTTAAGTCCGAGGATGAACCCACTGGGAACTGAATATTAGAAATCAAAATGAAAGCGATGAAGCTATTACGGTTACAAATTGAAATAAAAGAGCATGTGATGTGAGCTTAGAACAACTAAAATAAACTTAAATAAAACTACAGTAATTAAAAGATACTGGAAATGAAATAAGTAAAGGATACCCTCCAAATCAGGGATTCCATATGCATTATATTGGCTAAGTATTGGAAATGCCATCTTACAACAATTAACCCCTATTTCACTGGAAAGTCAACCGGTAGGTATAATGTATATTAAATCCTATCCAGCAACTGATTAGGTTAGCTGGCAGATATATCTCCATGCGAAAATCGGATAACCCAAGTAAACTAGAAGGCAAGCCATTCAGGAGGAATACTTGAATTACTCAATCGGCATATCTGTACGATGCAACAGATAAACAACTATAGTAAACCATAAGGCAAGCCATTCAGAAGGAATACTACAGTTATTCAACCGGGAGGTTGATGATTCACTGATGATGAGATTCCGATTTACGCATTGAATCAAAAGCATTGGCTATGCCGAGACTTAACCCGTCTATAACCAATCAATCGACCGTTACGTAATGTGACGCCCCAAAATCCGAGGGTTCGTTGATTACCCATCAACCCGCGGAATGCCTGTGGATACCGAGTAACTCGATATCACAACGTTATGCCCCATTTACCGGGGTCCATAATTTAACAAAATTGGGCAGAGTCTCCTTTGTACGGGGAGCTCTACCCAAAACACAACCTGTGCACCATATAATAACAAGACCCATCAGAGGTCCAATATTCAAAAATGACCATACCGGCTCATATATGAGTAAATATAGACCACACCGGGTCCATTTATCCATACTCATACAAAACATGCAAGACTATATTGAAATTAGTCCATAAAAGTCCAATTACAATTCTTTACTTACATTACATGCCAAAACTATATCACAAGTCTAGTTTTACAAAAGAAGTTATAAAAGCCACAAGTCGGCTTTCTTCACCCTTGCGGCCCTGAATGAGAGTCATCTACCGGCGTAAATCTCCCACCTGAAATGTTTCCCGTATAGGGTGAGCCATGCCCAGTAGAGTATTTCCTACAGAGGCTACTCCCCACCTTAAATGTATATGCAACAATCAACACATTTGTCCATTCAAGCATTGCTATCAAGAATATGCATCTAATGATAGGAATTCTATATCATTCCATGAAATGAGATGAGACTCACTTATGCAACTTTAACCCGAGTCCTCACTGACTCCCACAACACAATGCAATGCCAATGTGTAATGAATCCGTCAATTGACGAAAAATCCACCCAATGATCGTTTGAAATAAAAGTTATTTTATTATAAAACCAAATCATTGATGGGTGTTACTCATTGAATGAGTACTTTATAAATCAAAATCTTGTGTCTTGTTGGGCAACGGATTTTGGTATCTCAACCACCGGTTCCGTAAACACCAGCACTTTTCTGGAATTTCACCGCCGGGAAGTGCCTAAACCATGTGACTGGGTTTTGCACCCGAGGGAGAGTCTAGCCCTACTTGCTATACCCGACACAAGTTTTTCCATGCATTCAACCGTGCGACTCAGTCGGATATTCAATCCAACTTTCCCGAGCCCACCCTTCGACCACCAAGAATGATGTTTGAATGAACCATGCCCAAACACACACACCCACACCCACACTCATGCCTAAGCCCATGAAATGGATGCCTCCGTGCAAATGCAATGTAATGTGTCATTGCATATCAATGTCATGTCTCATATGTAATGAATGTCATATGAACCATTTAAATCATAACAATCCAATTCCATGGCAAATTATATCCTAAGCATATAATTTCCACAATTTATCACATAACTCAATTCCATGGCAAATTATATCACATGCATACAATTTTCATGATCAACATAATGCTAATATATCATAAAGCATATATCAATATACCCATTTCCAATTGTAAATCACACACTAAGCATATGATTTCAATTTCCCCAAAATAGCAACTTTGGTCATTCAAGGCATTCTATCAAACACCTTCAAAACAACTCATCATGTTATCACACAAAATTGTCCACATAACATCAAGTGCCAAGAAAATACACAAGTACTCACACAACACAATCCATAAGCAAGTTACTAAGCATGTTACTACGCATGTTACTAAGCATGTTACTACATAATCAAGCAATAACACTTAATTCTTAAGGCATAAAGTAAACACTTAGTATGCCACAAAACAGCCCCAAATCAGGCCATATAGCAGCCACAAATCAAGCCACAAAACAGCCCCCAACCCGGACACATAGCAGCCCCAAATCAAGCCACAAAACAGTCCGTATTTCAGCCACAAAACTGCCCCAAAATAGGCCCTAAAACAGCCCCAAAAACAGTCCGTATGCAGCCCCAAAACAGTCCCTAATTAGTGCACAAAACAGCCCCTAATTAGTGCACAAAACAACCCATAACAGTCCATAATTTCAGCCCCTAAACCGGCCCTAAAACAACCCCAAAGGAGAGGAAGAAAACCAAAGTAGGAAGAACTCTACCTCTTGTAGCGTGAAGGAAGTGATAGAACTTCCAAAAACACCCACCAAAACTCAAAACCTTTGATTCCACGAAATCCTCTCTTCTGATCTTCGGTGAAATCCCTCATTCTTGGTATGGTTGCGTAGCCCTCGTCGTGTAGACGAACTTTAATTCTTGGCTCAAGTAATTCTGACCGACGAAACTTGGCGGATCTTGGAAAAAAGCTTGAAGAAATGTATTTTTCTTCTCTCCCTTCACTCTCTCCTCTCAGCCGTGTGTTTCAGCAGAAAATAGGGGTGAGAATATCAGATTTTTCAGATACTAACCCCTATTTATACCCCTTTAATGTGTGGTCCAAATAGCACCGCATATTTCCGACTTCCGGGTCCATTTTTCGTCCCGAAACGACTAATTACATCCCGGTTTAAGTTCAAATTAATTTTATTTGAACTTTAATCCAATTATAAGGTAACTATATAAAATATATTTATGGGTACCTTTAAAATGCCATTCGCCACGCAGTCATCTCGAACGACGTGCAAAAAATCCGACTATCTCATAATTCGACGAAATTTGACAGGGTGACTTGATTTCGCGATACGAATCCAACGGCGAACTCCGTTTCCTCATCCGAGGTCTAGAGCATGAGTATCTCAAATACGCATTAGGATGGAAAATGACCATTTTGCCCTTTTTCAGAAAAAGTTCAAATTTACCCGGGTTTTACATTCTTCCCCCCTTAAAAGAATTCCGTCCTCGAAATTCTCACATACATATACATACAATCACATGCATATGCAACAATCATCTAATATTAAATGACTATAAGAATGTACCTCCATCCTCAAATAAGAAAGGATAATTGGTAAGGATAGTGTCCTCGCGCTCCCATGTCGCCTCCTCCACTCCTCGGTGCTGCCGCAGCACCTTCACTAGCCTCACGGTCTTGCCTTGCAAAACCTGTTCCCGGCTATCCATGATACGTACCGGTCCCTCCTTGAAGGTCCCATCCGCATCAACAACAAGCTCGCCCCAATCCACCACATGAGTCGGATCTGGAGTATACTTCCGGAGCATAGAGAGATGGAATACCGCATGAACACCCGATAGATTTGGCGGTAACGCCAACCGGTAAGCAACTGTACCTACCCCCTCGAGTACCTCGAAGGGCCCGATATACTTCGGCGACAACGTTTCCCGCTTGTTGAACCTGACCACTCCTCTCTTAGGCATTACCTTCAAGAAGACATGATCCCCCACCTCAAACTCCAGAGGTCGCCGCCGTCTATCGACGTAGCTCTTCTGTCAGCTCTGAGCCGTGAGAAGACGCTTCCGTATCAAGTCCACCTTCTCCGAGGTGTACCTAACCAAATTCGGACCCATAGAGGGTCTCTCTCCAACCTCCGTCCAACAAACTGGAGAACGACATGGCCTCCCATATAATGCCTTATAGGGTGCCATCTGTATACTCGCCTAATAACTATTGTTATAGGCGAACTCCACCAAAGGTAAGTGCTCTTCCCAACTACCTTTGAGATCTAGGACGCATGCTCGTAGCATGTCCTCTAAGGTCTGGATGGTCCTCTCTGACTGACCGTCCGTCTGGGGATGAAAAGCAGTGCTCATCATCAACTGTGTCCTCATGGCTCGTTGGAAACTCTTCCAAAATTGAGCTGTAAACCTGGGATCCCGATCCGATACTATAGATACGGGAACCCCATGCAACTGGACAATCTCCCGTATATACAATCTACAGAATTCCTCCAGTGTGAAGGTCATCCGTACCGCCAAAAAGTGTGCCGACTTAGTAAGCCAGTCCACTACCACCCATACCACGTCATGTCCCCGCGATATCCGTGGCAAGTGGGTCACAAAATCCATCGTGACATGTTCCTACTTCCACTCTGCTACCTCCAAGGACTGGAGCAAATCTGCTGGTCTCTGGTGTTCAGCCTTAACCTGCTGACACGTGAGACATCGACTGACAAAGTCGCCAACTTGCCTCTTCATTCCACTCCAGTAATACTGGCGACGAAGATCATGGTACATCTTCGTGCCACCTGGATGTACAGCAAAATGGGAACAATGAAACTCCCTAAGGATCTCCTCTCTCAGATCCGCCGACTGGGGAATCACAACCCTTCCCCTATACCGAAGACTACCATCCGTGTGAATGGCCCAGCCTTCGTCACCTGTACCCGACCGTACCCAGTCCCTGATGGACAATATCTCCGTGTCCTGTCCCTGGGACTCGATCACTCTGCTCAGTAGGGAAGACGTAGCCACTAAACTCCCCAAAGTGCCCTGAGCCTGACCCATGTAGCGTAGCCCGAACTGTCCCACAGTCTCGAGCATCTGCCACTCCCGGGAAGCCACGCTAGCCAAGACTCCCCGTGACTTCTGGCTAAGTGCATCAGCCACCACATTTACCTTACCAGGATGGTAATGCAAAGTGAAGTCATAATCCTCCAACTACTCCATCCACCTGCGTTGCCTCATGTTGAGGTCCCGCTGTGTGAAGATATATTTCAGACTCTTGTGGTCTGAAAACACCTCAAACTATTCACCATATAGGTAGTGGCGCCAAGACTTCAAGGTAAAGACAATGGTCGCCAACTCCATGTCATGTGTGGGGTAATTCTGCTCGTGATTCTTTAACTACCGAGAACCATAAGCTACTACCCTCCCGGACTGCATCAAAACGCACAAGTCCGTCCTTAGAGGCATCACAATACACTGTGTACCTCTGTCCCCTTTCCGGGACAATCAGAATAGGAGCTGAAGTAAGTCTCCTCTTTAACTCTTGAAATGCCTTCTCGCAAGAATCATTCCAGTCAAACTTGACCTCCTTCCGGGTTAAGTTGGTCATAGGTGCAGCTAATCGAGAAAAGTCCTCAATGAACCTCCGATAGTACCCTGCCAATCCCAAGAAACTGCGTATCTCGAAGACTGACTTCGGCCTCTCCCAATTCATGACTGCCTCCACCTTCTCCGGGTCAACCGATAGACCCGAAGCCGACACTACGTGTCCCAAAAATTTCACCTCCGTAAGCCAAAATTCACACTTGCTGAACTTGGCGTACAACTGGTGGTCTCTCAAGGTCTGGAGAACAACCCTCAAGTGACCCTCATGCTCCTCCTCAGACTTGGAGTAGATCAGGATGTCGTCAACAATGACCACAACAAACTGATCCAAGTAGGGTTGAAACACCCTATGCATGAGATCCATGAATGCCGCCGGGGCATTCGTCAGTCCAAAAGGCATGACAGTAAACTCAAAATGCCCATACCGCGTTCGAAACGCCATCTTAGGGATATCCGCCTCCCTAACCCTCAACTGATGGTAACCGGTGCGGAGATCTATCTTGGAGTAGACCCGCGCCCCTCTCAGCTAATCAAACAAATCATCAATCCTCGGCATAAGGGTACCTATTCTTGATAGTAACCCTATTCAACTGCCGATAGTCTATGCATAGTCGAAGGGTCTTGTCCTTCTTCTTGGCAAACAACACCGGAGCGCCCCAAGGTGAAGTGCTCGGTCTAATAAAACCCCTGTCCAACAATTCTTGTAATTGGACCTTGAGTTCTTGCAATTCAGCAGGCACCATCCTATGTGGAGTCATAGAAATGGGTGAAGTACTGGGGTGCAACTCAATAGTGAAGTCTACATCCCTATGTGGAGGTAATCCCGGTAGTTCATCCGGAAAAACATCCTCATACTCACAAACAACCCTAGGTAGACCAAAATTCTGTCTCGCCTCGTCCTCTAAGGTAAGGCTTCCTAGCCAACCCATCAACTGCCTATGTCTTCTAGAGTCGTACACGGCTTGAGGTAAAGCATCGTGCTTTGCTCCCTAGAATTTGAAACAAACACCATCAGGCGTATAAGTAGTGACCCGCTTCCGATCACAATCAATGACGACTCGGTGTGCCGCCAACCAATCCATTCCCAGGATTACATCGAACTCCGACATGTCCAAGACCCTAAGGTCCACGGTGAGTAGAATCTCTGAGATCTCTAACTCACAACCCCGACATATCTGATCAACCCTCACCCTAGCTCCTAGGGGAGAGCTCACATGCAATGGCTCTTCTAAGGTTTCAACCTCTAAGTCCAAATCTTTCACACAAGATGTAGCAATAAATGAATGTGATGCACCAGAATCAAATAATACTCTAGCCCATAAGCGAGAGAGTAGAAATGTACCTTGTACCACTGACTGGTCTGCTGACTCAGTCTGAGGTATCATGGCGTAGACACGCCCCTAGGTCCCCGAAGTTCTGGCTTGTGAGCCCTACCCTCGGCCCCGACCCATACCCTGGCCCATCTGGCCTGCTTGCGGAGTTCCCGTTCGTGAAGTGGTAGGAGCCTGTGCAACACCATGGAACAGATATTGGCTTCCCTGGCCCATAGTGGGGTAGGAAGGAGTGTAGTGAGACTGTGAATATCCCACTGATGGATGGGACTGAGATGCCCCCTGACCATGGGATCCCTGCCTCTGAGGACAATCCCGCTTCATATGCCCCGGTTGGTGGTAATGATAGCAAGTCCGTTGGCCTGCCTGAAAAGGAGGCCTCTGATTTCTCCCACCTCGGGAGGACTGACCTTGACCTTGGCCTTGATAGTCGCGGCCCTGCCCTTGATGCCCCTGCGGAGCAGAAGTCCTCTATTTCTTCCCTACACTAGAAGAAGAGTCGATGTACGTCATTGTCCCCAAGTTCTTTGAGGTCTTGATCCAATCCCACCACACTTGGGATTCTCCCTCTAGCTAAAAAGTAGCTAGGGTTATCTTCGTAGCATCGGAGGTGATCTTCATTGCCCCTAAGACCTTGTCTACTTGCCGGAACCAATGATCAGCTACCATCGGGTCCCCCTAGTAGAACTTGTGTCACATACTAGTAGACGCTTAACCCTTGAACTATCCCGTTCATTCTTTTTCCGAACCCAAGGTTATGTTTTCTAACCCTAGTGTTCCTCCTTTCCATATACATTCTACCATGTATATAATTCACACAACAAGTAACACATAACATGTAGCAAGTAGAGCACATAACATGAAATGCGTATGGAATGCAATGGTCTAGACCCATGCCCATCAAGCCCTAGGTTAATCATATAACTAAGCTCTGATACCAAGCTGTGACGCCCCAAAATCCGGGGGTCCGTTGATTACCCATCAACCCGCGGAATGCCTGTGGATACCGAGTAACTCGATATCACAACGTTATGCCCCATTTACCGGGGTCCATAATTTAACAAAATTGGGCAGAGTCTCCTTTGTACGGGGAGCTCTACCCAAAACACAACATGTGCACCATATAATAACAAGACCCATCCGAGGTCCAATATTCAAAAATGACCACACCGGGTCATATATGAGTAAATATAGACCACACCGTGTCCATTTATCCATACTCATACAAAACATGCAAGACTATATTGAAATTAGTCCATAAAAGTCCAATTACAATTCTTTAGTTACATTACATGCCAAAACTATATCACAAGTCTAGTTTTACAAAAGAAGTTATAAAAGCCACAAGTCGGCTTTCTTCACCCTTGCCGCCCTGAATGAGAGTCATCTACCGGCGTAAATCTCCCACCTGAAATGTTTCCCGTATAGGGTGAGCCACGCCCAGTAGAGTATTTCCTACAGAGGCTACTCCCCACCTTAAATGTATATGCAACAATCAACACATTTGTCCATTCAAGCATTGCTATCAAGAATATGCATCCAATGATAGGAATTCTATATCATACCATGAAATGAGATGAGACTCACTTATGCAACTTTAACCCGAGTCCTCACTGACTCCCACAACATAATGCAATGCCAATGTGTAATGAATCCGTCAATTGACGAAAAATCCACCCAATGATTGTTTGAAATAAAATTTGTTTTATTATAAAACCAAATCATTGATGGGTGTTACTCATTGAATGAGTACTTTATAAATCAAAATCTTGTGTCTTGTTGGGCAACGGATTTTGGTATCTTAACCACCGGTTCCGTAAATACCAGCACTTTTCTGGAATTTCACCGTCGGGAAGTGCCTGAACCATGTGACCGGGTTTTGCACCCGAGGGAGAGTCTAGCCCTACTTGCTATACCCGACACAAGTTTTTCCATGCATTCAATCGTGCGACTCAGTCGGATATTCAATCCAACTTTCCCGAGCCCACCCTTCGACCACCAAGAATGATGTTTGAATGAACCATGCCCAAACACACACACACACACCCACACTCATGCCTAAGCCCATGAAATGGATGCCTCCGTGCAAATGCAATGTAATGTGTCATTGCATATCAATGTCATGTCTCATATGTAATGAATGTCATATGAACCATTTAAATCATAACAATCCAATTCCATGGCAAATCATATCCTAAGCATATAATTTCCACAATTTATCACATAACTCAATTCCATGGCAAATTATATCACATGCATACAATTTTCATGATCAACATAATGCTAATATATCATAAAGCATATATCAATATACCCATTTCCAATTGTAAATCACACACTAAGCATATGATTTCAATTTCCCCAAAATAGCAACTTTGGTCATTCAAGGCATTCTATCAAACACCTTCAAAACAACTCATCATGTTATCACACAAAATTGTCCACATAACATCAAGTGCCAAGAAAATACACAAGTACTCACACAACACAATCCATAAGCAAGTTACTAAGCATGTTACTACGCATGTTACTAAGCATGTTACTACATAATCAAGCAATAACACTTAATTCTTAAGGCATAAAGTAAACACTTAGTATGCCACAAAACAGCCCCAAATCAGGCCATATAGCAGCCCCAAATCAAGCCACAAAACAGCCCCCAACCCGGACACATAGCAGCCCCAAATCAAGCCACAAAACAGTCCGTATTTCAGCCACAAAACTGCCCCAAAATAGGCCCTAAAACAGCCCCAAAAACAGTCAGTATGCAGCCCCAAAACAGTCCCTAATTAGTGCACAAAACAGCCCCTAATTAGTGCACAAAACAGCCCATAACAGTCCATAATTTCAGCCCCTAAACCGGCCCTAAAACAACCCCAAAGGAGAGGAAGAAAACCAAAGTAGGAAGAACCCTACCTCTTGTAGCGTGAAGGAAGTGATAGAACTTCCAAAAACACCCACCAAAACCCAAAACCTTTGATTCCACGAAATCCTCTCTTCTGATCTTCGGTGAAATCCCTCGTTCTTGGTATGGTTGCGTAGCCCTCGTCGCGTAGACAAACTTTAATTCTTGGCTCAAGTAATTCTGACCGACAAAACTTGGCGGATATTGGAAAAAAGCTTGAAGAAATGTAGTTTTCTTCTCTCTCTTCACTCTCTCCTCTCAGCCGTGTGTTTCAGCAGAAAATAGGGGTGAGAATATCTGATTTTTCAGATATTAACCCCTATTTATACCCCTTTAATGTGTGGTCCAAATCGCACCGCATATTTCCGACTTCCGGGTCCGTTTTTCGTCCCGAAACGACTAATTACATCCCGATTTAAGTTCAAATTAATTTTATTTGAAATTTAATCCAATTATAAGGAAATTATATAAAATATATTTATGGGGACCTTTAAAATGTCATTCGCCACGCAGTCATCTCGAACGACGTGCAAAAAATCCGACTATCTCATAATTCGACGAAATTTGACAGGGTGACTCGATTTCGTGATACGAATCCAATGGCGAACTCCGTTTTCTCATTCGAGGTCTAGAGCATGAGTATCTCAAATACGCATTAGGGTGGAAAATGACCATTTTGCCCTTTTCAGAAAAAGTTCAAATTTACCCGGGTTTTACACGTAATGCCCAATCGCGTATATCACTGTATAATGCATGAAGTACATAACTAATAGATATTATGATATATAGCATTAGGTACTGCTTTGTGGTCATAACCATTAGCATATTATAAATGTAATCATCCATCAATATGAGAGGTATATATAACAATAAAGCATAGTTATAACATCGACATTCCAATAACTTAAACAACATCTTACATATGTTCACCCTTCACTGAAGGGTGAAAGTGGACTACTCACGCCCCATTGCTATAGACAAGCAAGAGGTGTAAGACAAATCCATTACAACACTAAACAAAATACACTCCTTCCGCGAGAAATAGTTGAAACACGACCACCCTTAATAACGGTTAGGGCACAAAAGTGGCAGAGGTTCAACTCTCCAAGTAAAAAGGTATAACAGACATGTAGAAATAAGAAAAGCTTCGGCTGGAGATAAGCTAGAAATTTGGTTGGAAGTGGATTGGCAGGGCTTCGCCATACTGTTTCTGACGCTCTCACACTCTCATTGACTATTTCTGACTTTCTGGATGTACTGCCGTCACTCTAACTCTCCTGACTTCTCTCCCTCTCTCTAGATTTTCCCTCATTTGAATCACTTGAAAATGAAGCTAAAGGGCCCTATTTATAGAGGGCTTAAGGTGGCAGAAGCATGGAAGGCCCAATCATAAATTTTGTTGCCAAAATCTACCAATGGGAGGGCAACATGCTTAAGGTGGTTAAGGAGCACCATCTGGACGCCACCACCACCATTCGAATGCCCCTAAGTCACTGTTTTTGGTGTGGTGAAGTCCTTAGGCTGATGATGTTTGAATTACACTTGCACCCCCCTTGCTTTGAAGCTTTGATAGTTGCCTCCTCCTAACTTTGAATTGATTATGCACAAAACCCTGAAAATAACAACATTTCACGCATTAACCCTAATTTTTACACTAACCCTAATCTGACGTACATCGACTCTTTTAACTCTTTTAACTGACACAATTGACTTATTAACCTAACACGATTACGCACTAATTAGTGTTTATCAGCTCTCATGATTGGATGATTTTTAGATAGTAATGTCTTCCAGGGTGGATTTTGGGGCATTACAATTTGGGGGTGGTTTGGTGGCTTACCATGTCTGGTGGGTATGTAACGATGGCAGTGAAGTTTTAGTTTTTGGGAAATTCAATCTCCTTAACTATGTGGTTCTAGCTTCAAAGGAGGGGTCCCCTAGCTAATTTGGACCCTAGGAACTGTGGGTGAAAATAGGAGTTGCAAGTTTGGCCCTATGTTTGTAAGTAAGTTTTGAGCTCCCTTTGACCGAGTTTTTGGAAGGGTTAGAGGTTAGTTCGAAGCATATAACCTATGTGATTGATAAAATGATATGCATAGAGTGTCTAAGCTTAGAAAATACGAGAAAATGATGTACTGTAGTGAGACAAATATGGGGTGGAAGTGGGGTGCTTCAAACAGAAGCGGGTAACCTAGGATTTTGCTCAAAATGGTCAAAGGAAAAAGATGAGGTGGAGAGTGGGACCACTGGTCACCCCTAAGAAAGTGTAGGCGTGTCCAAGGTCTAAATGACCTCTTGTTAGTCCCACAAGTTCCCTAACATCCATACAGTGGTCCTCGTAAAATTTCATCACAATCCGATACTCCAATCAATTCAATGTGTGAAATGTATGTTTTACCCTCCGGGGTCAATTTGACCAAGTTTTTGAGTGATATTTGTAAAAAAAATAGGTATTCACTTTTAGATATTCAAATTTAATGCATATAAAATTTCATTAAAAAGTAACAGTGTTTTATTTTTGGCAGTTTCGAATCAATACACTACAACTGGTAAGGGTTTGCAACTTCGGAATAGGCAAAGATTTTCAAATTTTTTTTTTAAATTATTCCACACATTATTTATGGTTATTTAAAAGATTTTGAAATATATGATTGTGCGTGTGAATATTGACTTGGGATCCAGACCTAGATTAGGATTTTGAGTGTAACTTACATAAATGCTCAAAATGATTGTATTATTCATATTGAAATGAAACTCTGGGATCCTTTTGAACTAAATGGATGTGCACACAGGTTGGCATGGTAGAGGATTTCCATTTTAGTTTGAGACTTAAAGGGTTTCATTGAGTTCATAAATACTTGGGTGGCATAGTTTGTCTTCGGACTTGGGTACTGAATTGTGACTAGGGAGCATATCTTCATCAGGGTGCAAGTCCCCTAAAAGGTTGGATCGTATGTTTGTATGGACACTTTGTGTTCTAATAGGATGATTGCCTACCGGTGTAGAACTATACAGGATGTTACTGAACTTTCTTCAATGTATTATTTGCTTAAATGTTACTGTTTCAAATGATATGATGTTTCTCATATATACGTATCAAATGCTCATTTTGATTTTGCCCAATCATGTTAAGCTATGTATTTTCAAACTCACATGCTTGGAATTGAGTTATTATGTTGACCTCTTGATGCTCATCCTACATTGTTTCCCCTTTTTTGGATTCGCTAGAGGCGGGGAATTCTATAAATAGTTGAACTTCTGATTTTCTTGTATAGTTTAGGAGTGAGTGTGTATGAGGCATGTAAATGGAAGAAGTGTAACTCTAATGTAACTAACATATACCTATGTGCTTAATGAAGTAATATGTTAGCTATGTCATGTGTACTGTATGGGTTTAATTCAAAATGCTTTAGTTCTTTTATGTGGGTTGGTCTACTAAATATGTTGTACTACATTCACACCATTGAATGCTTTTGCGGGTTGAAGTGACATACATTGCATTTCTGGGCGATCCAGGGTGTGAAAAAATTGGTATCAGAGATTGGTTTATATGACTTATATGGGTTAGAATTTTAATTGATTTGCTACTAGCTATGAATTGACTTGGTTTTTTGCGAATAGCTAAATGGGATGACCTTTACCTAGACTTGATGGACAATGGCTATGACCACATTTTTACTACCTTTGAAGAGACAGTGAATGATGAATCTATTAGGATTTTACATGAGTATATCCTGGATGTGGTAGGTGTCTGGCTATTCCTTCCACCAAAGAACCAAAAGCTCTTGGTGCACCATCGACTAACCTCTATGATTTGGTGCGAAATGATGGTATTACGTATGGAGATGAACCCAAGGTGTTATCAGGTGTTGTTGGATGAGTTAGCTCAACAACAGGTGGATAAATGGTCGCCAAGGTTAGCAAGGTTGGCAAACCCAAATCATAGGGGTGCCTCCTTAGTACCTAACTTATGGAGGATGAGGGAAACGACGAGGTTAATGTGGGAGCTCGTGGTGTAGGTGATGGTAACCAACCACTGGAATTGTTATGTGATTGATGAAAAACTGTTGTTGTTTCCAACCCCTAAACATCACCCTTTGACATGTGTATATGGCTTATATGTGAAAGGGAGTGTCACTCTCCCTCGGGGTGATGCAAGAGATTAGGCAACAACAGATTGGTGGAAAATGAAATGAACAAAATGTATGAAATGAAATGTGTGAACAAAAGTGCTCCCCAATCGCAAAGAGTCTTTTGTGTGTCGGTGTTTTACTTGGAAAAGTATTCCAAGGTCGTCTCCTCAGGGAAGGAAAGTTCAAGTGTGGTGAAGGTGATTTTGCAAAAGGTGAAAAAAAATGTAAAATCTTTTAGTTTGTTTTGTAGAGTTGTGTTTGTAATGAAAATGCAAGAAAACAAGTGTTGGCTAATCCAAAGGGTCATTCCAATGGGAATACCAACTTAACTCAAAACCTTCCTCCAAGGGTTTATAGATGAACGATTGATTCGTGGGAAGCTCGGGACAAATGGAAATGATGATCTAAGCATAAACTGTGACAAGTCTACGGAATATCAAAGCCTCACAACCAAATGGAGGTGAGAATACAAGCATACCCCGTGACAAATGCCTATGGGATATCAAGGACTCACCACCACGTCCACACTCAACCCAGTCAAACCGAACCATCGTACACCTGGGAGAAAAGAAAATAAGTTGAAATGGAGGGCCCAAGAGGAATTCTCCCTTGAATTAGCCAACTAAAAATCTAGCTAGTCATGCATAAAGGAAAGACAAGCATAATGTAAATGGACATAATGAAATGGAGCATGAAACTTGAACTAAAACAAGAAAACTTAAACTAAGAAGACAAATATGAAATACCCAATTTAAAAGCTTGAAATGAAGAAAACTTAAATAACAATGGTGAAATCTAAAACATGTAACTAAACTTGGAATAGACTTGAAGTAGAGGAGATTACAATGCAAGAAATAAAGATTACAAGAAGATTAAAGCTTACAGGAACGAAAATGGAAAGGAAAATGCAAGAACATAAGCTTTCTACTATTCATCATCTTCTTCAGTAAAACTACTCCTAAGCTTAGGTAGCCCCCCTTCAAAGCTTGTGAATGCTGATTATATGGAGAATGAGCCTTCAAATTTTGTGCATGGTGGTCCCCTCTAGCTGTGTGAAAGGCCTTCATCAATAGGGGGCTGAATGGATGGGTGTTGCAGACTAGGACAAGCCTACCCCAGGCTACCCCTTCTCTCCCATCCTCATTAATGCAATGGCCTCCAAAGTATTTTAATTGTGTAAGGGAGGCATGGAAATGTGTAAGGAAATGTTGGGGGGCAAGTGGGAGAAGTGTAGGTGGGACCCCTAAGCAAGTGGAGATAAGTTGCAGGCGTTTTTGGGCTGTTCGGCACGGCGTACCGGTACTGTACCGTACCGGTACTTCGTACACCAGTAGCTTCGGCGTACCGGTACTGAGTACCAGTACGGTTTTTCTACTCCGGACCAGTTTTCGTAGAATTGGCATAACTTTTGATCTAACCGTCCGATTGAGCTGAAATTTTGACACAATACAGAAGACATCCAGATATACAACTTTTATGTTTTAAAATTTTTCAGATTCGAAGCGTATCATGGTCAAAATGGATGAATACCGAGGCTCTGTTTCCAGATGGTGTGGCTGCTGGTGCTTTTGTTCCCAAACACCAATACCTCCTTGATTTCTTCACTTTTAAGCCTCCAAATCTTCATGTAATGTGTCCATGCCCTCACCACACATCCGTCATAGTTGCAAGGTCCTAAAATCAATCATTTAAGCTATAAAAACTTGCAACATTGAAAATTCAACATTATTCATAAAATTGGCTAACACTAAGTACTTATATGCAAAAATTGAGTTAAAATGAATGTAATGAGGCCTTCAAATATACAATATTTTGTGCTCATCATTATGTAAATAATGTGTATATATGTTTTTGTATCTAATTTCTTGGTGGATTACTTTTGTTGATAGTCATAAGAGTACTCATTGCAGGTTGTCAGATTATTTTTTATGTATAGCATCTTACATAGGATAGGTGTATTGTTTGACATGTTTATATATAAAAGGTACAACATACTTAATGTGATTGATGTTTAATCCATATGTCAAGTGTATAGGCAATTGATGGATGTATTATGTAGACTAATGGATTAATGATGGTTGAGTTTTTATAGATGGTAGTGATGTTTAAATACATGGTATAATGGGACAATCTATATGAAATCTGTAGGTAGGACCTTGGGTCAAAAAGGATGAGAATTAGACTTAATGATGAGTCTTTGTGGAGGACGGTACAAGGAACTAGAGAAGTGACGCAAAACTATAAGATGTTAAATCTGGTGCAGTAGCAAAGGATAGTACATCATCAATTGGATGCAGAATTGGAAGTGACCCCATCAAGGGAATTAGACTAAAAGGGATTGGGTGGTTCATGGAGATCCAATGGTGGTAGTGCAACAAGTACACAACAATCAAAATGGTTGGATACAAGCATATCTGGTAGCCCCAATAGTTGAGCCAGAAGTGGATTCAGATGCATCCACCATTACAGATGTGGGGGATTGAGAGGTGGAAAAGTGTACTTGTGTGAACAAAATGTGTAGGATATAAACAGAGAGTGCTACAGAATACATGTGTACAAATATGTTTATATGTGGATAAGTAAAGCATGATGGTAGAAATATGTGAATTTTGTGATTAGCTATGATATTATTAAGTGTTATATGTGATTGTGACAATTTGAGTAGTATAAAAGGTAGGATGTCATGTTAGTGAAGTATTTAGGTGTCTAAGTTTAATTTATGTGGTAGCTAATCAAGAACTGACATCATGTTTGTAGTGATTTTGCTAGAAAAATAGCAAACACACGAGAGCATGAACAGGGGCCAAAAAAATAGGGCTGACTTGGGCAAGGTAGGTTACATTAACTATATAAGTGTTTGGCTACACTTACGATGGTAATCAAGACTCAATTACCAGAAATAGCCAAAAACCTGGGTAACACTCAAGCACAGCTGGAGTCGGTGCAAGGTGTAGGAAACATAGAATTTCCACCATTGCCCAATGTACCAGAGGCAAATTTTGGTAGACAGTTACTACAAAATCAAGGTGAATCTGGTGATAGACAAATGGTCGTCTTAAAGGAGTTTCTAAAACAATGACCGCTAATGTTTCAAGGAACTACTAAACCACTAGAAGTTGAGAAGTGGGTAAGGCAAGTAAAGAATGCAATGGATGTGATGAGAATATCACAAGGATTTTGTGTGAGCCTGACTACTTACCTATTTGACGGATAAGCAGATCGTTGGTGGGATCTTATTAAAGGGACAAAACTAGTGGAAGGCATGACTTGGGAGAGATTTTAGACGATTTTCAATGGTAAATATTTTACTAAGTCTTAGAGATAACTTACTATTGGATTTCTTGAATTTGCAATAGGGTGGTATGAATGTAGCTTAGTTTGAAGCACATTTTGAGGAGCTAGCACATCATGCTGGTGAGTATATAGCAAATGAACTTAAAAAGACAAAACGCTTTGCACTTAGGTTAAATGGTGCGATTAGGGAAAGGATCTTACCCTTGAGGAAACAAATTTTTAGTGAATTGGTTCAGGTGACATATATAATTGAGAAAGAGATGAAGTCGAGGGATGTAAGACGTGAACAAGTTTAGAGGTGAACTAACCAATCGTTTGGTTTTAAGGGAGTTCAGAGAAACCACTTATATACGTGATCAGGATATAATAACAATGGAAAGAATATGGTAGGTAATGGATCATGAGGTAACAATAATGCAAAGGATTGGCATACTTTCCAATGCATAAAGACGGGGTATATAAAGAATAGGTGTCCGCAGTTACAGGAATGTGATAAAAAGAATAACTCGAAGTTTCATCAGGGTGAAGGATCACAACCACTAGTAGCACAAGCTGCACCACAAAACAGTCTAGTGGGGATCAAGGGAACTTGAGAGTTGGACGGGTATACCAACTAACTTCGAATTAGAATATGATCTGACCTAAATTAAATCATACACCCAAGTATAAGTGGTTAAATTGTAGTATTTATTAGTTTAAGTCCGAGGTCGAACTCAAAGGAAGCTAACTATTGGTACTCAAAACAGAAAAAGGTAAAATTGTCGTGCGTGTAGTGTGCAATGGAATAGCTTGTGGTGTGAGCTTAGAATTAGGAAATAAACACTTAACTAAAACTTTGGATAATAATGATAAAAGGTACTCTCCAGTTTGAGGATGCAACATGCATTATATTGCTTATTTATGAAAATTCCACCTTACATCAATTAATTCTCATTTTACTGGAAAGTTAACCTGTAGGTTTAGTGTACAACTGAACCATATCACAACAACTGGTTAGGTTAGTCGGAAGGTCTATGTAACATGCAATAATCAAATAACCCTAGTAAACCTAAAGGTGAACCATTCAAAAGGCTTACTCTAGCGATTTGATCGGCTTGTTGATGATTCAATGAAGACGGAGTTCCGGTTTATGCATTTACTCAAAAGCATTGGCTATGGCGAGATTTAATCCATCTATAACCAATCTCCCGACTGTTACATAAAACCCAACTACGTGCATCACCATAGCATGCATGAAGTGCATAATAATTATAGATAGAATGGTATATAGCATTAGGCTTTGGTTGGTGTTTATAACCATGAGCATATTATAATAATAACCATCCATCAATTAAGGGAGGTATAAACATTAAAGCATAAATAAAACATCAACATTTCCATAACTTAAACAGTATTACACATGCATTCACCCTTCATCGAAGAGTATAAACGGACTACTCACGCTTCATTGCTATAGACTAGCAAGAAGAATGAGCTAATCCCATTATAACCGAAAACAAAATGCAACAAAGTCTTTCACCGAGGAATAGCTGAAATACTGTCACTCTTATTACCAGCTAGGGCATAAAAGTAGGAAAGGCTCAACCCTCCCAGCAGAAAGGATAAACAAAAATGTTAAAGTAGAGAAAATTCTGGCTAAGAAGTGATTAGGGCAGGGCTTCGCTCTTTCTGACTGAAACACTCCTTGAAATCTCTCTTTCTTTCCTTCTTTTTCTCTCCTTTCTTGCACTGGACTAAATTCTAGTGAATCCCTTTAAAATGAACTGAAGTAGGCTATTTACAGACATAAAAAAGGAGGGGGTAGAGGCGGCAGACACCCAATCTGCCCAATCACATCAAGTTGTTGCTTAAATGGACCAATGGGAGGTGCTTGACTTATTCCGTCAACCCTAATCCCCGACCATGATTCCAGTTGCGTGTATGTGGTTATACGATTATGTGAGTGTCACTCTCCCTTAGATATCATGCAAGAAATTGGGTGAACGTGTGTGTGGATGAAAATGTGTTCGTGTGTACAAAAGTGCTCCCCAAGCGTAGAGAGACTTTCAAGTGTCATGTTTTACTATGAACGGTATTCCAAGGTCGTCTCCTCAGGGAAGGATGGTGAATTATATGAAGGTGATTTGGTACAAATGAAAAATGTAAAATCTTTTGAGTTTGAGTTTTTGTGAGTGAAGATTGGTTATAGAAATGAAATAAAAACAGGGTTGGCTAATCCGAAGAGGTCATTCTAATGAGAATGTCAAATCAACTGCAAACATTCAACCAATGGTGCCTAGGTGCTTGATTGATTCGTAGGAAGTAAGGGACTAATGTGGAATGTAGGCTCAAGCATACCCCGTGACAAGTCTATGTTGTATCAAGAGCTCACAACCACGTCCGCACTCAACCTAGTCAAACCAAGCACCTTACACTACGAGGTAGAATGAAGAAGAGTTGATTTAGCATACCCAAGAGGAAGTTCCCCTTGGATTAGCCAACATAAAGCTTAGCTACTCATGGTTGAAGTAAAAGCATTCATGATGTAAAGAGACATGTAGGAGAAATGGAAATGAAAATTAGTTGAGAATAAAACTTAGAACATATATTAAAGCTAGGAAGAAGTAACCTACAAAGAGAAAGCCATTTCGTACCAAAATGAAGAAGTTGCAGAGCATACCCAGCAGAAAATGTAAGAGTGCAAGAACAATAGATTAAACTCGATTACACTTGAGAATAAAGGAGATTACAATACAAGAAACAAAGATTAAAAGAGTCTTATAGCTTGTTACAAGTGAAATGGGTGAAGAAATTGCAAAAGTCTAGGCTTTCTCTCCCTAAAACTGTGTCTTCTACCTTGGGAGCTTCTCTATCTAAAAAAATTGAACTATGGTATATAGTTGGTAGTCCCTTTTCCCATTTTCGTCCATGAGAGGTATATGGTATGTGTGCTATAGAGATTCAATGATTTGGGGAGGTTTGGAAGACTGCACAAGGAAGGTGCAGGCTTGCCCTGTACTTCCCTACACTTGTTAGCCTCTCTCTTTATCTCTCCTCTTCTTCCAAGTCAGAACTTTGTGTAAGAAATGGCATGGTTGTATGTGGAACATGTCAGAGTAGGTGTGAGAGAAGTGTAGGTGGGCCCTCCAAGCAGTTGGAGTTGAGTTGCAGAGATCAAGCATTTTTTCAGCATAACCTACTGGTGGGTCGATGGCCAAACCTACCAGTAGGTTTTACTCCAGTAGCCAAAACCTTTCAGAAAGTTTGCGGTAGAACCAACTCTAGTACACAAAACCTACCGGTAGTTTTATGACCAAACCTACTGGTAGGTTTTTACTTGTTTTGCTCAAATCTTGGTCTTTTCACCTCCAAGCCATCGTCAAGCCTTCCCCTTCATCTCTATTGACTTTAAGTACTACGATGGGGGCTTAACTTACGCCATTTCCAACTCTTTGCCAGCAAACACACCGGAACCTTATTATTCGTTAGAAATATTGCAATTCCTCCCATTTCACCTCAAAAGCAAGTGTAAAAATGGGTACAAATGTGTATATAATGTGCAATATTTTGTGCTAATCACACCCCCCAACTTGAGTTTTCCTAGTCCCTAGCAAACTTTATTTTCAAACCACAAAGTATAAAACTACAACAATCCATTAACACAAGTAAAAAACCAAATATTCAAAATGCAAAAATCACAATACAATTAAAGGAATGAACTTGGGCAAGATAGAACAAACAACTGTGGTACTTTTCATTAATCACTTCCAAAGTTTCAGCATTAGTTAGAGTTCAAATTAAAACGGCTCAAAATCCTAAAGACACTCTTCTACTGGGATGACAAAACTAACCCTACTGTGTACAATCTGAAACCCAAAGAAACAACCCAAACATGACATCCTACTCGTCATCCTCATCCCCATCATCATCCTCCCCAACCTCATCATCTTCAGCATCATCATCCCCACTCTCATACTCACCCTCCTCCTCCTCATCGTCCTTACCGTCATCATTATAATCCTCCACCTCAACAACAGTAGAAGCTGAGGGGGCAGAGGTGGAAGTTACAGTGGCTAGAGGCGGGGGTCCACCGAGGATCGACTTGCTCGAAAAAGTATGCTGGAAGAGCCTAGTCATCATTATCGAAATCCCCTGCACCGTCTCCTCCAAAACGTCCAGGCGCTGCGACATTGTGCGCGCAGGGGCAGAAGTAGATGGCCCAGAAACAGACGACCTCGCAGCAGATGGTCCAGGAGCAGACGACTCATGTCTCGGGGCTCTGGCTCGCTCACCCCTGCACATGGCCATCCTCTTGCAGCTGCTCGCCTTCCCAATGGCTCCGGTCTCAAGGGGAGTCAGCACGTTAGATACATAGCCCTTAACCTTGCAAGGGTCACACATCCTAGTGACCAGATTGCCAAAAGGGAGGTTTGCCTTCGGCTTTCTAGCCTGAGCGAATTCTTTCATAATCTCCCAAATCAAAAAGGCTACATCCATAGCCTCCCCATTCATTATAGCATGCAGGAGGGCAAGCTTTTCCACGTTTGGGCTCTTCTCGGCTCCCCTGGGGAGCAAGTTATAATGTAGCACATTATTCATCATCCCATAGGAGTGCTTGAGGCCCCCGACTTGGATTGTCCCTCTAAATTGGTTCGGGTCCTCATACATCAACCTCGCATACTCCGGGATGGTCTTTACCCCAGGGATGTTGTGGGGATACACCGGAACATTAGTAGGAGGCCTCTCATACTTCATTCGGGTAGCAATCAATTATGGAGTCACATCAAAGGCCCTCCCCCTCACATTCGTCCTCAAAACACAAGTATCCTCATCCATTACCTTCAATTTTTTATAAAATTCTCGACACAACACCGAGTTGAACCCGCTAATAGGCTCAAACCATATCCTTATCCCATGGCCCTCAATGATCCTCACTACTTCGTTATTCGGGCCAAGGGAGATCCTATCCACATACCATTCACTAGTCACATTCTTCTCTTCGATGCTTTGGTAGCAAGCATCCTTCCTGGCTTTCTTTCTTCTGTCCCCCTATCACCACTCAACCCCTCCATGCTCCTCTTGCGAGCACTAGTACCCGCGAGTTATGGGGAACCCGGTCCTGTATACTTGGTGCGGGCCATGGTGATCAACAGTGGCCCCATACCAAGGAATGTCAAAATCCATATCATAAGCCACTCCATAGGCTCAAAGGCATCAAGAGAAGTCTTTCCTACACGAGCCATGGCACGAGAATTCTAGGATTTGAAGAAACCCTAAAAATAATTGGAAAATGGGGGAAGAACTTGGAAATCTAGGGTTTATGAAAATGTCCACTAATTTCGGCAAAATCCACTCAAAAACAAGCCTTAGACAAGAGAAATGTAGTAGTCAATGGTTAGGGTGAGGTATTTTGAAGTTTGGAAGAAGTTAGAGGGAGATGAGAGAGCTTGGGAGTTAGGAAGTTTGGAAGACAATGAACAGTCCCCCGAAAAATCTGAATTAAAACCCTTATTTTTGGCATTCTAGGCAAAACCTACTGGTAGGTTTTGTGCACTGGAGTGAAACCTACCGGAAGGTTTTGAGCCAAAACTACCGGTAGGTTTTGCCTTTTTACACAAAACCCTTGGGCTTCCCAATTTCACTTCCACTCCACTTTATTTCAATCTCTACACATTCTAACACCCTATTCATGACCTCTACTCTTCCAAAAAAATGAGCTACACTTGTGAACCACAATTGGACAATCATGCCACAAGTTATTATCGAAATTGCAATATGATTTAAAATTTCGAAGCTTTTAACACACAAGGCATGGATTTCTACATTGAACTACCAAAATGAATACCCAAAATGTAAAACACATATTCAAACGACAAGCGCATTCCTAATTCCTACAAATATCAAAAGTTTGAGAAAAATTCCTTTATTCCGCGTGCATAGGGCTACATAACACATCGTTCAAATACCCGAACCAAGCATATATGAGCATCACCATGGCTTTAAATGCTAGTCTAGAGTATGCACCTACACATTCATTTTCAAACTCGTGTGTGTGTGAGATGGACATGTAATTTAAGCATTTACACAAAGGAATTCACATTCACTTTGGCTATCCAAATTAAGCTTCGATGCAAACTCACCAAGGGTGTCTCTCAACAATGAATCACACTACGGTTATCCAAGTATGCTCTCTGACTTGATCCAAAATGTGTACACCCAAGTGCAGGCGGTCAAGCTGTAGTAATAATCCGGTTTGAGTCCGGAGTCGAATCCACAGGGAACTCTTTTTGGTGTTTTGGGGTAAGCAGTGGTGGAGACCTATTGATTGTAACATTTGAGAATTGAAGTTGTGTGAGGTGTGAGATTTCCTGGACATAATATAAGATTCTTTCCAAGAGATTTTTCTAAAAAAAATATGAGATAAACTCTAATGTAAAAGAGTCACTCTTTAGTTTAAGGATCTGGACATGTAGTTAATTATCCGGTTTATTACACTTGTGTTTGATAACTCAATTAACCCCCATGTCAACAACAGGTTAATCGGAAGATAAACGTGGATTAAGAGAATTAAGCACATGATTCCGAAGTCTTTCTAGAAGTTTACAAGAATTGTCTGTGCCGAGACTTAACCCGTCTACAAACAAGCAAGTGTTTCTACAAGACATCCAATCATGACATTAATGTTCAATTTCCATTCTTTAATTGAAGAACAATAATGGTGAAGATTGAAGGGTAGTCATGAAGATCTAGGCGGGGTACTTGCCTTGAACCAATGAGTCTTTCTATACAAGAATTATCTATGTTATAGAAAGAACTCCTGGTTATACAAAGTACCTTAGCTTTGCTGGATGCAATCAATCATTCAATAAGCATGGGGAATATATAGCATTAAGCACAATCGAAATGGCCCAAATATAACATCCGGATAATTTATACATGCCCTTCTCCTCTTACTAAAGAGTGAATGAGAAACTACTCACTCTTCATGGCTTTGGTAAAGCTAGAAAAGTGAGTGATGCTCATTCCTCCAAAGAATGAGTGAATCACGTTCCACCCTTCACGGCTTTGGCGAAGCTCTAGAAGACTGGAAGAGTTTTACTCCTCTAAGGGGAGAAGGAAGCTCAAGCAATGGAAGTGAATGATACACAAATTAAAAGTAGAAGAAAGATAGTCACTTTTGGAGGGTGATCTACAACCAAAGGCAAGCTATCTCCCTCTATGCATGAAAATGAAAGCATAAGCATAAGACTGATTTTATAACAAGCTAAGAGATGTTGGACTAAGCCAAACTAATCTCAAAAACAACTACTTCATACAAGAAAATGTAAAATTACTCTACAACAATATTGGTGGGAGTCTAAGCCTCCATCAACCTCTCTACTTGGTCCCCCTTAGCACTCCAACAATGGAAGTATTTATAGGCAAGAGGAGGAGGCAAGAGGGGGGTGAAGGAATAGTGTATACCGCCCAAGTCCAAGTGAAAAACCAACTACTCTGCTGCCAGTCTATGGAGAACGTTCGAACGTGAGTTGGCGTTCAAGCGTTGTCTCTGATTTTGTTTTATGGTCGTTTCAACGTTGTATGTCGTTCGAACGTTTCTTCTGTCTTTGCATTATGGGCGTTCAAATGCCAGATGTGGTCTGACCCTCTCACTCAAGTAGTCAGTAGTCTTCTGTGAAGTTCTTTTCCACACTCTATGCAGTAGTTTGGTCTTCAATCAACTCAAGGGGACATTCAAACGTGAGTTGGCGTTCGAACGTGACACTCAAGTGCCTCAGAGCTTCAGAGTCTTCTTTCTTGGCTGCAACACGCCTTCTCTCAGGAGTCAGGTTTGCTACAGTTCAAGTGGACGTTCGAACGTAAGTTGGCGTTCGAACGTTCTGGCTATGCTCCAACCTTCTCCAATTTTGTGCCCTAATATGCTGGTGTTACATTCAAGTGTGATACTTGTTGTTCTTGAGTCCTTGTTCAGTTTAGGACCTGAAATGTCATTACTTGAACTCTGTCAAAGTACAATTAGTCTAAAAAAGGCATAGTAAAATGCTAATTTTAAGTACTAATCACTCTCCATCTGTATATGTGAGGTAGAATCTTGTTCACCAAAAGAAGTATGCTCACATATAATCCAAATTGAAGTACATGCATGAAAATGATTCAACCTTGGCATAATCTTATGAAAGGAATGCTAGGGCATTAGATAGAAAAATCAACTTCTCTTTTTCTTTAAAGGTATGCATCCCCCATGCTTCTCTAGATCTTTTAGGACTTTCACAGGCTGTAATGAGGTCTTAGGGTGATATTGAGGTAAGTGAAGCAAAGGATAAAGGAAAACAAAGAGGGTTGTTCCGAGTGAATGACTTTTATTTCAAAAACATCTCCCTTTTCATGGGATTTTCAATCTAACACCATCACCACACTCTTTGTTTCTTTTCTTTCTTTTCCTTAACATTTTCCTTTTCTTTTGTCATTCTTTTCTTCTTTTCACCCTTTTTTTCTCCTTTTCTTGGATTTTCATTCTTTTCCGTTCAACTCTTTGAATTCAACTTCATTCATCCATTTGGTTGAGTTTTTGCACCACAATTCCTTCTCTTTTATGCTCACTCATATTCAGCTCTTAGCAACAACCAAGGTGTGGTAGATTTTTATCATTTTGCATTGGCTTGGTCAAATGTGTGGCATGGAACCGAATTTACAATTTAGGCTCAATCACGGCACTAGGGATAAAATTTTCACAAGAAAAATGCTAAGACTCAAAGTAAATCATGGATGGCCTAAGATCATTTCTAGATAGGCATGGGAGAGCATATTACACTTCAAGACAAACTCAATCAACTACCCAAATGCATCTAACCAATACAAGAATAATGAGATTATTGAACAAATTTGAAATTTGAAAAATTGTTCCTTGAGTAAATGTAAGTCCCCCCCCCCTCCCCCCCCAACAAGGATTGGCACTAAAGCTCTCATGGGTCCTTACACATCTCCAGTATTCATGTCAAGCACTAAAATATGAATCCAATCCGTAAATTGCCAAAATTACACATTCAAGGTGCACTTAAGGTTGAGTTCAAAAGCAAACAGATATGTGATACTCAAGCATAGGATGAACTTCTATAATGTGGTCATGTATTCAAGGTTCAACGCAAAGATCAACATATCATCAAACCTATAACACTCTAAATATGGAAATATAGATCAACATTTAGATATTTTTCACAAAAAAAATTTCAAAATTTTCACATTATTTGCAACTATTGTAAACAAAAATTTGTATGATATGTGAAAGGTTCAACGCAAAAATTTATATTATTAACAACAAATTCCACAAAAATTGGTGTATCATGCAAATGGTGCACCTCACCCCCCCCCCCCCCTCAACTTGATTCATGCATTGTCCTCAATGCAACAAAAAATGTATGATATGCAATGAAGGACTTGTAAAAAGATGAGTAGGGTTAGAGAACACCTCACACTTGAACTTTGAGAAAAACACCAATATCTGCACTAAGAAGGAAACACTATACAAAGATAAATTAAGTAACAAATGATCTTGCAATTAAAAAGGATAAAAGGAAGCAACTGTACACTAAAGCTACTTTGAGCACTTGTTCCTCACAAAAGGTCCGGATAAACCGGATCCACCAACTCCTCCTCCACGCTTTGACCTTCAAAAGACTCAAAAAATGGCTTAAGTCTTTGGCCATTGACCTTGAATGTCTTGCCATCCTCGGGATTGGTGATTTCCACGGCTCCATTGGGGTAGGCCACTTTGACAAGATAGGGGTCATCACAACGGGATTGGATTTTCCATTGAAATATAGAGAGATGAAAGTTGTACAAGGGCACTTTTTGTCCAGGCTCAAATGTCTTTCTTAAAATGGATTTGTCATGAAAAATCTTAACCCTTTCTTTTGAAAATTTTGAGCTCTCATATGCATCTCTTCGAATCTCTTCTAATTCATTCATCTCCAATTTTCTATTCTCTCCAGCCATTCTTAAGTTGAAGTTCAAGGTTTTGATGGCCCAATAAGCTTTATGCTCCATTTCAACCGACAAATGGCATCCATTGCCATAGACTAGTCTATAGAATAAAATACCTAGAATAATCTTGTAAGCAGTGCGGTAAGCCCATGGGGCATCGGTCATCCTAAGTGACCAATCCTTCCTATTAGGGTTCACCGTTTTCTCTAGGATGTTCTTAATCTCCCTATTGGCCAACTCTGCTTGGCCATTGGTCTGTGGGTGATATGAAGTGTACACCTTGTGTTTGACGCCATATTTATGCATTAAAGATGCAAATGGCCTATTACAAAAATGAGAACCACCGTCACTTATCATAGCACGAGGCATCCCAAATCTCAAAAACCTTTGCCGAGGTCTTCTTTGAAGAGAAGTGGCCACCCGCAAGCCTCTGAATGGCAAAATGCAAGGAATTTTTGTTGTTCATTTTTTGGCGCGCATCTCCTCATCACTTGATCTAGGCAATACTTGAACAAGTACAGGTTTTCGAAGTAGTAGTACTTCACATCCGCCATAATCCTCCATCTATCCTCCGGGCTCTAGTGCGGTGGTATTTGTCCTATAACAGATAATTACAAATGTCAAGATACCAAGGACAAACAGAATGAATAGAAAGTAAATGCTCATCAGGAAAAGGGTCAAGAATAGGAATATGCTCATCGGCATCTTGAACCACAAGTCGAGATAAATGGTTAGCCACCACGTTCTCCACTCCCTTTTTGTCTTTGATTTTCAAGTTGAATTCTTGGAGTAGGAGGATCCACCTAATGAGTCTTGGTTTTGCATCCTGCTTAGAAAAAATATACTTCAAAGCAGAGTGATCAGTATAGACTACTATAGGAGAACCAATGATATAAGACCGAAATTTATCCAATGCAAATACTACGACTAGCAAATCTTTTTCAGTGGTTGTGTAATTCATATGTGCCTCTATAAGGGTTTTGCTACCATAATATATTACATAAGGTCTCTTGTCTTCCCTTTGATCGAGCACAACACCGACCGTGTAATCACTCATGTCGCACATGAGCTCAAATGGTAAGTCCCACTTAGGTGGTGGCATAATTGGAGGTGTAGTGAACATGCTTTTTAGTTTTTCAAATGATGCCTCACAATTATCCGACCACAAAAATGGGACATCTTTAGAAAGCAAGTTGGTAAAGGATCATGCCAATGCACTAAAGTCCTTTATAGAACGACGATAAAAGACGGCATGGCCAAGAAATGACCTGATGTCTTTGACGACCTTTGGCGTGGGGAGGTTGGAAATGGCTTCAACCTTTGATTTGTCAACTTCGATCCCCTTTGCCGAAACAATGTGCCCGAGCACTATCCCTTGTGTCACCATGAAGTGACACTTTTCCTAATTGAGAACCAATTTTTTCTCCTCGCATCTCTAAAGTACTCTCTCTAACTTCTCCAAACAACCCTCAAATAAATCCTCAAATACGAAAAAGTCATCCATGAAGACATCCACGATCTTTTCCACCACATCACTGAAAATTCCCATCACCCATCTTTGAAAGTTCCTAGGGCATTACACAACCCAAATGACATGCGTCGGTAGCCAAAGGTACCGAAGGGGCAAGTGAAGGTGGTCTTTTCTTGATCTTCCAATGCGATCTCAATTTGATTGTAGTTGGAGTATCCATCCAAGAAACAATAGAACAAGTGTACAGCTACTCTCTCCAGCACTTGTTCGAGGAATGGCAAAGGAAAATGGTCCTTTCTTGTGGAAGAATTGAGCTTCTGATAGTCGATACACACTCTCCATCCGGTGATTACTCTGGTTGGAATGAACTCATTGTCTTCATTTGCAACCACGATGACCCCCGATTTCTTTGGTACCACTTGAGTGAGACTAACCCATTTACTGTCAGCAATCGGAAAGATGATGCCCACATCAAGTAGTTTTAGTACCTCGTATCTCGCCACATCCTTTATGATTGGATTCAACCTTCTTTGTGGTTGTTGGGCCGGCTTGGAGTCTTCTTTAAGGTAGATACAGTGTGTGCAAATGAGAGGGATTATCCCCTTGATGTCAGCAATTGTCCAACTAATTGCTCCCTTGTGTCTTCTCAACACTTTCAATAGATCTTCTTCTTACTTCGCCTCCAAAGTCGAGCTTATTACTACCGGGAATGTCTCATTCTCCCCCAAGAACGCGTATTTGAGGTTGGATGGTAATGGCTTTAGCTCCAAGATGATATTTTGTACAGTAGATGGAAAGATCTTCTTCTCTTGATGTGGAAGCTTCTCAAATGTAGAGGTCCATTTTTCTACCCCTTATAAACTTTTCGGCTCCTCTTGATCAACAATCTCCTCATCCCCCCATTTTACCATGCTCAATAGCTCCAAGTGATTCTCCACCAAAGTATCAATCCTATTTACTTCATGCACTTCCTCATCATCCCCCGGTTGTTTTCACAAATTGAATACATTGAGGTCCATTGTCATATTACCAAATGTAAGCTTCATTAGACCATTCCTACAATTAATCAAAGCATTACATGTAGCAAGAAAAGGTCTACCTAGTATGACGGGAATTTGTGAACTAGTATTAACAACCAGATGATCAAGTACAACAAAATCAACAGGGAAATAGAAATTATCAACTTGGACTAATACATCCTCAACTACTCCCCTTGGTGTTCTAACGATATGATCCGCCAACTGAAGAGTGATCGAAGTTGGCTTCAACTCTTCAAGTTGGAGTTGTTGATACACCGAACATGGTAGGAGGTTGACACTTGCCCCCAAATCAAGAAGTGCTTGTTCCACCCGGCAATTCCCTATTGTGATGGCAATGGTAGGGCATCTAGGGTCTTTGAACTTTGGCGGTGTGTTTGTCCTCAAGATTGAGCTCACTTGCTCGGTGATGAATGTCTTCTTGTGCACATTCAAATTTCTTTTAACAGTGCACAAATTCTTCAAAATCTTGGTGATTAGCACAATTTATTGCACATTTTTTAGGCTTTGTATACCTTTTTATCCTTGTTTTTGTTGTGAAATTAGGGAGAAATGCATTTAATCTACCTTTTAATGAAGTTTTGTGTGAATGTAGGTGAAGAGTTGTAAATGGCTTGAATTAAGCTTCTATCATAGTGTTTAAAGTCAATGAAGATGAGGGGATAGCTTAAAGGAAGGATTGGAAGGTGAAGAAACCAAGAAAAAGGCAAATTGGATGAAAACCTTCCGGAAGGTTTGCACTTGGTTTGCCTATGAACTGCCAAAACCTTTCGAAATGTTTTGTCTACTGGAATAAACCTTCCGTAAGGTTTGAGTCGCTGGACAGATGTTTTCACAGTTCCTGCATAAACCTTTCGGAAAGTTGCATCGACCTTCCGAAAGGTTTTGCCAAGAAATGCCAAATAGCCTGCAACTCAAGCTCTGCATTTGAGGGTCCCACCTATGATTCTCCCACTTGTCCCCTGACATCTCTTACACACATACATGACTCCCCTTGCCTAAGGTTGTACTTTTGAGGGACAAGCATTAATGACGAAGAGATAGAAGAGGGAAGCCAAGGAAGTTGCAGGCTCGGCTTGTCCTAGCCTGCCCAAGCCATCAACTCATCCTCCTATGGATGGGAAGCCTGTCACACATGTAGAAGACCTTCATGGATGAAAATGAAGGGGACACTTCAGATTATTCAGCATTATAGAGCATTTTAGAGAGAGAAGCTTGAGGAGGAAGACATAGTTTTAGAGAGAGAAGTTAGATTTTTGCATTTCCTTTACCCATTTCACTTGTAATCTTCTGTAAAACTCTTGTAAGCTTCATTTATTATACTTAATGTCATTCATTTCAAGTGTATTTCAAGCTTAGTCTAGTATCTTTCAATATACCATTGTTACATTCAAGTTTTACATTTCAAGTTTTTTTAGTTGGGTATTAAATGCACTTATTTTTGTAGTTTCACTTCTCTTCACTTTAATACAAGTTTAACTTCCATTTCAATACCATGTTTCTTTACACATTGAATTTCTTTGCATTTAACATTAATATCTAAGATTTAAGTTGGCTAATCCAAGAGAGAATTCCTCTTGGGTTTGCTAAATCAACTATTTCTCATTCCTCCTCATAGTGTAAGACGGTTTGGTTTGACTAGGTTGAGTGTGGACGTGGTTGTGAGTTCTTGATACACCGTAGACTTGTCATGGGGTATGCTTGAATCCTCACCTCCATTTTAGTCCCTCGATTCCTATGAATCAATCGAACATCTAGGCATCATTGGAAGAATGTCTTGAGTTGATTTGGCATTCCCATTGGAATGACCTCTTCGGATTAGCCAACACTTGTTTCCATTTCTTTTCGTCAAGAACACAACCCACCCAAACACATATTCAAAAGATTTTTACACGTTTCTATTCTCACAAAATCACCTTCAACACAATTCACCTTCCTTTCCAAAGGAGAGGACCTTCGAATACCAATTCCAAGTAAAACACGACACTCGAAAGTCTCTCTACACTTAGGGAGCACTTTTGTACACACACACATTTCATTCACACACCCCTTTTCCCATTTCTTGCATGATATCTGAGGGAGAGTGACACTCACCTAACCGTATAAGCCACATACACATTACTGGAATCATGGTCAGAAATTAGGAACGACATAATAAGTCAAGCATTTTTGGCGCCGTTGCCGAGGAAGGCAAATCGTTGAATTAAGAAGTTGATTTAGGACAACGGAGGTAAGTCCCGTGAATTCTCATCATAGGCTGAGGTACATTGTCCCTTGTATATACTTTTGTTTACTTTTTTTTCATTTCTTGATATTGTTTTGTATGTGGGGAAAGGACGACCAAAATAGATTGGTTAGGCGAACCTTAGGCCCCAACATGAATATTGACCAAGACCCACCCGAGGGTGTCGGTGACAATTTTGAGGATTTAGGTGCCAATGCTAATGTCCCATGGGGAGGAGGAGTGCAAGACCCTAGAATGCCAAACCCTAGAATGCACTTTCCTCCTAGGAATGAAGGAAACAATATCCCCATTGATCCTCCGGCGAGGTCAATGCGGGATTATCTCCAACCCACCATAGCACCACTTCCTCATGCATTCTCTTACCGGTCCAAGCTCATGCCTTCCTAGTCAAGTCGGGAATGTTACAACTACTTCCTCAATTTCACAGAATTGAAAGATAAAATCCTTATTTACACTTTAAGGAATTTGAGGAAATAGTTGCAACCTTCCTCACTAATCATGCTATGGAAGACATAGCTCACCAAAAATTGTTTTCCTTTTCCCTTAAGGACAAAGCCAAAACGTGGTTGAATTCCTTGAAACCTCGATCCACAATCTCATGGGTACAAATACTTTATGAGTTTTTGAACAAATTCATTCCAATGCCTAAAACCACCGCTCTTAAAAAGTAAATCCAAAATTTTTCGGAAAAGCCAATGAGCAATTTTATCAATGTTGGGATCGCTACAAGGAATTGCTATGATCCATTCCACATCATGGTTTTGAATCATGGCAATTGGTGAGTTTCTTCTACAAAGGGATTGCACCGAGCCATCGACAATTCATAGACATGATGTGCAATGGGGAGTTCTTAAACAAGGACCCCAATGAGGCCCTAGACTACTTTAGTACATTGGCATAAAATGCACAATCTTGGGATATCCTGGATCCCACCGATGTACCGAGGTCTTCTCCGGGTAGTAATCAACCAAGTAGGGGAGGGATGTATGATTTAAGAGACCGGGAGACTTGCTTTCCAAAATCACCAAATTGTCTAGGAAAGTGGAGAGTCTTGAGGTCAATAGGAGACATGAGGTGTCCAACATTTCCAAGACCGAGGATTTTTGCTCAATTTGTGAGAGTGTGGAGCATTCCATATCGGAGTGCCCTAACATTCCGGCACTTAAGGAAGTCTACCATGAGCAAGTCAATGCCTTAAATCAAAGTAGGCAATCATTCTCCCCACACTCGAACACATACAATCCGGGTTGGAGTAATCACCCAAACTTTAGTTGGAAGAATGAGAACCCCACTCCTCATGGGTCTAATGCATATTCACCTACCATGCCTCCTAAGAAAAATCAATACCAAGTTCAAGGTCAATCATCTAGCTCTTAATACCCCCGGTCCAATCCCCAAGGGTATTCACAAGACTCACCTCCACAAAGTTATGGTCAACAAGGACCATCCAATCCTCCCACCTACCAACCACCTCATAAGAGGAACTTAGAGGATGTGGTGCACCAATTCATACAAAGCCAAACCACAATCAACAACCAAACGGTCGCCACTTTCAATGATATTTGGACCCAAATCACGAAGTTGACCAATGCAATAGGGGCATCACAACAAGAGAAAGGAAAATTTTCCGCTCAACCCCAAGAGAACCCTAGAGGCCAACATATGATTGAGTCATCCGAAACCACAAAGGAGAGTTGTGAGCAACTCAACATGGTCACCATCCTAAGGGGTGGCAAATAAATTGACAAGACCATTGTGCCAAAAGTCTCACCCAAGATCACATTGACCAAAGAGAATGAGAATAAGGGTGACTCCGAGGGGGGTGAGGTGAGTGAGAAAGAAAAAATATTGATATGAATGTGCAATTATGTCCCATTTCAGCCCCTTTTCCAAATCGCTTAAAGCCACCCATGAAGGTGGCTAATTATTCTGACATTATTGAGATGTTCAAGCAGGTTAAGATCAACATCCCTCTCCTCGATGCCATAAAAAAAATCCCTTCATGTGTCAAGATTTTGAAGGATTTGTGCACCGTGAAAAGAAAGTTGAATGTGCACAAGAAGGCCTTCCTCATCGAGCAAGTGAGCTCTATCTTGAGGACAAACACACCGCCAAAGTTCAAAGACACCGGATGCCCTACCATTGCCATCACAATAGGGAACTTCTGGGTGGAACAAGCACTTCTTGATTTGGGGGCAAGTGCCAACCTCCTACCATTTTCGGTGTACCAACAACTCCAACTTGAAGAGTTGAAACCAACTCCAATCACTGTTCAATTGGTGGATCGTAGCGTTAGAACACCAAGGGGAGTAGTTGAGGATGTCTTAGTCCAAGTTGATAATTTCTATTTCCTTGTTGATTTTGTTGTGCTTGAAACTCAGTCGGTTGTTAATACTAGTTCACAAATTCCCGTCATACTAGGTAGACATTTTCTTGCTACATCTAATGCTGTGATTAATTACATGAATGGTCTAATGAAGCTTGCATTCGGGAATATGACAATGGACCTCAATGTATTCAATTTGTGTAAACAACCGGGGGACAATGAGGAAATGCACGAACTCAATAGGATTGACACATTGGTGGAGGATCACTTGGAGCTCTTGAGCACATTGAAGTTTAGGTAGGAAGAGGTTGATGATTAAGGGAAGCTAGAAAGTTTAAAAGGGGTGGAAAAATGGACCCCTACATTTGAGAAGATTCCACATGAAGAAAAGAAGATCTCTCCATCGAATGTGCAAAATCCCATCTTGGAGTTGAAGCCTTTACCATCCAACCTCAAATATTCATTCTTGGGGGAGAATGAGACCTTTCCGATGGTAATAAGCTCAACTTTGGAGGCAAGCAAGAGGAAGAATTGTTATGTGTTTTGAGGAGGCACACATGAGCCATCGGGTGGACCATAGCCGAAATTAAGGGTATTAGTCCCCTTATTTGCACTCATAGGATTTACTTGGTTGAAGATGCAAAACCATCCCGACAACCACAACGGAGACTTAACCCCATTATGAAAGACGTGGTGAGGGATGAGGTACTTAAACTACTTGACGCGAGCATCATATTTTTTATTGCCGATAGCAAGTGGGTTAGTCCCACACAAGTAGTACCCAAGAAATCGGGAATTACGGTTGTGGCACATGAGGAGAACGAGTTAATTCCAACGAGGGTGGTCACCGAATGGAGAGTGTGTATTGATTACCGAAAGCTCAAATCGTGCATGAGAAAATACCACTTCCCATTGCCATTCAATGGCCAAGCGTTGGAAAGAGTAGCCGGACACTTGTTCTATTGCTTCTTGGATGGATACTCCGGCTACAATCAAATTGAGATCACATTCGAGGAGCAAGCGAATACCAACTTCACTTGCCCCTTCGGTACCTTTGCCGACCGACGCATGCCTTTTGAGTTGTGTAATGCACCAGGGACTTTTCAAAGATGTGTGATGGGAATCTTCAGTGCTATGGTGGAGAAGATCGTGAAAGTTTTTATGGATGACTTCTCAGTGTTCAGAGATTCCTTCAGTGGTTGTTAGGAAAACATAGAGAGAGTACTTGAGAGATGCGAGGAGAAGAACTTGGTCCTCAATTGGGAGAAGTGCCACTTTATGGTGACACAAGGGATAGTGCTCGGGCACATCGTTTCGGCAAAGGGGATCAAAGTCGACAAATCCAAGGTTGACGCAATTTCCAACCACCCCACACCGAAAGTCATCAAATATATCAGGTCATTTCTAGGCCATGTTGATTTTTATCGTCGGTTTATAAAGGACTTTAGTGCATTGACTCGACTCTTGACTAATTTTCTTTCCAAGGATGTCCCATTTGTGTGGTCGGATAATTGTGAGATATCATTTGAAAAACTCAAAAGCATGCTTACTTCACCTCCAATTATGCGACCACCCAAGTGGGACTTACCTTTTGAGCTTATGTGCGACTTACATTATGCATTTCTTTCTTGTTTTCATGAGTAGCTAGATTTTAAGTTGGTTAATCCAAGGGAGAACTCCTCTTGGGTGTGCCACTTCAACTCATTTTCATTCCTCCTCTCAGAGTACGATGGCTCGGTTTAACTAGGTTGGGGTGAGGACATGGTTGTGAGTTCTTGATACACCGTAGGCATCGTCACGGGGTATGCTTGAATCCTCACATCCATTTTAGTCCCGAACTTCCCATGAATCAATCATACATCTAGGCTCTATTGGAGGAAGGCTTGAGTTGATTTGGTATTCCTATTGGAATGAACTCTTTGGATTAGCCAATACTTGTTTTCCATTGCATTTTCATTCGCAAACTTCACTCCCCAAACCAAAACTCAAAAGATTTTACACTTTTCCTTTTTGACAAAATCACCTTCACACACTTGAACTTTCCTTCCCTGAGGAGACGACCTTGGAATAATTTTCCAAGTAAAACACGACAAGCAAAAGACTCCTCGCGCTTGGGGAGCACTTTTGTTTATTTAGCACATTCCATTTCATTCCATTTTTCATTACCACCATTATGTTGCCCTATTTCCCACATCATTCTGAGGGAGAGTGACACTCCCTTCACACATACACCATATTCACATTAAGGGATGATTTTAGGAGGTTAGGAACTACAACGGTTTTGATCAAGAATTTTTGGCGCCGTTACCGGGGAAAGTTAAGCGTCAAGTTCAAAGGTGATTTTGGATGGCATAGGTAAGTCTCGTGATTTTCATCACGGGCTAAGGTATGTCGTTTCTTTTGTAAATAGTTTGTAAATAGCTTGTGTTTTATGTAATGTCTTATTATTTTTATAAAAATGTATCAAATGCCCCATATTACGAAAATGTGTGTGAGATTTGTGATCAGTATGGGCACATCACTAGTGAGTGCCCAATAAATGCCCCTTATTTTGAAAACGTTTGCAAGATTTGTGGTGAGTATGGACACATCACTAGTGAGTGCCCAATAAATGCCCCTTATTTTGAAAACGTTTGCGAGATTTGTGGTGAGTATGGACACATCACGAGTGAGTGCCCAATAAATTATCCGGTTCAAAATTTTGCATGCGAAGGTTCAAATTCAATTTTGGCCTCCGAAAATTTTTACCCCGACCATTATGTTACACCGAGTTATCTGAGTTATGGTTGGGAGAATGAACCTTGTAATTTTTCTTCCAATCTCACACCACCAAATGAATTTTGCCACTATCCAACATATGGGGACTCAACCGAAGAAGAATTGGAAAATATTTTGTGCGATTTTATGCAATACCAAATGGAATTCAATGCCCAAATAACCTAACAACTTAATACATTGACTAATGCTATAATTGCTATGCATGAAGAACAACATCGTGAGCATAGTCAATGTATTGAGGATGATCATCCCAATGGAGTGCAAATTGATGTTGAATCTCCCACCACTCTTGATTGTGAAAAATTTGATGAAGTTATTATCTCACATGAGGCTAATGAGCCCAAGGTCATTTTTCCATCTATGAGTGGTGTTGAGATTCACATTTCTCAACTTGGGGAAGGAATTGCAATAGAGTTAAGTGTAGAAACTTTTAAAGAGAAATTTTATACTTCATTGTTGGAATTGCATAAACTTGTCTACACCTCCATTCGGTTGAGAATTTTGAATCAACATCCTTTCTATGTTTGGATAGATGGGTTAGGAAGGGCATTTATACAACAAAAAAATTTTAAATTCGAAAAAATCAATGGGCGCAAGCTCATATCCGAATTGAAACCGGATTGACATGTGCCCTTTTTGTTTTGTTTCCATGTACATAGTAGTTAGATTTCTTTTATTGGTATAATTTTATTTTCATAATGTTGTAGTGTAGATTTTAGCATGAAGGTTGTTTACCTATTCCTAAGTTGGACTCATTTCACTTTGAGCATCATTGTAGCAAATCTTATTGGGTATCATGTTCTAGTCTAAGTTGGGGGGTGTCAACAAGCTTTTTGTGTTTTATTTTTTTCATTAATGTACATATATATATGGAAAAAAAAGGGAGTATCTCATTTCCCATGTTACTTTCATTTTTCTCATTGCATGATTCCTTGTGCATTGAGGACAATGCATGGTTCAAGTTGGGGGGTGAGGTGCTGATGAGCACAAAATATTGTATATTTGAAGGCCTCATTACCTTCATTTTAACTCAACTTTTGCATCTAAGTACTTAGAGTTAGCCAATTTTATGAATAATGTTGAATTCTCGAGGTTGCATGTTTTTATAGCTTAAATCATGTATTTTAGGACCTTGCAACTATGATGGATGTGTGGTAAGGGCATGTACACGTTACATGAAGATTTGGAGGCTTAAAAGTGAAGAAATCAAGGAGGTATTGGTGTTTGGGAACAAAAGCGCCAACAGCCACACCACTGGGTTGAAGAGCCTTGGTTTTCCTCCATTTTTACCATGATCCATTTCGAATTTGAAAACATGAAAGTTGTAGATCTGGATGTCTTTTATATTGTGTCAACATTTCAGCTCAATCGGACGGTTGGATCAAAAGTTATGCCAATTCTACGAAGATTGGTCCGGAGCAGAAAAACCATACCGGTACGCCGAAGCTACTTGTGTACGAACAGCCCAAAAACGCCTGCAACTCATCTCCACTTGCTTGGGGTCCCACCTACACTTCTCCCACTTGCCCCCCAACATTTCCTTACACATTTTCATGCCTCCCTTACACAATTAAAAGACTTTGGAGGCCATTGCATTAATGAGGATGGGAGAGAAAGGGTAGCCTGGGGGAGGCTTGTCCTAGCCTGCAACACCCATCCATTCAGCCCTCTATTGATGGAGGCCTTTCACACAGCTAGGGGGGACCACCATGCACGAAATTTGAAAGCTCACACTCCATATACTCAGCATTATTCAGCATTGCAAAGGGGGTGGCTACCTAAGCTTAGGAGTAGTCTTGGCTCAATGAAGAAGATGATGAATAGTGCTATAGAGATAAAATTCATGTTTTTGCATTTTCTTCTCCCATTTCATTGCTGTAAGTTGTAGTTCCCTTGTAATCTTTATTTCCTACATTGTAATCTCTTTTATTTCAAGAATATTGCAAGTTTAATTATATGTTCTTCATTTCACCATTGTTGTGTTAAGCTTTCTTCATTTCTTAGTTTTAAAATGGGTATTGAATATTTTTCTTCTTAGTTTAAGTTTTCTTGCATTCCTTTAAGTTTCATGCTTTATTTCTTTTACGTGTCCATTTACATATTGTATGCCTTCCTTCAAGTATGAGTAGCTAGATTTTAAGTTGGTTAATCCAAGGGAGATTTCCTCTTGGGTGTTCCATTTCAACTCTTCTTTTTTCCTCCACTCGGTGTACGGTGGTTCGATTTGACTGGGTTGAGAGTGGACGTGGTTGTGAGTCATTGATATCTCGTAGGCCTGGTCACGGGTTATGCTTGGATCCTCACCTCCATTTGGTTGTGAGTTCTTGATACACCGTAGGCATTGTCACGGTGTATGCTTGAACCCTCACCTCTATCTTGTCCCTAGCTTCCCACGAATCAATCGTTCATTTAAGCACCATTGGAGGAAGGTTTGGAGTTGAGATGGGATTCCCATTGGAATGACCACTTTGGATTAGCCAACATTTGTCTTCATTGCATTTTCATTCAAAAACTTCACTCACAAAACACAAACAAAATATTTTTCACTTTCTTTACCTTTTGCAAAATCACCTTCACACAACTTGAACTTTCCTTCCCTGAGGAGACGACCTTGAAATACTTTTCCAAGTAAAACACTGACACACAAAAGACTCTTTGCGATTGGGGAGCACTTTTGTTCACACACCCGCATTTCATTTCACATTTTGTTCATTCCATTTTCCACCAATCTGTTGTTGCCTAATCACTTGCATCACCCCGAGGGAGAGTGACACTCCCTTTCACACATAAGCCATATACACATGTCAAATGGTGATATTTAGGGGTTAGAAACAACAACGTTTTCAATCAATCATTTTGGCGTCGTTGCCGGGGAAGGTAAAGCGTTGAGTTATAAGGGTGATTTTGGGCGGCATGGTAAGTCTCGTGATTTTCATCATGGGCCAAGGTATGTCGTTTCTTTTGTAAATATTTTGTTTTAGTTTGTGTTTTGTATTATGTCTTATAATTTTTATGAAAATGTATATAATGCCCAAAGTTTTCAAAATGTGTGTGAGATTTGTGATGAGTATGGGCATGTTACTAGTGAGTGCCCAAGAATGGCCTCTTATTTTGAAAACGTTTGCGAAATTTGTGGTGAGTATGGACACCTCACTAATGAATGCCTAAGAAATTATTTGGTTCAAGACTTTGCATGCGAAGGTTCAAATTCATTTTTGGCCTCCGAAAATTTTTACTCCAATCATTATGTTACACCGAGTTATCCGAGTTATGGTTGGGAGAATGAACCTCATGATTTTTCATCCAATCTCACACCACCAAATGAATTTTGCCATTATCCAACGTATGAGGACTCAACTGAACAAGAATTGAAAAATACGTTTTACGAGTTTATGCAAAGCCAAATGGAATGGAATGCCCAAATAACCCAACAACTTGATACATTGACTAATGCTATTATTGCTATGGATGAAGAACAACATTTGGAGCATAGTCAATGTATTGAGGATGATCATACCAATGCAATGAATAGTGATGTTGAATCTCCTACCACTCTAGATTGTGAAACATTTAATGAGGATATCATCTCACATGAGGCTAATGAGCCCAAGGTCATTGTGCCATCTATGAGTGGTGTTGAGATTCACATTTCTCAACTTGGGAAGGGCATTGAAATGGAGTTAAGTGTAGAAATTTATAAAGAGAAATTGAATACTTCATTGTTGGGATTGCATAAACTTGTCTACACTTCTATTTGGTTGAGATTTTTGAATTCTTATCATTTGTATTGTTGGATAGATGGGTTAGTAAGGGCATTTATACAACAAAAAAATGTTAAAACCAAAAAAATCAATGGGCGCACGCTCATATCCGAATTGAAGCCGGATTGACATGAGTCCTTTTTGTTTTGTTTCCATGTACATAGTAGTTAGATTTCTTTTATTGTTATATTTTTATTTTGTTAATGTTGTAGTGTAGAAGTTGTTTACCTCTCCGTAATTTGGACTCATTTCATTTTGAGCATCATAGTAGAAAATCTCATTCCATATCATATGCGAGTTTAAGTTGGGGGGTGTAAATAAACTTGTTTTTTTTTCCTTTAATGTTTATATCAAAAAAAAAAAAAAAAGGGGTATTTCATTTCCCAAGTTACTTTCATTTTTCTCATTGCATGATTCCTTGTGCATTGAGGACAATGCATGGTTTAAGTTGGGGGGTGAGGTGCACCATTCACATGTTCCACCACTTTTTGTATAGAATAATGGAAAATGTGAAAATTTTGAAAATTTTGGTTCCAATATTGAACTATATTCCCTTATCCTAATGGTTATGGGATTTGTGATTGCTTGATCTTCATTTTGAACTTTGAATACATGAGCACATTATAGAAGTTTATCCTATTGCTAAGAGTATCACATACTTGTTTGCTTTTGAACTCAACCATAAGTGCACCATAAACTTGTAATTTTGGCAATTTACGGATTGAGTTCACATTTGAGTGCTTGACATGAATAGTGGAGATGAGTAAGAACCCATGTGAGCTTTAATGCCAATCCTTGTTTGGAGGGAACTTACATTTACTCAAGGAACAAATTTTCAAATTCCAAATTTGTTCAATAATCTCATTATGCTTGTTTTGGTTAGGTGCATTTGGGTAGTTGATTGACTTTGTCTTGAAATGTAAAATGCTCCCCTATGCTTATCTAGAGATGATCTTAGGCCATTTTTGAATGCTTTGAGCCTTTGCCTTTTTCTTGTGAAAAGTTTATCCCTAGTGCCGTGATTGAGCCTTATTGTAAATTCGTTTCCATGCCACACATGTAACCAAGCCAATGAAAATGATAAATATCTACCTTACCTTGGTTGTTCCTAGTGCTAAGTATGAGTGATGATAAAAGAGAAGGAAGTATGGTGTGGAAACTCAAGAAAAAGGGGTGAATGATGTTGGAACTCAAAGAGTTCAATGAAAAAAAAAATGATAATCCAAGAAAAGGAAGAAAAGGGGTGGAAGAAGAAACGAATGATCAAAAGAAAAGGAAAATGTTAAGGAAAAGAAAGAAAAGAAACAAAGAGTGTGGTGATGGTGTTAGCCTAGAAATCCCATAAAAGGGAGATCTTTTTGAAATAATGTCATTCACTTGGAACAACCCTCTTTGTTATCCTATATCCTTCGTTTCCCTTACCTCAATATCACCCCAAGGCTTAGTTATAACCCGTGAAAGTCCTAAATGATCTAGAGAAACATGGGGGAGGCACACTTTTAAAGAAAAAGAGGAGTTGATTTTGCTATCTAATGGCCTAGCATTCCTTTCATGAGATTATGCCAAGGTTGTTTCATTTTTATGCATACTTCATTTTTTGGATTATATGTGAGCTTATTTCGTTTTGAGCACAATATTCTATCTCACATATACACATGGAGTGCATGCTCGGATAATCATTGAGTTATTCTTTGTTGAGAGAAACCCTTGGTGAGTTTTGGCATCGAAGCTTAATTTGGATAGCCAAAGTGAATGTAAATTCTATTGTGTAAATGTTTAAATTACATGTTCATTTCACACATATACGAGTTTGAAAATGAATGTGTATGTGGATACTCTAGAATAGCATTTAAGGCTATGACGTGTTTCATGTGTGATTGGTTCGGGTGTTCGGATCAAGTTATTGTTGACATCCCATTGCTAATTAAGATAAGGGAATATATTTTAAATATTGGATATTAGGAAGAGAAGTTTGTAGGTACCTTCAATGAAAACCTTCACGAGACAAAACTCGTCCACTAGGGATCACTTAGGGGTTTAAAGGCTTGTTGCATGTGCTAAATGCAATTACGGAATTAGTATATCTTTTATTTTGTTTGCATGCTTTTTACATTTTGTTTGATAGGGACTAGCAAAATTTTAGTTGGGGGGTGTGATGAGCACAAAATATTGTATATTTGAAGGCCTCATTACATTCATTTTAACTCAACTTTTGCATCTAAGTACTTAGAGTTAGCCGATTTTATGAATAATGTTGAATTCTTGAGGTTGCATGTTTTTATAGCTTAAATCATGTATTTTAGGACCTTGCAACTATGATGGATGTGTGGTAAGGGCATGTACACATTACATGAAGATTTGGAGGCTTAAAAGTGAAGAAATCAAGGAGGTATTGGTGTTTGGGAACAAAAGCGCCAGCAGCCACACCACTGGGTTGAAGAGCCTTGGTTTTCCTCCATTTTTACCATGATTCACTTCGAATCTGAAAAAGTTTAAAAAATGAAAGTTGTAGATCTGGATGTTTTCTATATTGTGTCAAAATTTCAGCTCAATCGGACGGTTGGATCAAAAGTTATGACAATTCTACGAAAACTGGTCCGGAGCAGAAAAACCATACCGGTACGCCGTACCGGTACTGTACCGTACCGGTACTCAGTACCGGTACGCCGAAGCTACTGGTGTACGAACAGCCCAAAAACGCCTGCAACTCATCTCCACTTGCTTGGGGTCCCACCTACACTTCTCCCACTTGCCCCCCAACATTTCCTTACACATTTTCATGCCTCCCTTACACAATTAAAAGACTTTGGAGGCCATTGCATTAATGAGGATGGGAGAGAAGGGGTAGCCTGGGGGAGGCTTGTCCTAGCCTGCAACACCCATCCATTCAGCCCCCTATTGATGGAGGCCTTTCACACAGCTAGGGGGGACCACCACTCACGAAATTTGAAGGCTCACACTCCATATACTCAGCATTATTCAGCATTGCAAAGGGGGTGGCTACCTAAGCTTAGGAGTAGTCTTGGCTCAATGAAGAAGATGATGAATAGTGCTATAGAGATAAAATTCATGTTTTTGCATTTTCTTCTCCCATTTCATTGCTGTAAGTTGTAGTTCCCTTGTAATCTTTATTTCCTACATTGTAATCTCTTTTATTTCAAGAATATTGCAAGTTTAATTACATGTTCTTCATTTCACCATTGTTGTGTTAAGCTTTCTTCATTTCTTAGTTTTAAAATGGGTATTGAATATTTTTCTTCTTAGTTTAAGTTTTCTTGCATTCCTTTAAGTTTCATGCTTTATTTCTTTTACGTGTCCCTTTACATATTGTATGTCTTCCTTCAAGTATGAGTAGCTAGATTTTAAGTTGGTTAATCCAAGGGAGATTTCCTCTTGGGTGTTCCATTTCAACTCTTCTTTTTTCCTCCACTCGGTGTACGGTGGTTCGATTTGACTGGGTTGAGAGTGGACGTGGTTGTGAGTCCTTGATATCCCGTAGGCCTGGTCACGGGTTATGCTTGGATCCTCACCTCCATTTGGTTGTGAGTTCTTGATACACCGTAGGCATTGTCACGGTGTATGCTTGAACCCTCACCTCCATCTTGTCTCTAGCTTCCCACGAATCAATCGTTCATTTAAGCACCATTGGAGGAAGGTTTGGAGTTGAGATGGGATTCCCATTGGAATGACCACTTTGGATTAGCCAACATTTGTCTTCATTGCATTTTCATTCAAAAACTTCACTCACAAAACACAAACAAAATATTTTTCACTTTCTTTACCTTTTGCAAAATCACCTTCACACAACTTGAACTTTCCTTCCCTGAGGAGACGACCTTGGAATACTTTTCCAAGTAAAACACCGACACACAAAAGACTCTTTGCGATTGGGGAGCACTTTTGTTCACACACCCGCATTTCAATTCACATTTTGTTCATTCCATTTTCCACCAATCCGTTGTTGCCTAATCTCTTGCATCACCCCGAGGGAGAGTGACACTCCCTTTCACACATAAGCCATATACACATGTCAAATGGTGATATTTAGGGGTTAGAAACATTAACGTTTTCAATCAATCAGGTGCACCATTTACATTTTCCACCACTTTCTGTATAGAATAATGGAAAATGTGAAAATTTTGAAAAATTTTGGTTCCAATATTGAACTATATTCCCCTATCCTAATGGTTATGGGATTTGTGATTACTTGATCTACATTTTGAACTTTGAATACATGAGCACATTATAGAAGTTTATCCTATTGCTAAGAATATCACATACTTGTTTGCTTTTGAACTCAACCATAAGTGCACCATGAACTTGTAATTTTTTCAATTTACGGATTGAGTTCACATTTAGTGCTTGACATGAATAGTGAAGATGAGTAAGAACCTATGTGAGCTTTAATTCCAATCCTCGCTTGGAAGGAACTTACATTTAATCAAGGAACAATTTTTCAAATTCCAAATTTGTTCAATAATCTCATTATGCTTGTTTTGGTTAGGTGCATTTGGGTAGTTGATTGACTTTGTCTTGAAATGCATAATGCTCCCCCATGCTTATTTAGAAATGATCTTAGGCCATTTTTTATTTGTTTGAGCCTTAGCCTTTTTCTTGTGAAATTTTATCCCTAGTGCCGTGATTGAGCCTTAATTGTAAATTCGTTTCCATGCCACACATTTGACCAAGCCAGTGCAAAATGATAAATCTACCTCACCTTGGTTGTTCCTAGTGCTAAGTATGAGTGATCATAAAAGAGAAGAAAGTATGGCGGAAACTCAACAAAAGGGATGAATGATGTTGAATTCAAAGAGTTGAATGAAAAAGAGAATGAAAATCCAAGAAAAGGAGAAAAAGGGGTGGAAGAAGAAAAAAAAGAAACAAAGAGTGAAGCGATGGTGTTAGCCTAGAAATCCCATAAAAGGGAGATCTTTTTCAAATAAAGGTCATTCACTCGGAACAACCCTCTTTGTTATCCTATATCCTTCATTTCACTTGCTTCAATATCACCCCAAGGCCCCATTATAACCCGTGAAAGTCCTAAATGATCTAGAGAAGCATGGGGGATGCATACTTTTAAAGATAAAGAGAAGTTGATTTTGCTATCTAATGCCCTAGCATTCCTTTCATGAGATTATGCCAAGGTTGTTTCATTTTCATGCAAGAACTTCATTTTTGGATTATATGTGAGCATACTTTGTTTTGTGCTCAAGATTCTACCTCACATATACACATGGAGAGCATGTCAGGATAATCATAGTGTGATTCATTGTTGAGAGACACCCTTGGTGAGTTTGCATCGAAGCTGAATTTGGATAGCCCAAGTAAATGTGAACTCCGTTGTGTAAATGTTTAAATTACATGTCCATTTCACACACACACGAGTTTGAAAATGAATGTGTATGTGGATACTCTAGAATAGCATTTAAGGCTATAATGTGTCTCATGTATGATTGGTTCGAGTGTTCGGAGAAAATTATTTTTGACATCCCAGTGCTAGTTAGGATAAAGGCATATATTTTAAATATTGGATATGAGGAAAAGAAGTTTGTAGGTACCTTCACTGGAAACCTTCACGAGACAAAACTCGTCCACTATGGATCACCTAGGGGTTTAAAGGCTTATTGCATATGCTAAATGCAATTGCGGAATTAGTATATGTTTATTTTGTTTGCTTGCTTTTTTCATTTTGTTTGCTAGGGACTAGCAAAGCTTAAGGTGGGGGGGGGGTGTGATGAGCACAAAATATTGTATATTTTATGGCCTCATTACATGCATTTTAACTCAACTTTGTAACTAATTACTTGGAGTTAGCCAAATTTATGAATAATGTTGAATTTTCGATGTTGCAGGTAATTATAGCGTAAATCATGGATTTTGTAACCTTGCAACTAAGTGTGGAGGAGTGGGGAAGACATTGACACATTACATGAGGATTTTAAGGCTTACAAGTGAAAGAAATCAAGGAGGTATTGGTGCTTGGTAACAAAGGCACCAGCACCCACACAATTTGGTTGCAGTACCTCGGTTTTCCTCCTTTTTCACCATGATCCACTTCGAATATGAAAATGTACAAAACATTAAAGTTGTAGATCTGGATGTCTTCTATAGTGTGTCAAAATTTCAGCTCAATAGAACGGTTGGATCAAAGGTTATGACAATTATACGAAAACTGGTCCGGAGCAGAAGCGTACCGGTATGCCGTACCGGTACGATTTACCTACTGGAGTTCGACGTACCGGTACGCTCTTCTGAAACAGCCCAAAATGCCCAGAACTCCTCCAAGTCTTCTCCACCTTCTTGGGGGGGCCCACCTACACTTCTCCCACACCTACCCTGACATATTCTACACATAACCATGTCATCCTTACACAATTTCTTGACTTTTGAGACATTGGCATTAATGGGGATGGGAGAGAAGGGGGCTGTCATGGTGGGTTGCAGGCTAGCCTGTCCAAGGCCATCAACTCACCTCCCATTGATGGGAGGCCTGCACACACCTAGGGGGACCCTCCATGGACGAAAATGCAGAGTTCTTCTCCATATATTCAGCATTCCACAAGCATTTGAAGGGTGGCTACCTAAGCTTAGGAGTAGTCCAAGGAAGAAGATGATGAATAATAGATAGAAAACTTAGATTTTTTGCATTTTCTTCCATCCTTTCACTTGTAATTTATTATAAGACTCTTGTAACATTCATTTAATGTCCTTAATGTCATTTATTACAAGTACTTTGCAAGTTTAGTTACATGTTCTAGATTTTACCATTGTTGTATTTAAGTTTTCTTCATTTCAAGTTTTAAATTGGGTATTGAATATTTTTCTTCTTAGTTTAAGTTTCCTTGCTTTAAGTTAAGTTTCAATCTTCATTTCTTCATTATGTCTCTTTACATTATGCATTTCTTTCTTGTTTTCATAAGTAGCTAGCTTTTAAGTTGGTAAATCCGAGGGAGAACTCCTCTTGGCTGTGCTACTTCAACTCATTTTCATTCCTCCTCTTAGAGTACGATGACTCGGTTTGACTGGGTTGGGGTGAGGACATAGTTATGAGTTCTTGATACACCGTAGGCATCGTCACGGGGTATGCTTGAATCCTCACCTCCATTTTAGTCCCGAGCTTCCCATGAATTAATCGTACATCTAGGCTCTATTGGAGGAAGGCTTGAGTTGATTTGGTATTCCTATTCGAATGACCTCTTTGGATTAGCCAACACTTGTTTTTCATTGCATTTTCATTCACAAACTTCACTCCCCAAACCAAAACTCAAAAGATTTTACACTTTTCCTTTTTGACAAAATCACCTTCACACACTTGAACTTTCCTTCCCTGATGAGACGACCTTGGAATACTTTTCCAAGTAAAACACGACAAGCAAAAGACTCCTTGTGCTTGGGGAGCACTTTTGTTCATTTAGGACATTCCATTTCATTCCATTTTCATTACCACCATTTCGTTGCCCTATTTCCCACATCATTTCGAGGGAGAGTGACACTCCCTTCACACAAACACCATATACACATTAAGGGATGATTTTAGGAGATTAGGAACTACAACGGTTTTGATCAAGCACCTCCGACCTTCATGGGAGGGGCGAATCCGATGGTGGCTGACCATTGGTTTCGACAAGTTGACAAGATCTTAGGGGCTATGTAGATCACCTCCGATGCCACTAAGATAATGCTAGCTAAATTCCAGCTAGAGGGAGAATCCCAATTATAGTGGGATTGGGTAAAGGACTCAAAGAACTTGGAAGAGACGACGTGGGGAGAGTTCCGAGAGCTCTTCATGGGCAAATATTTTCCGGCGTCTGTCCGACAAGCTAAGGCTCGGGAGTTCCTGAATTTGAGGCAAGGAATTATGACAGTATTAGAATACGTGGCTACATTCACGGAATTAGCCCGTTTCGCTGATGATTATGTGGCCACAGACATGGCCAAGGTGAGGAAGTTTGAGGATGGCTTGAAATTGTCCATTCGGGGTAAAATTGTGGGCCTCTGCCTGCATGACTTGGACTCGATGGTCGAGGCATCTATGGCCATTGAGAGAGATATAGATGATGCACGGAACATCTAGGAAGCGGGTGTTAAAGACAAGAAGACGGAGGGCCAATCCTTTTCTTCTAGCTCGGGAAAGAGGCATAAGACTTTCACTTCGCAGGGACAACGGGGACAGGGCCGTGGCTATCAAGGCTAAGGCCCAGGTCGATCCTGCCAAGGCGGGGAAAACGTAAGGACAACATATAAGGTAGGTCAGAGGACTTGTTTCCATTGCCACCAGCCGGGTCACATGAAGCGGGATTGTCCTCAGAGGCAGGGATCGCAGAGTTATGGGGCGTCTCAGTCCTAGTCATCGGTGGGGCACTAACAGACTCACTTTATTCCTACCTATCCCACCATGGGCCAGGGAAGCCAATACCAGTTTCAGGGTGTTGCACAGGGCCCTACTACTTCACGTGCGGGGATCCCGCAATCAGGCCAGATGGGCCAAAGCATAGGTCGAGGTCGAGGTCGAGGCCAAGGTTCACAAGCCGAGACTTCAGGGACCCAGGGGCGTGTCTACGCCATTATGCCTCAAACTGAGCCAGCACATCAATCGGTTATCCAAGGTACATTTCTACTCTCTCGCTTATGGGCAAGGGTATTATTTGACTCTGGTGCATCTCATTCTTTTATTGCTGCATCATGTGTGAAAAATTTGGGCTTAGAGGTTGAAACCTTGGAAGAGTCGTTGCATGTGAGTTCTCTCCTAGGAGCTAGGGTGAGCGTTGATCAGATATGTCAGGGTTGTGAGCTACAGATCTCGGGAATTCTACTCACCGTGGACCTTAGGGTCATGGACATGTCGGAGTTTGATGTCATCCTTGGGATGGACTGGTTGGCGGCACATCGATTCGTCATTGATTGTGATCGTAAGAGGGTCACTGCCTACACACCGGAGGGTGTGATGAGCACAAAATATTGTATATTTGAAGGTCTCATTACATTCATTTTAACTCAACTTTTGCATATAAGTACTTAGTGTTAGCCAATTTTATGAATAATGTTGAATTTTCAATGTTGCAAGTTTTTATAGCTTAAATGATTGATTTTAGGACCTTGCAACTATGATGGATGTGTGGTGAGGGCATGGACACATTACATGAAGATTTGGAGGCTTAAAAGTGAAGAAATCAAGGAGGTATTAGTGTTTGGGAACAAAAGCACCAGCAGCCACACCATCTGGAAACAGAGCCTCGGTATTCCTCCATTTTGACCATGATAATCTTTGAATTTGAAAAATTTCAAAACATGAAAGTTGTAGATCGGGATGTCTTCTGTATTGCGTCAAAATTTCAGCTCAATCGGACCGTTAGATCAACATTTATTCCAATTCTATGAAGACTGGTCCGGAGCAAAAAAACCGTACCGGTATTCAGTACCGGTACTGTACCGTACTGGTACTCAGTATCGGTACGCCGAAGCTACTGGTGTATGAAGTACCGGTACGGTATAGTACCAATACTCAGTACCGGTACGCCGTGCCGAACAGCCCAAAAACGCCTGCAACTCATCTCCACTTGCTTGGGGGTCCCACCTACACTTCTCCCACTTGCCCCCCAACATTTCCTTACACATTTCCATGCCTCCCTTACACAATTAAAAGACTTTGGAGGCCATTGCATTAATGAGGATGGGAGAGAAGGGGTAGCCTGGGGGAGGCTTGTCCTAGCCTGCAACACCCATCCATTCAGCCCCCTATTGATTGAGGCCTTTCACACAGCTAGGGGGGACCACCATGCATGAAATTTGAAGGCTCACTCTCCATATACTCAGCATTTTTACACATTGTATTGGGTGGTGGCTACCTAAGCTTAGAAAATCCCATGAAGAAGACAATGAATAGTGCCATAGTGTAAGAAATTTATGTTTTTGCATTTTCTTCCATCTTTTCACTTGTAATCTTCTTGAATACTCTTGTAAGCTTCATTAATTACTTTTAATGTCATTTACTTCAAGTGATTTGCAAGTTTAGTTGAATATTCTAGATTTCACCATTGTTGTTCAAGTTTGATTCATTTTCATGCTTTAAAATGGGTATTGAATATTTCTCTTCGTCGTTAAGTTTTCTTTCATTAACTTAGTTTAAATCTTCATCTCTCTACAATGTCTTTCATTTTACATTATTGTCTTGTCTTTTATTATGAGTAACTAGATTTAAGTTGGCTAATCCAAGGGAAAATTCCTCTTGGGTGTGCTACTTCAACTCTTTTCTATTCCTCCTCTCGGTGTACGATGGTTCGGTTTGACTAGGTTGAGGGTGGATGAGTTTGTGAGTCTTTGATATTCCGTAGGCCTAGTCACGGTTTATGCTTGGATCCTCACCATCTCATCCCTAGCTTCCCACGAATCAATCGTTCGTCTATGCACCATTGGAGGAAGGATTGGAGTTGATTTGGTACTCCCATTGGAATGACCCCTTTTGATTAACCAACACTTGTTTTCTTGCATTTTCATTTACAAACTCCACTCACCAAAACAAACTAAAAGATTTTACACTTTCTCTTTTTGACAAAATCACCTTCACACACTTGAACTTTCCTTCCCTGAGGAGACGACCTTGGAATACCACCAAGTAAAACACGAAACGCGAAAGACTCCTTGCGATTGGGGAGCACTTTTGTTCACACACCCACATTTCATTCACATTTTGTTCATTCCATTTTCCACCAATCTGTTGTTGCCTAATCTCTTGCATCACCCCGAGGGAGAGTGACACTCCCTTTCACACATAAGCCATATACACATGTCAAAGGGTGATGTTTAGGGGTTGGAAACAACAACGTTTTTCATCAATCAGGGTGTTTGTTTCAAGTTCCAGGGGGGAAAAGCATAACACTTTACCCCAAGTAGTGTATGACTCCCATTGGCACAGTCAATTGGTGGGTTGGCTAGCAAACCTTACCCTAGAGGACGAGGCGAGACAGGAGTTGGGTTTACCTCGGGTGGTTTGTGAGTATGATGATGTTTTTCCGGATGAACTATAGGGATTACCTCCATATAGGGATGTAGACTTCACCATTGAGTTACACCCCGGTACATCGCCCATTTCTATGACTCCACATAGGATGGCACCTATTGAGTTGCAAGAGCTCAAGGTCCAATTGCAAAAATTGATGGAGAAGGGGTTCATTAGGCCGAGCACCTCACCTTGGGGTGCTCCGGTATTATTTGCCAAGAAGAAAGATAAGACTCTTCGGCTATGCATAGATTACTGGCAGTTGAATCGGATTACTATCAAGAATAGATATCCTTTGCCGATGATTGATGATTGATGATTTATTTGATCAACTGAGAAGGGTGCGTGTCTACTCCAAGATAGATCTACGTACGGGTTACCATCAGCTGAGGGTTAGGGAGGAAGATATCCCTAAGACGGCGTTCAGAAAGCGGTATGGGCATTTTGAGTTCACCGTGATGCCCTTCGGATTGACGAATGCCTCGACGACATTCATGGATCTCATGCATAGAGTGTTCCAACCCTACTTAGATCAGTTTGTCGTAGTCTTTGTTGACGACATTTTGATCTACTCAAAGTCTGAGGAGGAGCATGAGGGTCAGTTGAGGGTTGTTCTCCAGACCTTGAGAGACCACCAGTTGTACGCCAAGTTCAGCAAGTGTGAATTTTGGCTTAGGGAGGTAAAATTTTTGGGACACGTGGTATCGGATTCGGGGGTGTCGGTTGACCCAGAGAAGGTTGAGGCAGTTATGAGTTGGGAAAGGCCAAAGTCAGTCTTCGAGATACGTAGTTTCTTAGGATTGGCAAGGTACTACCGGAGGTTCATCGAGGACTTCTCCCGACTAGCCGCACCTATGACAAGATTGACCCAAAAGGAGTTCAAGTTTGAGTGGAATGATTCGTGTGAGAAGGCATTCCAGGAGTTAAAGAGAAGACTTACTTCACCTCCTATTTTGATTGTTTCGGAGAGGGGACTGAGGTACACAATGTATTATGATGCCTCCAAGGATGGACTTGGTTGTGTCTTGATGCAGTCCGGGAGAGTGGTAGCTTATGGTTCTCGGCAGTTAAAGAACCACGAATAAAATTACCCCACACATGACATGGAGTTGGTAGCCATAGTCTTTGTCTTGAAGGCTTGGCGCCACTATCTATATGGTGAGCAGTTCGAGTTGTTTTCGAACCACAAAAATCTGAAGTACATTTTTACACAACGGGACCTCAACATGAGCCAACACATGTGGATGGAGTATCTAGAGGACTATGAATTCACTTTGCATTACCATCCCAGTAAGGCAAATGTGATGGCTGATGCACTCAGCCGGAAGTCACGAGGAGTCTTGACTAGTGTGGCTTCCCGGGAGTGGCAGATGCTCGAGACTGTGGGATTGTTCGGGCTACACTACATGGGTCAGGCTCAGGGTACTTTGGGGAGTTTGGTGGCTACGCCTTCCCTACTGAGCAGAGTGATCGAGTCCCAGGGGCAGGACACAGAGATGTTGTCCATCAGGGATCGAGTACGGTTGGGAACAGGTGACGAGGGTTGGGCCATTCACACGGATGGTAGTCTTCGGTATAGGGGAAGGGTTGTGGTTCCCCATTCTGCGGATCTGAGAGAGGAGATCCTTAGAGAGTTCCATTGCTCCCGTTTTGTTGTGAATCCAGGTGGCATGAAGATGTACCATGATCTTCGTCGCCAGTATTATTGGAGCGGAATGAAGAAACACGTTGGGGATTTTGTTAGCCGATGTCTCACGTGTCAGCAGGTGAAGGCTGAACACTAGAGACCAGCAGGGTTACTCCAGCCTTTGGAGGTAGCGAAGTGGAAGTGGGAGCATGTCACGATGGATTTTGTGACCCACTTGCCACTAACATCGCGAGGGCATGACGCGGTATGGGTGATAGTGGACTGACTTACGAAGTTGGCACACTATTTGGCGATGCGGATGACCTTCACACTGGAGGAATTCTGCAGGTTGTATATACGGGAGATTTTTCGGTTGCATGGGGTGCCCGTATCTATAGTATCGGATCGAGATCCCAGGTTTACGGCTCATTTTTGGGAGAGTTTCTAGTGAGCCATGGGGACACAGTTGATGATGAGTACTGCTTTTCATCCCCAAACGGACGGTCAGTCAGAGAGGACCATCCAGACTTTAGAGGACATGCTACGAGCATACGTCCTAGATCTCAAGGGTAGTTGGGAAGAACATTTACCCTTAGTGGAGGCACTATATGGGAGGCCTTGTCGTTCTCCGGTTTGTTGGACGGAGGTAGGAGAGAAACCCTCTACGGGTCTGGAATTGGTTAGAGACACCTCGGAGAAGGTGGACTTGATACAGAAGCATCTTGTCACGGCTCAGAGGCTACAGAAGAGCTACGCCGACAGACGGCGGCGACCTCTAGAGTTTGAGGTGGGAGATCATGTCTTCTCGAAGGTGATGCCTAAAAGAGGAGTGGTCAGGTTCGGCAATCGGGGAAAGCTGTCGCCGAGGTATATCGGGCCCTTCGAAGTACTTGAGAGGGTTGGTACACTTGCTTACCAGTTGGCGTTACCGCCAAATTTATCGGGGGTTCACGCGGCGTTCCATGTCTCCATGCTCCGGAAATACACCCCAGATCCGACTCATATGGTGGATTGGGGCGAGCTTGTTGTTGATGCGGATGGGACCTTCGAGGAGGGACCAGTGCATATCATGGATAGCCTAGATCAGGTTTTGCAAGGGAAGACCGTGAGGCTAGTGAAGGTGTTGTGGCAGCACCGAGGAGTGGAGGAGGCAACATGGGAGCGTGAGGACACTATATGTACTAGCTATCCTTTCTTATTCGAGGATGGAGGTACATTATTATAGTCAGCTAGTATTATATGACTGTTGCATACGCATGTGGTTGACTCTACATGTGTGTGTGAATTTCGGGGGCGAAATTCTTTTAAGGGGGGAAGAATGTAAAACCCAGGTAAATTTGAACTTTTTCTGAAAAAGGGTAAAATGGTAATTTGCCACTATAATGCGGATTTAAAATATATATTTCTCTAGAACTCGGATGACAAAACGGACCTCACCGTTGTATTCATCTCGCGAAAGCTAGTTGTCCTGTCAATTTTTGTCGAATTCCGAGATAGTCGGATTTTAAACGTTTTATGAGATGACTGTGTCGAATGACCTCACAAAGGTCCCCAAAAACGAAAATTATAAAATTTCCTTATAATTGAATTAAAGTTCAAATAAAATTAATTTGAGCTTAAACCGGTACGAAATTTAATCGTTTTGGGGTGAAAACAGACCCGGGAAAGGGGGGCGTGTGGCGCGACGTGCACCAAGCATTAAGGGTTATAAATATAAAAAAAAATCTGATTTTTTTAGAGAATACTCAGCTGATTCCAGTGTGTAAAAGTGTGAGGAAGAATAGAGGGAAAGGAGATAAAAAAAGTGAGATTTCAAAGCTTCCCGCTACGATCTACGGAGCTCCGTCGCTCGAATCAACTTGAACCAATAATCAAAGTTGATCTCCTCGACGAGAGCTCCGCAACCATACCAAGAACGAAGGATTTCACCGAAGATCCAAGAGGAGACTTTGGGGAAATCAAGAGTTTTGGGGCTTGGGATGTGTTCTTGAGGTTCTCCACACTTCATCTCACGCTCCAAGAGGTAGGGTTCCCTCCTACTTTGGTTTACTTCTAACCTATGGTTCCATATGAAATGGGTAGGTATATGGAACTATACATGTCACTTGCCTCTTGTTATGGAAGTGAGGAATTGGGTATAAAAGTGGCTTAGACCAACTTCTAGATAAAATTTGATATATGGAAGCTATTGGTGTAAACTATTGGAAATTGGGTTTGTGTGTGGCTGTTTTGTGTATTTTAAAACTTTCCTATTATAGTTGGGTTAATGGAAAATGGTAGGTATATAGAACTATGTATTTTACTTGCCTATGGTTAAGGTGTAGGTGTAAAAATGATTTAATCAATTTCTAGTTTGAAATTGATATGTGAAGTTCTATGTGAAAATTCTTGGAGCTTGGTATTGTGTGGGCATGCTATGTGTTATATTGTGCCTTGTGAAAGAAATGAGTTATTTACATAGGTTATGTGATAACATGATTGGTGCCTTGAAGGTATTTTGCTAAATGCCTATGTGAGAATTAAGCTTGTTATGGCATAATTTATGTGTGACATGCTTGAGAAAAAGGTAATTGATATATATTGTTAATTTATTAGCATCATGATGAATTGTGGTAATTATGTGCATTAGATATAAATTACCATGGCATATGTTGAAGTATGTGGTTAAATTGATCCATATGGCATTCATTACTTATGGGACTTGACATTGACATGCAATGGTTCATTACATTGCATTTGCACAGAGACATCGCATTAGGTGGGTGTGTGTGCTTGGTGTGATCAAACACCACACTTGGTGATTGATGGGTGGGTTCGGGAAAGTTGGGTTGAACATCCGACTGAGTCACATGATTGCATGAATATGGAGTCGAGGTTAGCAAGAAGGGCTAGAAAATCCCTTGGGTGAGAGACCCGATGACTTGGATACGCACTCCAGTGGTATAAGAGTCCATAAAGTGTGTCGGTGTACACGGAACCGTTGGTGGAAGTCCATGAATTCCGTGTCAGTTGGGTGCTTTTGGTGTAAGTCCATAAATACTCACCCCATGAAAGACCCGGAGATTTTAAAAGGATCATTGGATGAAATTCATCAATGACAGATTTTCTACACATTGGCATTGCATTGTGTTGCGGGAGTCGGTGAGGGCTCGGGTTAAAGTGCGTGAGTGAGTTTCATCTCATTTCATGGCATGACATGGTAAAAGAATTCCAACATTGAATTGCATGTTCTTGTTTAGAATGGTTGTTGATTGTTACATGTGCACATTCATATGCATCTAGGGTGGGGAATAGCCTCTGTAGGAGATACTCTATTGAGCGTTGCTCACCCTATACGGGAAAATATTTCAGGTGCGGGATACACACCGGTGGATGGCTCTCATTTGGAGCCTCAAGGGTGAAGAGAGGCCGAATTGTGGCCTTTAACCTTGGTTTTTGTAAAACTTTTGTTAAAACTATGTTTTGGGCATGTAATATATGTAAAAGAATTGTAATCGAACTTATACGGACTACTTTTAATATAACCTTGCATGTTTTTATATGAGTATGGATAAATGGACCCGGTGTGGTAAATGTTTACTCATAAATGGACCCGGTGCGGTCAATGTTGTATATTGGACCTCGGATGGGTCATGTAATTGTATATTGTACAGGTTGTGTTTTGGGTAGAGCTTCCTGTACAAAGGAGAGTCTGCCCGAATTTCGTTAAATTATGGACCCCGATAAATGGGGCATAGTGGCGTGATGTCGAGTTATATGATATCCACGGGTATTCCACGGGTTGATGGGTGATCAACGGACACCCGGATTTTTGGGGTGTCACAGGTTCACATTTCTGTAATAAGCCATTTGCATCCTTAATGCATAAGTATGGCGTCACACACAAGGTGTCCACCGCTTATCACCCACAAACCAATGGCCAAGTCGAGTTGGCCAATATGGAAATCAAGAACATCCTAGAGAAAATGGTGAACCCTAATAGGAAAGATTGGTCATTTAGGTTGACCGATGCCCTATGGGCTTACTGCACTGCTTACAAGACCATTCTAGGTATGTCACCCTATAGACTTGTCTATGGCAAGGCTTGCCATTTTTCGGTTGAAATGGAGCACAAAGCTTATTGGGCCATAAAGACCTTGAACTTCAATTTGAGAATGACTTGAGAGAATAGGAAGTTAGAGATGAATGAATTAGAAGAGATTCGTAGAGATGCGTATGAGAGCTCAAAATTTTCAAAACAGAGGGCTAAAATCTTTCATGACAAAGCCATTACAAGAAAATCATTTGAGCCCAAACAAAAAGTGCTTTGTACAACTCTCGTCTCTCTATCTTTCAAGGGAAAATCCGATCCCGTTTGGATGACCCCTATCTTGTCAAGGTGGCCTACCCCAATGGAGCTGTGGAAATCACCAACCCCGAGGATGGCAAGACATTCAAGGTTAATGCCCAAAGACTTAAGCCATTTTTCGAGGGTTTTGAAAGTCAAGGGGTGGAGGAAGAATTGGTGGATCCGGTCTACCCGGACTTGTTGGAGGATTAACTATTCTTATGGTCTTTAGTGTACAATCATTTTTACTTACTTTAACTGTTTATGCTTACTTACTTTATCTTTGTGTATAGTGTTGTCTTTCTTAGCGGCAGATATTTGTGTTTTTGTCAAAGCTCAAGTGCGAGGTGCTCTCTAACCCTACTCATCTTTTTACAGTCCTTCATTGCATATCATATCTTTTGGTTGCATTGAGGAAAATGCATGAATCAAGTTGAGGGGTGAGGTGCACCATTTGTATGATACACCAACGTTTGTGGAAATTTTTTGTTGATAATACCAAATTTTGTGGTGAAATTCACCTTTCACATATCCTACAGATTTTTGTTTACAATAGTTGTAAATTATGTGAAAATTTTAAAAATTTTTGTGAAAAATATATGAATGTTGATATGTATTCCCCTATTTAGAGTGTTATGGGTTTATCTATATGATTGATATTTGCTTTGAATTTTGAATACACGAGCACATTATAGAAGTTCATCATGTGCTTGAGTATCACATATGCGTTTGGTTTTGAACTCACCCATATGTACACCTTGAATGTGTAATTTTGTCAATTTACGGATCGAGTTCACATTTTACTGCTTGATATGAATAGTGGAGATGAGTAAGAACCCATGTGAGCTTTAATGCCATTCCTTATTGGAGAGAACTTACATTTACTCAATGAACAATTTTTCAAGTTCCAAATGTGTTCAATAATCTCATTATGCTTGTTTTGGTTAGGTGCATTTGGGTAGGTTATTGACTTTGTCTTGATATGTACAATGCTCTCTTATGCCTATCTAGAAATGATCTTAGGCCGTTATTGATCTATTTTGAGCCTTAGCCTTTTTCTTGTGAAATTATTCCTAGTGTCATGTTTGAGCCTTGTTGAAAATTCGTTTCCATGCCACACATTTAATGAAGCTGGTGAAAAATGATAAAAATTTACCACACCTTGGTTGTTCCGAGAGTTGACCATGATTGAACATGAAAGAGAAGGAATGGTGATGTGGAAACCCAACAAAAGGGATGATGAATGCGGAATTCATATGTTGAATGAAAAAGAATGATGAATCCAAGAAAAGAGAGAGAGAGAGAAAAAAACGGTGAAGAGAAAAAAATTTGATCAAAGAAAGAAGGAAAATGTTAAGGAAAATAAGAAAAAGAAATAAAGAGTGAAGTGATAGTGTAGACTGAAAATCTCATAAAAAGGGAGATCTTTTTGAAATAAATGTCATGCACTCGGAACAACCCTCTTGGTTATCATATATCCTTCATTTCAATTGCCTCAATATCACCCCAAGGCCCCATTATAACCCTTAAAAGTCCTAAATGATCTAGAGAAAGCATGGAGATAGCATACTTTTAAAGAAAAAGAAAGGTTGATTTTGCTATCTAATACCCTAGCATTCCTTTCATGAGATTATGCCAAGGTTGTTTCATTTTTATGCATACTTCATTTTTGGATTATATGTGAGCATACTTCATTTTGTGCACAAGATTCCATCTCACATATACACATGGAGAGCATTCCAGGATAACTAGAGTGTGATTCATTGTTGAGATACACCCTTGGTTAGGTTGCATCGAAGCTTAATTTGGATAGCCAAAGTGAATGTGAACTCTGTTGTGTAAATGCTTCAATTACATGTCCATTTCACACGCACACGAGTTTGAAAATGATTGTGTATGTGCATACTCTAGACTAGCATTTAAAGCCATGGTGTTGCTCATGTGTGCTTAGTTTGGACATTTGAGCAATGTGTTTCGTAGCCCTATGCTTAAAGGGTGGGGGAATATTGCTCAACTTTCGATATTTGATAAGATTTAGGAATGCCCTTGTCATTTGAATCTATGCTTTAGATTTTGGGGATTCATTTTGGTAGTTAAAATTAGAAATCCATGTCTTGTATTTTCAAAAAATCAAAATTTTAAATCATGTTGCAATTTCGGAAATGACTTTGGGCATGATCAATCAATTCTGGTTCACATGTGTGGTTCAAGTTTTGGTAGATTAGATGTCATATATAGGGTGTTTGAATGTTTAGGAGTTGAATAATGTTGGTTTGGATATGAGTTTTTGAGCTAAGGAATGGTTTTGCAATAAAGGCAAAACATTCCGGAAGGTATTGTCCAGTATGCGAAACCTTCCGGAAGGTTTTCATCGACCTTTCAGAAGGTTTTCATTACTGGACAGTTTTGCCTCAGCAGTGAGCAAAACCTTCCGGAAAGGTCTCACCTAGAATGCTAAAAAAGAAGGTTTTAAGTTCAAAATTTTTGAAAAACCCTTCACATTTCCCCCAAATCTCAAGATCCCAAACTCTCTCCTCTCCGTCTAACTTCTTCCAAGCTTTAGAACACTTCACCCAAGCCCTTAATTCTTACTTTTCTCTTGATTAGGGTTGATTTTGAGTGGATTTGTGCCGAAAATTTTGGTGTTCTCACAAAAACCCTAGGTCTCCAATTTTTCCCCCAATTCTCAAGTTCTCATTGATTTTCTACAAATCCAAGAAATCTCTTGCCATGGCCTGTATAGGAAAGACTGCTCTTTATGCATTTGAGCCTGTGGAGGGGCATATGTTGTGGATTTTGACATTCCTTGGTATGGGGGCACTGTTGATCACCATGGCCCACACCAAGAGAACAGGGCTGGAGTCCCCACCACCCGCGGGCACTAGCTCCCGCAAAAGGAATGTGGAGGGGCCGAGTAGTGGAGACTAGGAGGAGAGAAGGACAAAAGCGAGACACGATGCTCGTAGACAAATAATCAATGAGAAAAACGTCACGTGTGAGAGGTATGTGGACAAGATCTCGCTTGGGCCAAATGACAAAGTGGTGAGGGTGATCGAGGGACGTGGTTTGGGCATTTGGTTTGAGGAGGAAAGTGGATACAACTTGGGGTTTTGTAAAGAATTCTATAAGAGATTGTCGGTGTTGGGTAAGGATGGTAGTGTGCTAAGGACTAATGTGCGGGGGAAGACCTTTGATGTGACCCCCGACTTGATTGCCACATTGCTGAGGTATGAGAGGCCTCCCCCTAATATCCCGGTCTATCCACACAATGTTGAAGGGGGTAGAATACTCTCCAATTATGTGCGGCTCACCTACAAGGACCCGACCACTTTTAAAGGGACAACTCTTGTCGGGGGCCTCAGGCACTTTTACGGAGTAATGAACAAAGTATTACACTATAATTTGATGCCCCGGGGTTCCAAGACGAGCCTGAATGTCAAGAAGCTCGCCCTCCTCCATGCATTTATGACGGGGAAGGCGATTAATATGGCCCTTTTAATATGGGAGGAGATGAAGGAGTTCGCTAAGGCTGTAAAGTCGAAGGCGAATCTCCCCTTGCTTGAGTTTTTATTCTGTCGTGATATCATGCAAGAAATGAAAAAACGGGTGTGTAGGATGAAATGTGTGCGTGTGTATGAACAAAAGTGTTCCCCAAGCGCAGAGAGACTTTCGAGTATCGTGTTTTACTTGGAATTTGTATTCCAATGTCTTCTCCTCAGGGATGGAAGGTGAATTGTTTTGAAGATGATTTTTGGTGAAAAAAGAAAAGTGTAAAAATCTTTTGAATATTTGTTTTGGTGAGTGAAGTTTGTGATAGAAAAGGCAATGGAAACAAGTTTTGGCTAATCCAAAGAGGTCATTCCAATGGGAATGCCAAATCAACTCAAGACGTTATTCTAATGGTGCCTAGACGTTCGATTGATTCGTAGGAAGCGCGAGACTAAAATTGAGGTGAGGATTCAAGAATACCCCGTGACAAGTCTACAGTGTATTAAGAACTCACAATCACGTCCACACTCAACATAGTCAAACCAAACCATCGTACACAACGAGGAGGAATGAAAAAGAGTTGATTTAGCATACCCAATAGCAATTCTCCCTTGGATTAGCCAACTTAAAGCTTAGCTACTCATATTTAATGCAACGACATAAACAAAGTAAAGAGAAATTGTGAAGAAATGAAGATTGGAACTTAAATTAATGCAAGAAATGTTAAACTATGAAGTAGTGCATTGAATACCCATTTTAAAAGCATTGAAATGAAGAAAACTCAACACAACAATGGTAGAATCTAAATGGTGTATCTAAACTTGCAATGTACTTGAAATAAATGACATTAAAGACAATAAATGAAGCTTACAAGAGTATTCAAGAAGATTACAAGTGAAAATGGGTAAAGGAGATGCCAAAATCTAACTTCTCTCACTAAAAATTATGTCTTCCTCCTAGAGCTTCTCTCTCTATATCTCTACAATGATGAATAATGTCCAATTGATGTTTTTATTTTCGTCTATGGAGGTCTTCTCTGGTGTGTGACAGGCTTCCTATCAAGGGGGGCTGAGTTGATGGCTTGGGCAGGCTAGGACAAGCCTAGCCTACAACTTCCCTGGCTTGGCTCTTCTCTCTCTTCCTCATTAATGCATTAGCCTCCAAAATCCAACTTAAAGTGAAGGAAGGCTTGTATGTGTGTAAGAGATGTCAGGGGACAAGTGGGAGATGCATAGGGGGATCCCCAAGTGGTAGAGCTTGAGTTGCAGGCTGTCCGGGAGTTCTGGACAAAACCTTCCGGAAGTTCGATATAAACCTTCCGGAAGGTTTGTGCAAGAACAGTTAAAACAGCAGTCTAGACAGCAAAACCTTCTGGAATTTTTGTGCAGGGACAGTTAAAACAGCAGTCCAGTGAGCTAAACCTTCCGGAAGGTCAATGCAAACCTTCCAGTAGACAAAACCTTCCTGAAGGTTTTGGCAGTGAATTGGCAGACCAAGTGCAAACCTTCCGGAAGGTTTATGGCCAAACATTCCAGAAGGTTTTCATCCAATTTTCCTTTTTTTTTGGTTTCATCACCTTCCAATACTTCCTTTAAGCTATCCCATCATCTTCATTGAGTTCAAATACTTCAATGGGGGCTTAACTCAAACCATTTGCAATTCATCACCTACATTCACACAAGATTTCATTAAAACGTAGATTAACCGCATTTATAATTTCACAACAAAAGCAAGGATAGAAGGGTATAACAAGCAGCACAAACTATGCTATATTTTGTGCTAATCACACCCCCCAACTTGAGTTTTGCTAGTCCCTAGAAAACTTCATTTCAACAACAAGATATAGACTAACACAACCCATTCATACAAGTAAATAAGCAAACATTCAAAATATAAAAATCACAACGCAATTAAAGAAATCGACTTGGGCAATGATAAAATGAAACAACTGTGGTATTTTTCATTAATCATCCACAAAAGTTTAGTACAATTGGTTAGAGTTCAAAACAAAACGGCCCAAAATCCTAAAGACACTTCTCCTGGGTCGACAAAACTAACCCTACATGTGTACAATCTGAACTCAAAAGAAACAAAACACAGGGTACATCATACTCATCACCCTCATAAAAAGCATCCTCCTCCTCAGTCTCATCATCATCATCATCCTCATCGGTCTCTCCCACCTTAACAGTTGTAGAAGGTATAGGAGCTGAGGTCGATGGCCCAGCTGGAGGTGGCGGAGGTCCACCGGGGATGGGCTTGCCTGGGAACATATGTTGAAATAGCCTCGTCACCATCATCGATAGCCCATACATAGTGGTCTCTAGGACATCCATGCGCTGTGACATGGTGTAGGCTGGGGCATGAGTATGAGGTGCTGAGGAGGATGGCCTTGCTGTAGGAGGCTCTGGTCCCGATGCTCTCTCCCTTTGTCCTGGCTGCCCTCTTCCTGCTGCTCGACTTCCCAATGGCACCAGTCTTAGGGGGGAGCAGTGTGTCATGCGCATAGGACTTCACCTTGCTATGGTCGCACATACGGGTGACGAGACTACCGAAGGGAAGATTCACCTTCGGCTTTGCAGCCTTGGCGAACTCCCTCATCTCCTCCCAAATCAACGATGCCACAACAATTGCCTTCCCCGTCATAAAAGCATGGAGGAGGGCAAGCTTCTCGACGTTTGGGCTCTTCTCGGACCCTTGGGGCATCAAATTATAGTGAAGCACCTTGTTCATCACCCCATAGGCATGCTTGAGGCCCCTGACAAGAGTCATCCCCTTATAAGTGGTCGGGTCCTCGTAAGTGAGCCTAACATAGTCGGTGAGAGTCCTACCCCCTTCAACATTATGCGGGTAGACTGGGATAGTAGGGGGAGGCCTCTCATACCCCATCACCATGGCAATCAAATCAGGAGTCACTTCGAAGGTCTTGCCCCACACATTCATCCTTAGCCAACTCATGTCCTCGCCAAACACCGACTATTTCTTATAAAATTCTCGACATAACCCCAAATTTTAGCCTTCACCTCCTCAAACCAAATACCTAATCGATGTCCTTCAATCACCCTCACGACCTCATCATTAGGCGCAAGAGATATTTTGTCCACATACCTCTCGCACGTGACATTTTTTTTCATCTATTCTTTGTCTATGTGCGTCGTGTTTTGCTTTCGTTCTTCTCTCTTCCCGGTCTTGGCTACTAGGGCCTTCTACGGTCCTCTTGCAGGAGCTAGTGCCCGTAGGTGGTGGGATCTCAGGCCCCATTCTCTTGGTGCAGGCCATGAGGACCAACAGTGCCCCTACACCAAGAAGTGTAACAATCCACATAAGGAGCCACTTAACGGGCTCGAAAGCATCGAGAGAAGCATTTCCTAAACGAGCCATAGCACGGGATGTTTTTGAAATTGGGGGAAAAGTTTGAGACCTAGGGTTTTTTAGAGATTGTCCACAAATTTCGGCAAAATCAACTCAATAACCAACCCTAATTAAGAGAAAAGTGAGAATCTAGGGCTTTGGTGAAGTATTTTGGAGCTTGGAAGAAGTTTGAGGGAGAGAAGAGAGTTTGGGAGCTTAAGATTGAGGGGAAATGTGAAGAGTTTTTCAAAAATTTTGAACTTAAAACCCTCATTTTTAGCATTCTGGGCAAGACCTTCATGAAGGTCGATGAGAACTTTCCGGAAGGTTTTGCTTACTGCTGGGGCACCACTGTCCAGTAATGAAAATCTTCCAAAAGGTCGATGAGAACCTTCCGGAAGGTTTTGCATACTGGACAGAACCTTCTGGAAGGTTTATGACGAATCCTTCCGGAAGGTTTTGCCTTTGCTACAAAAACCAGTCCTTTGCTCCAAAACTCACATCCAAACTAACTTTCTTCAACTCCGAAACATTTTACCACCCTATCTATGACATCTAACCTACCAAAAACTTGAACCACACATATGAACCAGAATTGATTGATCATGCCCAAAGTCATTTCCGAAATTGCAACATGATTTAAATTTTTGATGTTTTCAAATGTACAAGACATGGATTTCTAATTTTAACTACCAAAATGAATACCCAAAATGTGAAACATAGATTCAAATAACAAGGGCATTACTAAATCTTATCAAATATCGAAAGTTGAGCAATATTCCCCTATCCTGCAAGCATAGGGCTACCTAACACATCGTTCAAATACCTGAATCAAGCACACATAATCATCACTGTGGCTTTAAATGCTAGTCTAGAGTATGCACCTACACATTCATTTTCAAACTTGTGTGTGTGTAATGGACATGTAATTTAAGCATTTACACAATGGGATTCAGATTTACTTTGGCTATCCAAATTAAGCTTCGATGCAATCTCACCAAGGGTGTCTCTCAATAATGAATCACACTATAGTTATCCCGGCATGCTCTCCATGTGTATATGTGAGATAGAATCTTATGCACAAAATGAAGTATGCTCACATATAATCCAAAAATGAAGTTCATGCAAGAAAATGAAACAACCTTGGCATAATCTCATGACAAGAATGCTAGGGCATTAGATAGAAAAACCAATTTCTCTTTTTCTTTAAAAGTATACATCCTCCATGCTTCTCTAGATCATTTAGGACTTTCACGGGTTGTAATGAGGCCTTGGGGTGACATCTAGGTAAATGAACGAAGGATAGAGGGCAACAAAGAGGGTTGTTCCAGTTGAATGACCTTTATTTCAAAAAGATCTCCCTTTTTATGGGATTTCAAGTCTACCACCATCACTTCACTCTTTATCTCATTTTCTTCTTTTCCTTAACATTTTCCTTCTTTCATTGATCACTTTTTTTCTCTTTCACCCTTTTTTCTCCTTTTCTTGAATTTTCATTCTTTTTCGTTCAACTTTTTGAATTCAACTTCATTCATCCATTTTTGTTGAGTTTCCGCCATACTTCCTTCTCTTTTATGATCACTCATACTCAGCTCTAGGAACAACCAAGGTGAGGTAGATTTTATCATTTTGCATTGGCTTGGTCAAATGTGTGGCATGGGAACGAATTTATAATTAAGGCTCAATCACGACACTAGGGATAAACTTTCACAAGAAAAAGGCTAAGGCTCAAAGCAATTCAAAGCTGGCCTAAGATCATTTCTAGATAGGCATGGAAGAGCACATTGCATTTCAAGAAGAAGCCAATCAACTACTTAAATGCATCTAACCAAAACAAGCATAATGAGATTATTGAACAAATTTAGAATTTGAAAATTGTTCCTTGAGTAAATGTAAGTTCCCTCCAATGAAGATTGGCACTAAAGCTCTCATGGGTCCTTACTCATCTCCACTATTCATGTCAAGCAGTCAATGTGTACTCAATCCGTAAATTGTCAAAATTACACATTTAAGGTGCACTTAAGGTTGAGTTTAAAAGCAAACACATATGTGATACTCTAGCATATGATGAACTTCTATAATGTGCTAATGTATTCGAGGTTCAACACATAGACCAACATATCAACAAACCCATAACACTCTAAATAAGGGAATACAGATTAACATTCAGATATTTTTAAGTAAAATTTTCAAAATTTTCACATAATTTGCAACTATTGTAAACAAAAATTTGTATGATATGTGAAAGGTGAATTTTCACCACAAAAATTGGTATTCTCAAACAAAAATTTCCGCAAACATTGGTGTATCATACAAATGGTGCACCTCACCCCCCCAACTTGATTCATGCATTGTCCTCAATGCAACAAAAAAAGATATGATATGCAATGAAGGACTGTAAAAAGATGAGTAGGGTTAGGGAACACCTCGCACTTGAGCTTTGACAAAAATACAAATATCTACAACTAAGAAAAATAACACTGTACGCAAGGATAAAGTGAGTAAACATAAACAGTTAAAGTAAGTAAAAATGACCGTACACTAAAAACTATATAAACAGTTAATCTTCCAACAAGTCCGGGTAGACTGGATCCACCAATTCTTCCCCCACCCCTTGGCCTTCAAACCCCTCAAAAAATGGCTTAAATCTTTGGCCATTGACCTTAAATGTCTTGCCATCTTTGGGGTTTGTGACTTCCACAACCCCATTGGGGTAGGCAACCTTGACAAGATAGGGGCCATCCCAACGGGATCGAAGTTTCCCATGAAAGATCGAGAGACAAGAATTGTATAAGAGCACTTTTTGTCCAGGCTCAAATGATTTCCTTAATATGGATTGTTCATGAAAGATCTTAGCCCTCTCTTTTGAAATTTTAGAGCTCTCATATGTATCTCTTCAAATCTCTTCCAATTCATTCATTTCAAGCTTCCTATTCTCTCCGGCCATTCTCATGTTGAGGTTCAAGGTCTTGATGGCCCAATAGGCTTTTTGCTCCATCTCAACCTGCAAATGGCAATCCTTGCCATAGACTAGCCTATAGGGTGACATGCCTAGAATTGTCTTATAAGCAGTGTGGTAAGACCAAAGGGCATTGGTCAACTTAAATGACCAATCCTTCCTATTGGGATTCACCGTTTTCTCTAGGATGTTCTTGATCTCCCTATTGGCCAACTCGGCTTGGCCATTGGTTTGTAGGTGATAAACGGTGGAAACCTTGTGTGTGACGCCATATTTATGCATAAAAGATGCGAAGGGTCTATTACAGAAATGCGACCCACCATTGCTTATCATTACACGAGCCATCCCAAACCTCGAAAAGATGTTCTCTTTTAAGAACTTGACCAAGAACCGATGGTCATTAGTCTTGGTTGGGATAGCCTCCACCCACTTGGACACGTAGTCCACTGTCAGAAAACTGTATAGGTAGCCAAAAGGCACGGGGAAGGGACCCATGAAGTCAATGCCCCAACAGTCAAATATCTCAATAACATGTACAGGGGAGAGGGGCATCATGTTCCTTCAGGTCACACTACCCAAACTTTGACACCTATCGCATTCCTTACAAAATGAAACACAATCTTTGTTTAATGAGGGCCAATAAAAATATGATTGTAAAACCTTTGTCGAGGTCTTCTTTGAAGAGAAATGGCCACCACACACCTCTGAATGGCAAAATGCAAGGACTTCCTGTTGTTCATTTTCTAGTACGCATCTCCTCATGACTTGGTCAAGGCAGTACTTGAATAGGTATGGATTGTCGAAGTAAATGTACTTCACATCCGCCATAAACCTCCTTCTATCCTCAGGGCTCTTGTACGACGGTATTTTTCCTGTAGCAAGATAATTGCATATGTTAGCATACCAAGGACAAACATAATGAATAGACAATAAATGCTTATCAGGGAAAAGATCAGGGATAGGAATGTGATCATCGGCATCTTGTGCCACAAGTCAGGATAAATGGTCTGCCACCAAGTTCTCAACTCCCTTTTTGTCTTTAATCGTCAAGTCAAATTCTTGAAGGAGGAGTATCCACCTAATGAGTCTCGATTTTTCATCCTACTTAGACAACAGATACTTCAAAGTAGAGTGATTGGTATAGACTACTATAGGTGAAACAATGATGTATGGCCAAAATTTATCCAATGCAAATACTACAGCTAGCAACTCTTTTTCAGTGGTAGTGTAATTCATTTGTGCTTCATTAAGAGTTTTGCTAGCATAGTATATTACATAAGGTCTCTTGTCCTCCCTTTGACCGAGCACTGCGCCGACCGCGTAATAACTCGCATCACACATAAGCTCAAATGGTGAGTCCCACTTGGGTGGTCGCATAATTGGAGGTGTAGTGAGCATGCTTTTCAGTTTTTTAAACAATGCCTCACAGTTATCCAACCACACAAATGGGACATCTTTTGAAAGCAAATTGGTCAAAGTTTGGGCCAATGCACTAAAGTCCTTAATAAAATGACGATAAAAGCCGGCATGGCCAAGAAATGACCTGATATCTTTGATAACCTTTGGCATGGGGAGGTTGGATATTGCATCCACCTTTGATTTGTCCACTTCGATCCCCTTTGCCGAAACAATGTGCTCGAGCATAATTCCTTATGTCACCATGAAGTGACACTTCTCCCAGTTAAGAGCCAAACTTTTATCCTCGCATCTTTCAAGAAATCTCTCCAAGTTCTCCAAACATCCTCCAAATGAATCCCCGAGCACTAAGAAGTCATCCATAAAAACTTCCACGATCTTCTCCGCCATATCACTAAAAATCCCCATAGCGCATCTTTGAAAAGTCCCTGGGCCATTACATAGCCCAAATGACATGAGTCGGTAGGCAACGGTACCATAGGGGCAAGTGAAGGTGATCTTTTCTTGATCCTCTAATGCGATCTCAATTTGGTTGTAGCCGGAGTATCCATCCAAGAAGCAACAGAACAAGTGTTCGGCTACTCTCTCCAATACTTGGTCTAGGAATGGCAAAGGTAAGTGGTCCTTTCTTCTGCAAGATTTGAGCTTCCGATAGTCAATACACACTCTCCATCCAATGACTATTCTTGTCGAAATCAACTCATAGTCCTCATTTGCAACCACTGTGACTCCCGATTTCTTTGGCACTACTTGAGTGGGACTCACCCATTTACTGTCGGCAATTGGAAAGATGATGCCCACATCAAGTAGCTTGAGTACCTCATCTCTCACCACATCCTTCATGATTGGATTCAACCTTCTTTGTGGTTGTTGAGACATCTTGGAGTCTTCTTCAAGGTAGATGCGGTGTGTACAAATGAGGGGGCATATCCCCTTGATGTCGACAATTGTCCACCCAATTGCTCCCTTATGCCTCCTCAACACATTCAAGAGATCCTCTTCTTGCTTCGCCTCCAAAGTTGAGCTAATAATAGCTGGAAATGTCGCATGATCCCCCAAGAATGCATATTTAAGGTTGGATGGTAATGGCTTCAACACCATGATGGGTTTTTGCACATTTGATGGAAAGATCTTCTTGTCTTGGTGTGGAAGCTTATCAAATGTAGGGGTCTATTTTTCCACCCCTTTCAAGCTCTCCGGTTCCCTTTGATCATCAACCTCTTCCTCCCCCAATTTCAACATGCCCAGCAGCTCCAAGTGCTCCTCCACCAAGGTATCAATCATATTGACTTCATGCACTTCCTCATTATCCCCTGGTTGTTTACATTAATTGAACACATTGAAGCCCATAGTCATGTACCCAAAAGTAAGCTTCATAAGTCCATTCCTGTAATTAATCACAACATTAGAAGTAGCAAGGAACGGTCTTCCAAAAATGACAGGAATTTGTGAGCCAGGGTTAGCAATTGGTTGAGTTTCAATTACAATAAAGTCGACAGGAAAATAAAAATTATCCACTTGAACTAAGACATCCTCAACTACTCCCCTCGGTGTTCAAATGCTTCTGTCCGTCAATTGAAGAGTGATTGGAGTTGGCTTCAACTCTTCAAGTTGGAGTTGTTGATAAACCGAGTAGGGTAGGAGGTTGACACTTGCACCCAAATCAAGAAGTGCTTGCTCCACTGGTAATTCCCTATTGTGATGGCAATAGTAGGGCAGCCGAGGTCTTTAAACTTTGGTGGTGTGTTTGTCCTCAAGATTGAGCTCACTTGCTCGGTGAGAAATGCCTTCTTGTGAACATTCAATTTTCTCTTCAATGTGCACAAGTCCTTCAAGATCTTAGCACATGACGGGATTTGTTTTATGGCATCGAGAAGTGGAATGTTGATTTTTACCTGCTTGAACATTTCAATTATATCAAAATAGTTAGCCACCTTCATGGGTGGCTTCAAACGATTGGGAAAAGGGGCAGGAATGGGGGATGCATGCACACTTTCATCAACCAATTTTTTTTTCTCACTCCCCTCACCCCCTCGGAGTCACCCATTGTCTCTTTCTCTAATGGCAATGTGGTCTTGGGTGAGACTTTTGGCATGATAGTCTTATCAAATTGTTTGCCACTTCGAAGGGTGGTGACTGCCTTGAGTTGCTCATAACTCTCCTTTATGGGTTCGGATGACTCAATCATATGTTGGCCTTTAGGGTTCTCTTGGGTTTGAGTGGGGAATTTCCCCTTCTCTTGTTGTGATGTCCCTATGACATTGGTCAGTTTTGTGATTTGAGTTGAAATGTTATTATTGAAGGCGGTTTGACTTTGGATGAAATTATAAACCATATCCTCCAAATTCCTCTTATGGGGAGGTTGGTAGATGGGAGGATTGGTCGGTCCTTGTTGACCATAACATTGCACAAGTGGACTTTGGGAAAAATTTTGTGGAGGTGGGTTTGGTGAAAACCCTTGCGTATTGGACCGAGGGTATTCAGAGCTAGAGGAATGACCTTGTCCTTGGTATTGACTTTGCTTAGGAGGCATGGAGGGTGAATAAGCACTAGACCCATGAGGAGTGGGATTCTCATTTCTCCAACGAAAGTTCGGGTGATTACTCCAACCTAAATTGTAAGTGTTAGAGTGCAGTGATAATGATTGCCTAGTTTGATTAAAGGCATTAATTTGCTCATAATAGACTTCCTTAAGTGCCAGAATGTTAGGGTATTCTGATATGGAATGCTCGACACTCTCACAAATTGAGCAACCCTTCTCGGTCTTTGAAATATTGCACACCTCGTGTCTCCTATTGGCTTCTAAACTTTCCACCTTTTGAGACAACTTGGTGATTTTAGAGAGCAAATTTTTATGATCCCTTAAGTTATACATCCCTCCCCCATGCGATTGATTACTACTCGGAGAAGACCTCGATACATCTGTGGGATCCGTGATATCCCAAGATTGTGCATTTTACGCCAATGTAGTAAAGTATTCCAGGGCCTCATCGGTATCCTTGTTCAAAAACTCCCCATTGCACATCATGTCAATGAATTGTCGATGGCCCGGTGTAATCATTTCGTAGAAGAAACTCACCAATTGCCATGATTCAAAACCATGATGTGGAATGGATTGTAGCAATTCCTTGTAGCGATCCCAACAATGATAAAATTGCTCATTGGACTTTTTCAAAAAGTTTTGGATTTGCTTCTTAAGAGCGGTGGTTTTAGGCACCGAATTTTTTTTTTCAAAAACTCGGAAAGCATTTGTGCCCAAGAGGTTATGGATCGAGGCCTTAAGGAATTCAACCACGTTTTGGATTTATCCTTAAGGGAAAAGGGAAACAATTTCAAGCGAGCTATGTCTTCCATAGCATGATTAGTGAGGAAGGTTGCAACTATATCATCGAATTCCTTAATGTGTAAATAAGGATTTTCTCTTTCAATTTTGTGGAATTAAGGAAGTAGTTGCAACATTCCTGGCTTGACTAGGAAGGCATGAGCTTGGATCGGTAAGAGAAAATGCATGAGTGAGTGGTGCAACGAGTGGGCTGGAGATAATCCCGCATTGACCTCGCCAGAGGATCGATGGGGATATTGTTCCCTTCATTCCTAGGAGGAAAATGCATTCTAGGGTTTGGAATTCTAGGGTATTTCATTCCCCCACCCCTTGGGACATTAGCCTCCACATTCTCAAAGTTATCACCGGCATCCTCGGGTGGGTCTTGGTCAATATTCATGTTGGGGCATAAGGGTCGCCTAACCAATCTATTTTAGTCGTCCCTTCCCCACATGCAAAACAATATCTACAATTGAAAAACAAGTAAAAAAAAGTATATACAAGGAGCAACGTACCTCAGCCCGTGATGAGAATTCACGGGACTTACCTCCATTGTGTGAAAATTACCTTTTTAATTCAACCATTTGCCTTCCCCGACAATGACGCAAAAAATGCTTGAGTTTCTATTCCCTTGTTCCTAATTTTCGACCATGATTCCGATTGTGTGTATGGCTTATACGGTTAGGTGAGTGTCACTCTCCCTCGAATATCATGCAAGAAATGGGAAAACAGGTGTGTGGGAGGAAATGTATGTGTGTGTGTATGAACAAAAGTGCTCCCCAAGCATAGAGAGACTTTCGAGTATCGTGTTTTACTTGGAATTCGTATTCCAAGGTCATCTCCTCAGGGAAGGAAGGTGAATTGTTTTGAAGATGATTTTTGGTGAAAAAGGAAAAGTGTAAAAATCTTTTGAATATTTGTTTTGGTGAGTGAAGTTTGTGATAGAAAAGGTAATGGAAACAAGTGTTGGCTAATCCAAAGAGGTCATTCCAATAGGAATGCCAAATCAACTCAAGACGTTCTTCCAATGGTGCCTAGACATTCGATTGATTCGTAGGAAGCGCGGGACTAAAATGGAGGGGAGGATTCAAGCATACCTCGTGACAAGTCTATGGTGTATCAAGAACTCACAACGACGTCCACACTCAACCTAGTCAAATCAAACCGTCGTACACTACGAGGAGGAATGAAAAAGAGTTGATTTAGCATACCCAAGAGGAATTCTCCCTTGGATTAGCCAACTTAAAGCTTAGCTACTCATATTTAATGCAAGAACATAAATGAAGTAAAGAGACATTGTGAAGAAATGAAGATTGGAACTTAAATTAATGCAAGAAAATTTAAACTATGAAATAGTGCATTGAATACCCATCTTAAAAGCATTGAAATGAAGAAAACTCAACACAACAATGGTAGAATCTAAATGGTGTATCTAAAATTGCAATGTACTTGAAATAAATGACATTAAAGACAATAAATGAAGCTTACAAGAGTATTCAAGAAGATTAAAAGTGAAAATGGGTAAAAGAGATGCCAAAATCTAACTTCCCTCACTAAAAACTACGTCTTCCTCCTAGAGCGTCTCTTTCTATATCTCTATAATGCTAAATAATGTCCAATTGATGCTTGCATTTTCATCCATGGAGGTCTTCTCTGGTGTGTGACAGGCTTCCCATCAAGGGGGGCTGAGTTGATGGCTTGGGTAGGCTAGGACAAGCCTAGCCTGCAACTTCCCTGGCTTGGCTCTTCTCTCTCCTCCTCATTAATGCATTGGCCTCCAAAGTCCAACTTGAAGTGAAGGGAGGCTTGTATGTGTGTAAGAGATGTCAGGGGACAAGTGGGAGAAGCATACGTGGGACCTGCTCGATGAAAAACGTTGTTGTTCCTAACCTCCTAATATCATCCCTCAAATGGAAGGGAGTGTCACTCTCCTTTGGGATGAATTGGGAAATAGGGCAACAGAATGGTGGATGCAATGAAATGTATGAAATGGAAAGTGCGTAATGGACAAAAGTGTTCCCCAAGCGCAAGGAGTCTTTTGCGTGTCGTGTTTTACTTGGAAAAGTATTCCAATGTCGTCTCCTCAGGGAAGGAAATGTCAAGTTATGTGAAAGTGATTTTGGTAAAAAAAAAGAGAAAGTGTAAAATCTTTTGTTTGAGTTTTGGTGTTTGAAGTTTGTAAATGAAAATACAATGAAAACAAGTGTTGGCTAATCCGAAGGGTTCATTCCAATGGGAATCCCAACTCAACTCAAAACCTTCCTCCAATGGTGCTTAAATGAACGATTGATTCGTGGGAAGCTAGAGACGAGATGGAGGTGAGGATTCAAGCATACACCGTGACAATGCCTACGGTGTATCAAGAACTCACAACCAAATGGAGGTGAGGATCCAAGCATAACCCGTGACCAGGCCTACGGGATATCAAAGACTCACAACCACGTCCACTCTCAACCCAGTCAAACCGAACCACCGTACACCGAGTAGAGGAAAAAAGAAGAGTTGAAGTGGAATCCTCACGGGGAGATCTCCCTTGGATTAACTAACTAAAACTGGAAAGACATTGCATAATGTAAATGGACATAATTGAAATGGAGCATGAAACTTAACTCAATGCAAGAAAAATTGAACTATGGAGAAAAATATTCAAAACCCATTTCAAAGCAAGAAATTGAAGAACTAGCTACAACAATGGTGCAATCTAAAATGTAGCATTAAACTTGAAATGTACTTGAAGTAAATGACATTAAAGATAATAAATGAAGGTTGCAAGAGTCTTACAATAAACTACAAAAGAAATGATGGAAGAAAAATGCTAAACCATAAATTTCTATTCTACTATTCATCTTCTTCTTCCTAGGAACTATCTAAGCTTAGGTAGCCACCCCTTCAAAACTTGTGAATGCTGAGTATATGGTGAAGGAGCCTTGCATTTCCGTCCATGGTGGTCCCCCCTAGCTGTGTGAAAGGCCTCCATCATTAGGGGGCTGAATGGATGGGTGTTACAGGCTAGGACAAGCCTCCCCCCAGGCTACCCCTTCTCTCTCTCGTCCCCATTAATGCCCAAGCCTTCCAAGTCTTCAAGTAGGGTGTAGGAGGCATGGTTGTAGGGATAAAATGTCGGGCTAGGTGTGGGAGAAGTGTAGGTGGGACCCCCAAGCAAGTGGAGCATAATTGGAGGCAATTCTGGGCTGTCAGGCACGGCGTACCGGTACTCATACCGGTACGGTAAAGCTACTGGAGTTCGGCGTACCGGTACGCGTACCGGTACGCTTTTTCTGCTCTGGACCAGTCTTCATAGAATTGGCATAACTTTTGATCCAACCATCCGATTGAGCTAAAATTTTGGCACAATACAAAAGACATCCAGATCTACAACTTTAATGTTTTGAACTTTTTCAGATTCAAAGGGGATCATGGTCAAAATGGAGGAATACCGAGGCTCTATTTCCAGATGGTGTGGTTGCTGGTGCTTTTGTTCCCAAACACCAATACCTCCTTGATTTCTTCAGTTTTAAGCCTCCAAATCTTCATGTAATGTGTACATGCCCTCACCACACATCCATCATAGTTGCAAGGTCCTAAAATCAATCATGTAAGCTATAAAAACTTGCAACATTGAAAATTCAACATTATTCATAAAATTGGCTAACACTAAGTACTTATATGCAAAAGTTGAGTTAAAATGAATGTAATAAGGCCTTCAAATATACAATATTTTGTGCTCATCAGGACCCCCAAGTGTCAGAGCTTGAGTTGTAGGCTGTCTGGGATTTCTGGGCAAAACCTTCCGGAAGGTCGATATAAACTTTCTAGAAGGTTTGTGCAGGAACAGTTAAAACAGCAGTCCAGACTGGAAAACCTTCCGAAAGTTCTATGCAAACCTTCCGGAAGGTTTGTGCAGGGACAGTTAAAATAGTAGTCCAGTGAGCTAAACCATCCGGAAGGTCGATGCAAACCTTCCGGAAGGTTTATTCCAGTAGACAAATGCAAACCTTCCGAAAGGTTCATTCCAGTAGACAAAACCTTCCGGAAGGTTTTGGCAGTGAATAGGCAGACCAAGTGCAAACCTTCCGGAAGGTTTATGGCCAAACCGTTAGGAAGGTTTGCATCTAATTTGCCTTTTTCTTGGTTTCTTCACCTTCCAATCCTTCCTTTAAGCTATCCCCTCATCTTCATTGACTTCAAACACTTCAACGGGGGCTTAACTCAAACCATTTGCAATTCATCACTTACATTCACACAAGATTTCATTAAAACATAGATTAACCACATTTATCCCCAATTTCACAACAAAAGTAAGTATAAAAGGGCAAAACAAGCCGCACAAACTATGCAATATTTTGTGCTAATCACACTTTCTACGGTTGTTGAGGTGGGAGAGTCCGGGGATGACGATGTTGACGAGAAGGAGGGGAGTGAGTCCGAGAGTGATGCTGAGGATGAGGATGCTTTTGACGATGATGATGATGGGGATGAGGGTGATGAGTATGATTTCTAATTTAAACCACCAAAATGAATACCCAAAATGTAAAACATGAATTCAAATAACAAGGGCATTCCTAAATCTTATCAAATATCGAAAGTTGAGCAATATTTCCCTATTCTTTAAGCATAGAGCTACCAAACATGTCGTTCAACTGCCCGAACCACGCACACATGAGCAACACCATGGCTTTAAATACTAGCCTAGAGTATACACCTACACATTCATTTTCAAAATCGTGTGTGCGTGCAATGGACATGGAATTTAGGCATTTACACCATGGAATTCACATTCACCTAGCTATCCAAATTAAGCTTCAATGCAACCTCACCAAGGGTGTCTCTCAACAATGAATCACACTCTAGTTATCCTGGCATGCACTCCATGTGGATATGAGAGATAGAATCTTGTGCACAAAACGAAGTATGCTCACATATAATCCAAAAATGAAGTTCATGCATGAAAATGAAACAACCTTGGCATAATCTTATGAAAGGAATGCTAGGGTATTAGATAGCAAAATCAACCTTTCTTTTTTCTTTAAAAGTATGTTATTCCCCATGCTTCTCTAGATCAATTAGGACTTTCGAGGGTTATAATGGAGCCTTAGGGTGATAATTAGGCAAATGAAATGAAGGATATAGGATAACGAAGAGGGTTGTTCCGAGTGAGTGACTTTTATTCCAAAAACATCTCTTTTTTTATGGGATTTTTAGTCCAACACCATCACCACACTCTTTGTTTCTTTTGTTTCTTTTCCTTAAGATTTTCCTTTTCTTTTGATCATTCTTTCTTCTTCTCACCCATTTTTCTCCTTTTCTTGGATTTTCATTATTTTCCCTTCAGCTCTTTGAGTTTCAACCTCATTCATCCCTTTTGTTTGAGTTTCCACACCATATTTTCTTCTCTTTTATGATCACTCATATTCAACTCTAGGAACAACCAAGGTGAGGTAGATTTTTATCATTTTGCACTGGCTTGGTCAATTGTGTGGTATGGAAACGAATTTCAATTAAGGCTCAATCACGGCACTAGGGATAATATTTTCACAAGAAAAGGGGCAAAGGCTCAAAGTAAATCAAAGATGGCCTAAGATCCTTTCTATATGGCATGGGAGAGCATTATGCATATCAAGACAAAGTCAATCCACTACCCAAATACAACTAGCCAAAACAAACATTATTGAACAAATTTGGAATTTGAAAAATTGTTCCTTGAGTAAATGTAAGTCCCCTTGAACAAGGATTGGCACCAAAGCTCTCATGGGTTCTTACTCATCTTCACTATTCATGTCAACCACTAAAATGTGAACTCAATCCGTAAATTGACGAAATTACACATTCAAGGTGTGCATATTGGTGAATTCAAAAGAAAATACATATGTGATACTCAAGTCTAGGATGAACTTCTATAATGTGCTCATGTATTCAAAATTCAAAGCGAAGATCAACGTATCAACAAACCCATAACACTCTTAATAAGGGAATACAGATCAACATTCAGATATTTTCACAAAAAATTTCAAAATTTTCACATAATTTGTGATTATTGCGAACAAAAAATCTGTATGATATGTGAAAGGTGAATTTTTCACCCCAAAACATTGTATTATCAACAAAAATTTTCCACAAGCATTGGTGTATCATACAAATGGTGCACCTCACCCCCCAACTTGATTTATGCGTTGTCCTCAATTCAACAAAAAAGATATGATATGCAATGAAGGACTGTAAAAAGGTGAGTAGGGTTAGAGAACACCTCGCGCTTGAGCTTTTGACAAAAACACCAACATCTGCAACTATGAAAAATAACACTGTACGTGAATTTAAAGTAAGTAAACATAAACAGATAAAGTAAGTAAAAGTAACAGTACACTAAAGACCATAAGAAAAGTCAATCCTCCAACAAGTCCGGGTAAACCGGATCCACTAAATCCTCCCCCACTCCTTGTCCTTCAAAACCCTCGAAGAATGGCTTAACCCTTTAGCCATTGACCTTGAATGTCCTACCATCTTCGGGGTTCGTGACTTCCACAGCTCCATTGGGGTAGGCCACCTTGCCAAGATAGGGGCCATCCCAACGGGATCGAAGTTTCCCTTGAACGACCGAGAAACGAGAGTTGTATAAGAGCACTTTTTGGCTAAGCTCAATTGACTTCCTCACAATGGATTTGTCATGAAAGATCTTAGCCCGCTCTTTTGAAATTTTAGAGCTCGCATACGCATCTCTTCGAATCTCTTCCAATTCATTCATTTCTAGCTTCCTATTCTCTCCGGTTGATTAGCACAAAACTTTGCATATTTTAAGTGCTAATCATCCTTTTTTCAATTTCTTTTTGGGGCTAAATGATTGGAGTTGTATCATTAGAGTTCTTAACGAAGATTTTTGGTGTTTGCAAAAAAAAGGCACTAAATGAGGCTTCTTAAGGCCTTCCCAAATGAGTTGAGGTGAATGAGGATGAAAAAGTGGCTAAAGAATAGCTCAAGAGTGAAGAAATCAGAAAAATCAGACAAAGCAGCAGAAGCGTACCGGTACGCAGTACCGGTACGGTCCTGTCTCTGGAGTTTGGGGTACCGGTACCGCGTACCGGTACGGTCTACTATCCCTGCCCCAATCTCTGCAACTCAAGTCCGCCATTTTTTAGGGACCCACCAATCACTCTCCCACTTGTCTCTGACTCCTCCTTCACATTGTACTACCCTCCAACACCCTCCATTTGACTTTGGGAATCTTGAATGATAAATAAGGAGAGAGAAGAAGAATGAAGCTGGGTGTGCAGGCTAGCTCTGCGCCACCCTGTCCAGCCCATCCCTCTTGACAGCCTATGGATGGAGATCACATCACTCAGCTGGGAGAGCACACTATGGACGTTTTGGGGGGAAAGAAGACTCCATTCATTCTTCAGCGTTGGTTACAAAGAGAGAGAGACAGATATAGAGAGAGAGAGTCTGGGTAGAAGATGATGAATAGTATTCTAGAGAGAAAAATTGAGATTTTTACATTTTCTTCAATACATTGTCTTGTAATCTCCTGTAAGAATCTTTAGAGCTTCATTGAATGTCATTAATGCTAGTTCCTACAAGTTCATTATAAGTTTAATTCTCTTTTAAAGCTTTTACTATCAATGCATCAAAGTTCTTCTTTTTCTTACTTTTAAAATGGGTATTCATTGTTTTCACTTATAGCTTATGTTTGTGTGCATTTAGTTACTCAAGAACTTCATTCCTGTGCAATGCATTTTCATTACATTGTTAATTTCATCGCATGCATGAGTGGCTAAAATCCTTTAGTTGGCAAACCAAGGGAAACCTCCACTTGGGCATGCCATTTCAACTCATTCTCCTCCCTTCTTTCAGAGTTCAATGGTTCGGTTTGACTAGGTTGAGGGTGGATAAATTGGTGAGTCTTTGATATTCCGTAGGCCCAGTCACGGTTTATGCTTAGATACTCACCCTTCTTATCCCTAGCTTCTCATGAATCAATCATTCATTTATGCTTTCTTGGAGGAGGGATTCGAGTTGAGATGGCATTCCTATTGGAGTGACCTCTTGGGTTAGCCAACGTTTGTTCTCATTTCATTTTCACCAAAACACACTTCACCAAACAACTTTCAACAACAAAAGATTTTACACTTTCTTTCACTCAAAATACCTTCCCATTGGTTTACATCCTTCCCCGTGGAAACGAACTTGGAATACCTCCAAGTAAAACACGACCCACAAAAGTCTCATTGCGCTTGGGGAGCATTTTTGTTCATACACATAACACATTTCCACCATCCCATTTTCCCATCTCCTTGCCCTTTCTTTTGACACTACTCAAAGGGAGAGTGACACTCCCCTCCATCCATATACAATACATTTTGCGGGATGATATTTAGGGGTTAGGGATAACAAGGAAATACACCAAGCATTTTTGGCGCCGTTGCCGGGGAAGGCAAGTGTCAAACCAAGAAGGTGATTTTCGGACGACCAAGGTAAGTCTCGTGATCTTCATCACGGGCTGAGGTACGTTATCCTGTGTATATATTCTTGTTTATGTATAATTTCATTTATAGATATTTTGTTGCATGTGGGGAAGGGACGACCAAAATCGGTTAGTTAGGCAACCCCTTGGCCCAACATGAATCTTGACCAAGACCCACCCGAGGATGCGGGTGATAATTTTGAAAATATGGATGCCAGCTCGAACATGCAAAGGGGTGGGGGAGCACAAGAACCTAGAATACCCAATCCACGAATGCATTTTCCCCATCCTAGAAATGAAGGGAACAATATCCAAATTTATACTCCGGCGAGGTCAATGCGGGAATTCCTTCAACCAACCCGTACCACCACAACTTCATGCATCCACCTTCCAATCCAGGCTCATCTCTTCATAGTTAAACCAGGGATGTTACAATTACTTCCTACTTTCCACGGAATTGAGAATGAGAACCCCTATTCTCATATAAGGGATTTTGAGGAAATAGTTGCAACCTTTCTCCCCAATCACAATATGGAAGAGATAGCAAGAATGAAATTGTTCCCCTTTTCCCTGAGTGATAAGGCAAAAATGTGGCTTCATTCCTTAAGATACCGGACTGTGACATCTTGGGGCCAAATGATTTCCATGTTTTTGAACAAGTTTTTTTCGGTGCATAAAACCACCACCCTAAAGAAACAAATTCAAAACTTTTCTCAGCTGCCCAATGAACAATTATATCACTGCTGGGAACGATATAAGGAATTGCTACAGTCCATTCCACAGCATGGCTTTGAACCCTGGCAAATGGTGAGTTTCTTCTATGAAGGAATCACACCAGGCCATCGACAGTCCATTGATATGATGTGCAATAGGGAGTTTTTGAGCAAAGACCCCGATGAGGCCTTAGATTATTTTGATGCATTGGCAGAAAATGCACAGTCATGGGACATTACTGATTAGCACTCAAAAGTAGCATATTGTTACACTCTTTTTGGACTAATTATACTTTGATGGAGTTTAAATGATGATATTTTAGGTTCTAAAGTGAAGGAAAGTCCAAAGGCATCAAAGAAGTACATCTGAGGGACAAATGCCGAATTAACGCAAGACCAAGGGAGCAATGTCAGGAGAATGCAAAGAATGAAGGACAAAGTGTAATAAAAGCAGGACAAAGTGTAATAAAAGCAGGACAAAGTGTAATAAAAGCATTTGAAAAATCAGCATTCAGCAACACCACCGTTCATTCTCCACTTGCCCACTTGCCCACTTGCCCAGCCTTCCTACGCCTATAAATAGGCTGCTCCTTCTGCATTTCAAGGGGAGATCTGAGGGTGGAATTGGTGGAAAAACCAAGAGAGGAACTAAGAGTTAGGAGAGATTTTAGAAGAGTTTTTAGAGAGCAAATTTTCTTTCATCTTTTGTAGCTTCCATTTCAATTCATGTATTGAAGATTTTATGCTTATGTTCTTATGGTAAGAGTTCTTTCTTCTAATTGTCATTTCTTTATAGCTTTTATATTTACTTGCTTGTATAAATATAATGGAAGGCTGAGCCTCCTCTTCTAATTGTCATTTCTTTATAGCTTTTATTATTTTCTTGCTTGTATAAATATAATGGAAGGCTGAGCCTCCTCTTCTAATTGTCATTTCTTTATAGCTTTTATTATTTTCTTTTATGTATTTTTATTTCTTGGTTGTGAATTAAACACCAAGTAGTTATTGTTTTCTTTTATGTATTTTTATCTCTTGGTTGTGAATTAAACACCAAGTATTTATTGCTTTCTTTTAATTTAAGTATTGTTTTCTTTTACTTCCATTGTTGGAGCTTCCTTCTTCCCCTTAGAGGAGTGAAACTCTTCCACTTTTCTAGAGCTTTACCAAAGCCGTGAAGGGTGGAACGTGATTCACTTGTTCTTTGTCGAAGAACGACTCCTTGTTTAGATATTTTACTTTAGAGTATTTTACTTTGTAACACCTTTTGGGGATGAGTACTATTCATCATTCTAGCTTTACCATAGTTATGAAGGGTGAGTAGTCCTCATTCACTCTTTGGGAAGGGATGATAGATATGTAAAAGATTAATCCGGACATTATGTTTGTGTATCACCTTTATGCTTAAATGTTCTATACTCCACTTGATTTTTGGGTGATTGAATGCACCTAGCAAAGTAAAGGTACTTTGTATAATCAACGGATCTTTCTATGATAAATGGATGACTCCTACATGGAAAGATCCATTGATTCAAGGCAAGTACCCTAACTAACTCTTCATGATAAAATTTCAATGTCCACCATTATTGCACTTCATTCCTATCTTCCGATTAATTTGCCGTTGACACGGGAGTTAATTGAGTTATAAAGCATAAACATAATGCACCGGATAATCAACTACATATTCTGATTCCCGAACCAAAGAGTGTTTGTTACATTTAATCATCTTATATTTTGTCTAGAAAAATACCCATTGGAAAGAATTTTACATTCTATCCAAAACTTCCCACAACTTCAAAATCATAATATTTCCAGTTACAAGTCTTTCTCACTATTTACTTCAAAGAACACCAACCATAGTTCCCTGAGGATTCGACTCTGGACTCAAACCAGATTATTACTACAACTTGACCGCCTGCACTTGGGTGTACACATTTCGGATCAAGTCAAGTTTTTGGCGCCGTTGCCGGGGAATCATAAAAGGTGCTCTTTTTAGAAAAAAGGTGAAAAAAAAAAAAAAAAACCTCTCTTTTTGTTTATATTTTTGCCTTATTGTGAATAATTTTGTTTTATGACTGACACCAATCGCCTCTTTCAAAATTTGCCTGCTGAATCTTCTGGGTCTGTAAATCAACTTGAACCACCTTCACCCAAATCAGAAGCCGATTCTTGTAACTTCAATATGGCAAATATTGACAGGCAGGGTGAAGATCATGTGAGAGAGGGGGAAGTACCCAACATTCGAACATTGCGGGATTACTTACATCCCACAAGGAATAGTGTCCCCTCTTGTTTTGTTTTTCCGGAGAATGCACCCCACTTCACTGTGAAGCCGGGGACAGTGCATTTATTGCCCGTGTTTCAGGGATTGGATACAGAAAATCCGTATCTGCATATCAAAGACTTCGAAGAAGTGTGTGGAACATTTCAAGACAATTCTGAATTGACAAAAATGAAATTATTTTCTTTCTCTTTGAGGGATAAAGCCAAACAATGGTTACATTCTTTAAAATCTCTTTCAATCCCTAATTGGCAGGCTCTACAGAATGAATTTTTCAGAAAATTCTTTCCTCTGCACCGCACTAATGCACTCAAAAGACAAATCATGAATTTTTCGATCAAAGAAGGGGAAACTTTTTATCAAAGCTGGGAGAGATTCAAAGATCTTCTCCAATCTTGTCCACACCATGCTTTTGAAGATTGGACTTTGGTAGGATTTTTCTATGACTCCTTGCCCACTAGGTTACGACAGTTTGTCGAAATGATGGCTCAAGGAGAGTTCATGGGAAAAAGTCCGGAGGAGGCATTCAATTTTTTTGATACCATATCTGACAGTTCTCAAATGTGGGACTCAGCCTCTCCTACCACTGTAGAAGCCAAACCACCTACTTTCCAAGGGGGTAAGTATGTCTTGAGAGAAGATGATGATCTTAGAGCAAAAATGTCCACTTTGTCTCGAAAGCTTGAAGCTTTAGAGATGAAAAAGATCCATCAAGTTGATGTTGTCCCTCCCACAGAACAAGTATGTGGGATTTGTGCGCTAACAGGGCATCCTACTGGGGAATGTCCGACCATTCCGGCATTCAAAGAAGTTTTGTTGGAACAAACAAATGCCATTTCCAATTTCAACAAGCCTTACTCCAACCCATATTCTGAAACATACAATCCAGGGTGGCGGAACCACCCAAATTTCAGTTGGAGAAACACACAACCAACCCCCATGAATCAGCAACAAGGTCCACAACAACCACCTCAAGGACCTCCACAATATCCTCATCAACAAGGGCCACCACATCCACCTCAAGTACCTCCACAATATCCTCCATATCAACCACCACACAAAAGGAGCCTTGAAGATACATTGAATCAATTCATGCAAACCCAAATGAGCTATAACAATAGTTCTACTCAGGCTTTTATTGATTTCAAGGCCCAGACCACACAATCTTTTGAGGATCTCAAAGGCCACATTCAAAAGCTGACCCAGTCCATGAGCACACATGAGAAAGGAAAATTTCCTGCCCAACCAAAGCCTCCACAAGGCCAATTTCAGGTGGGAAATCCATCAACTATGGAAACTCCACAAGACCAAGCCAAAACTGTCACCACATTGAGAAGTGGCAAAAAGATTGACAAGTCCATCAGAAACATGCTAATTCCAGACCCAAAACCAGACTCAATTCCAGCCAACCCATTAAGTGAGCCAGAACTTGAAAAAAAAAATGACTGTGATCCCATGATTGAACAAGAACCAGAGCCATCAAGGGAAGAAGAACCATCGTGTTCTATTCCTGCTCCTTTCCCTCATAGACTCAAGAGCATACAGAAAGCAAACAATCAGTCTGAAATTTACGAGCTTTTCAAGCAAGTAAAAATCAACATCCCACTTCTGGATGCAATCCAACAGGTTCCAGCTTATGCCAAGTTTCTAAAAGACTTGTGCACAGTCAAAAGAAGCCAAAATGTTCAAAAAAGAGCCTTCCTCACAGAGCAAGCCAGTGCCCTACTTCAACACAAAATCCCTTCAAAGTGCGAAGATCCAGGGTGTCCCACTGTGTCATGTGTCATTGGAAATTTCAAAATTGAGCAAGCATTGTTAGACCTTGGAGCTAGTGTCAACTTGCTTCCTTTCTCTGTCTACCAGCAGTTGGGTTTAGGTGAACTGAAACCCACTTGCACCACACTCCAATTGGCAGATAGATCTGTAAAAATTCCTAGGGGTATTGTTGAAGATGTACTTGTCCAAGTGGATAATTTTGTCTTCCCTGTAGACTTCATTGTTCTAGATACTCATCCAGAAGTTCATTCAGAAACTCCAATTCCTGTCATTCTTGGTCGACCTTTTCTAGCAACCTCCAATGCACTAATCAATTGCAGGAATGGTATTATGAAATTGACTTTTGGGGATATGACTCTCGAAATGAACGTCTTTGACATTGCAAAACACCCAAGAGAGTACGAGGAGGTAGGAGAAATAAATTCCATTGAGTCATTAATACAAGCACATCTGAATGACTCATTCTGTGAGGATCTTAGTGAATCAACTTTGTCAAAATCTGACTCATCTGACTCTCTGGAACAAAACTCCATTGAGTGTCCTACCTTCAATGTGGGGACATGGGCTCCTAAATTTGAAGAAATTTCATCAAGTGGTACAAAACCACTATCTTCAAGTGACAGGCCACCAAAGCCTGAACTGAAACCGCTCCCTTCTGATCTCAAGTATGCATTTTTAGGTGAGGATAAATCTTACCCAGTGGTAATTTCTTCAAAAATCACAGACTTGCAAGAAGCTCAATTAATTGAAGTTCTTAAAAGTCATAAAAGCATCATTGGGTGGACCATCGCTGATTTGAAAGGTATAAGCCCGTTAATATGTAATCATGCCATATACCTTGAAGAGGACTCAAAACCCTCTCGTCAAATGCAGCGACGATTGAATCCTCACATGAAAGAGGTTGTGAGACTGGAAGTGCTCAAACTCCTGGATGCAGGGATAATTTTTCCTATCTCCGATAGCAAATGGGTTAGTCCAACCCAAGTTGTACCAAAGAAATCTGGAGTCACAGTAGTCAAAAATGATGCAAATGAACTTGTGCCAACACGAGTCGTCACAGGATGGCGAATGTGCATTGACTATCGAAAACTCAATCTGGTGACTAGAAAAGACCATTTTCCTCTTCCCTTCCTTGACCAAGTCCTCGAGAGAATAGCAGGCCATGAATTTTACTGTTTCCTAGATGGGTATTCCGGATACAATCAAATTGAGATAGCTCTGAATGACCAAGAAAAGACCACATTCACATGTCCATTTGGCACCTTTGCATTCAAAAGGATGCCATTCGGACTTTGTAACGCTCCTGCAACATTTCAAAGATGTATGCTGAGCTTGTTCAGTGACATGGTCGAAAATTTTTTGGAAATCTTCATGGATGATTTCTCGGTATATGGTGACTCATTTGATTTGTGTCTAGCTAACCTAGAAAAAGTTTTGATAAGATGCAAAGAGGCAAATCTGGTGCTTAACTGGGAGAAATGTCATTTCATGGTGAATCAAGGCATTGTCTTGGGTCACATTGTGTCGTCTGAAGGCATGAAAGTTGATAAAGCAAAAATTGATTTGATAAGGAATCTTCCTGCTCCTAGGGTTGTAAAGGATGTTCGATCATTCTTAGGTCATGCAGGATTCTACAGAAGATTCATAAAAGACTTCAGCACCATAGCAAAACCTATGTGTCATCTTTTGAGTCAGGATGTCATTTTTGACTGGAATGAAGCGTGCCAAAAATCCTTTGACAAACTCAAAGGCATGTTAATTTCTGCCCCAATAATGCAACCTCCTGACTGGACTCTACCCTTTGAATTGATGTGTGATGCTAGTGACTATGCTGTAGGTGCTGTTTTGGGACAAAGAAAAGATAAGAAGCCACATGTGATTTACTATGCAAGTAAAACTTTAAATGATGCCCAAATGAATTACTCAACAACTGAAAAGGAATTACTTGCTGTAGTATTTGCATTGGAAAAATTTCGATCTTATCTTGTTGGTTCTTCTGTTACTGTATTTACTGACCATGCAGCACTGAAATTTTTGCTTACAAAAAAAGATGCCAAACCAAGGCTCTTGAGATGGATCCTTTTGCTCCAAGAATTTGATTTAGTCATTAAGGACAAAAAGGGTGTGGAAAATGTGGTGGCAGATCATCTGTCAAGATTAACTTATGAATTTCATGAGGATGGACTGCCAATCAATGAAAAATTCCCTGATGAACAACTATTCAGGATTGATGAGACCCCATGGTACGCTGATATTGCTAATTTCCTTGCTACCGGAACACTTCCTCCATTTTTCACTCCCATGGACAAAAAGAAGTTTCTGAGGGAGGTCCGCAATTTCTTTTGGGAAGATCCCTACGTATTCAAGTACTGTAAGGATCAGATCATAAGACGTTGCATCCCCGCTCAGGAAAGTAGACAGGTAATAACATTTTGTCATTCAGAAGCATGCGGTGGTCATTTTTCATCTCGAAAAACCGCTGCAAAAATCTTGCAGTGTGGATTTTACTGGCCCACACTTTTCCAAGATGTCCATGCTTTTTGCGTAACTTGCGATAGATGTCAAAGGTTGGGAAACATTTCAAAAAGAAACATGATGCCCTTAAACCCAATTTTGGTGATCGAAATTTTTGACTGTTGGGGTATCGATTTTATGGGACCATTTCCCCCCTCCTTTGGCTATCTATACATTTTAGTAGCCGTAGACTATGTATCCAAATGGGTTGAAGCAATTCCATGCCGAAATAATGATCATCAAACAGTGATCAAGTTTTTAAAAGAAAATATTTTATCTCGGTTTGGAATTCCAAAATCCATTATAAGTGATGGGGGTTCTCATTTTTGCAATCGTCCCTTCTGGAATTTAATGAAAAAATACTTGATTTTTCACAAAATTGCAACCCCTTATCATCCACAGACCAGTGGACAAGCTGAGTTAGCTAATCGGGAGATCAAATTAATTTTGGAAAAAACGGTGAACCCAGATCGCAAAGATTGGTCATTAAGACTAACTGATGCGCTCTGGGCATACCGAACTGCTTTTAAAACAATTTTGGGCATGTCTCCCTATCGATTAGTCTATGGAAAGCCATGTCACTTGCCTGTGGAATTGGAACATAGGGCATACTGGGCTATTAAAGCAATGAATTTTGACTTAGACAAGGCTGGACTGTCACGGAAGCTTCAGATTAATGAATTGGAGGAATTGAGAAATGAAGCATATGAAAATGCTAAGATTGCAAAAACCAGGATGAAAATTTTTCATGACAAGAACATAGTGCGAAAATCTTTTGAACCTGATCAAAAGGTTCTACTTTTCAATTCGAGACTTCGCCTATTTCCTGGTAAGTTGAAATCAAAATGGACTGGACCATACATTGTTAAAAAGGTATTTGAACATGGGGCAGTGGAAGTGGAGAACCCATCAAACGGTAACATTTTTACCGTCAATGGTCAGAGATTAAAACCCTTTGTGGAGAATTTTGTCCAAAATGTGGAGAGCATTTTTTTTATGGATCCAGAAAGTATCTCCGGAAATCACTCCGGAGATTACGCTTGCCGACACAAAAAAGGGTCGGGTCAGTCAGACACCCGACACGATGGACTGCCTTTATAAGGCTCCCATCGCTTTTTTTTTTTTTTTTTTTTCTTTTCCTCACCACACCTTTACTCTTTTCTTTTCTTTTTCTTCTTCTGCTTCTTCTCTTTTCTTCTTCTTCTCCACTGCATCTGGTCTTCTGTACCACGATCCAACCCATAACAGTACCATGTCTGCATTTTTCGATGACCCTATCCTCCTTCTCATGATCTACATTTGTTTGTATTATTTACTTATGGCTGTTCTTCTTCGGGCCGCACTGATGATCAAGGGTTTTTGTCCCAATGAAAACCCAGACCACCCCAAAGATGCTTAATCTCTGTTTTTTTTTTTTGGTATAGGTCATCGGCGATTGAACAGATCTCCACAGTTAACTGCGTATTCAAGCTCTACAAACCGAAAAACTCGAAACATTGGGGACAATGTTCAGTCTAGGTTGGGGGGTGAGATCTACAGTTTACAATAGTTGATCTGCAGTTTACAGTAGTTGATCTGCGCAGGTTGAACCCGTAAAATTTTCTGTAAATTTTTTTTGTTTTTATTGTTGTATCTGTTCATATTATGTACATTGTATTAATGATAATATCTGTGGGTCAGTTTTGATCGTCTTTGTGACTGGAAGACGTAAAAAAACCAGATAATGGGTCATAGAGTATCAATCATGGATGTAAATCTTTTTTGGTTTAGTCTAGGAGTCCTACGTACTTTTCCATCTGATGTACATATCATGATCATGAGAAAAGCAAGATTAGTAAGGAAGGCTGAAATCAAAGAAAAACAAGCGAAACCCCTCTGTGGCCGAAGCAGTTATTCTAAACGTCGTCGTGCTACACGACTTGGTGCCTGTAAACAGTGTGGCAGATACTTTCATGAGAAAAGATACAACAAATGTTCTGAACCAATTTCCGGTCGCGCAACCGATCGATTAAACTGGATAAAACATGGGCTGAGTAAGGATTACCCTGATACGCCATGCTATTCCGGTATTGTGCTTACCCGATTTGTGAGAGAGGAAGTTGGGAGAGTTACTAGTTGTCCATTTTACACAGATACGGAGGGGGAATCGGATTGACCTCTGTGGAAAAGTGTACTGAGGTTGGGAATGAAAGCTGAAGGTCCGAGTCTGTAAATTTTATTTTATTTTATTTTATTTTATTTTTTTATGTTCTGTACAAACTCTTTTGGCTTAAGAATGTTTATTTTGATTCCTTTTAGGATGCATAAAAAAAAAAAAAAAAAAGGGGTTGGAATATATAATAAGTAAAATAGAGATGTTGAAATATATAATAAGTAAAATAAAGGGGTTAGTAGTGTAAAATCTGAAATTTTATATTCATTCGGTTTAGTGAATTGAGAATAATTACAACTTTATTGAAAAAAATTTAATAACACCCTTTTCTTTTGAATAATAAACACTTTATATTTTTTTTCTTTCTTGTGTTACACTTTGTACCCCTACAAATTTTGGGATTCTTGGTGAATTAAGGAATTTCAGGGACGAAATTCTTTTGAGGAGGGTAGATTGTGAGATCCCAAATTTTTTAAATTTTTGACAATAGTTTAAGTATATATATTATGAGTTTTGATGGGAAAGTATAAGGAATAGTTAAGTTTTGTGGTTGATATATATAATAAGTGAAATATAGGGGAGCAAAGTATAACTATTTTAACTTTTATGATAATTGAGTCTTCAGCCACGTGAAGACTGGCAAAAAAAAAAAAAAAAAAAAAAGTCAAAAGTAGGCAGCCGTTCATTCATTACATTTTAGAAAATGTGGGTGTGTGCAATTAATGGTATAAAATTTAGTGTGTGTCTGGTTCTTTGTTGGAACCGTGAGTGAAGTACAGTTGCTTTTATTTATTAAATGTTATTTTTAATGCATGTCACTTTATTTTGTTGTATAATTTTGTTGTTCCTAGTTTCAGATATCGGTGCATGGGTCAAAGCTCAAGTGCGAGGTGTTCTCTTACCCTACTCATTTTTATTACTATGCACCATTATTGCGCCTGCTGCCATTATTGCGCCTGCCGACACTGCCGAAAGTAAAGTTAAAAAAAAAAAAAAAAAAAAAAAATCTGAGGAATGCCTTTATTAGGCCTTCCACCTTTTTCTTTTTCTTCCACCATCACCGGTGTTGGTTTCCCCCTTTTCTCTTTCCCTTATCTTCTTCTCTTTCTTTTTCTTCTCTTCTTCTTCGTCGTCGTTCTTTCTATTCTCTGTAAAAACAACTCAACCCCTGTAAATACATGACCATATACGCCGACGATCCAGTCTTTTGTTTAATAATTTGTCTTATATGTTTGTATGTGTACCTGGGTGCTCTTTGTGTTCTCACACTTAGGATGAGGAGTTTCCAGAGAAACCCAGATATTCCTTGAGTTGAGTAATTGTTGTATTTTGTTTGTAGGTTTCGGCAGATGAACAGATCTGTACCTTACAACCTTATCTCCACTAGCCCACTAGTGCTAGTGTTGTAAGTATTGCTTGTTTGTAATTTCATTTATATATATATTTGAAATTTGATATCTACAGCTTGTGATTCTCATGGCTATTTGTCTTTATAAGATTCCTTGTGAATTTGCTATGCCCTCCAATGACTATGTTGTAATTGCTGTTACAGTAAGATCTGATAATTTGCCAAATAATCCTCCTCAATCCTATGTATTCTGGGTTTATTCCTTCTTCGTTAATTTGTTTGTTTCATCCTAAATCTTCTTCCTTCCGCTTGTATTTTGGTATACTTTCTCTAGTTTCGTATTTGTAATTTTAGTTTTAGATCTGAAAAAAAAAAAAAAAAAATTTATTTTTTTTGGATCGCGTTTTTTTTAGTATTTGTACCTGTATTTCATGATCACATCGGATGCAGCTTCAACTGTCTTTGTGACTGTCAGACGTTAAAGAACCAGATAGAATGTCTTTAGTCTTAGCAAGCATGGATCCTAAACTTTTTTGGTTTAGTCTAGGAGTTCTACGCATTTTCCCATCTGATGTGCATGCTGTGATAATGAGAAAAGCAAGGGATGTGAGAAAAATTGAGATCCGAGAGAAACAACAACAACCATTGTGTGGCAGAAGCAATTTTGCTAAACATCGTCGTTCCAAACGACTGGGTGCTTGTTACTATTGTGGCAGGATATTTCATATGAAAAAACATAATCAGTGTTCTGAACCAATTTCGGGTCGTGCAACCGATCGATTAAACTGGATAGTGTATGGGCTGAGTAAGGATTATCCTGACACACCATCTTATGCCAGTCCGGGACTTACAAGTTATGTGCGACAAGAAGTTGGAAGGGTCACTGATAATGACATAGATCCAAGCGATGACTCGGATTAGATTTTGACTATAAAAACAAAGCTGTGGAAAAATGTGTTTTGGAATGAAGGTTAAGGGTCTGAACTCTTTTGTAAAATATTTTTGTACAAAGTCTGGTTGTTGAAATAAAAATATGGGCCGAGTAAGGAACGTCCCGAACTACCAACTAACAGTGTAGGTAGGGATTTGATCCTGAGACGCCATAAATTTCCAAGTTCAATTTGTGCATTTTATCTTCTTTCAATTCTCATAGATAAATGAGTATGTGGGCGGAGTAAGGAATGTCCTAAAATGCCAACCTGTAGTGTGGGTAGGGACTTATCCTGAGACGCCATAGTTTTTCAAGTTTAATTGGTGCATCTAGTCTTCTTTCAATTTTCATAGATAAATGAGTATGTTTATAATTTTGAATTTTATTTTTCTTGTTTTCTAAAAAAAAAAAAACCACTTCCTTGAAAAATGGTATTTTCTCTATGCTTAAATGTCAAATGTATATTGCTATTTGTTATTCTTAAGGTAAAGAATGACCAGACTCAAAAATAGAATCGGTATATAACCGACATTCCATGAAAAACCTGACATTACCAGTGGAGATGATAAAGAATACCATGGTAAGTTTTGAGCCTTATCATACTTTTGAGAGATAATTAACATTTATTCAAGTAAGGTCTTTCACTCTCTATTTTTGAATAATCTCATTAAATTTGCTTTGATTGACGCAACTAAGGTAATCTGTTGACATATCCCCAAGAAATCTGTTCATACGACACATACATGTTCACATACTTGAGAAAGGATTTTAGGCCATCTTTGATTTGATATTGAGCCTTAGCCATTTTTTCTGCAAAATTATTTCCCTAGTCAGCCATGTTTGAGCCCTCAATGTATGATTTCTTCTTTGATAAACCCAAATATTTACCAAGCCACAAGAAAACATACTGGACACACCATTGCTATCAAATTTTCTTGCACACTCTTATTAATCAATATGACACAGAAATGCAAAGAAATGGGAAAACTGTGGAGATTACTTTTCGATGATAAGGAGAATCAATGGGAACAAATGAAAAAAAAAAAAAAAAAAAAAAAAAAAAAAAAAAAAAAAAAATCATTTCTGGGCAAAATGTCGAAAAGCTAGAAAGAAGTGTGCTACATTACAGAATGAAAAGATAGCTTTTGAAAACCTCTGACGTCATTTCATTAGCCACTGACCTCTGGCCACGCTACAACCTATGAAAAGCCCTAATTGATCTCAAGTCTGTTACATGTGTGTGTTGTTAATCAAAATTGGGGTATGGTAAATAGTATTTCTTTAAATTGCATCAATATTCTTTCATGAGATTATGCCAAACATGATTAGTTTGTTTCCGTAAACTTCACTTCCTTCCTAATTGTGCATGTGATTTTTCGATTGGCCACCTTCTGATCACATGCCCCGTGAGAGACAAGTCACTATAATCGGAGTGAATTTTTGCTGAGAGCATTCTACGAGAGGTTTGTGAAATCGAAGCTATCCATGGAAGGTAGTAAAGTGGAGTGTTTGTTATATAACAATTCTTGTTGCTAGAATGATCATTCTTACTACATAGGGAATTTCAAATACCAATATAACAAGTGTTTATTTTTGCGTATATTACGTACCAATGACAGAGAAGTGTTCTATGTTATAAAAAAAAAAAAAAAAAAAAGTTTCAACTATCATGGTGCTAATGCATATACACATTTTTTTTTTCACAATGGAGTTTGTAGGTAGCTTCACTGAAAACCTTCACGAGACAAAACTCGTCCACTAGGAATCACCTAGGGGTTTAACGGCTTATTGCATATGCTAAATGCAATCGTGTTATCTACGAAAGTGATTTTGTTATGTTGTTATTTATTGCTAGAGACCAGCAATGTTTAGGTTGGGGGGTGTGATTAGCACTCAAAAGTAGCATATTGTTACACTCTTTTTGGACTAATTATACTTTGATGGAGTTTAAATGATGATATTTTAGGTTCTAAAGTGAAGGAAAGTCCAAAGGCATCAAAGAAGTACATCTGAGGGACAAATGCCGAATTAACGCAAGACCAAGGGAGCAATGTCAGGAGAATGCAAAGAATGAAGGACAAAGTGTAATAAAAGCAGGACAAAGTGTAATAAAAGCAGGACAAAGTGTAATAAAAGCATTTGAAAAATCAGCATTCAGCAACACCACCGTTCATTCTCCACTTGCCCACTTGCCCACTTGCCCAGCCTTCCTACGCCTATAAATAGGCTGCTCCTTCTGCATTTCAAGGGGAGATCTGAGGGTGGAATTGGTGGAAAAACCAAGAGAGGAACTAAGAGTTAGGAGAGATTTTAGAAGAGTTTTTAGAGAGCAAATTTTCTTTCATCTTTTGTAGCTTCCATTTCAATTCATGTATTGAAGATTTTATGCTTATGTTCTTATGGTAAGAGTTCTTTCTTCTAATTGTCATTTCTTTATAGCTTTTATATTTACTTGCTTGTATAAATATAATGGAAGGCTGAGCCTCCTCTTCTAATTGTCATTTCTTTATAGCTTTTATTATTTTCTTGCTTGTATAAATATAATGGAAGGCTGAGCCTCCTCTTCTAATTGTCATTTCTTTATAGCTTTTATTATTTTCTTTTATGTATTTTTATTTCTTGGTTGTGAATTAAACACCAAGTAGTTATTGTTTTCTTTTATGTATTTTTATCTCTTGGTTGTGAATTAAACACCAAGTATTTATTGCTTTCTTTTAATTTAAGTATTGTTTTCTTTTACTTCCATTGTTGGAGCTTCCTTCTTCCCCTTAGAGGAGTGAAACTCTTCCACTTTTCTAGAGCTTTACCAAAGCCGTGAAGGGTGGAACGTGATTCACTTGTTCTTTGTCGAAGAACGACTCCTTGTTTAGATATTTTACTTTAGAGTATTTTACTTTGTAACACCTTTTGGGGATGAGTACTATTCATCATTCTAGCTTTACCATAGTTATGAAGGGTGAGTAGTCCTCATTCACTCTTTGGGAAGGGATGATAGATATGTAAAAGATTAATCCGGACATTATGTTTGTGTATCACCTTTATGCTTAAATGTTCTATACTCCACTTGATTTTTGGGTGATTGAATGCACCTAGCAAAGTAAAGGTACTTTGTATAATCAACGGATCTTTCTATGATAAATGGATGACTCCTACATGGAAAGATCCATTGATTCAAGGCAAGTACCCTAACTAACTCTTCATGATAAAATTTCAATGTCCACCATTATTGCACTTCATTCCTATCTTCCGATTAATTTGCCGTTGACACGGGAGTTAATTGAGTTATAAAGCATAAACATAATGCACCGGATAATCAACTACATATTCTGATTCCCGAACCAAAGAGTGTTTGTTACATTTAATCATCTTATATTTTGTCTAGAAAAATACCCATTGGAAAGAATTTTACATTCTATCCAAAACTTCCCACAACTTCAAAATCATAATATTTCCAGTTACAAGTCTTTCTCACTATTTACTTCAAAGAACACCAACCATAGTTCCCTGAGGATTCGACTCTGGACTCAAACCAGATTATTACTACAACTTGACCGCCTGCACTTGGGTGTACACATTTCGGATCAAGTCAATTACGAATCCCACCGATGTACCAAGGTCTTCTCCTCAAGGGAGTAGCCAAACTCATAGGGGAGGGATTTATGACTTAAGTGACCGGGAGGACTTACTTTCAAAAATTGCTAAATTATCTAGGAAGGTTGAGAGTCTTGAGGTCAATAGGAGGCATGAGGTGTCACAAGTGTCAAAGGCCGAGGAGTTTTGCTCAATATGTGAGAATGTGGAGCATTCCACGTCGGAGTGCCCCAACATTCCGGCGCTTAAGGAAGCATATCACGAGCAAGTCCATGCATTTAACCAAACAAGGCAATCATTCTCCCCTCACTCAAACACGTATAATCCGGGTTGGAGCAATCACCCTAATTTTAGTTGGAGAAATGAGATTCCCACTCCTCATGGCTCAAATGCACATACACCTCCCGTGCCTCCTAAGCAAGGTCAATACCAAAATCAATACCAAGGCCAAGGGCAAACGTCTAGCTCCCAATACCCTCAGACTAATCCGCAAGGGTATTTGACAAACCTGCCACCATAAATTTTTTCTCTAAGTCCACCTTCACAAATTTTTTCTCAAGGATCGTCCAATCCATCCACATACCAACCTCCTCACAAAAGGAATTTGGAGGATATGTTCCATTCCTTCATTCAAAGCCAAACCGCCATCAATAACCAAAATGCCACAGCCATCAATGATATAAGAGCCCAACTCACAAAGTTGACAAACTCCATAGGGGCATCTCAACAAGAAAATGGGAAGTTCCCCGCTCAACCACAAGAGAACCCTAGGGGTCAACACGTTGTTGAATCATCGGAGCCTTCGAGAGAGAGTTTCGAGCAACTCAAAGCTGTCACCACCCTCCGTAGTGGCAAAGAAATTGACAAAACCATTTTGCCAACGGTCTCACCCAAGACCACATTGCCAAAAGGAAAAGATATATTGGTTGACGCCGACAAGGTTGAGGTGAGTGAAGAGATAGAAAGAGAGGTTGTTGAGAAAGAAAAATTGATTGATGATTGTGTGCTTATTCCTCCTACGTCTGCCCGTTTCCCGAGTCGTTTGAAGCCACATGTCAAGGTGGCTAATTACACTGATATCTTGGAAATGATTAAGCAGGTGAAGATTAACATTCCACTCCTCGACGCCATCAAGCAAATCCCATCTTGTGCTAAAATTTTGAAGGATCTATGCACGGTGAAAAGGAGATTGAATATCCACAAGAAGGCATTCCTCACAGAACAAGTGAGCTTAATATTGAGGACCAACACTCCTCCCAAATTCAAAGACCCCGGTTATCCAACCATAGCCATCACCATTGGAAATTGTCGAGTGGAGCAAGCACTCCTCGATTTGGGGGCAAGTGTGAATCTTCTTCCCTTCTCGGTGTATCAACAACTTCAGCTTGAGGAGTTGAAGCCCACCTCAATCACGCTTCAATTGGTGGATCGTAGTATCCGTACACCAAGGGGAGTAGTTGAGGATGTCTTAGTTCAAATTGATAAATTTTACTTCCCTGTCGATTTCATTGTGCTTGATACACACCCTGTTACAAACCTTAGCTCCCAAATTCCCGTAATACTTGGAAGACCCTTCCTTGCTACATCTAATGCCGTGATAAATTGTAGGAACGGTCTAATGAAGTTGGCATTTGGGAATATGACAATGGAGCTCAATGTATTCAACTTGGCAAAGCAACCATGTGATAATGAGGAAGTAAGGGAGGTAAATAGAATCGACACTTGGAGCTGAAGGGGATGTTGAAATTTAAGGAAGAATGAATTGTGGATCTTGAGAATTATGATGAGCAAGAGGAGGTAGAAGATTTGAAAGGGATGGAAAGGTGGATCCCAACATTCGAGGAGTTACCCCGTCGAGAAAAGAAAATTTTTCCGTCGGATGAACAAAAGCCCAACTTGGAGTTGAAGCCCTTGCCCTCCCATTTGAAGTATGCCTATCTTGGGGAAGGTGAAACATTTTCAGTGGTCATTAGCTCTACAATGAACATGGAACAAGAAAAAGAACTCTTGGAGGTATTGAGAAAGCATAACGGAGCAATTGGGTGGACCATTGCGGATATCAAGGGGATAAGCCCTCTCATTTGCACCCACCGCATATATCTTGAGGAGGATTCCAAACCTTCCCAACAACCACAAAGACAGTTGAATCCCATCATGAAGGAGGTGGTGAGGGATGAGGTTCTGAAACTACTTGATGTGGGGATCATCTTTTCAATTGCCGATAGTAAGTGGGTTAGTTGAGAATGATGAGAATGAGCTTATACCTACAAGAGTGATCACCGGATGGAGGGTGTGCATTGATTACTGGAAGCTGATCGCTTGCACAAGAAAAGACCACTTCCCATTGCCATTCCTCGATCAAGTTCTAGAACGAGTAGCGGGTCATCTATTCTACTGCTTTTTAGATGGATACTCCGGCTACAATCAGATCGAGATTGCTTTGGAGGATCAAGAGAAGACCACCTTCACGTGCCCCTATGGTACCTTTGCCTACCGCCGCATGCCATTTGGACTGTGCAATGCTCCGGGGACTTTTCAACGCTGTATGATGGGGATTTTCAGTGACATGGTGGAAAAGATAGTGGAGGTCTTTATGGATAAATTTTTTGTGTTTGGAGATTCATTCGAGGGATGTTTGGCAAACTTGGAGAAAGTTCTAACAGTATGTGAGGAGAATAATCTAGTCTTGAATTGGGAAAAGTGTCACTTTATGGTGACGGAAGGAATTGTGCTTGGCCATATAGTTTCGGCAAGGGTTATTGAAGTCGACAAATCCAAGGTGGAGGCCATCTCCAACCTCCCCACGTCAAGAGCCATCAAAGGCATCCGGTCATTTTTGGGCCATGCGGGGTTTTATCGTCGATTCATAAAGAATTTCAGTGCATTGGCCCGACCCTTGACCAACCTGATGTCCAAGGAGGTCCCATTCGAGTGGTCGGATGATTGTGAGGCATCCTTTAAAAAACATAAAAGCATGCTAGTCACACCTCCGATCATGCGACCACCTAATTGGGATCTACCTTTTAAGCTCATGTGCGACACGAGTGATTACGCGGTCGGTGCAGTGCTCGGTCAAAGGGAGGAAAATAAATCGTATGTGATACACTATGCTAGCAAAATACTGAATGAGGCTCAGATGAATTACACTACCACCGAGAAAGAGTTGCTAGCAGTAGTGTTTGCCTTAGATAAATTTCGTTCTTACATCATTAGTTCACCTATTGTTGTCTTTACTGATCACTCTGCTTTGAAATATTTGTTGTCTAAGTAGGATGCAAAACCGAGACTCATTAGGTGGATACTTCTCCTACAAGAGTTCAACTTGACAATCAAGGACAAGAAAGGAGTTGAGAACGTGGTGGCTGATCATTTATCCCAGCTTGTGGTGCAAAAGGCCGATGAGCACATTCCTATCCCTGACTTTTTCCCTGACGCGCATTTGCTTTCAATTCATTCTGTATGTCCTTGGTATGCTGATATATGTAACTATCTTGCAATAGGACAGATACCACCACAATGGAGCCCAGAAGATCGAAGACGATTTATGGCAGATGTGAAGTACTTCTACTTCGACAACCTGTACCTATTCAAGTATTGTCCCGACAAAGTCATGATAAGATGTGTACCTGAGAATGAACAACGGGATGTCCTTGCATTTTTCCATTTACAAGCATGCGGTAGACATTTTTCAGCAAAAAAGACTTCCGCTAAAATTCTCCAATCAGGTTTTTACTGGCCCTCTCTTATCAAAGATTCTGTTTCGTTTTGTAAGGGATGCAACAGATGCCAACGTTTGGGTAGTGTGACCCGAAGAAACATGATGCCTTTTTCCCCTGTGCTTGTCATAGAAATATTCGACTGTTGGGGCATCGACTTCGTGGGTCCTTTCCCTATGTCATTTGGTTATTTGTACATCCTCCTGGCAGTGGACTATGTGTCCAAGTGGGTGGAGGCTATCCCGACCAAGACTAATGACCACCGGGTCGTAGTCAAGTTTCTCAAGGAGAACATCTTTTCGAGGTTTGGGATGCCTCGTGCAATAATAAGTGATGGTAGATCACATTTCTGTAATAGGCCATTTGCATCTCTAATGTTCAAATATGGCATCACTCACAAAATATCCACTGTCTATCACCCACAAACAAATGGCCAAGCCGAGCTACCCAATAGGGAGATCAAGAACATTCTAGAAAAAATGGTTAACCCAAATAGGAAGGATTGGTCCGATAGATTGACCGATGCCCTATGGGCATACCGCACTGTCTTTAATACTGTTTTGGGCATGTCTCCCTACCGGCTTGTCTATGGAAAGGCTTGCCACCTGCCAGTCAAAATGGAACACAAGGCCTATTGGGCCATTAAGACTTTAAATTTTAATTTGAGAATGGCCGGTGATCATAGGAAGTTAGAGCTGAATGAGTTGGAAGAGATTTGATGAGATGCGTATGAGAGCTCAAAAATATCAAACGAACGGGCTAAAATCTTTCATGACAATTCCATCATACGGAAATCATTCGAGCCCGGACAAAAAGTGCTCTTATACAATTCTCGCCTCTCAATTTTCCAGGGAAAACTCTGATCCCGTTGGGATGGCCCCTATCTTGTCAAGGTGGCCTACCCCAACGGAGCTGTTGAGGTGACAAACCCTGAGAATGGCCAGACATTCAAGGTCAATGGCCAAAGACTTAAGCCATTCTTTGAGGGTTTTGAAGGGCAAGAAGTTGAGGAGGAGTTGACGGATCCTGTGTATCCGAATTTGCTGGAGGAGTAGCTAATGTTTATGCTTTTTAGTGTACAATGCTTTTATTTACTTATGTTATTTTTATTCCATGTCACTTACTTTCTTTGGTTGTATAGTATTGATCTTCTTAGTTTCAGATATTGGTGCTTTTGTCGAAACTCAATTGCGAGGTGTTCTCTAACCCTACCTATCTTTCTACTATCCTTCATTGCATATCATATCTTTTTGTTGCATTCAGGACAATGCATGAATCAAGTTGGGGGGTGAGGTGCATGCTACACCAATGTTTGTGGAATTTTTTTTTTTACACCAATGTTTTGGGAAATTTTTGTGGATAATACCAATTTTGGGGGTGAAAATTGACCTTTCACATATTATATGGATTTTTGCTTACATTAGTGCAATTATGTAAAAATTTGAAAATTTTTGATGAAAAATATATGAATGTTGATCTATATTCCTTTATGAAGAGTGTGTGGATTAGATGATATATTGATCTTTGTTGTGAACTTTGAACACATGAACATACTATGGAAATTGATCATATGCGTGAGTATCACATATGTATTAATTTTTTAACTCAACTGTATGTGACCTTTGAATGTGTAATTTCAGCAATTTATAGATTGGATTCATGTTTTAGGCTTGACATAAGTAGTGGAGATGAGTAAGGACCCGTGAGAGCTTTAGTACCAATCCTTTTTGGAGGGAACTTACAATTACTCAAATAACAATTTTTCAATGTCAAATTTGTTCATTAATCTCATTATGTTTGTCTTGGCTAGGCGCATTTGGGTAGTAGACTAATGTTGTCTTGTATGTGCAATGCCCTCCCATGTGTATCTGGAAGTGATCTTAGGCCATCTTTGAATATTTCGAGCCTTTGCCTTATTCTTGTGAAATATTATCCCTAGTGCCATGATTGAGCCTAATTGAAATTCATTTCTATGCCACACATTTGACCAAGCCGATGAAAAAAAAAAAAGAGAAATATCTACCTTACGTTGGTTGTTCCTAAAAGCTGAAAATGAGTGATTGCAAAAATAAAGGAAGTGTGGTGTGGAAATTCGAGCAAGGGATGAATGGAAGTGAAACTCAAGGAGTTCATTAGAAAGAAAATGAAAATTCAAGAAAAGGAAGGAAAGGGGTGAGAAGAAGAAAGAATGATCAAAAAGAAAAAGAAAATGTTAAGGAAAATAAAGAAAAGAAATAAAGAGCGAGGTGAAGGTGTAAGAATGAAATGGAAAAAAAATCCCATAAAAAGGGAAGTGTCTTGAAATAAAAAGGCTTTCACTTGGAACAACACTATTTGTATCCTATGTCCTTCGTTTCTTTTACCTCAATATCACCCCAAGACCCCATTATAACCTTCGAAGTCCTAAGTGATCTAGTGAAGCATGGGAGATGCATAATTTCAAAAAAAATGATGAGTTAGTCTTACCACCCAATGCCCTAGTTTTCTTTTCATGAGATTATGCCAAAGTCGCTTCATTTTCATAACATGAACTTCATTTTTGGATTACATGTGAGCATACTTTGTTTTGAGCACAAGATTTCATCTCACTTGTACATTGAATGCATCAAAAGTTTAAATCACTTTGCAATTTCAGTAATAATTTGGGCATGATGGTTCGGATTGTGGTTTATAAGTGGAGTACATTTTTGGGATGGAGTAGAGGTCGTAAGTAGTGTAGTAAAATGTCTAGGGAGGTCCTGAGTTGGAATGGAGTGGAGAGGTGTGCTCAGCAAGATTATTTTGGCAAACAAAGTAGAAGCGTACCGGTACCGCGTACCGGTACGGTTTGGCCTCTGGAGCATAGCGTACCGGTATGCAGTACCGGTACGGTTTTGCCTCTGGAGTTCAGGGTACCGGTACCTCGTACCGCTATGGTCTGCTGAACCGAAAAAAAAAATTAGGGCTTTAAATTAATTTTTTTCGGGGAACCCTTCATTTTCCACCTCTAATTACAGCCCTAAACCACCCTCTCTCACTCAAAAACCTCCCAAGCCTCCAAATCCCCTCATCCCTCTTTCAAATCCAAATTCATCATTTCCTTAATCTTTGATTTTGTGCAATCCACGCCTGTGAAACCCTAAGTGCCGAATTTCCATAAGCTTCATTCACCCCTATTGTTCTCCAATCTATTCAAAGGAACTCTACATGGCTCGTCATTTAGATGTTGTTCCTGAGGCCATAGACCCGATTGAGGGTATTTTCTTGATCCTCTTTGCAATTCTCTCAATGGGGGCATTGTTGCATTGCATGGCCCGAACCAAACGACCTGGACCCAGTTCCTCTCCACCCGAGGATCCCACTAGCTGCAAGAGAAGCGGTGAACGGTCAAGCACAGACCCAAATGTGCAAAGGAAGAAGGCCAGGAACGAGGCATGACTCCAGTGGATTCAAGGGAGGAGTGTGACTTGTGAGCGGCACCTTGATCACCTCTCACTGACCCCAATGCATGAGGTTGTGAAGATCATTGAGAGACATGGCATGAAATTTTGGTTTAAGCCTGTTGATGGGTATAATTTTTCAATGTGTAGAGAATTCTACCAAACGCTTAGGGTGGTTGTGGTGGACGGTGTGGAAGTTTTGAGAGCAAATGTGCGGGGTAAAAGGTTCGAGGTGACCCCCGATGTCATTGACACTCTTCTTGGAGAATACGAGAGACCACCACCCTTCCCGCCTGTCTATCCCCACAATGTCACTAGAGCCAAGAGTTGAGAAGAGTTCGTGGCTCTAATGTATGAGGATCCCACTCAATTCAAGGGACGTTTTCAAAGTGGAGGGTTGAAGCACGTGTATGGGCTTCTGAATAAACTCCTCCATTACAATCTGCTCCCAAGGGCTTCGGAGAAGAAGCCGAATATAGAGAAGTTAGCCCTATTAGATGTCGTCGTGTCAGGTAAAACGATCGACTTTGCACTCTTCATGTGGGAAATAATGAAAGATTTTGCTAAAACAATGAAGTCGATGACTAATTTGTCGTACGGGAATTTGGTAACTCGGATGTGCACGCACTTCAAATAAAGGGCTACGTGTTTGACAAGCTCACTCTTCCCGAAACCGGGGCTATTGGCAAGGCCAATAGTAAGAAGAGAAAAGCAATGAGTAAGGGAGAGCGAACTAAGCCACTGGGTTCTGATGTTAAGGCTCCCGGACCATCCTCATCCACTGGGCCATCCACAGCTACACCAGCACGCTCAATCCCCCAGCGTCTGGATGCACTCGAAGCATCAATGCAGGGGATGACGGCCATGCTGAGAGAGATGTACATGCATACCTTCCCAAGGAGGCCCATCCCAGAAGGACCCACTCCACAAGCTACTGTCCCTTCTGCACCTGTCCCCTCTGTGATGAGCACATAATATTGCATATTTGAAGGCCTCATTACATGCATTTTAACTAAACTTTTGCATTTAAGTACTTAGAGTTAGCCAAAGTTGTCAATAATGTTGAATTTTCGATGTTGCAGGTAATTATAGCATAAATGATGGATTTTAAAACCTTGCAACTATGTGTGGATGTGTGGTGAAGATATGGACACATTACATGAGGATTTGGAGGCTTAAAAGTGAAAGAAATCAAGGAAGTATTGGTGTTTGGTAACATAGGCATCAGCACCCACACCATTTTGTAGTAGTACCTCATTTTTCCTCATTTTTGACCATGATCCGCTCGAATCTGAAAAAGTGGAAAACACTAACGTTGTAGATCTGGATGTCTTCTGTATTGTGTCATAATTTCAGCTCAATCAGACCGTTGGATCAAAAGTTATGATGATTCACGAAAACTGGTCCGCAGCAGAAACAATAACGATACGCAGTACCGGTACGGTTCTGCCTCTGGAATTCGGGGTACCGGTACTGTCTGCTGAGCAGCCCAAAACACCTGCAAACCATGCTCCACTTTCTTGGGGGTCCCACCATTGATTCCCCCAGTTGTCCCCTGACATCCCTTACACATTTACATGATTCCTACACCCTTGTGGAAGACTTTGAAGGCAATGGCATTAATGGAGATGGGAGAGAAGGGGGCAGCCAGGAGAGTTGCAGGCTAGGCTTGTCTTAGCCTGTGCAATGCATCAACTCAGCCTCCTATGGATGGGAGGCTTAGCACACGGGCTAGGTGATGAGCACAAAATATTGTATATTTCAAGGCCTCATTACATGCATTTTAACTCAACTTTTGCATGTAAGTACTTAGAGTTAGCCGATTTTATGAATAATGTTGAATTCTCGATATTACATGTTTTTATAGCTTAAATCATGTATTTTAGGACCTTGCAACTATGTTGGATGTGTGGTGAGGGCATGGACACATTACATGAAGATTTGGAGGCTTAAAAGTGAAGAAATCAAGGAGGTATTGGTGTTTGGTAACAAAGGCGCCAGCAGCCACACCACTGGGTTGAAGAGCCTCGGTTGTACTCCATTTTTACCATGATCCACTTCGAATCTGAAAAAGTTCAAAACATGAAAGTTGTAGATCTGGATGTTTTATGTATTGTGTCAAAATTTCAGCTCAATACAACGGTTGGATCAAAAGTTATACCGATTCTACGAAAAGTGGTCCGGAGTAGAAAACAGTACCGGTATTGCGTACCGGTACTTCGAACTCCAGAAGGTTTAGAGTACTGGTACACAGTACCGGTACGCTCCCAGAACAGCCCAGAACACCTGCAAACTCTTCTCCACTTGCTTGGGGGTCCACCAATGATTCTCCCACTTGCCCCCAACATTTCCTTGCACATCTCCATGCCTCTCTTACACATTTTGAAGACTTTTAAAGCTTGGCATTAAAGGAGGATGGGAGAGAAGGGGGCTGCTCAGTGAGTTGCAGGCTAGCTCTTCCTTAGCCTGTCAAGAGCCATCATTCAACCTCCCATTGATGGGAGGCCTGCACACAGCTAGGGGGGACCACCATGCACGAAAATTGAAGGCTAACTCTCCATGATATTCAGCATTTTACACATTGTATTGAGGGTGGCTACCTAAGCTTAGGAGTAGTCTTGGCTCAATGAAGAAGATGATGAATAGTGCTATAGAGATAAAATTCATGTTTTTGCATTTTCTTCTCCCATTTCATTGCAGTAAGTTGTAGTTCCCTTGTAATCTTTATTTCCTGCATTGTAATCTCTTTTATTTCAAGAATATTGCAAGTTTAATTATATGATCTTCATTTCACCATTGTTGTGTTAAGCTTTCTTCATTTCTTAGTTTTAAAATGGGTATTGAATATTTTTCTTCTTAGTTTAAGTTTTCTTACATTCCTTTAAGTTTCATGCTTTATTTCTTTTACATGTCCCTTTACATATTGTATGCCTTCCTTCAAGTATGAGTAGCTAGATTTTTAGTTGGTTAATCCAAGGGAGACCTCCTCTTGGGTGTGCCATTTCAACTCATTTTCTTTCCTCCTCTCGGTGTACGATGGTTCGGTTTGACTGGGTTGGGGTGAGGACGTGGTTGTGAGTCTTTGATATCCCGTAGGCATTGTCATGGGTTATGCTTGGATCCTCACCTCCCTTTAGTCCCGAGCTTCCCACGAATCAATCGTTCATCTATGCACCATTGGGGGAAGGCTTGAGTTGATTTGGTATTCCCATTGGAATGACCTCTTCGGATTAACCAACACTTGTTTTTCTTGCATTTCCATTCACAAACACAACCAAAAAACTCAAACAAAAGATTTTTCACTTTATTTACCTTTTGCAAAATCACCTTCACACAACTTGAACTTTCCTTCCCTTAGGAGACGACCTTGGAATACTTTTCCAAGTAAAACACCGACACACAAAAGACTCTTTGCGATTGGGGAGCACTTTTGTTCACACACCCGCATTTCATTTCACATTTTGTTCATTCCATTTTCCACCAATCCGTTGTTGCCTAATCTCTTGCATCACCCCGAGGGAGAATGACACTCCCTTTCACACATAAGCCATATACACATGTCAAATGGTGATGTTTAGGGGTTAGGAATATGTAACGCCCCAAAACACACCCTGGACGGCATTACATTCTAAAACATTCACATCATGAGAGCACTAGAATAATCCATCAATAAATAAGACTTCATAAAGTCATCCATAAAATTTACAGCATTATCCCAAAAGAATAGACCTATTTTGGCATTTACATTCCAAAAATCACATAATGTAGTGCAGCGGAAATAACAAAAGAAAACTAGACTTTACAAGGTTCAAAATGAATATCCTAGTTTAGTACAAAAAGGAAAGGAGGTCGCTCTATGCGTCCACCTCGGGGTCCACGTTCCCTTCTACGGGAGCTTCCCAATGTCCCGGCTCGTCAGTTCCGAGCTCCTCCTCTAAACAAAGACCTGAAATATGTTGTTTGTAGGGGGTGAGCACTAAGCTCTGTAGCAACATTCCTCCCAAACTCGAACAAGGTTTATAAAAGCATATAAAATGGCCGGTCTCATTTCACAAATAACATATATAATCTTTGAAGTAAAATAGGGATATTTTTAAATAGATCTCAAGTTTAAGCCGTAACAATAATCAAGTGAAAAGTTAAGGTAAATTTCATAACAATATACCATTTCCAACTTTGAGCCATTTAGGAAGGGCGCCTTCCGATGCATTGTCCCATACCAATCCACCGGCCAAGGCGGTCCAATCTGTAAAACCCGAGGAAATTTAAACTTTTGAGAAAAAAGGCAAAATGGTAAATTACCACTATGGTACAGGTTGTAAACCTGAAATTTTCTAGAGCTCGGATGACGAAACGGACATCACCGTTGGATTCGTCTCGCGAAACCTAGTTACCCTGTCAAATTTCATTGAATTCCGAGTTAGTCGAATTTTTCGCGTTTTACGAGGCGGTCGAACCTCGGGAGACCCAAAAACGAGATTCTGAATAAAATTTTAAATTTTGGGAAATAAATGACGGCAAGTTAAAATAAAAATATTTTGAACTTGAATCGGAGCGAAATTTAATCGTTTCGGGGCTAAAACGGACCCGGGAAATAAGGGCCGTGTGGCGCATTGAGGGCCAAGTATTTAAAGGGTATTTAAAGGGGAGAAAATCAGATTTTCTCCCCATTTGTTCAGCCGATACACGTGAGAGGAAGAGGGAAAGAGCAAAGTTTTCTCCACCTTCTCTCTACGATCTACAACGATTGAGAGCTCAAATCAACTCGAGCCAAGAAAGAAAGTTGTTCTCCTCGCCAAGGACTACAAAACCATACCAAGAAGGTCGGGTTTGGGCGAAATTCGAGGAACGGGATTTTGGGAAGCTAGGGCTTAGAGCTTGAATCGGGTCTTGGAGCTTCCTACGGTCGTTCCTTACGCTTCAAGAGGTAGGATTTCTTCCTACTAAGATTTATTCCAAACTTTGAATGTTTTAATGAAATGGGTAGGATGATAGGATGTGTATCTCTTGCCTATTTGTTTGATTTGGGTGAAATGGTTATGGAATTGGGTAAAGATCAATTCTAATTGGATTAGTAATTAGAAGTTTCTAAATGAGATTTCTAGAATTGGGTACATGAAATTAATCCAATGTGAATCTTGGGTTAGATGGAATTGTGGGCATGTTATGTGTTTATGTATATGCCTTGAGGAATTTAAGATGTTGATAACATGATTATGTGACAACATGCTTGGAAATTGTTTTATGGAAATTATATGCTTATGATATGGTTTTGCCATGAAGTGTGTGAAATGTGTTGTAAATGTTCATATGTTACTCATACCATATTGAACATTGTATTATTGTTGCAATGGGACATCACATTGCATATGCACGGGAACATCGCATTTAATGGGTGTGTGTGCATGGTGGTTATCTTCACCAAGTTTGGTGGACGACGAGTGGGCTCGGGTGATACGGGTCGATGACCTAGTCGAGTCTCACGGTTTGCATGATTGTTAGGGTTGGGGTAGCAAGAAGGGCTAGACTATCTCTCGGGTGAGAGACCCGGTGATTGGATACGCACTCCGTTGGTATATGAGCCCATAAAGTGTGTCGGTGTACGCGGAACCGTTGGTGGAAGTCCATGAATTCCGTGTAGGTTGGGTGACCTTTGGTGTGAGTCCATGAACATCCACCCCTATAAAGACCCTAGAATGAAATGTCATTTGATGTGCAACATAAATGACGAATTGGTACACATTGGCACTTGCATGTGTAGAGGAACCGGGAAGGGCTCGGTTGATATGCATGAGTGGGTCTCACCTCATTCCATAGCATGGCATTACAAATTCCATCATTGAATATATTTCCTTGCTTGGAATGTTATGAATTGTTGATTTTGGCATGTGAACATTTCATATGCATTTAGGTTGGGGAGTAGCCTCATTAGGAGATACCCTATTGAGCGTGGCTCACCCTTTGTGGGAAAAACATTTCAGGTGCGGGGTTTACACCGGCGGACGGCTCCCATTTCGAGCCTCAAGGTTGAAGAAAACCGACTTGTGGCTTTTATGGTTATTTTGTAAAGCTTTTGTAAGAATTCCATTTTGATATGTAAATATATGGAATCAATTGTAATAGAACTTGTACAAACCATATTTTATATGAAAATCTTTGTCAAACATGTATTTGATGAATTGTGAAAGGTTTTGAATGGATTGGAAATGAAAAATGGTTGAAAATGGTAAAACTGGGCAGAGAGTACCGGTACTGGGTACCGGTACAGTATAGTACCAGTACTGTGTACCGGTACCCCCTTTCCAGTAGGTTAACAGTACTGGTACTGTGTACCGGTACATCGGGGTACCGGTACGGTATGGTACCGGTACTGTGTACCGGTACACTCTCCAAAATTTATTGATTTTTAAATTGCTTTGCCCTATTTTCAATCTATGTTTTTCCTTCCTCCAATGATGTAAATGGACTATAATGGAGTGTAAATCAAGGTGTGTTGGGTCTTGGTTAAACCAAATGAATAATTGATTTCAATCTACAGTTGTGGGTTATGATTCCGGTTAAAGGAATGTTATTTGACGTGGTGTCGGGTTTAAGGGACATTCACGGATACTTCCGCGGGTTGACGGTTGGTCAACGGTTAATATAGGACTCCCGGAAATTGGGGCGTCACAGCTTGTTATCAGAGCATAGGTATGCGATTTACCTAGGGCTTGATGGGGCATGAGTCTAGATCATTGCATTCATTGTACATTACATGTTATGTGCTTAAATTGCTACATGTTATGTGATATGTGATATGTGATATGTGTATTTTATGCATGGTAAAATGTGTATGGAAATGGACACGCTAGGGTTAGAGAATTTAACCTTGGGAGTGGGAAAGCAAATTAACGGGAAAGTTCAAAGAGTAAATTTCTATTGGTGGTGGCATGCGCACTACTAGTGAGACAAGGGAAAATTTTATAACGTTTCAACTTGATCCCAATCTCGGGATACTAAGTTAGTGTACCATTGCCACTTGACGTGTGTGTAGATGGCAAGTGGAAGGAGAGGACGTCGAGGCGGTGGGCGGAACAATAATCAACCACCACCGGTCTTCGGCCAACAAGCATTTACGGAAACCATGGGTATGATGGCGGCTACTGTTGCACAAGTTAGTGCAAATGCCGGGCACGGAGGCACGAGTAGCCTCCAACAGTTTAAAGCACACAAACCTCCAGTCTTCATGGGAGGGGCGGATCCGATGGTGGCCGACCATTGGTTCCGGCAAGTCAACAAAATCTTAGGGGCAATGGAGGTGACCTCAGACACTACTAAGATAAGACTAGCTGCATTCCAGCTAGAGGGAGAAGCCCAATTGTGGTGGGATTGGGTGACGGCCTCGAAGAACTTAGAGGCCATGACATGGGGAGAGTTTAAGGAGCTCTTCATGGGTAAATATTTCCCAACGGCCGTTCGACACGCAAAGGCCCGAGAATTCCTAGATTTGAAGCAAGGGTCAATGACCGTGATGGAGTATGTGGCTAAGTTCACCGAATTAGCCCGATTTGCTGATGATTACGTGGCCACGGACATGGCCAAGGTAAGAAGGTTTGAGGATGGGTTGAAATTATCCATCCGGGGAAAGATTGTGGGCCTCCGTCTGCAAGACTTGGACTCTATGGTCGAGACTGCTATGGCCATTGAGAGGGAGGTTGACGATGCACGAAGCATCCGTGAGGCGGGTGCCAAGGATAAGAAGAAAGAGGGCCAATCCTCTTCTTCTAGTTCAGGGAAGAAGCAGAAGACCTCTGCTCCTCAAGGATAGGGCCGCGGCTATCAAGGCCAAGGCCAAGGTCAATTTTCCCAGGGCGGGAGAAACTTCAGGACTACCTACCAGGCAGGCCAGAAGACATGTTTCCATTGCCACCAACCGGGGCATATGAAGCGGGATTGTCCGCAGAGGCAAGGATCCCAGAGCTACGGGACATCTCAGTCCCAGTCATCAGTGGGACAGCCACAGACACACTTTGTTCCTCCCTACCCCACCATGGGCCAAGGAAGCCAGTATCAGTTCCAGGGCACTACTCAGGCCCCTACCACTTTTCGAGCGGGGACTCCGCAGCCGAGCCAGATGGGCCAAAGCATGGGTCGAGGCCGAGGGCAGGGCTTGCAGGCCGGGACTTCGGGGACCCAAGGGCGTGTCTACGCCATTACACCTCAGGCTGAGCCAGTGGACCAGTCAGTCATTCAGGGTACATTTCTACTTTCTCGCTTATGGGCTAAAGTGTTATTTGACTCTGGTGCATCACATTCATTCATTTCTGCATCATGTGTGAGGGAATTGGGCTTAGAGGTTGATACCTTGGAAGAGCCGTTGTATGTGAATTCACCCCTAGGAGCTAGGGTGTGTGTGAATTAGATATGTCGGAGTTGTGAGTTAGAGATCTCAGGGATTCTACTCACTGTGGACCTTAGGGTTATGGACATGTCGGAATTCGATGTCATCCTTGGGATGGACTGGTTGGCATCGCATCGGGTCGTTATTGATTGTGACAGGAAGAGGGTCACTGCCTATACACTGGACGGTGTTTGTTTCAAGTTTCAAGGGGAAAAGTATGATGCTTTGCCCCAAGCCGTGTATGACTCTCGATGGCATGGGCAGTTGATGGGTTGGCTTGCGAGCCTCACCCTGGAGGACGAGGCGAGACAAGAATTGGGTTTACCTCGGGTAGTGTGCGAGTATGAGGATGTTTTTCCGGATGAATTACCGGGATTACCTCCCTATAGGGATGTGGACTTTAGCATCGAGTTACATCCGGGTACTTCGCCCATTTCTATGGCTCCACATAGGATGGCGCCAGCTGAGTTGCAAGAACTCAAGGTTCAATTACAAGAATTATTGGACAAGGGCTTTATTAGACCGAGCACTTCACCTTGGGGCGCTCCGGTGTTGTTTGCCAAGAAGAAGGATAAGACCCTTTGATTATGTATAGACTATCGGCAGTTGAACCGGGTCACCATCAAGAATAGGTACCCTTTGCCGAGGATCGATGACCTGTTTGATCAACTGAGGGGAGCGCGGGTCTATTCCAAGATAGATCTCCGCACGGGCTACCATCAGTTGAGGATTAGGGAGGCAGATATCCCTAAGACGGCGTTCAGAACTCGATACGGGCATTTCGAGTTCACAGTGATGCCATTTGGATTAACGAATGCCCCAGCGGCATTCATGGATCTCATGCACAGGGTATTCCAACCCTATTTAGATCGGTTCGTCGTGGTGTTTGTTGATGACATCCTGATCTACTCCAAGACAGAGGAGGAGCATGAGGGTCACTTGAGGATTGTTCTCCAGACCTTGAGGGACCATCAATTGTACGCCAAGTTCAGCAAGTGTGAATTTTGGCTCACGGAGGTGAAATTCTTGGGACACGTGGTGTCAGCTTCGGGGGTGTCAGTTGACCCGGAGAAAGTTGAGGCAGTTATGAGTTGGGAGAGGCCAAAGTCAGTCTTCGAGATACGTAGTTTCTTGGGATTGGCAGGGTACTACCGGAGATTCATCGAAGACTTCTCCCGACTAGCCGCACCTATGACTAGATTGACCTGGAAGGAGGTCAAGTTCGAGTGGAATGATCCGTGTGAGAAGGCATTCCAGGAGCTAAAGAGGAGACTCACTTCAGCTCCTATCTTGATTGTTCCGGAAAGGGGACAAAATTACACGGTGTACTGCGATGCCTCCAAGGACGGACTTGGTTGTGTCTTGATGCAGTCCGGGAGAGTGGTAGCTTATGGTTCTCGACAGTTGAAGAATCACGAGCAAAACTACCCCACGCATGATATGGAGTTAGCGGCCATAGTTTTTGCCTTGAAGGCTTGGCGCCACTATTTATATGCTGAACAATTTGAGGTGTTTTCGGACCACAAAAGTCTGAAGTACATCTTCACTCAGCGGGACCTCAACATGAGGCAGCGTAGGTGGATGGAGTACCTAGAAGACTATGACTTCACTTTGCATTACCACCCTGGTAAGGCAAATGTGGTGGCTGACGCACTTAGCCGGAAGTCACGGGGTGTCTTAGCTAGTGTGGCTTCCCGGGAGTGGCGGATGCTTGAGACCGTGGGTCAATTTGGGCTGCATTATCGGGGTCGGACTGAGGGTGTTTTAGGGAGCTTGGTGGCTACACCTTCCCTATTGAGCAGAGTGATTGAGTCCCAGGGGCAGGACCCAGAGTTATCATCCATCAGGGACCGAGTGCAGACGGGTACTGGCGACGAGGGCTGGGCCATTCACTCGGATGGCAGTCTTCGGTTTAGGGGAAGGGTCGTGGTTCCCCAGTCGGCGGATCTGAGAAGGGAAATTCTCAGGGAGTTCCATTGCTCTCGTTTTGCGGTGCATCCAGGCGGCACGAAGATGTATCATGATCTTCGTCGCCAGTATTATTGGAGCGGGATGAAGAGGCAGATAGGCGACTTTGTCAGTAGATGCCTCACATGTCAGCAGATTAAGGCTGAACACCAAAGGCCAGCTGGTATACTTCAGCCGTTGGAAGTGGCTGAATGGAAGTGGGAGCACGTCACGATGGATTTTGTGACCCACTTGCCACAGACATCGCGGGGACATGACGCGGTGTGGGTGATAGTGGACCGGCTTACAAAGTCGGCACACTTTTTGGCTGTGCGGATGACCTTCACGCTGGAGGAATTCTGCAGGTTGTACATAAGGGAGATAGTCCGGTTGCATGGGGTGCTCGTATCTATAGTATCAGATCGGGATCCCAGGTTTACGGCTCACTTTTGGGAGAGTTTCCAGTGAGCCATGGAGACTCAGTTGAGGATGAGCACAGCCTTTCATCCCCAGACAGACGGTCAGTCGGAGAGGACCATTCAGACATTAGAGGACATGCTACGAGCATGTGTCCTAGACCTCAAGGGTAGCTGGGAAGAGCATTTACCCTTAGTGGAATTCGCCTATAATAACAGCTATCAGGCGAGCATACGGATGGCACCCTATGAGGCGCTTTACGGGAGGCCTTGTCGTTCTCCAATTTGTTGGACGGAGATTGGAGAAAGACCCTCTACTGGTCCAGACTTGATTAGAGACACCTCAGAGAAGGTGGATTTGATAAGGAAGCGTCTTCTCACGGCTCAGAGCCGGCAGAAGAGTTACGCCGATAGACAGCGGCGACCTCTGGAGTTTGAGGTGGGAGATCATGTCTTCTTGAAGGTGATGCCTGATTGATTGATAATTACGTCGTTCCTAATCTCGTAACATCACCCTCACCCTCAATGTGTGTATGTGGCTTATAGTGATGGGGGAGTGTCACTCTCCCTCCAGATGATGCAAAAGATTAGGAAACAACAACAAAATGGATGTGAATGGAAATGTGATGAAAAAAATAGATGGAATGAAATGCGGGTGTGTGAACAAAAGCGCTCCCTAATCGAAAGGAGTCTTTTGTGGTCGTGTGTTTTACTTGGAAAATATTCCAAGGTCGTCTCCTCAGGGAAGGAAAGGGAGTTTTGTGAAAGTGATTTTGCAAAAGTGAAAAGAAAGTGTAAAATCTTGTATTTGTGTTTTGTGGTTGTGTTTATGTATGGAAAATGCAAGAAAACAATATTGGCTAATCCAAAGGAAGTCACTCCAATAGGACTACCATTTCAACTCCAATCCCTCCTTAACTCCGATAGAGCATGAAAGAACAATTGATTCGGGGGAAGCTAGGGATGAGGTTGGTGATGATCTAAGAATAAACCGTGACAAGTCTACGGAATATCAAAGGCACCAATTCATCCACTCTCAACCCCGTCAAACCGAACCATTGGAATCTTAAGGGAGGGAGGAGAATGAGTTAAAATGGAATCCCCAAGAGAAATTTTCCCTTGGATTTACCAACTTAAATCTAACTACTCATGGTAAAATGAAAGACAAGCATAATAATGTAAATGGATATAATGAAGACATGAAGCATGAAGCATGAAACTTAACTCAAAGCAAGAAATCTTAAACTAAGGAGAAAAATATTCAATACCCATTTTAAGCTTGAAAAATGAAGAACTTGAGCAACAATGGTGAAATGTAAATGGTGTATTGAAACTTGCAAAGTACTTGAAATAAATGAGATTAAAGACAATAAATGAAGCTTACAAGGTTCTTACATTAAACTACAAGTGAAAGAGTGGAAGAAAAATGCAAAAATGTCACTTTGAGCACTATTCATCATCTTCCCCCTTGGAGCTTTCTATATCTAATCCTAAGCTTAGGTAGCCAACCCCTTTTCTTGTGTGTTGAATGTTGAATGTATAATGGAGAGTGCAAGCATTGAATTTCATCCATGGAGGGTCCCCCTAGGTGTGTGCAGGTCTTACACCAAAGAGGGGCTGAGTTGATTGCCTTGGACAAGCTAGGACAACACCCCCATGGTAGCCCACTTCCCTCCCATGCCTTCTTCAATGCAAAGCCTCCAAAGTCCTCCAAATGTGTAAGGGAAGCATGTGCTTGTGTAAGATAATGTTGGGGAGCAAGTGGGAGAAGATTAGGTGGGACCCCCAAGCCGCAAAGTTGAGTTGCAGGCTGTTTTTCGCATTCTGGGCAAGACCTTCCGGAAGAACGATGACAACCTTCCGGAAGGTTTAACCTACTGGAATCTGGTGACAGCTCTGGACCAGTTTTGGTAGAAAAATAATAAATTTTGATCCAACAGTTGGATGGAGCTGAAATTTTGACACAATAAAAAGGACATCCATATCTACAACTTTCATGTTTTGAACTTTTTCAAATTCGAAGTAGATCATGGTCAAAATTTAGAAAATCAGTGGTACAGTGTCAAAATTACGAAATTCCAGTGGGCTAAACCTTCCGGAAGGTCTTCATAAACCTTCCGGAAGGTCTTCATCCAAAATGCATTTTTCTTGATTTCTTTACCTTCCAAGCCTCTCAATCCTCATTTCATGAGTCCACCACTTCACCTCACATCCAACATAGTTGCAAAGTCCTAAAATCCATCATTTAAGCTATCAAAACATGCAACATCAAAATATCAACATTATTCACAACTTTGGCTAACACTAAGTACTTAAATGCAAAAGTTGAGTTAAAATGCATATAATGAGGCCATCAAATATGCAATATTTTGCTCTCATCACACCCCCTAACTTAAGCTTTGCTAGTCCCTAGCAAACAAAATGTAAAAGCAAGCAAACAAAAAATAAACCTATACTAATTCCGAAATTGCATTTAGCATATGCAATAAGCCTTTAAACCCCTAGGTGATCCCTAGTGGACGAGTTTTTTCTCGTGAAGATTTCCAGTGAAGGTACCTACAAACTTCTTTTGCTAATATTCAATATTTAAAGAATATTCCCCTATCTTAACTAGCAATGGGATTTCAAAAATAGCTTTGTTCAAAACACCCGAACTAAAAACAAATGAAACACATTATAGCTTTAAATGCTATTCTAGAGTATTCACCTACACATTCATTTTCAAACTCGTGTGTGTGTGGAATGAACATGTAATTTAAGCATTTACTCAACGTAATTCACATTCACATGGCTATCCAAATTAAGCTTCGATGCAAAAACTCACCAAGGGTGTTCTCTCAACATTGAATCACTCATGATTATCCTAGCATGCTCTCCATGTGTATATGTGAGATAGAATCTTGTGCTCAAAACAAAGTGCTCACATATAATCCAAAAATGAAGAACATGTATACAAATGAAACAACTTTGGCATGAAAGTAATGCTAGGGCATTAGATAGCAAAATTAACTTTACTTTTTCTTTAGAAGTGTGCCTTCCCCATGCTTCTCTAGATCATTTAGGACTTTCAAGGGTTATAATGGGGCCTTGGGGTGGTATCTAGGTAGGTGAAATGAAGGGTATAGGATAACAAAGAGGGTTGTTCCGAGTGAGAGACTTTAAATCTTGGACAAACACTTCCCTTTTCATGGGATTTTGATTCTCACACCATCACCAATTCTTTGTTTCTTTTCTTTTCTTTTCTTTTCTTTTCCTTATCATTCTTTTCTTTTTTTTCTTCTTTCACCCATTTTTCTCCTTCTCTTGTATTTTATCATTCTTTTCCGTTTGAAATCTTTGAGTTCCAACATCATTCATCCTTTTTGTTTGAGTTTCCACACCATACTTCCTTCTCTTTTATGATTACTCATACTTAGCTCTAGGAACAACCAAGGTAAGGTAGATATTTATCATTTTCATTGGCTTGGTCAAATGTATGGCATAGAAACGAATTCAATTAGGCTCAACCATGGCACTAGGGATAAATTTTTCACAAGAAAAAGGCTAAGGCTCAAAGCAAATCAAAGATGGCCTAAGATCATTTCTAGATAGGCATGGGAGAGCACATTGCATTTCAAGACAAAGTCAATCAACTACACAAATGCACCTAACCAAAACAAGCATAATGAGATTATTGAACAAATGTGAAATTTGAAAAATTGTTCCTTGAGTACATGTAAGTTCCCTCCAACAAGAATTGTCACTAAAGCTCACATGGGTTCTTACTCATCTCCACTATTCATGTCAAGCACTAAAATGTGAACTCAATCCGTAAATTACCAAAATTACAAGTTCATGGTGCACTATGGTTAAGTTTGAAAGAAAACACATATGTGATACTCTTGGCAATAGGATAAACTTCTATAATGTGCTCATGTATTCAAAGTTCAAAATGAAGATCAAGCAATTCACAAATCCCATAACAACTAAGATAGAGGAATATAGTTCAATATTGAATATTTTTCACAAAAATGTTCCAAATTTTTTTTAAAAATTTTCACATTTCCAACTTATTCTATACAAAAAGTGGCGGAACATGTAAATGGTGCACCTCACCCCCCAACTTGAACTATGCATTGTCCTCAATGCACAAAGAATCATGCAATGAGAAAAATGAAAGAAAGTGGAAAAATAAGATACACCCTTTTTCTCTTTCTTTTTTTTTTTTTTTTTTAAATTTTTTTTTTTTTTTTAGAGGAGGTATGTCGAAGAGTTGAATAAAGCAGAAGGAGAGGAGAAAGCTTGGGAGCTTGAGGTTTGGGGGAAATGTAAAGGGTTTTTCAAAAATTTTAACATAAAACCCTCTTTTTTTAGCATTTTGGGCAAAACCTTCCGGAAGGTCGATAGAAACCTTCCGGAAGGTTTGAGCAGGAACAGTTGAATAAAGAGGTCAACAGGTAAAACCTTCCGGAAGGTAGGTTTATTCCAGTAGACAAAACCTTCTGGAAGGTTTCACTCCAGTAGGCAAAATCTTCCGGAAGGTCGATGAAACCTTCCGGAAGGTTTTGCTTATCGCCTGAGGCAAAAAAATTCCAGTAGGCAAAACCTTCCGGAAGGTCAATGAAACCTTCCGGAAGGTGTTGCTCACTGGAATAAAACCTTCCGGAAGGTCGATGAAACCTTCCGGAAGGTATTGCCTTTTGCTGCAAAACCATTCCATTGCTTTAAAAAAAAAAAATTCTCAACCAAACCAAATCTCCTCAACTCCAAAACATTTTAACACCCTTTCTAAGACATATAACCTATCAAAAACTTGAATCACACATATATACACGAAAATAAAAACAAAGAAGGCTACTTACTATGTACATTAAAACAAACAAAGAGGGCTCTTGTCAATCCGGCTTCAATTCGGATATGACCTTACGCCCATTAATTTTTTTGATTTTAAATTTTTTTTGTTGTATAAATGCCCTTCTTAAACCATCTATCCAACAATATAAAGGAAAATGAGTCAAAAATCTCCACCAAACCAAGATATAGGCAAGTTTATGCAATACAAAAGGTGGAGTATTCAATTTTTCTTTAAGAGTCTCAACACTTAACTCCATTGCAATGCCCTCCCCAAGTTGAGAAATGTGAATCTCAACACCACTCATAGATGGCAAAATGTCCTTGGGCTCATTAGCCTTATGCAAGATAATAACTTCATCATATGTTTCACAATCTATAGTGGTGGGAGATTCAACATCCATATGCATTTCATTGGGGGGGTCATCCTCAATACATTGACTATGCTCAAGGTGTTGTTCTTCATGCATAACAATTGTAGCATTAGTCAATGCATTAAGTTGTTGGGCAATGCATTCCATTTGGGCATTGCATTCCATTTGGGATTGCATAAACTCATAAAAAGTATTTTCCAATGCTTGTTCGGTTGAGTCCTCATATGTTGGATAATGGGGAGATTCATTTGGTGGTGTGAGATCGGATGACCAATCATGAGGTTCATTCTCCCAACCATAACTCGAATAACTCGGTGTAACATAATGGTTAGGGTAAAAAATTTCGGAGGCCAAATTTGAATTTGAACCTTCGCATTCAAAGTGTTGAACCGGATAATTAATTGGGCATTCACTAGTGAGGTGTCCATTTTCACCACAAATTTCGCAAACGTTTCCAAAATAAGGGGCATTTATAGGGCACTCACTAGTGATGTGTCCATATTCACCACAAATCTTGCAAACGTTTTCAAAATAAGAGGCCATTCTTGGGCACTCACTAGTAATATGCCCATACTCATCACAAATCTTATACACATTTTACAAATTTTGGGCATTATATACATTTCCATAATAATTAGAAAACATTACAAAACACAAACTAAAATAAAATATTTACAAGTTAGACGACATACCTTGGCCCGTGATGAAAATCACAAGACTTACCTTATGCCGTCCCAAAATCACCTCTTGAACTCAACGCTTAACCTTCCCCGGCAACGGCGCCAAAATGATTGATTGATAATTACGTCGTTCCTAATCTCGTAACATCACCCTCACCCTCAATGTGTGTATGTGGCTTATAGTGATGGGGGAGTGTCACTCTCCCTCCAGATGATGCAAAAGATTAGGAAACAACAACAAAATGGATGTGAATGGAAATGTGATGAACAAAATAGATGGAATGAAATGCGGGTGTGTGAACAAAAGCGCTCCCTAATCGAAAGGAGTCTTTTGTGGTCGTGTGTTTTACTTGGAAAATATTCCAAGGTCGTCTCCTCAGGGAAGGAAAGGGAGTTTTGTGAAAGTGATTTTGCAAAAGTGAAAAGAAAGTGTAAAATCTTGTATTTGTGTTTTGTGGTTGTGTTTATGTATGGAAAATGCAAGAAAACAATGTTGGCTAATCCAAAGGAAGTCACTCCAATAGGACTACCATTTCAACTCCAATCCCTCCTTAACTCCGATAGAGCATGAAAGAACAATTGATTCGGGGGAAGCTAGGGATGAGGTTGGTGATGATCTAAGAATAAACCGTGACAAGTCTACGGAATATCAAAGGCACCAATTCATCCACTCTCAACCCCGTCAAACCGAACCATTGGACTCTTAAGGGAGGGAGGAGAATGAGTTAAAATGGAATCCCCAAGAGAAATTTTCCCTTGGATTTACCAACTTAAATCTAACTACTCATGGTAAAATGAAAGACAAGCATAATAATGTAAATGGATATAATGAAGACATGAAGCATGAAGCATGAAACTTAACTCAAAGCAAGAAATCTTAAACTAAGGAGAAAAATATTCAATACCCATTTTAAGCTTGAAAAATGAAGAACTTGAGCAACAATGGTGAAATGTAAATGGTGTATTGAAACTTGCAAAGTACTTGAAATAAATGAGATTAAAGACAATAAATGAAGCTTACAAGGTTCTTACATTAAACTACAAGTGAAAGAGTGGAAGAAAAATGCAAAAACGTCACTTTGAGCACTATTCATCATCTTCCCCCTTGGAGCTTTCTATATCTAATCCTAAGCTTAGGTAGCCAACCCTTTTTCTTGTGTGTTGAATGTTGAATGTATAATGGAGAGTGAAAGCCTTGAATTTCGTCCATGGAGGGTCCCCCTAGGTGTGTGCAGGTCTTACACCAAAGAGGGGCTGAGTTGATTGCATTGGACAAGCTAGGACAACACCCCCATGGTAGCCCACTTCCCTCCCATGCCTTCTTCAATGCAAAGCCTCCAAAGTCCTCCAAATGTGTAAGGGAAGCATGTGCTTGTGTAAGATAATGTTGGGGAGCAAGTGGGAGAAGATTAGGTGGGACCCCCAAGCCGCAAAGTTGAGTTGCAGGCTGTTTTTCGCATTCTGGGCAAGACCTTCCGGAAGAACGATGACAACCTTCCGGAAGGTTTAACCTACTGGAATCTGGTGACAGCTCTGGACCAGTTTTGGTAGAAAAATAATAAATTTTGATCCAACCGTTGGATTGAGCTGAAATTTTGACATAATAAAAAGGACATCCATATCTACAACTTTCATATTTTGCACTTTTTCAAATTCGAAGTAGATCATGGTCAAAATTTAGAAAAACAGTGGTACAGTGTCAAAATTACGAAATTCCAGTGGGCTAAACCTTCCGGAAGGTCTTCATAAACCTTCCGGAAGGTCTTCATCCAAAATGCATTTTTTTTGATTTCTTTACCTTCCAAGCCTCTCAATCCTCATTTCATGAGTCCACCACTTCACCTCACATCCAACATAGTTGCAAAGTCCTAAAATCCATCATTTAAGCTATCAAAACATGCAACATCAAAATATCAACATTATTCACAACTTTGGCTAACACTAAGTACTTAAATGCAAAAGTTGAGTTAAAATGCATATAATGAGGCCATCAAATATGCAATATTTTGCTCTCATCAATGCCTAAGAGAGGAGTGGTCAGATTCGGCAAGCGGGGAAAGCTGTCGCCGAGGTATATTGGGCCCTTCGAGATACTTGAGAGAGTTGGCACTGTGACCTACAGATTGGCGTTACCGCCAACTTTATCAGGTGTTCACGCGGTATTCCATGTCTCCATGCTCCGGAAATATACTCCAGATCCGACGCATGTTGTGGATTGGGGCGAGCTTGTTGTTGATACGGATGGAACCTTTGAGGAGGGGCCAGTGCGTGTCATGGATAGCCGGGATCAGGTTTTGCGAGGCAAGACCGCGAAGCTTGTGAAGGTGTTGTGGCAGCACCGAGGAGTGGAGGAGGCAATATGGGAGCGTGAGGACACCATACGTGCCAATTATCCTTTCTTATTTGAGGATAGAGGTACATTCTTATAGTCATTTAGTGTTATATGACTGTGGCATATGCATGTGGTTGTTTGTGCATGAGTGTGTGAATTTCGGGGACAAAATTCTTTTAAGGGGGAAGAATGTAAAACCCGAGGAAATTTAAACTTTTGAGAAAAAGGGCAAAATGGTAAATTGCCACTATGGTACAGGTTGTAAACCTGAAATTTTCTAGAGCTCGGATGACGAAACGGACATCACCGTTGGATTCGTCTCGCGAAACCTAGTTACCCTGTTAAATTTCATTGAATTCCGAGTTAGTCGGATTTTTCGCGTTTTACGAGGCGGTCGAACCTCGGGAGACCCAAAAACGAGATTCTGAATAAAATTTTAAATTTTGGGAAATAAATGACGGCAAGTTAAAATAAAAATATTTTGAACTTGAATCGGAGCGAAATTTAATCGTTTCGGGGCTAAAACGGACCCGGGAAATAAGGGTCGTGTGGCGCATTGAGGGCCAAGTATTTAAAGGGTGTTTAAAGGGGAGAAAATCAGATTTTCTCCCCATTTGTTCAGCCGATACACGTGAGAGGAAGAGAGGGAAAGAGCAAAGTTTTCTCCACCTTCTCTCTACGATCTACAACGATTGAGAGCTCAAATCAACTCGAGCCAAGAGAGAAAGTTGTTCTCCTCGCCAAGGACTACAAAACCATACCAAGAAGGTCGGGTTTGGGCGAAATTCGAGGAACGGGATTTTGGGAAGCTAGGGCTTAGAGCTTGAATCGGGTCTTGGAGCTTCCTACGGTCGTTCCTTACGCTTCAAGAGGTAGGGTTTCTTCCTACTAAGATTTATTCCAAACCTAGAATGTTTTATTGAAATGGGTAGGATGATAGGATGTGTATCTCTTGCCTATTTGTTTGATTTGGGTGAAATGGTTATGGAATTGGGTAAAGATCAATTCTAATTGGATTGGTAATTAGAAGTTTCTAAATGAGATTTCTAGAATTGGGTACATGAAATTAATCCAATGTGAATCTTGGGTTAGATGGAATTGTGGGCATGTTATGTGTTTATGTATATGCCTTGAGGAATTTAAGATGTTGATAACATGATTATGTGACAACATGCTTGGAAATTGTTTTATGGAAATTATATGCTTATGATATGGTTTTGCCATGAAGTGTGTGAAATGTGTTGTAAATGTTCATATGTTACTCATACCATATTGAACATTGTATTATTGTTGCAACGGGACATCACATTGCATATGCACGGGAACATCGCATTTAGTGGGTGTGTGTGCATGGTGGTTGTCTTCACCAAGTTTGGTGGACGACGAGTGGGCTCGGGTGATACGGGTCGATGACCTAGTCGAGTCTCACGGTTTGCATGGTTGTTAGGGTTGGGGTAGCAAGAAGGGCTAGACTATCCCTCGGGTGAGAGACCCGGTGATTGGATACGCACTCCGTTGGTATATGAGCCCATAAAGTGTGTCGGTGTACGCGGAACCGTTGGTGGAAGTCCATGAATTCCGTGTAGGTTGGGTGACCTTTGGTGTGAGTCTATGAACATCCACCCCTATAAAGACCCTAGAATGAAATGTCATTTGATGTGCAACATAAATGACGGATTGGTACACATTGGCACTTGCATGTGTAGAGGAGCCGGGAAGGGCTCGGTTGATATGCATGAGTGGGTCTCACCTCATTCCATAGCATGGCATTGCAAATTTCATCATTGAATATATTTCCTTGCTTGGAATGTTATGAATTGTTGATTTTGGCATGTGAACATTTCATATGCATTTAGGTTGGGGAGTAACCTCATTAGGAGATACCCTATTGAGCGTGGCTCACCCTTTGTGGGAAAAACATTTCAGGTGCGGGGTTTACACCGGCGGACGGCTCCCATTTCGAGCCTCAAGGTTGAAGAAAGCCGACTTGTGGCTTTTATGGTTATTTTGTAAAGCTTTTGTAAGAATTCCATTTTGATATGTAAATATATGGAATCAATTGTAATAGAACTTGTACAAACCATGTTTTATATGGAAATCCTTGTCAAACATGTATTTGATGAATTGGGAAAGGTTTTGAATGGATTGGAAATGAAAAATGGTTGAAAATGGCAAAACTGGGCAGAGAGTACCGGTACTGGGTACCGGTACAGTATGGTACCGGTACTGTGTACCGGTACCCCCTTTCCAGTAGGTTAACAGTACCGGTACTGTGTAACGGTACATCGGGGTACCGGTACACTCTCCAAAATTTATTGATTTTTAAATTGCTTTGCCCTATTTTCAATCTATGTTTTCCCTTCCTCCAATGATGTAAATGGACTATAATGGAGTGTAAATCAAGGTGCGTTGGGTCTTGGTTAAACCAAATGAATAATTGATTTCAATCTACAGTTGTGGATTATGATTCCGGTTAAAGGAATGTTATTTGACGTGGTGTCGGGTTTAAGGGACATTCACGGATACTTCTGCGGGTTGACGGTTGGTCAACGGTTAATATAGGACCCCCGGAAATTGGGGCGTCACACAATCCATCATCCCATTTATATTGGTTCATCCCCGTACCCTGTATGTTGACTGCTTCTCATGAATCTACCCAACGATTATACCTAGTCCACCAATCACAATCACAATCACAAACACTTTAGGAAAATGGCGTCTACCATCCCAATGGCAGTGACGAGTCCCTTCCCAGGAAAAGTATACCATCCCTTGTTCGAACTCCAGTGAACGATAGTGGTCGCATTACCACATGACAACCCACTACAAGTGTTAGGAAACCATCTCCCCCCACTGGGGTAGACTAACCTCTAACACTCTACGGTATCTCTCGAAGGCAATCCAAGTCCATCACAACAACCATACAAATGAGGAAACCAAAATATTCTCAATTCACCAACAATTCCAAATAACTACAAAATCCACAATTTCTCATTTTACAAGCATATCTCAAAATCCCCAAATTAAGCATGTGACATTTTCAATAACCAACCAAGAAAAATGCAAGAGATCACAACAATATCATTTTATTACTCAACACAAAACACTATGATTTTTAAATCAAGAATAAAGGAAGAGTTCAAGAGAAAAACCCATCACTCTTGAAAACTAGGGTTTTTCAAACCAAAAAGAGATTTCATGGGTATTCAACCCTAACTTTGTGTAAAACATGTTAACAATTGCAAAAGAACTAAGAAACAATGGAGCCATAGCAAATACATATCATTAAGAATCAAAACATACATATTTATTAACCCTAACATCAATGTAAGAGAAAGAGAAGAAATCCCCTACTTGGTGTTCTTGAAATCTAGGGCTTGGATCTTGAATCACCCTTAAATCTTGTGTTTTTCCCCTTTGATCTTGAGTCATCTCTTCCTTTCTTTCTCTCCTAGGGTTCTAAAGTGTTTTGTGTGGGAGTGGAATGAAGAATGGGGCAAATGAGGCTTAAAAAGGGTGTTTTAAAACACTAAAATCCCGACTTTTACTGTTCGGCGAGCGTCAGATAAATCGTACCGGTACGCGGTACCGGTACGGTATGGTACCGGTACGCGGTACCGGTACGGTTAAGCTACTGGTTCGAGCGTACCGGTATGGTACCGTACCGGTACTGTGTACCGGTACACTTCGGCTGCTTTGACTTCCAGGGCAGTTTTGATCCATTTAGAGGTCGAATTGGAAAATTTTCATGAGATACACTTTTGTAGCCCTAGATGTCTACTATCTACTGTCCACATTTCAGATCAATTGGACATAAGAATAAAAATTTATGACCAAAATACTAGAAGGTGTCCCAACTCATTTTTACCCAAATTTTCTCTAAGTGTGTTTTCACTCCGGAATACTTCCTAACTTCCAATACACCTCATATTACCTCTCCCAAGGTTGTTCGACCTTCCGGATTCAATGGACACCTTATTTTGACCTAAAAATATTTAGAAACTTCCATAATCCCTCTTCTCAAGTTTACACACATTCGAAACTTAAACTTTCCAATCCATTCCTAAGCCAACCAAAACCATCTCAAACCTCTCCAACACATATTTCTACACATATCCACATTTTTACCACAATTATTTACTATATATCTATATACATATATAAAAGAAAAATGCGAGGTGTTACAGAATAACAACGTTTTCAATCAATCATTTTGGCGCCGTTGCCGGGGAAGGTTAAGCGTCGAGTTCAAAGGTGATTTTTGGACGGCATAGGTAAGTCTCGTGATTTTCATCATGGGCCAAGGTATGACGTCTAACTTGTAAATATTTTGTTTTAGTTTGTGTTTTGTATTATGTCTTATAATTTCTATGAAAATGTATCAAATGCCCCATATTATGAAAATGTGTGTGAGATTTGTGATGACTATGGGCACATTACTAGTGAGTGCCCAAGAATGGCCTCTTATTTTGAAAATGATTGCGAAATTTGTGGTGAGTATGGACACCTCACTAATGAATGCCCAAGAAATTATTTGGTTCAAGACTTTGCATGTGAAGGTTCAAATTCATTTTTGGCCTCCGAAATTTTTTACCCCAATCATTATGTTACACCGAGTTATCCGAGTTATGGTTGGGAGAATGAACCTCATAATTTTTCATCCAATCTCACACCATCAAATGAATTTTGCCATTATCCAACGTATGAGGACTCAACTGAACAAGAATTGGAAAATACGTTTTACGAGTTTATGCAAAGCCAAATGGAATGGAATGCCCAAATAACCCAACAACTTGATACATTGACTAATGCTATAATTGCTATGCATGAAGAACAACATCTTGAGCATAGTCAATGTATTGAGGTTGATCATCCCAATGGAATGCATATTGATGTTGAATCTCCCACCACTCTTGATTGTGGAAAATTTGATAAAGTTATTATCTCACAAGAGGCTAATGAGCCCAAGGTCATTTTGCCATCTACGAGTGGTGTTGAGATTCAAATTTCTCAACTTGGGAAGGGCATTGAAGTGGAGTTAAGTGTAGAAATTTATAAAGAGAAATTGAACACTCCATTGTTGGAATTGCATAAACTTGCCTACACCTCGGTTTGGTTGAGAATTTTGAATCATTATCCTTGCTATGTTTGGATAGATGGGTTAGGAAGGGCATTTATACAACAAAAAAATTGTAAAATCAAAAAAATCAATGGGCGCAAGCTCATATCCGAATTGAAGCCGGATTGACATGAGCCCTTTTTGTTATGTTTCCATGTACATAGTAGTTAGATTTCTTTTATTGTTATAGTTTTATTTTCATAAATGTTGTAGTGTAGATTTTAGCATGAATGTTGTTTACCTCTTCCTAATTTGGACTCATTTCACTTTGAGCATCATTGTATCAAATCTTATTGGGTATCATGTTCTAGTCTAAGTTGGGGGGTGTAAACAAGCTTTTTGTGTTTTATTTTTTCCATTAATGTACATATATATATGAAAAGAAAAAAAAAAAAAGGTGTATCTCATTTCCCATGTTAACTTTCATTTTTTCTCATTGCATGATTCATTGTGCATTGAGGACAATGCATGGTTCAAGTTGGGGGGTGAGGTGCACCATTTACATTTTCCAACACTTTTTGTATAGAATAATGGAAAATGTGAAAATTTTGAAATATTTTGGTTCCAATATTGAACTATATTCCTCTATCCTAATGGTTATGAGATTTGTGATTACTTGATCTTCATTTTGAACTTTGAATACATGAGCACATTATAGAAGTTTATCCTATTGCTAAGAGTATCACATACTTGTTTGCTTTTGAACTCAACCTTAAGTGCACCATGAACTTCTAATTTTGGCAATTTACGGATTGAGTTCACATTTGAGTGCTTGACATGAATAGTGGAGATGAGTAAGAACCCATGTGAGCTTTAATGCCAATCCCTGTTTGGAGGGAACTTACATTTACTCAAGGAACAAATTTTCAAATTCCAAATTTGTTCAATAATCTCATTATGCTTGTTTTGGTTAGATGCATTTGGGTAGTTGATTGACTTTGTCTTGAAATGTACAATGCTCCCCTATGCTTATCTAGAGATGATCTTAGGCCATTTTTGAATGCTTTGAGCCTTTGCCTTTTTCTTGTGAAAAGTTTATCCCTAGTGCCGTGATTGATCCTTATTGTAAATTCGTTTCCATGCCACACATGTAACCAAGCCAATGAAAATGATAAATATCTACCTTACCTTGGTTGTTCCTAGTGCTAAGTATGAGTGATGATAAAAGAGAAGGAAGTATGATGTGGAAACTCAAGAAAAAGGGGTGAATGATGTTGGAACTCAAAGAGTTCAATGAAAAAAAAAAATGAAAATCCAAGAAAAGGAAGAAAAGGGGTGGAAGAAGAAAAGAATGATCAAAAGAAAAGAAAAATGTTAAGGAAAAGAAAGAAAAGAAACAAAGAGTGTGGTGATGGTGTTAGCCTAGAAATCCCATAAAAGGGAGATCTTTTTGAAATAAATGTCTTTCACTTGGAACAACCCTCTTTGTTATCCTATATCCTTCGTTTCCCTTACCTCAATATCACCCCAAGGCCTAGTTATAACCCGTGAAAGTCCTAAATGATCTAGAGAAACATAGGGGATGCATACTTTGAAAAGAACAAGAGAAGTTGGTTTTGCTATCAAATGCCCTAGCATTCCCTTCAAGAGATTATGCCAAGATTGTTTCATTTTTATGCATACTTCATTTTTGGATTATTTGTGAGTATACTTCATTTTGTTCACAAGATTCTATCTCACATATACACATGGAGTGCATGCTCGGATAATCATTGAGTTATTCTTTGTTGAGAGAAACCCTTGGTGAGTTTTTGCTTCGAAGCTTAATTTGGATAGCCAAAGAGAATGTGAATTCTATTGTGCAAATGTTTAAATTACATGTTCATTTCACACATACACGAGTTTGAAAATGAATGTGTATGTGGATACTCTAGAATAGCATTTAAGGTTATGTTGTGTTTCATGTGTGATTGGTTCTGGTGTTCAGATCAAGTTATTGTTGACATCCCATTGCTAATTAAGATAAGGGAATATATTTTAAATATTGGATACAAGGAAAAGAAGTTTGTAGGTACCTTCACTGGAAACCTTCACGAGACAAAACTCGTCCACTAGGGATCACCTAGGGGTTTAAAGGCTTATTGCATGTGCTAAATGCAATTGCGGAATTAGTATAAGTTTATTTTGTTTGCTTGTTTTTTATATTTTGTTTGCTAGGGACTAGCAAAGCTTAAGTTGGGGGGTGTGATGAGCACAAAATATTGTATATTTCAAGGCCTCATTACATGCATTTTAACTCAACTTTTGCATCTAAGTACTTAGAGTTAGCCGATTTTATGAATAATGTTGAATTCTCGATGTTACATGTTTTTATAGCTTAAATCATGTATTTTAGGACCATGAAACTATGTTGGATGTGTGGTGAGGGCATGGACACATTACATGAAGATTTGGAGGCTTAAAAGTGAAGAAATCAAGGAGGTATTGGTGTTTGGTAACAAAGGCGCCAGCAGCCACACCACTGGGTTGAAGAGCCTCGGTTGTACTCCATTTTGACCATGATCCACTTCGAATCTGAAAAAGTTCAAAACATGAAAGTTGTAGATATGGATTTTTTCTATATTTTTGCAACATTTCAGCTCAATCAAACAGTTGGATCAAAAGTTATACCGATTCTACGAAAAGTGGTCCGGAGTAGAAAACAGTACCGGTACTGCGTACCGGTACTTCGAACTCCAGAAGGTTTAGAGTACCGGTACATAGTACCGGTACGCTCCCAGAACAGCCCAGAACACCTGCAAACTCTTCTCCACTTGCTTGGGGGTCCCACCAATGATTCTCCCACTTGCCCCCAACATTTCCTTGCACATCTCCATGCCTCTCTTACACATTTTGAAGACTTTTAAGGCTTGGCATTAAAGGAGGATGGGAGAGAAGGGGGCTGCTCAGTGAGTTGCAGGCTAGCTCTTCCTTAGCCTGTCAAGAGCCATCATTCAACCTCCCATTGATGGGAGGCCTGCACACAGCTAGGGGAGACCACCATGCACGAAAATTGAAGGCTAACTCTCCATGATATTCAGCATTTTACACATTTTATTGAGGGTGGCTACCTAAGCTTAGGAGTAGTCTTGGCTCAATGAAGAAGATGATGAATAGTGCTATAGAGATAAAATTCATGTTTTTGCATTTTCTTTTCCCATTTCATTGCAGTAAGTTGTAGTTCCCTTGTAATCTTTATTTCCTGCATTGTAATCTCTTTTATTTCAAGAATACTGCAAGTTTAATTACATGTTCTTCATTTCACCATTGTTGTGTTAAGCTTTCTTCATTTCTTAGTTTTAAAATGGGTATTGAATATTTTTCTTCTTAGTTTAAGTTTTCTTGCATTCCTTTAAGTTTCATGCTTTATTTCTTTTACATGTCCCTTTACATATTGTATGCCTTCCTTCAAGTATGAGTAGCTAGATTTTTAGTTGGTTAATCCAAGGGAGACCTCCTCTTGGGTGTGCCATTTCAACTCATTTTCTTTCCTCCTCTCGGTGTACGATGGTTCGGTTTGACTGGGTTGAGGTGAGGACGTGGTTGTGAGTCTTTGATATCCCGTAGGCATTGTCACGGGTTATGCTTGGATCCTCACCTCCCTTTATTCCCGAGCTTCCCACGAATCAATCGTTCATCTATGCACCATTGGGGGAAGGCTTGAGTTGATTTGGTATTCCCATTGGAATGACCTCTTCGGATTAACCAACACTTGTTTTTCTTGCATTTCCATTCACAAATACAACCAAAAAACTCAAACAAAAGATTTTTCACTTTCTTTACCTTTTGCAAAATCACCTTCACACAACTTGAACTTTCCTTCCCTGAGGAGACGACCTTGGAATACTTTTCCAAGTAAAACACCGACACACAAAAGACTCTTTGCGATTGGGGAGCACTTTTGTTCACACACCCGCATTTCATTTCACATTTTGTTCATTCCATTTTCCACCAATCTGTTGTTGCCTAATCTCTTGCATCACCCCGAGGGAGAGTGACACTCCCTTTCACACATAAGCCATATACACATGTCAAATGGTGATGTTTAGGGGTTAGGAATAACAACGTTTTCAATCAATCACTAGGGGGACCACCATGGATGAAATTGCAAGGCTCTCACTCCATATATTCAGCATTCACAAGCTTTGAAGAGTGTGGCTACCTAAGCTTAGGAGTAGTCCAAGGAAGAAGATGATGAATAGTAGATAGAAAACTTAGATTTTTGTATTTTCTTCCATCCTTTCACTTGTAATTTATTGTAAGACTCTTGTAACCTTCATTTAATGTCCTTAATGTCATTTATTACAAGTACTTTGCAAGTTTAGTTACATGTTCTTCAATCCGCCATTGTTGCTTCCAAGTTTTCTTCATTTCTTGCTTTAAAATGGGTATTGAATATTTTTTCTTCTTAATTTAAGATTTCTTGCATTCATTTAAGTTTCATGCTCCATTTCAATTATGTCTCTTTACATTATGCATTTCTTTCTTGCTTTCATGAGTAGCTAGATTTTTAAGTTGGCTAATCCAAGGGAGACCTCCTCTTGGGTGTGCCATTTCAACTCATTTTCTTTCCTCCTCTCAGAGTACGATGGTTCGGTTTGACTGGGTTGAGATTCGATGCAGTTGTGAGTCTTTGATATCCCGTAGGCCTGGTCACGGGTTATGCTTGGATCCTCACCTCCATTTCGTCCCTAGCTTCCCACGAATCAATCATTCATCTAAGCTCTAGTCGAGGAAGGCTTCGAGTTGATTTGGGATTCCCATTGGAATGAACCCTTCAGATTAGCCAACACTTGTTTTCATTTCATTTTCATTAGCCAACACTTCACTCCCCAAACCAAAACTCAAAATATTTTACACTTTCTCTTTTTGACAAAATCACATTCACACACTTGAACTTTCCTTCCCTGAGGAGACTACCTTGGAATACTTTTTCAAGTAAAACACGACAAGCAAAAGACTCCTTGCGCTTGGGGAGCACTTTTGTTCATTTCGCATTTCATACATTTCATTTCCACCACCATTTCGTTGCCCTATTTCCCACATCATTCCAAGGGAGAGTGACACTCCCCTACACACTATAAATCATATACACATTAAGAGATGATATTAGGAGGTTAGGAACAACCAGGTTTTTGATCAAGCATTTTTGGCGCCGTTGCCGGGGAAGGTAAAGCGTCTAGTTCGAAGGTAATTTTGGACGGCATAGGTAAGTCTCGTGATTTTCATCACGGGCCAAGGTATGTTGTTTCTTTTGTAAATAGTTGGTGTTTTATGTAATGTCTTATTATTTTTATGATAATGTATTAAATGCCCCATATTATGAAAATGTGTGTGAGATTTGTGAAGAGTATGGGCACATCACTAGTGAGTGCCCAATAAATTATCCGATTCAAGACTTTGCATGCGAAGGTTCAAATTCAGTTTTGGACTACTTAAATTTTTACCCCAACTATTATGTTGCAACGAGTTGTTCGAGTTATGGTTGGGAGAATGAACCCAATAATTTTTCATCCAATCTCACACCACCAAATGAATTTTGCCACTATCCAATATATAGGGACTCAACCGAAGAAGAATTGGAAAATATTTTGTATGAGTTTATGCAATGCCAAATGGAAGTCAATGCCCAAGTAGCCCAACAACTTTCTGAAATTAGAGATGGACTTGATACATTTACTAATGCTATAATTGTTATGCATGAAGAACAAAATCTTTAGCATAGTCAATGTATTGAGGATGATCATCTCAATGGAATGCATATTGATGTTGAATCTCCCACCACTCTAGATTGTGAAACATTTAATGAGGATATCATCTCACTTGAGGCTAATGAGCCCAAGGTCATTTTGCCATCTATGAGTGGTGTTCAGATTCACACTTTTCAACTTGGGAAGGGCATTGCAATGGAGTTAAGTGTAGAAACTTTTAAAGAAAAATTGTATGCTCCATTGTTGGTATTGTATAAACTTGCCTATACCTCTATTTGGTTGAGATTTTTGAATTATTATCCTCTGTATTGTTGGATAGATTGGATAGAAAGGGCATTTATAAAACAAAAAAAATTTTAAAATCAAAAAAATCAATGGGCGCAAGCTCATATCCGAATTGAAGCCGGATTGACATGAGCCTTTTTTGTTTTGTTTTCATGTACATAGTAGTAGATTTCTTTTATTGTTATATTTTTATTTTCATGTTGTTGTAGAGTAGAAGTTGTTTACCTCTCCCTAATTTGGACTCATTTCATTTTGAGCATCATCATAGACAAACTCATTCAATATCATATGCGAGTTTAAGTTGGGGGGTGTAAACAAACTTTTTTGTTTTCCCTTTAAGGTGTATACTAAAAAGAAAAAAAAAGAATAAAAAAAAAGAGAAAAAAGGGGGGGGGGGGGTATCTCATTTCCCATGATACTTTCATTTTTCTCATTGCATGATTCTTTGTGCATTGAGGACAATGCATGGTTCAAGTTGGGGGGTGAGGTGCACCATTTACATTTTTCACCACTTTTTGTATAGAATAATGGGAAATGTGAAAATTTTAAAAAACATTTGGACACTTTTTGTGTAAAGTATCTAATATTGAACTATATTCCCCTATCCTAATTGTTGTGGGAGTTGTGATTGCTTGATCTTCACTTTGAACTTTGAATACATGAACACATTATAGAAGTTTATCCTATTGCTAAGAGTATCACATACTTGTTTGCTTTTGAACTCAACCATAAGTCCACCATGAACTTGTAATTTTGGCAATTTACGGATTGAGTCCACATTTAGTGCTTGACATGAATAGTGGAGATGAGTAAGAACCCATGTGAGCTTTAGTGCCAATCCTTGTTGGAGGGAACTTACATTTACTCAAGGAACAATTTTTCAAATTCCAAATTTGTTCAATAATCTCATTATGCTTGTTTTGGTTAGGTGCATTTGGATAGTTAATTGACTTTGTCTTGATATGTACAATGCCCTCCCATGCCTATCTAGAAATGATCTTAGGCCATCTTTGAAATGCTTTGAGCCTTTGCCTTTTTCTTGTGAAAAATTTATCCCTAGTGTCGTGATTGAGCCTTAATTGTAAATTCGTTTTCATGCCACACATTTGACCAAGCCAATGAAAATGATAAATATCTACCTTACCTTGGTTGTTCCTACTGCTAAGTATGAGTGATCATAAAAGAGAAGGAAGTATGGTGTGGAAACTCAAACAAAAGGGATGAATGAAGTTGAAACTCAAAGAGTTGAACGAAAAAGAATGAAAATCCAAGAAAAGGAGAAAAAGGGAGTGAAAAGAAGAAAAGAATCAAAGAAAAAAGGAAAATGTTAAGAAAAAGAAAGAAATGAAACAAAGAGTGCGGTGATGGGGTTAGCCTAGGAATCCCATAACAGAGAGATCTTTTTGAAATAAAGGTCATTCACTCAAAACAACCCTCTTTGTTACCCTATATCCTTCATTTCATTTGCCTCAATATCACCCCAAAGCCTCGTTATAACCCGTGAAAGTCCTAAATGATCTAGAGAAGCATGGGGATGCATACTTTTTAACGAAAAAGAGAAGTTGGTTTGCTATCTAATGCCCTAGCATTCCTTTCATGAGATTATGCCAAGGTTGTTTCATTTTTATGCATGTGCTTCATTTTTGGATTATATGTGAGTATATTTCATTTTGAGCACAAGATTCTACCTCACATATACACATGGAGAGCATGCCAAGATAATCATAGTGTGATTTATTGTTGAGAGAAACCTTTGGTGAGTTTTGCATCAAAGCTGAATTTTGATGGCTAAATGAATGTGAATACCGTTGAGTAAATGCTTAAATTACATATTTATTTTACACACACACGAGTTTGAAAATGAATGTGTATGTGAATATTCTAGAATAGCATTTAAGGCTATGATGTGTTTCATGTGTGATTAGTTCGGGTATGTTGGACCAAGCTATTTTTGAAATCCCAGTGCTAGTTAGGATAAAGAAATATGCTTTAAATATTGGATACTAAGAAAAGAAGTTTATAGGTACCTTCACTGGAAACCTTCACGAGACAAAACTCGTCCACTAGGGATCACCTAAGGGTTTAAAGGCTTATTGCATATGTTAAATGCAATTGCGGAATTAATATATGTTTATTTTGTTTCCTTGCTTTTTACATTTTGTTTGCTAGGGACTAGCAAAGCTTAAGTTGGGGGGTGTGATGAGCACATAATATTGCATATTTGAAGGCCTCATTACATGCATTTTAACTCAATTTTTGCATTTAAGTACTTAGAGTTAGCCAAAGTTGTCAATAATGTTGAATTTTCGATGTTACAGGTAATTATAGCATAAATGATAGATTTTAGAACATTGCAACTATGTGTGGATGTGTGGTGAAGAGATGGACACATTACATGAGGATTTGGAGGCTTAAAAGTGAAAGAAATCAAGGAGGTATTGGTGTTTGGTAACATAGGCATCAGCACCCACACCATTTTGTAGTAGTACCTCAGTTTTCCTCCTTTTTGACCATGATCCGCTTTGAATCTGAAAAAGTGCAAACATGAAAGTTGTAGATCTGGATGTCTTCTGTATTGTGTCAAAAATTTAGCTCAATCGGACGGTTGGATCAAAAGTTATGATGATTCTACGAAAACTGGTCCACAACAGAAGCAATACCGGTATGTAGTACCGGTACGATTCTGCCTCTGGAGTTCGGGGTATCGGTACACAGTACCGGTACTGTCTGCTGAGCAGCCCAAAACACCTGCAAACCATGCTCTACTTGCTTGGGGGTCCCACCATTGATTCCCCCACTTGTCCCCTGACATCCCTTACACATTTACATGATTCCTACACCCTTATGGAAGACTTTGAAGGCAATGGCAGTAATGGGGATGGGAGAGAAGGGGGCAGCCAGGAGAGTTGCAGGCTAGGCTTGTCTTAGCCTGCGCAATGCATCAGCTCAGCCTCCTATGGATGGAAGGCTTAGCACACGGGCTAGGGGGACCACCATGGACGAAATTGCAAGGCTCTCACTCCATATATTCAGCATTCACAAGCTTTGAAGAGTGTGGCTACCTAAGCTTAGGAGTAGTCCAAGGAAGAAGATGATGAATAGTAGATAGAAAACTTAGATTTTTGCATTTTCTTCCATCCTTTCACTTGTAATTTATTGTAAGACTCTTGTAACCTTCATTTAATGTCCTTAATGTCATTTATTACAAGTACTTTGCAAGTTTAGTTACATGTTCTTCAATCCGCCATTGTTGCTTCCAAGTTTTCTTCATTTCTTGCTTTAAAATGGGTATTGAATATTTTTTCTTCTTAGTTTAAGATTTCTTGCATTCATTTAAGTTTCATGCTCCATTTCAATTATGTCTCTTTACATTATGCATTTCTTTCTTGCTTTCATGAGTAGCTAGATTTTTAAGTTGGCTAATCCAAGGGAGACCTCCTCTTGGGTGTGCCATTTCAACTCATTTTTTTTCCTCCTCTCAGAGTACGATGGTTCGGTTTGACTAGGTTGAGAGTCGATGCGGTTGTGAGTCTTTGATATCCCGTAGGCCTGGTCAGGGGTTATGCTTGGATCCTCACCTCCATTTCGTCCCTAGCTTCCCACGAATCAATCGTTCATCTAAGCTCTAGTCGAGGAAGGCTTCGAGTTGATTTGGGATTCCCATTGGAATGAACCCTTCAGATTAGCCGACACTTGTTTTCATTTCATTTTCATTCACAAACTTCACTCCCCAAACCAAAACTCAAAAGATTTTACACTTTCTCTTTTTGACAAAATCACCTTCACACACTTGAACTTTCCTTCCCTGAGGAGACAACCTTGGAATACTTTTCCAAGTAAAACACGACAAGCAAAAGACTCCTTGCGCTTGGGGAGCACTTTTGTTCATTTCGCGTTTCATACATTTCATTTCCACCACCATTCCGTTGCCCTATTTCCCACATCATTCTGAGGGAGAGTGACACTCCCCTACATACTATAAATCATATACACATTAAGGGATGATATTAGGAGGTTAGGAACAATATGGTTTTTTATCAAGCACTCTGCCTCCACAGCAATTGAGGCTGATGATGGGGATAATGGAGAGGATGATGACGATGAAGATACTGAGGAGTCTGGGGAAGATGAAGGGTCTGGGGAAGATGAAGGGTCTGAGGAAGATGAGGCTGATGATGGGAGTGATGAAGAGGGTGATGAGTAGGAGGCTGTTGTAGTTGTTGCCTTTCCTTTGGTGTTGGATGGTATACAGTTAGGATGGCGTTGTAGGCTGTTTTGGTTTCTTTTTGATGTCCTACTCCATGTACTCCAACTTTTTAACACATTAATGGAAAACCACAATTCCTGATTCAATCTTGTGTATGTTATTTTGTTAATTGCATGATGATTTTTGTTTTTTTTGATTGATTAAGTGAATTGTTTGTTTAAATGGATTATTATATGTTATGCTCGTTACCTTGTTTGGAAAATAAATTTTTTCTAAGGGACTAGCAAAACCCAAGTTGGGGGGTGTGATTAGCACAAAAATTTGCATATTTTAGGTGCTAATCATCCTTTTAGTAATTGCTTTTTGGGGCTAAATGATTGGAGTTGTATTATTAGAGTTCTTAACGAAGATTTTTGGTGTTTGTAGAAAAAAAGGCACTAAATGAGGCTTCTTAAGGCCTTCCCAAATGAGTTGAGGTGAATGAGGATGAAAGAGTGGCTAAAGAATAGCTCAGGAGTGAAGAAATCAGAAAAAATCAGACAAAGTAGCAGAAGCGTACCGGTACGGTTTGGCCACTGGAACATAGCGTACCAGTACACAGTACCGGTGCGGTCCTGCCTCTAGAGTTCGGGGTACCGGTACCGCATACCGGTACGGTCTGCTATCCCTGCCCCAATCTCTACAACTCAGGTCTGCCATTTTTTAGGGACCCACCAATCACTCTCCCACTTGTCTCTGACTCCTCCATCACATTATACTACCCTCCAACACCCTCCATTTGACTTTGGGAAGCTTGAATGATAAATGAGGAGAGGGAAGAAGAATGGAGCTGGGCGTGCAGGCTAGCTCTGCACCACCCTATCCAGCCCATCTCTCTTGACAGCCTATGGATGGAGATCACATCACTCAGCTGGGAGAGCACACTATGGACGTTTTGGGGGGAAAGAAGACTCCATTCATTCTTAAGCATTGGTTACAGAGAGAGAGCCAGACATAGAGAGAGAGAGTCTGGGTAGAAGATGATGAATAGTGTTCTAGAGAGAAAAATTGAGATTTTTACATTTTCTTCAATACATTATCTTGTAATCTCCTGTAAGAATCTTTAGAGTTTCATTGAATGTCATTAATGCTAGTTCCTACAAGTTCATTACAAGTTTAATTCTCTTTTAAAGCTTTTACCATCAATGCATTAAAGTTCTTCTTTTTCTTACTTTTAAAATGGGTATTCATTGCTTTCACTTATAGCTTATGTTTGTGTGCATTTAGTTACTCAAGAACTTCATTCCTTTGCAATGCATTCTCATTACATTGTTAATTTCATCCCAAGTATGAGTAGCTAAAATCCTTTAGTTGGCAAACCAAGGGGAACCTCCACTTGGGCATGCCATTTCAACTCATTCTCCTCCCTTCTTTCAGAGTTCAATGGTTCGGTTTGACTGGGTTGAGGGTGGATAAATTGGTGAGTCTTTGATATTCCTTAGGCCTAGTCACGGTTTATGCTTAGATACTCACCCTTCTTATCCCTAGCTTCCCACGAATCAATCGTTCATTTATGCTTTATTGGAGGAGGGATTCGAGTTGAGATGGCATTCCTATTGGAGTGACCTCTTGGGTTAGCCAACGTTTGTTCTCATTTCATTTTCACCAAAACACACTTCACCAAATAACTTTCAACAACAAAATATTTTACACTTTCTTTCACCCAAAATCACCTTCCCATTGGTTTACATCCTTCCTCGTGGAAACGACCTTGGAGTACCTCCAAGTAAAACACGACCCACAAAAGTCTCCTTGCGCTTTGTGAGCATTTTTGTTCATACACATAACACATTTCCACCATCCCATTTTCCCATCTCCTTGCCCTTTCTTTTGACACTACTCAAAGGGAGAGTGACACTCCCCTCCATCCATATACAATACATTTTGTGGGATGATATTTAGGGGTTAGGGATAATAAGGAAATACACCAAGCACCGGTCATTCTCAAATTGAGATTTAAAGTCTTTATGGCCCAATAGGCCTTGTGTTCCATTTCAACTAGCAAATGGCAAGCCTTTCCATTGACAAGCTGATAGGGAGACATGCCTAGAAGTGTCTTATAGGCTGTGCGGTAAGCCCAAAGGGCATCGATTAGTCCAAATGACCAATCTTTCCTATTGGAATTCACTATTTTCTCTAGGATATTTTTTATCTCCCTATTAGCCAACTCGGCTTGGCCATTGGTTTATGGATAATATGCGGTGGATACCTTGTGTGTGACGCCATATTTATGCATCAAAGATGCAAATGACCTATTAAAAAAATGCGACCCACCGTCGCTTATCATAGCACAAGACATCCCAAACCTTGAGAAACTTGACCACGACCTAGTGGTCATTGTTCTTGGTCGGGATAGCCTCCACCCATTTGGACACGTAGTCCACTGCCAGTAGAATGTATAGGTAGCCAAATGACACGGGGAAGGGACCCATGAAGTTGATGCTCCAACAATCAAATATCTCGATAACAAGTACAGGGGAGAGTGGCATCATGTTCTTTCGGGTCACACTACCCAAATGTTGGCACCTATTGCATTCTTTACAGAAAGAGAAACAATCTTTTATCAGAGAGAGACAATAAAAACCTACCCACAAAATTTTTGCCGAAGTCTTCTTTGTAGAGAAATGGCCACCGCACGCTTCCGAATGGCAAAACGCAAGGACTTCCCGTTGTTCATTTTCTGGTACGCATCTCTGCATGACTTGGTTAAGGCAGTACTTGATTCGCACATAATTTTGTACATTTCAATGTGCTAATCATATTTTTTTAATTGATTTTGGAATTTAAATAATGGAAATTGTTTTGATTAAGTACCTAACAAAGATATTTGATGAATGCAGTCAAACAATGCAAAAGAGGCTTTCTAAAGTGTCTCCAAACTGATCTTGGATGAATGGAGATGAGAATGAGCTTTGATGATGGAGTGAATGAAGAAGGAAGGATGAATTGGGCATATCCAGCTGACAACTACCGGTAGTCACTACCGGTATCCGTAACTAAAGGGTGGAGGAAACAGGAATGTTGCAGTACAAGGAATTATCTACCGGTAGTCAATAGCCACTGGAATCCCCACTACCGGTAGTCAATAGCCACTGGAGTCCCCACTACCGGTAGTCAATAGCCACTGGAGTCATGACTACCGGTATCTGTTTTCGATCTACCGGTAGTCAATCTTGATTCAACCCAGTTTCTGCAGGCCTTTCTCTGCCGCTTCAAGGGTCCCACCATCAAGTCTCCCCCACTTCTCTGACACGCCCACCTTACTGTTCATCATGATTCACACTTCCTTCTAGATTTGTGGAGTTAAGGCATTAAATGAAGTGAGAGAGGATGGGGATGTGCTGGGTGTGCAGACATGCTCTGCCACCCCCTGTCTTTCCCTGGCTGCTGCATCCCTATGGATGTAAATCACATCTGTAGATCCACCTCTCTCTCCAGGCACGTTTTTTGGCAAAGCAAGAGTCTCCTGCTAGGGGATTATTGATGTATTACATTAGAGAGTTTTAGGGAGAGAGGCTCCAAGCGTAGAGATGATGAATAGTAGATTCTAGAGAGAGAAAGTTGTAATTTTCACTTATTTTCCAGTACATTGCCTTGCATTCTTCTGTAAGACTCTTTAGAACTTTCTTCAATGCCATTAATGTAAGTTCTTTCATGCTTTTCACTAGTTTAATGTTCTCTTCCACTTTCTACCATTAATGAATTAAAGTTCTTCATTTTCATAGCTATGTAATGGGTTTAAATGCATTTTCTTTTAGCTCATGAATTCTTGTACTTTGTAGCTTTAGAAGTTCATAGATTGCAATGCACTTTCATTACGTAGTCATTTCCATTCCAAGTATGAGTAGCTAAATCCTTTAGTTGGCAAGACCAAGAGGGATCTCCTTTGGGGATACCATTTCAACTCTTTCTCCTCCTTCCCTTTAGAGTCAAATGGTTCGTTTTGACTGGATGGAAGATGGATGAGTCGATGAGTCTTTGATAAACCGTAGGCCTAGTCACGGTTTATGCTTAGATACTCACCGACGTCATCCTCGGCTTTCCGTGATTCAAGCGTTCATTCATGCTCAATCGGAGGAGTGATTTGAGTTGAGGTGGTATACCCATTGGAGTGATCTCTTGGAATTGCCAACACTTGTTTTATCATTACATCTTCATTAGCATACACTTCACCAACCAACTCTCAAGACAAAAGATTTTACATTTCCGTTTTTCACCAAATCACTTCAATCTTGATTCACTTCCTTCCCTGTGGATACGACCTTGGAATACTCTTCCAAGTAACTCACAACACACGAAAGTCTCCTTGTGATTGGGGAGCATTTTTGTGCATACATATCCCATATTTACATCTTCCCATTTCCCTTTCCTCATTGCCCTTTCTTTTCACACTATCCCAAAGGGGGAGAAATCCTTCCTTCCGCTCATACATTGCATTATTTGAGGGATAGCATTTTAGGGGTTAGGAAAGACATAGTTTCCAATCAATCATTTTTGGCGCCGTTGCCGGGGAAGGCAAGTGTCAAATCAAGGAAGTGATTTCCGAACAACGGAGGTAAGTCCCGTGATCTTCATCACGGGCTGAGGTACGTTGTCTCGTGTATATATTCTTGTTTGTTTATAATTTCATTTGTATAGATATTTTGTTGCATGTGGGGAAGGGACGACTATCACCGATTAGTTAGACAACCCTTAGGCCCCAATATGAACATCGACCAAGACCCACCCGAGGATGCGGGTGACAATTTTGAAAATGTGGATGTCAACCCAAACATGCAAGGGGGTGGAAATTTTGACAATGTCGGGGCAAATCCAAATGCTCAAAGGGGTGGGGGGTTACCCGAAAATAGGATGCCTAACCCAAGAATGCAATATCCCCCTCCCGATGCTTTTGATAATGAGGATGCTAACCCAAATAGGCAAATGGGTGAGGGATTTCAACCACCTAGGATGCCCAACCCACGAGTGCAATTTCCCCCACCTAGGAATGAAGGGAACATCCAACTTGACCCTCCACCAAGGATAATGCGGGAGTTCCTTCAGCCGACCCGTAGCTCCACACCATCATGCCATGTTCTTCCTGTCCAAGCACATCTCTTTGTAATCAAACCATGGATGTTGCAACTACTCCCTAAATTTCATGGGGTCGAGAAGGAAAACCCTTATAGTCATCTAAAGTCTTATGAGGAAATAGTTGCAACCTTTATCCCAAATTACAACATGGAAGAGATAGCAAGGATGAAATTGTTCTCTTTTTCGTTGGAGGGTAAAGCAAAGATTTGGTTTGATTCCATGGGGCCTCGGACCATGCTATCTTGGGACCACATAGTTTCATTCTTTTTAAAAAAGTTTTTTCCGGTTCATAGAACCACTTCTTTGAAAAAAGACATTCAAAACTTTTCTGAAAAACCCAATGAACAATTCTATCAGTGTTGGGATCGCTATAAAGATTTGATTCAATCCATACCACATCATGGTTTTAAATCGTGGCAATTGGTGAGTTTCTTCTACGAAGGAATCTCACCAAACCATAGGCAATTCATTGATATGATGTGCAATGGTGAATTTTTGAACAAAGACCCTGACGAGGCCCTTGACTACTTTGGTATCTTGGCTGAAAATGCACAATCGTGGGATGTTAAGGATCCAAGTGATGTACCTAGGACAATGCCAGTGAGTGGTCAACCTCAAAGGGGAGGGATATATGATTTGAAAGACCGGGAGGATCTACTTTCACAAATCTCCAAATTGTCTAGGAAAGTAGATAGCCTTGAGGTGGAAAGGAGACGAGAGGTGTCTCATGTGTCAAAAACTGAGGAGACTTGTTCTATTTGTGGTGGTGCCGAGCATTCCACATCGGAGTGTCCGAGCATTCCGGCACTTAGAGAAGCTTATCATGAACAAGTCAATGCCTTCAACCAACCAAGGCAATCATTTCCTTCAAATTCCAACACTTACAATTCGGGGTATCGTGATCACCCTAATTTCAGTTGGAGGAATGAGAATCCCATCCCCTTTGGTTCCAATACATACACCTCTCCCACACTTCCCAAGCAAGGTCAGTACCAATCCCAACATCAAGGCCAAGGGCAAGCTTCTAGCTCCCAATACGCACGGGCCAATCCGCAAGGGTACCAATCCAATCCCCCCCCACAGAATTTCTCCCAACAAGGCCCATCTAGCTCTTCTAGCTACCAACCACCTCATAAAAGGAGTCTAGAAGATGTGCTCCACACCTTCATCCAAAGCCAAACCGCCTTCAATAAGGACATTACGGCTCAACTCACAAAGATCACCAATCACATAGGCTTGACTCAACAATTGAAAGGGAAATTCCCCTCTCAACCACAACAAAATCCTAAAGGCCAAAATATGATTGAATCAGTTGAGCCCACCCAAGAGAGTTGTGAGCACCTTAAGGCGGTCACCACTCTTCGTAGTGGCAAACAAGTTGAAAAGACCATAGTGCCAAAGGTTCCGCCCAAGGCACAATTGCCAATAGAAGAGTCCATTGAGGGTGAGTCCATTGAGGGTGAGGCCAAGGAACGTGTGGCTGAAAAAGGTGGGACGAGCAAAGACAAAGAAAATGACCAAATTGAAAATGAACATGGGGTTGATGATAGCTTGTGTTTTCCTCCTATGCCTGCCCCTTTTCCCCATTGGTTGAAGCCACCTGTCAAGGTGGCTAATTATTCTGACATTTTGGATTTGTTTAAGCAGGTAAAGATCAACATCCCGCTCCTTGATGTCATCAAGCAAATTCCGTCATGTGCCAAAATATTGAAAGACCTATGCACGGTGAAAAGGAAGTTGAATGTCCGGAAGAAGGCATTTCTCACCGAACAAGTGAGCTCTATATTGAGGACCAACACTCCTCCAAAATTCAAGGATCCCGGTTGTCCAATAATTGCCATCACCATCGGGAATTGCCGGATTGAGCAAGCATTGCTTGACTTGGGGGCGAGCGTCAATCTTCTTCCTTACTCCGTGTACCAACAACTCAAGCTTGAAGAGTTGAAGCCCACCTCAGTTACACTTCAACTGGCGGATCGGAGCATACGCACACCAAGGGGAGTAGTGGAAGATGTGCTTGTCCAAGTTGACAATTTTTACTTTCCAGTCGATTTTATTGTATTAGATACACACCCGGTTGCTAACCTTAATTCCCAAATCCCCGTTATTCTTGGAAGACCTTTCCTTGCTACCGCTAACGCTGTGATTAATTGTAGGAATGGTCTAATGAAGTTGGCTTTCGGGAACATGACCATGGAGCTGAACGTTTTCAATTTAGCAAAACAACCCGAGGATGATGTAGAGGTGAACGAGATCAATAGAATCGACACTTTGATTGAGGAGCAAGTGGAGTTAGAAGGGATGTTGGACTGCATGGAGGAGGACTTTGTTGAACTTGTAAAGTTAGATGAGGAAGAGAGCGTGGAAGAGTTGAAAGGGGTAACAAAATGGATTCCCACATTTGAGGAGTTGCCCAAGCAAGAAAAGAAGATTTTCCGGTCGGAGGAACAAAAGCCAAATTTGGAGTTGAAGCCGTTACCCTCACACTTGAAGTACGCCTATCTTGGCGAGGGAGATACATTTCCGGTGATCATTAGTTCCACATTGAACAATGAACAAGAAAAAGAACTCTTGGAGGTTTTGAGAAGACACAAGGGAGCAATTGGGTGGACTATTGCGGATATCAAGGGAATAAGCCCTATTATTTGCACTCACCGCATTTACCACGAGGAGGATGCAAGACCTTCCCGACAGCCTCAACGGAGATTGAACCCTCATATGAAGGAGGTGGTGAGGGACGAGGTTCTTAAACTACTTGACGTGGGCATAATATTTCCAATTGCTGACAGTAAGTGGGTGAGCCCCACGCAAGTGGTGCCCAAGAAATCCGGAGTCACAGTGGTAGAAAACGAGGAGAATGAACTGATACCTACAAGAGTGATTACTGGATGGAGGGTGTGCATCGATTACAGGAAATTGAACTCATGCACTAGGAAGGATCATTTCCCAATGTCGTTCCTTGATCAAGTGCTGGAGAGAGTGGCGGGGCACCTCTTCTACTGTTTCCTAGATGGATACTCCGGTTATAATCAGATCGAGATTGCCCTCGAAGACCAGGAGAAAACCACCTTCACATGCCCCTACGGTACCTTTGCGTACCGGCGCATGCCGTTCGGACTCTGTAATGCTCCAGGAACTTTCCAAAGATGTATGATGGGCATTTTCAGTGATATGGTGGAGAAAATTGTGGAGGTGTTTATGGACGATTTCTCCGTTTTTGGTGATTCCTTCGACGGATGCTTAGGAAATTTGGAGAAAGTGTTGGGAAGATGTGAAGATAAGGATCTTGTGCTAAATTGGGAGAAGTGTCACTTTATGGTGACGGAAGGGATTGTGTTGGGTCACATAGTGTCGGCAAGGGGCATCGAAGTTGACAAATCCAAGGTGGAGGCCATCTCCAACCTCCCCACGCCGACGGCCATCAAAGGGATCAGGTCATTTTTGGGTCATGCAGGCTTCTATCGCCGGTTCATTCAAAATTTTAGTGCATTGGCCCGACCCCTGACCAATTTACTGTCTAAGGAGGTTCCCTTCGAGTGGTCGCATGAGTGTGAGGCATCTTTTAAGAAACTAAAAAGCATGCTTGTCACGCCTCCTATCATGCGATCACCCAATTGGGACCTTCCTTTTGAGCTCATGTGCGACGCGAGTGATTACGCGGTCGGTGCAGTGCTTGGTCAGAGGGAAGATAATCGACCATATGTCATACACTACGCTAGCAAGACACTTAATGAAGCACAAATGAATTACACAACCACTGAGAAAGAATTGCTAGCTGTAGTGTTTGCCTTAGATAAGTTCCGGTCATATATCATTGGTTCACCTATTGTTGTTTTCACTGACCATTCTGCTTTGAAGTATTTGTTGTCTAAGCAGGATGCAAAGCCAAGGCTAATTAGGTGGATCCTCCTCCTACAAGAATTTGATTTGACTATTAAAGACAAGAAGGGAGTTGAGAATGTCGTGGCGGATCACTTATCCCGGCTGGTGGCACAAGAGACAAATGAGCGCATCCCTATCCCAGACTCTTTCCTTGATGAGCAGTTATTGTCCATTCATTCTCATTGTCCTTGGTATGCTGACATTTGCAATTATCTTGCAACAGGACAAATCCCACCACACTGGAGCTCTGAGGATAAAAGGAGATTTATGGCCGATGTGAAGTACTTCTACTTCGATAATCCGTATCTGTTCAAGTATTGTCCGGACCAGATCATGAGGCGATGCGTGCCTGAAACCGAACAGCGGAACGTCCTAGCTTTCTGTCATTCCCAAGCCTGTGGTGGGCATTTCTCTGCTAAGAAGACCTCAGCCAAGATTCTACAATCAGGTTTCTACTGGCCTTCTCTGATTAAGGATTGCATTTCATTTTGTAAAGAATGTGATAGATGCCAACGTTTGGGTAGCGTGACCCGAAGGAATATGATGCCCCTCTCCCCTGTACTTGTGATAGAAATATTCGATTGTTGGGGCATCGATTTCATGGGTCCCTTCCCTATGTCGTTTGGCTATCTATACATTTTGCTAGCAGTGGACTACGTGTCCAAATGGGTGGAGGCTATCCCGACAAAGACTAATGACCACCGGGTTGTAGTCAAGTTCTTGAAAGAGAACATTTTCTCGAGGTTTGGGATGCCTCGTGCTTTGATTAGTGATGGTGGATCACACTTTTGTAACAGGCCAGTTGCATCGTTATTGTTCAAATATGGCGTTACACATAAAGTATCCACCGCTTATCACCCACAAACAAATGGCCAAGCCGAGCTAGCCAATAGGGAGATCAAGACCATCCTTGAAAAAACAGTTAACCCCAATAGGAAGGATTGGTCTGAGAGATTGATTGATGCCCTGTGGGCATATCGTACTGCCTACAAGACAGTTTTGGGCATGTCTCCCTATCGGCTTGTCTATGGAAAGGCTTGCCATCTGCCGATAGAAATGGAACACAGGGCCTATTGGGCCATCAAGACTTTAAATTTCAATATGAGAATGGCCGGTAAACATAGGATGTTAGAAATGAATGAATTGGAAGAGATTCGGCGGGATGCATACGAGAGTTCAAAAATTTCAAAGGAACGGGCGAAAATCTTTCATGATAACTCCATAGTGAGGAAATCATTCGAGCCCGGGCAAAAGGTACTCTTGTATAATTCCCGCCTCTCCATTTTTCCCGGAAAGCTAAGATCCCGTTGGGATGGCCCCTATCTTGTCAAGGTGGCCTACCCCAATGGAGCTGTTGAGATCACCAACCTCAAAGATGGCCAAACATTCAAGGTCAATGGCCAAAGACTTAAGCCATTCTTTGAGGGCTTTGAAAACCAAGTGGTGGAGGAGGAGTTAACCGACCCGGTGTATCCGGAAGTGATTGAGGAATAACAATTGGTCCCTTGTTCGCATGTACAGTTTCTTTTATTTTAATTATGTCATGTTTTTATTTCATGTCACTTACTTGTTGTTGGTGTATAGCTTTGTTTTCTTTTGAATCCAGATCTTGGTGCTCTTGTCAAAAGCTCATATGCGAGGTGTTCTCTTACCCTTATCAGCTTTTACTGTCTTTCATTGCAATTTTTCTCTTTTTGTTGCATTGAGGGCAATGCATGAATCTAGTTGGGGGGTGAGGTGCACCATTTGTATGTTACACCAAGGTTGTTGGGAAGTATTCTGTTTTTGTCGCATTAGTACAAAATATGTGAGAAATTTTGAAAATTTTTGATGAAAAATACCTTTAAGTTGATCTGTATTCCCTTATGAAGCGAGTATGAACTGGATGACATGTTGATTGTTGTTGTGAACCTTGTGCACATGAGCTTACTATAGAAATGGATTCTATGCATAAGTATCACATATATATTGATTTTCGAACTCATCTGTATGTGATTTCTGAATTTGTAATTTCAGTGATTTACGGGTTGGATTCATGTTTTAAGCTTGACATAAGTAGTGGAGATGAGTAAGGACCCATGAGAGTTTTAGTGCCAAACCTTTTTGGAGGGAACTTACGTTTACTCAAAGAACAATTTTTGATATCAAGTTTGTTCAATAGTCTCATTATGCTTGCTTTGGTTAGTTGCATTTGGTTAGTAGACTGATTTGTCTTGATCATGTAATGCTCTCCCCATGTGGACCTAGAAGTGATCTTAGGCCATTTTTGAATACTTTGAGCCTTAGCCCTTTTTCTTGAGAAAATTTTATCCCTAGTGCCGTGATTGAGCCCATTTTAAAATTCGTTTCTATGCCACACATTTGACCAAGCCAATGCAAGATGATAAAAATCTACCTCACCTTGGTTGTTCCTGGAGCTGAATATGAGTGAGTGCAAAAGAGAAGGATGTATGGTGTGGAAACTCCAACAAAAGGGATGAATGATTTGAAACTCAAAGAGTTGAATGAAAATCCAAGAAAAGGAGAAAAAGGGGTGTAAAGAATAAAGAGTGATCAAAAGAAAAGGAAGATGTTAAGAAGAATAAATAAAATAAACAAGGGGTGTGGTGATGGTGAGAAAATCAAAATCCCATGAAAAAGGAAGTGTTTTTCCAACATTAAAGTCTCTCACTCGGAATAACCCTCTTTGTTGTCCTTTTTCCTTCATTTCTTTTACCTAGATATCACCCCAGGGCCCCATTACAACCCTTAAAGCCCTAAGTGATCTAGAGAAGCATGGGAGAAGCATATTTGTTAAAGGAATGATAAGTTTAGTCTTACTACCTAATGCACTAATATCCTATTCATGAGACTATGCCAAGGTTGCCTCATTTTCACATATGAACTTCATTTTTGGATTACATGTGAGCACTTTGTTTTGAATACAAGATTCTATATCACATGTACACATGGAGTGCATACCAGTATAACGTGAGTGCGTTTATTGCTTAAGAGTGTCCCTTGGTGAGTTTTGCATTGAAATTGAGTTTGTCTAGCCGTTCGAATGTGAATTCTGTTTCGTAAATGCCCAAATTACTTGTTTAAGTTCACATGCACTCGAGTTGAAAATTAATTTGTAGGTGCATATTTCTGACTAGCATTGGAGACTATGGTTTTGCTCATGTACATCTAGTTCATTCAATTGAGAAATTTGTTTAAAAAGCTCCATGCTCGCAAGAATGAGGGAATATGGCTCAAGTTTTTGATATTTGACTTGACTGAGGAATGCTTTACTTATGATTTTGATGATGGTTGTCCATTTTGATGATTAACAATTGAAATCCATGATTTATGTGCTGAATGCATAAAAATTTGAAATCACTTTGCAATTTTGGAAATGATGTGGGCATGATTGTTCAAGTTGTGGGGTACAAGCATAATACGTGACTAGGGAAGGAGTGAAAGTCTTATGAGAGTGATTGGGTGTGAAGGGTAGGTCCTAAAGTGGAGTGGAATAGAATTAAGATGAATAGAAGGGGTATTCTGAAATTGAGGAAAATCCACCGGTAGTCACTACCGGTAGTCTATGGCCACTGGTGTAACCACTACCGGTAGTTAGTGCACGATCTACCGGTAGTCGTTGCCCAGAAAGCCAACAGTTGGGGCTTTTAATTGACTTCGTTCGGAGAACCTTTCATTATCCTCACAATACACAGAACCCAGTCCATTTCCCCCTCATTCAATGCCCTCTTAGACTTCCCAATTGATTCTTCTCCCCCATTAATCTATAAATTCCTAACCCTTGAACTCCGATTTTGGCAATTCTCTTGGAGGTTTGAAGCATCTCTCTTTTGAAACCCTAGACCAGCCGAAAATCCCCAAAACCCAAATCTCCATTTTCATCTGCAAATCCACCCCAATTCTCTCAATGGTTCGTACCAAACGAGCAGAGCCAAGCTCCCCACAACCCTCAAATGCACCAAATCGGAAGAGAAGTGGGGAAGAGGCGAGTGCCCAAAGGGATGAGCAAAGAAAAAAAGCGAGGAATGAGGCTAGATTTCAACTCATTGAAGGGAAAAATGTGACCTGTGAGAGGTCTGTGGATAGGAGATCTTTGGGCGTGACTCATGGGGTGGTGAAAATCATTGAGAAACTTGGGATTGAGTTTTGGTTCAACAAGGTAAGTGGTTTCAATCTACCTCAATGCAGAGATTTTTACTACAGACTAAGTGTGGATGATGAGGCTGGGGAAATTCTGAAAACAAAAGTGAGAGGTAAAAGCTTCAAGGTAACGCTCGACGTGATCGCTACTCATTTGGATTATGGAAGGCCACCTTCCACCGCTTCGATTTATCCATACAATGTCAAGAAGGGCATCACTATTCAAGAATACGTGGAGTCAATGTATGAGGACCCTACACAGTTTAAGGGAACAGTCCACGCTGGGGGCCTCAAGCACGAATATGGTTTGATGAATAAGATTCTCCATTACAACTTGTTTCCAAAGGGAGCAGAGAAGACGCCAAATGTTGAGAAGCTGGGCCTCTTGAATGCGGTGATGACTGGAAAGGAAATTGATATCGCACTTTTCATCTAGGAGGTAATGAAAGATTTCGCCAAGACTGAATATCCAAGAGCAAACCTTCCTTATGGGAATTTGGTGACCCGCATGTGTGATCGTTTCGGCGTAAAGGGATATGCTTCAGATAAAATCACCCCACCGAAAACCGGAGCCATTGGCCAGGCTAGCAGCAGCAAGAGATCTGCTATGACTCGGGCTGAGCATGCTAGACTTTCAAAATCTGGTGCATCTGGTGTTGAGCCGTCTTCTGTGGATCCATCTGGGTCGAGGCCATTCACCGCCATGCCGGATGGCCTCATCGCTCATCGCCTCGACACATTGGAGGAGACTGTCTATGGAATCTCAGCAATGATGACCAGGCTTTATCAGCAAGCATTTCCGGGCGATCCGATTCCTACTAGACCACCATCTCAGGCAGTTGGACCCTCTGCCCCCTCAGCTTCCAATGTAGTTGAGATGGAGGAATCTGAGGATGAGGGGGATGGTGAGGAGGAAGAAAGTGATGAGGAACCTAGTGGTGAAGACGAAAGTGGTGAGGAGAAAGGGAGTGATGATGATGGTGATGGAGATGAGGCTTAGGGCCATTTAGGTTTTCTCTTTTGACATCTTGGATAGTACACAGTTGATGGAGTTTTTGGGATGGTAGAAGAAGCCCTTAGGAATGTTAGGTTGTTTTGTCTGTTTTTGAAACCTAACCCTGTGTACTCCAAGCTTGAATGTGATTAATGAAAGAAAACCACAGTTGTTTTTCTCATGTTGCCCATGTTCATTGCTAAATTTGCATTATGATTTCTTGGTTTTTGATTGATCTATGGATTGCTGGTATGATTGGATTGTTGTTTGTCTATGCTGTGTTTGAATGTAAACTTTGCTCGGGACTAGCAAAATCCAAGTTGGGGGGTGTGATTCGCACATAATTTTGTACATTTCAATGTGCTAATCATATTGTTTTAATTGATTTTGGAATTTAAATAATGGAAATTGTTTTGATTAAGTACCTAACAAAGATATTTGATGAATGCAGTCAAACAATGCAAAAGAGGCTTTCTAAAGTGTCTCCAAACTGATCTTGGATGAATGGAGATGAGAATGAGCTTTGATGATGGAGTGAATGAAGAAGGAAGGATGAATTGGGCATATCCAGCTGACAACTACCGGTAGTCACTACCGGTATCCGTAACTAAAGGGTGGAGGAAACAGGAATGTTGCAGTACAAGGAATTATCTACCGGTAGTCAATAGCCACTGGAATCCCCACTACCGGTAGTCAATAGCCACTGGAGTCCCCACTACCGGTAGTCAATAGCCACTGGAGTCATGACTACCGGTATCTGTTTTCGATCTACCGGTAGTCAATCTTGATTCAGCCCAGTTTCTGCAGGCCTTTCTCTGCCGCTTCAAGGGTCCCACCATCAAGTCTCCCCCACTTCTCTGACACGCCCACCTTACTGTTCATCATGATTCACACTTCCTTCTAGATTTGTGGAGTTAAGGCATTAAATGAAGTGAGAGAGGATGGAGATGTGCTGGGTGTGCAGACATGCTCTGCCACCCCCTGTCTTTCCCTGGCTGCTGCATCCCTATGGATGTAAATCACATCTGTAGATCCACCTCTCTCTCCAGGCACGTTTTTTGGCAAAGCAAGAGTCTCCTGCTAGGGGATTATTGATGTATTACATTAGAGAGTTTTAGGGAGAGAGGCTCCAAGCGTAGAGATGATGAATAGTAGATTCTAGAGAGAGAAAGTTGTAATTTTCACTTATTTTCCAGTACATTGCCTTGCATTCTTCTGTAAGACTCTTTAGAACTTTCTTCAATGCCATTAATGTAAGTTCTTTCATGCTTTTCACTAGTTTAATGTTCTCTTCCACTTTCTACCATTAATGAATTAAAGTTCTTCATTTTCATAGCTATGTAATGGGTTTAAATGCATTTTCTTTTAGCTCATGAATTCTTGTACTTTGTAGCTTTAGAAGTTCATAGATTGCAATGCACTTTCATTACATAGTCATTTCCATTCCAAGTATAAGTAGCTAAATCTTTTAGTTGGCAAGACCAAGAGGGATCTCCTTTGGGGATACCATTTCAATTCTTTCTCCTCCTTCCCTTTAGAGTCAAATGGTTCGTTTTGACCGGATGGAAGACGGATGAGTTGATGAGTCTTTGATAAACCGTAGGCCTAGTCACGGTTTATGCTTAGATACTCACCGACGTCATCCTCGGCTTTCCGTGATTCAAGCGTTCATTCATGCTCAATCGGAGGAGTGATTTGAGTTGAGGTGGTATACCCATTGGAGTGATCTCTTGGAATTGCCAACACTTGTTTTATCATTACATCTTCATTAGCATACACTTCACCAACCAACTCTCAAGACAAAAGATTTTACATTTCCGTTTTTCACCAAATCACTTCAATCTTGATTCACTTCCTTCCCTGTGGATACGACCTTGGAATACTCTTCCAAGTAACTCACAACACACGAAAGTCTCCTTGCGATTGGGGAGCATTTTTGTGCATACATATCCCATATTTACATCTTCCCATTTCCCTTTCCTCATTGCCCTTTCTTTTCACACTATCCCAAAGGGGGAGAAATCCTTTCTTCCGCTCATACATTGCATCATTTGAGGGATAGCATTTTAGGGGTTAGGAAAGACATAGTTTCCAATCAATCAGTACTTAAACAGGTATGGGTTGTCGAAGTAAAAGTACTTTACATCCGCCATAAACCTCCTTCTATCTTCTGGGCTCCAATGTGGTGGTATTTGTCCTATTGCAAGATAATTACATATGTCAGCATACCAAGGACAAACAGAATGAATCGAAAGTAATTGCTCATCAGGGAAAAAATCAGGGATAGGAATGTGCTCATCGGCCACTTGCACCACCAGTCGGGAAAAATTGTCCGCCACCACGTTCTCAACTCCCTTTTTATCTTTGATCATCAAATTGAATTCTTGTAGGAGGATTATCCACCTAATGAGTCTTGGTTTGGCATCCTGCTTAGACAACAAATACTTCAAAGCAGAGTGATCGGCATAGACTACTATAGGTGAACCGATGATGTAAGACCAGAATTTATCCAATGCAAATACTATAGCTAACAACTCTTTTTCAGTAGTGGTGTAATTCATTTGTGCTTCATTAAGAGTCTTACTAGCATAGTATATTACATAGGTTCTCTTGTCTTCCCTTTGACCGAACACAGCACTGACTGCATAATCACTCACGTCGCACATAAGCTCAAATGGTATATCCCATTTGGGTGGTCGCATAATTGGAGGTGTAGTAATCATGCTTTTCAATTTTTTGAAAGATACCTCACAATTATCCGACCAAACAAATGGGACATCTTTTGAAAGTAAGTTGGTCAAAGGTCGGGCCAATGCACCAAAGTGTTTGATAAAACGACGATAAAAACTAGCATGGCCAAGAAACAACCTGATATCTTCGATGACCTTCGGTGTAGGGAGGTTGGAAATTACATCCACCTTTGATTTGTCCACTTCAATCCCCTTTTTGAAATGATGTGCCCGAGCACAATTCTTGTGCCACCATGAAGTGGCACTTCTCCAAATTGAGCACCAAGTTTTTCTCCTCACATCTTTCAAGAACTTTATCTAAGTTCTCCAAACATCCATCAAATGAATCCCCAAACACTGAGAAGTCATCCATAAACACCTCCACAATCTTCTCCACCATATCACTTAAAATCCCCATCGTAAAACGTTGAAAAGTTTCAGGGGCATTGCACAGCCCGGAAGGCATGCGACGATAGGCAAAAGTACCATAGGGACAAGTGAAGGTGGTCTTCTCTTGATCTTCTAATGCAATCTCGAGTTGATTGTAGCCAGAGTATCCATCTAAGAAGCAATAGAATAGATACCCTGCTACTCTTTCCAACACTTGGTCGAGGAATGACAATGGGAAGTGGTCTTTTCTTGTGCATAAGTTGAGCGTTCGGTAATCAATACACACTCTCCATCTGGTGATCACCCTTGCTGGAATAAGCTCATTCTCCTCATTTGCAACTACTGTGACTCCCGACTTCTTGGGTACTACTTGCGTGGGGCTAACCCACTTACTATCGGCAATCAGAAAAATGATGTCCACGTCAAGTAGCTTTAGTACCTCGTCTCTCACCACATCCTTCATGATTGGATTCAACCTTCTTTGTAGTTTTCGAGACGGTTTGGAGTCCTCCTCGAGGTATATGCGGTGTGTGCAAATAAGGGGGCTTATCCCCTTGATGTCAGCAATTGTCCAACCAATCGTTCCCTTATGCCTTCTCAATACTTTCAAAAGATCCTCTTCTTGCTTCCCCTCCAAAGTTGAGCTAATCACCATCGGAAAGGTATTGTCATCCCCAAGGTATGCATACTTAAGATGGGATGGTATGGTTTCAACTCCAAGATGGGTTTTTTCTCATTCGATGGATAGATCTTTTTATCTTGTTGTGGAAGCTTCTCAAATGTAGGGGTCCATTTTTCTACCCCTTTCAAGCTCTCCAACTCCTCTTTCTCATCAACATCCTCCATATCAACAATCTCCTCCTCTACTCTCAACATGCCCAACAGCTCCAAGTGTTCCTCCACCAAGGTGTCAATCCTATTGACTTCATACACCTCCTCATCATCTCTCGGTTGCTTGGATAAATTGAAAACATTGAGATCCATGGTCATGTTCCCAAATACAAGCTTCATAAGACCGTTCCTGCAATTGATCATAGCATTAGATGTGGCAAAAAAAGGTCTACCAAGTATAACAGGGATTAGGGAGCTAAGGTTTGCAATGGGGTGAGTGTCAAGCACAATAAAATCAACGAGAAAGTAAAATTTATCGAATTGTACTAAAACATCCTCAACTACTCCCCTCGGTGTTCAGATGCTACGATTCGCCAGTTGAAGAGTGATTGGAGTTGACTTTATCTCTTCAAGCTGGAGTTGTTGGTACACCGAGAATGGGAGGAGGTTGACGCTTGCCTCTAAATCAAGGAGAGCTTGCTCCACCCAAAAATTTTCAATTGTGATAGCAATGGTAGGGCATCCGGGATCCTTGAACTTTGGTGGGGTGCTTGTCCTCAAGATTCAGCTCACTTGCTCGGTGAGGAATGCCTTCTTGTGCACATTTAGTCTCCTCTTCACGGTACGCAAGCCCTTCAAGATCTTGGCACAAGATGGGATTTTATTTATAGCATCAAGGAGTGGAATGTTAATTTTTACCTGCTTGAACATCTCAATTATATCATAATAATTAGACACCTTGGTGGGTGGCTTCAAACGATTAGGAAAAAGAGGAGGAATGGGGGATGCATGAACACTTTTATCAACCACTTTCTCTTTCTCACTCACCTCACCCCCCTCGGTGTCACCCTTAGTCTCTTCCTCTATTGGCAATGTGGTTTTGTTTGAGACTTTTGGCACAATGGTCTTATCAATTTGCTTGCCACTTCGAAGGGTTGTGACTGCTTTGAGTTTCTCACATCTCTCACTATTGGATTTGGACGACTCAATAACATGTTGGCCTCTAGGGTTTTCTTGGGGTTGAGCAGAGAATTTCCCCTTCTCTTGTTGTGATGCCCCCATGGAATCGATCAACTTAGTGAGTTGAGTCTGAATGTCATTAAAAGTTACGGCATTTTTATTGTTGATGGCGGTTTGGCTTTGAATGAAGGTAGTCTGGCTTTGAATGAAGGAATGAACCACATCCTCCAAACTCCTTTTGTGAGGAGGTTGGTATGTGGATGGGTTGGATGGTCCTTGTTGATTAAAATTTTGTGGAGATAGACCTTGGGAGAAATTTTGTGGAGGCTGATTTTGTGAATACCCTTGCGAATTAGACCAGGAGTATTGAGGGCTAGACGTTTGCCCTTGACCTTGGTAGTGACCATGCTTAGGAGGCACGGGAGGTGAATAAGCATTAGAACCATGAGGAGCAGGATTCTCATTTCTCCAACTAAAGTTCGGGTGATTACTCCAACCCGCATTGTAAGTGTTTGAGTGTGGAGAAAATGATTGTCTCATTTGGTTAAAGGCATGAACTTGCTCGTGGTACACTTCCTTAAGTACCGGAATGTTGGGCCACTCCGATATGGAATGCTCTACACTCTCACAAATTAAGCAGCCCTCCTCAATCTTTGAAATATTAGACACCTCATGTCTCTTATTAACCTCAAGACTCTCAACTTTCATAGACAACTTGGTAATTTTGGAAAGCAAGTCTTCCTGGTCTCTTAAATCATACATCCCTCCCCCTTGTGGTTGACTACTTCCCGAAGACGACCTAGGTACATCGGTGGGATCCGTAATATCCCATGATTTTGCATTTTGGGCCAATGTACTAAAGTAGTCTAGGGCCTCATTAGGGTCCTTGTTTAAAAACTCGCCACTGCACATCATGTCAATGAATTGGCGATAGCCCGGTGTGATCCATTCATAGAAGAAACTTACCAATTGCCACGATTCAAAACCATGATGTCGGATGGATTTGAGCAATTCCTTGTAGCGATCCCAATAGTGATAGAATTGTTCATTGGACGTTTCTGAAAATTTTTGAATTTTCTTTTTTAGAGTGGTGGTTCTGTGCACCGGGAAAAATTTCTTCAAAAACTCAGAAAGCATTTGAGCCTAAGAGGTGATGGATCGAGGCCGCAAGGAATTCAACCATGTTTTGCCTTTGTCCTTAAGGAAAAGGGAAACAATTTCAAACGAGCTATGTCTTCCATCGCATAGTTAGTGTTGAAGGTTACAACTATATCCTCGAATTCCTTAATGTGTAAATAAGGATTCTCTTTTTCAATTCCATGGAACGTAGGAAGTAGTTGCAACATTCCCGGCTTAACTTGGAAGGCATGAGCTTAGACCGGTAAGAGAATGCATGAGGGAGTGCTGCTACGAGTTGGTTGAAGGAAATCCCTCATTGACCTCGCTGGAGGATCAATTTGGATGTTATTCCCTTCATTCCTAGGAGGGAAATGCATTCTAGGGTTTGAAATTCTAGGATCTTGCACTCTTCCTCCCCTTGGGACATTAACATTGGCACCCAACTCCTCAAAGTTGTCACCAGCATCCTCGGGTGGGTCTTGGTCGGGATTCATGTTAGGGTCAAAGGGTTGTCTAACCAATCTATTATGGTCATCCCATCCTCACATAAAAAATAATATCTACAATAAAAACAATTAAACAAAAGTATGTACGATGAGCGACGTACCTCAGCCCGTGATGAGAATTCACGGGACTTACCTCCATCGTCCGAAAATCACCTTCTCAATTCAACGCTTTGCCTTCCCCAGCAACGGCGCCAAAAGTGCTTGATGCTTTCTATTGTATTCCTAATCTCCAAACATGAACCCTCAATGTCTATATGACTAATGTGTGTGGGTCAGTGTCACTAACACTCGGGTTCGATGCAAGAAATGGGGAGAACGGGTGTGAATGAACAAAATGTGTGTGTGTGTGTGTGCAAAATTGCTCCCCAAGCATAGAGAGAGTCTTGCAATGTTGTATTTTACTTGGAATGGGTATTCCAAGGTCGTCTCCTCAGGTAAGGAAGGTCAAATTTTGGTGAAGGTGATTTTGGTGAACAAAAAGAAAAGTGTAAAAATCTTTTGATGTTTGAGTTTGGTTTGTGATTGTGCTTTGATGAAATTGAAATGGGAACAAGTGTTGGCTAATTCGAAGGGGTCATTCCAATGGGAATACCAACTCAACTCGAGACCTTCCCCCAATGGTGTCTAGATGTTTGATTGATTCGTGGGAAGTGAGGATCCAAGCATATCCCGTGACAAGTCTACAGGATATCAAAGAATCACAACCATGTCCACACTCAACCCAGTCAAACCGAATCAACGTACACTACAAGGAGGAATGAAAATGAGTTGAAATAGCATACCCAAGAGAAGTTCTCCCTTGGATTAGCCAACTTAAAGTTTAGCTACTCATAATTAAAGCAAGAACATAAGTGTAATAAAGAGACATTGTAAAGAAATGAAGATTGGAACTTAGTTTAATGCAAGGAAACTTAAACTAGGAATAAAAACATTCAATACCCATTTTAAAACTTGAAATGAAGAAAACTACCTACAACAATGGTGAAAACCAAAATGGAGAACTAAACTTGCAATGTACTTGTAATAAATGACATTAAAGACATTAAATGAAGCTTACACAAGTCTTACAGAGGATTACAAGTGAAATGGATGGAAGAAATGCAAGAAATCTAAGCTTTCTCTCTCTAACTATGTCTTCTACTTAGAGCTTCTCTCTCTATAATGCAATACAAACTAAATAATACATAATGAATGATACATTTTCGTCCATAGAGATCTCCATAGGTGTCTAGTAGGCCTTACACCAAAAGGGGGCTGATTGGATGCATTTGGCAGGCTAAGACAGGCCTAGCCTACATCTCCCAGCTCTTCCTCTTCTCTCTCCTCCTCATAAATGCCCAAGCCTTTAAAGTCCAAGGATGGGGTGATGGAAGACCTATAGATGTGTAAGGGATTTCAGGAGACAAGTGGGAGAAGTGTAGGTGGGACCCCCAAATGGCAAAGCTTAAGTTGCAGGCTGTCTGGGCAATCTGGGTAAAACCATCTGGAAGGTCGACACAAACATTTTAGAAGGTTTGTGCAAGAAAAGTTAAAATGGAAAACTAGTAAGCAAAACCTTCTGGAAGGTTCATTCCAGTAGAAAAAATCTTCCGGAAGGTTTTAGCAGTGAATAGGCAGACCAAGGCAAAACCTTCCGGAAGGTTTTCACCCAAACTGCATTTTTCTTGGTTTCTTCACCCTCCAAGCCTTCCTTTAAGCTATCCCCTCATCTTCATTGACTTCAAACACTTCAATGGGGGCTTAACTTGAATCATTTTCATCATTTTACCTGCATTTACACAAAACTCCAATAAATAGAAGATAAAGCGCATTTCTCCCCAAAATCACAGCAAAACCAAGTATAAAAGGGGCATAACATCATACAATATATGCAATATTTTGTGCTAATCACTAGGGACTAGCAAAACTCAATTTGGGGGTGTGATTAGCACATAATATTGCATATTATCCTTTTATACTTGTTTTTGTAGTAAAATTGGGGACAAATGCGATTAAGCAACCGATTAATGATGTTGTTGTGTGATTGTAGGTAAAGAGTTGATTATGGCTTGAGTTAAGCCCCCATCGTAGTGCTTAAAGTCAATGGAGATGAGGGGGTGGCTTAAAGGGAGGCCTGGAAGGTGAAGAAATCAAGAAAAATGCAAGTTAGGAGAAAACCTTCCGAAAGGTTTAGCCCTCTAGAGTTGGTTCTACCTCAAAACCTTCCGGAAGGTTTTGCACACTGGAAGAAAACCTTCCGGAAGGTTTGAATCAACCTTCCAGAAGTTTTTTCTCCCTTGACTGATTTTTCCTCTACTCCTGCCAAAACCTTCTGGAAGGTTTGCATCGACCTTCCAGATGGTTTGCCCAAAAATGCCAGACAACTTGCAACTCAAGCTCTGCCACTTGGGGATCCCACCTATGATTCTCCCACTTGTCCCCTAACATCTCTTACACACATACATGCCTCCCTACACCTAAGGTTGGATTTGGGAAGTCCAAGCATTAATGTGGAAGAGAAAGAATATGGAAGCCTGGAAAGTTGAAGGCTAGGCTTGTCCTAGCTTGCCCAATCCATCAACTCAGCCCCCATTGATGGGAAGCCTCTCACACAGGCTATAGGACCTCCATGGACGAAAATGAAAGGACTCTTGACATTTTTACAGCATTACTCAGCATTATAGAGAGAGAAGCAAAAAGGGAAGACATAGTTTTAGAGAGAGAAGTTGTAATTTTTGCATTTCTTCTACCCATTTCACTTGTTGTAAGCTAGAATACTCTTGTAATCTTCATTCAATGCACCTTAATCTCATTTATTTCAAGTGTATTTCAAGTTTAGTTACACATTCTAGATTCTACCATGTTTGTATTTAAGTTTTTCATCTCAAGCTTTTCAAATGGGTATTAAATGCACTTCTTTGTAGTTTAACTTCTCTAGCATTAATACAAGTTTCAATCTTCATCTCTTCACAATTTCTCTTCACATTATGTATGTCTTTGCATTAAATATGAGTAGCTAAGCTTTAAGTTGGCTAATCCAAGGGAGATTTCCTCTTGGGTATGCTAAATCAACTCTCCTCCATTCTCCCTCGTAGTGAAAAGTGTTCGGTTAGACTAGGTTGAGTGCAGACGTGGTTGTGAGCTCTTGATACACTGTAGACTTATCACAGGGTATGCTTGAGCCTACACCACATTGCTTAGCAAAAAAAATTGCATATATTTTATGTTGTTATGCCCCTTTGTACTTGCTTTTGTTGTGAAATTGGGGAGAATTGAGTTTAATCTTCTCTATAATGAAGTTTTGTGTGAATGTAGGTGAAAATGTTGTAAAAGTCTTGAGTAAGCTCCCATCATAATGTTTAAAGTCAATGAAGATGAGGGGATAGCTTAAAGGAAGGATTGGAGGGTGAAGAAACCAAGAAAAATGCAATTTTGACGAAAACCTTCCGGAAGGTTTACACTTGGTCTGCCTATTTACTGCCAAAACCTTCCAGAAGGTTTTGTCGACTGGAATGAACCTTCTAGAAGGTTTTTCTCGCTGGAATGCTATTTCATCTGTTGTTGCACAAACCTTCCGGAAGGTTTGCATTGACCTTCTGGAAGGTTTTGCCCAGAATGCCCAAAAAGCCTGTAACTCAAGCTCTACCATTTGGGGGCCCCACCTACACTTCTCCCACTTGTCCCCTGACATATCTTACACACATACAAGCCTCACATCACCTCATGTTGTACTTTGGAGTCTCAAGCATTGAACAGGAAGAGAGAGAACAGGCAAGTGAAGGGAGTTGCAGGCTAGGCTTGTCCTAGCCTGCCCAAGCCATCAAGTCAGCCCCCTATGGATGGGAAGCCTGTCACACACCTAGAGGGAGCTCCATGGATGAAAATGCATCATAAATTACACATTATTCAGGTTGCATTGCATTGTAGAGAGAGAAGCTCCAAGGAAGAAGACATAGTTTAGAGAGAGAAAGCTTAGATTTTTACACTTCTTCCATCCATTTCACTTGTAATCTTTTGTAAGAGTCCTGTAAGCTTCATTTATTGTCTTTAATGTCATTTATTTCAAGTACATTGCAAGTTTAAATACACCATTTACATTCTACCATTGTTGTAGTAAGTTTTCTACATTTCAAGCTTTTAATATGGGTATTCAATGCACTTCTTCTTATTTTAACTTTTCTTGCATTAATTTAAGTTCCAATCTTCATTGCTTTAAAATGTATCTCTACTTCATTTATGTTCTTGCATTAAGTATGAGTAGCTAAGTTTTAAGTTGGCTAATCCAAGGGAGAACTCCTCTTGGGTGTGCTACATCAACTCTTTTCATTCCTCCTCGTAGTGTATGATGATTTGGTTCAACTAAGTTGAGTGTGGACGTGGTTGTGAGTTCTTGATACACCGTAGACTTGTCACGGGGTATGCTTGAATCCTCACCTCCATTTTAGTCCCTTATTTCCTATGAATCAATCAAACATCTAGGCACCATTGGAGGAAGGTCTTGAGTTGATTTGGCATTCACATTGGAATGACCTCTTCGGATTAGCCAACACTTGTTTCCATTTCATTTTCATCAAGAACACAATTCACCAAAACTCAAACATCAAAAATTTTTACACTTTCCCTTTTTCACCAAAATCACCTTCAAAACAATTCATCTCCTTCCCTGAGGAGACGAACTTGGAATACGAATTCCAATTAAAACACGACACTCGAAAGTCTCTCTGCACTTGGGGAGTATTTTTGTACACACACACACATACACATTTCATTCACACACCCGTTTTTCCATTTCTTGCATCGAACCAGAATAAGAGTGACACTCACCCACACACATAAGCCATATACACATTGAGGGTTCATGTTCGAAAATTAGGGTTGACAGAATAAGTCAAGCAATTTTGGCGCCGTTGTCGGGGAAGGTAAAGCGTTGAATTGAGAAGGTAATTTTCGGACAACGGAGGTAAGTCCCGTGAATTGAGAAGGTTGAGGTATGTTCCTCCTTGTATATACTTATCTTTACCTATTTTTCATTTGTAGATAGTGTTTTGCATGTGGGGACGGGACGACCAAAACATATTGGTTAGACGACCTTTAGACCCCAACATGAATATTTACCAAGACCCACCTGAGGATGCCGCTGATAACTTTGAGAATGAGGAGGCTAATATCCAAAGGGGTGGGGGAATGCAAAACCCTAGAATTCCAAACCCTAGAATGCATTTCCCCCCTAGGAATGAAGGGAACAATATCCCAATTGATCCTCTGGCGAGGTCAATGCGGGATTTTCTCCAACCCACACATAGCACCACTCCCTCAAGCATTCTCTTACCGGTCCAAGCTCGTGCCTTTTTAGTTAAGCCGGGAATGTTGCAACTACTTCCTCAATTCCACGGAATTGAAAGGGAGAATACTTATTTACACATTAAGAAATTCGAGGATATAGTTGCAACCTTCCTCACTAATCATGTTATGGAAGACATAGCTCGCTTGAAATTATTTCCCTTTTCCCTTTAGGACATGGTTGAATTCCTTGCGGCCTCGATCCATAACCTCTTGGGCACAAATGCTTTCCGAGTTTTTGAACAAATTTTTTCCAGTGCCTAGAACCACCACTCTTAAAAAGAAATCCAAACTTCTCGAAAAAGCCCAATGAGCAATTTTACAACTGTTGGGATCGCTACAAGGAATTGCTACAATCCATTCCAAATCATGGTTTTGAATCATGGCAATTGGTGAGTTTCTTCTACGAAGGGATTACACCGGGCCATCGAAAATTCATTGATATGATGTGCAATGGGGAGTTCTTGAACAAGGATCCTGATGAGGCTGATTACTTTAGTACATTGGCGCAAAATGCACAATTTTGGGATATCACAGATCCCACCGATGTATCGAGGTCTTCTCCAGGTAGTAATCAAGCACAAGAGGGAGGGATGTATGATTTGAGAGACCGGGAAGATTTGCTCTCTAAAATCACCTAGTTGTCATGGAAGGTGGAAAGTTTAGAAGGCAATAGGAGACACGAGGTGTCCAATGTTTCAAAGACTGAGGAGGGTTGCTCAATTTGCGAGAGTGTGGATCATTCCATATCGGAGTGCCCTAACATTCCGGCACTTAAGGAAATGTATTATGAGCAAGTCAATGCCTTTAACCAAACTAGGCAATCATGCTCCCCGCACTCAAACACTTACAATCCGGGTTAGAATAATCACCCAAACTTCAGTTGGAGAAATGAGAACCCCACTCCTCATGGTTCTAATGCATATTCACCTCCCATGCCTTCTAAGCAAAATCAATACTAAAGTCAAGGGCAAGCATCTAGCTCTCAATACCCCCGGTCTAATCCGCAAGGGTATTCACAAAACCCGCCTCTACAAAATTTTTCCCAAGGTCCACCTCCACAAAATTTTGTTCAACAAGGACCATCCAACCCATCCACATACCAACCTCCCCGTAAGAGGAATTTGGAGGAAGTGGTTTATAATTTCATCCAAAGTCAAACCGCCATCAACAATCAAAATGCCGCAGCTTTTAATGACATTCAGACTCAACTCACGAAGTTAACCAATTCCATGGGGACATCACAACAAGAGAAGGGAAAATTCCCCGCTCAACCCTAAGAAAATCCTAGAGGCCAACATGTCATTGAGTCGTCCGAACCCACTAAAGAGAGTTGTGAGCAACTCAAGGCGGTCACCACCATTCGGAGTGGCAAACAAATAGACAAAACCATTGTGCCAAAAGTCTCACCCAAAGCCACATTGCCAAAAGAGAAAGAGACTAAGGGTGACTCTGAGGGGGGTGTGGTGAGTGAAAAAGAAAAAAATGTTGATGATTTGAATGTGCATGCATGTCCCAATCCGGCCCCTTTTCCAAATCGTTTTGAAGCCACCCATGAAGGTGGCTAACTATTCTAATATAATTGAGATGTTCAAGCAGGTCAAAATCAACATTCCAATCCTCGATGTCATAAAGTAAATCCCTTCATGTGCCAAGATCTTGAAGGATTTATGTACCATGAAGAGGAGGCTAAATGTGCATAAGAAGGCATTCCTCACCGAGCAAGTGAGCTCAATCTTAAGGACTAACACCCCACCAAAGTTCAAGGACCCCGAATGCCCTACCATTGCCATCACAATAGGGAATTACCGGGTGGAGCAAGCTCTTCTTGATTTGGGGGCAAGTGTCAACCTCCAACCGTACTCGATGTATCAACAACTTCAACTTGAAGAGTTGAAGCCAACTCCAATCACTCTTCAGTTGGCGGATCGTAGCGTTAGAACACCGAGGGGAGTAGTTGAGGATGTTTTAGTCCAAGTTGATAAATTTTACTTCCCTATTGATTTTATTGTGCTTGACACTCATCTGGTTGCAAATCTTAGCTCCCAAATTCCTGTCATACTTGGTAGACCTTTTCTTGCCACATCTAATGCTGTGATTAATTGTAGGAACGGTCTTATGAAGCTTGCATTTGGGAACATGACTATGGTCCTCAATGTTTTCAATTTGTTTAAACAACCGGGGGATGATGAAGAGGCACATGAAATCAACCGGATCGACACATTGGTGGAGGATCACTTGGAACTAATGAACACCTTAAAGTTGGGAGAGGAGGAGAATGTTGATATAGAGGAGGTTGATGAGCAAGAGTATTTGGAGAGCTTGAAAGGGGTGGAGAAATGGACCCCTACATTTGAGAAGCTTCCACATCAAGACAAGAAAATCATTCCAACAAATGAGCAAAAACCCATCTTGGAGTTGAAGCCATTACCATCCAACCTTAAGTATGCATACCTCGGGGAGGACAAAACCTTATTGCACTGCTTACAAGACTGTTCCAGGCATGTCACCCTATAGGCTAGTCTATGGAAAGGCTTACCATTTTCCGGTTGAGATGGAACACAAGGCCTATTGGCCCATAAAGACCTTGAACTTCAACATGAGAATGGCCAGAGAAAATAGGAAGCTTGAAATGAATGAATTGGAAGAGATTCAAAGAGATGTGTATGAGAGCTCTAAAATTTCAAAAGAGATGGCTAAGATCTTTCATGATAAATCCATTATAAGGAAATCATTTAAGCCCAGACAAAAAGTTCTCTTATACAATTCTCGGCTCTCGATCTTTCAAGGTAAACTCCGATCACATTGGGATGGACCCTATCTTGTCAAGGTGGCCTACCCCAATGGAGTTGTGGAAGTCACAAACCCCGAAGATGACAAGACATTCAAGGTCAATGGCCAAAGACTTAATCCATTTTTCGAGGGTTTTGAAGGACAAGGAGTGGAGGAAGAGTTGATGGATTCGGTCTACCCGAACTTGTTGGAGTTGATTTGTATTTCCTTATTTTAAGTGTATGGTTTATTGAATCGTTGATCTTTGTGTTGAATTTTGAATACATGAGCACATTATAGAAGTTCATCATATGCTCAAGTATCACATATGCGTTTGCTTTTGAACTCACCAATATGTACACCTTGAATGTGTAATTTCGTCATTTTATGGATTGAGTTCATATTTTAGTGCTTGACATAAATAGTGGAGATGAGTAAGGACCCATGAGAGCTTTAGTGCCAATCCTTGTTGGAGGGAACTTACATTTACTCAAGGAACAATTTTTCAAATTCCAAATGTGTTCAATAATCTCATTATGCTTGTTTTGGTTAGGTGCATTTGAGGTAGTTGATTGACTTTGTCTTGATATGTACAATGCTCTCCCATGCCTATCTAGAAATGATCTTAGGCCATCCTTGATTTGCTTTGAGCCTTAACCTTCTTTCTTGTGAAAATTTTATTCCTAGTGCCGTGATTGAGCCTTAATGGTAAATTTGTTTCCATGCCACACATTTGACCAAGCCAGTGAAAAATGATGAAAATCAACCTCACCTTGGTTGTTCCTAGAACTGAATATGAGTGATCATAAAAGAGAAGAAATTGTGTTGTGGAAACTTAACCAAAGGGATGAATGAAGTTGAAATCAAAAAGTTGAATGGAAAAGAATGAAAAATCCAAGAAAATGAGAAAAAGGGGGTGAAGGAAGAAAGATTGATCAAAAAGAAAAGTAAAATGTTAAGGAAAAGAAAGAAAATAAACAAAGAGTGTGGTGATTGTGTTGGACTGAAAATCCCATGAAAAGGGAGATGTTTTTGAAATAAAATTCATTCACTCGGAACAACCCTCTTTGTTATCCTATATCCTTCATTTCATTTGCCTCAATATCACACCAAGGCCCCATTATAACATGTGAAAGTCCTAAATGATCTAGAGAAGCATGAGAGATGCATACTTTTAAGAAAAAGAGAAGTTGGTTTGCTATCTAAAGCCTTGGCATTCCTTTCATGAGATTATGCCAAGATTGTTTCATTTTCATGCATGATACTTCATTTTTGGATTATATGTGAGTATACTTCATTTTGTGCACAAGATTCTATATCACATATATACATGTAGAGCATGTTAGGATAACTAGAGTGTGATTCATTGATGAGAGACACCCTTGGTGAGGTTGCATCGAAGCTTAATTTAGAAAGCCAAAATGACTGTGAATTCTGTTGTGTAAATGCTTAAATTACATGTCCATTGCACACGCACACGAGTTTGAAAATGAAGGTGTAGGTGCATACTCTAGACTAGCACTTAAATCCATGGTGTTGCTCATATGTGCTTGGTTCGGGCATTTGAACGATGTGTTTCATAGCCCTATGCTTAAAGGATAGGGGAATATTGCTCAATTTTTGATATTTGATAAGTTTTAGTAATGCCCTTGTTATTTGAATCTATGTTTTATATTTTGGGTATTCATTTTGGTAGTTAAAATTAGAAATCCATGTTTTTAGTTTGAAAACATCAAAATCATAAATCATGTTGCAATTCGGAAATGACTTTGGGCATGATCATTCAATCGTGGTTCATATGTGTGTTTCAAGTTTTTGGTAGGTTAAATGTCCTAGAATGGGTTTTGAAATGTTTTGGATTTGAGGGAAGTTGGAGTGGATGTGAATTTTTGAACAAAGGAATGGTTTTGCAGCAAAGGCAAAACCTTCCGGAAGGTTTGTTTATAAACCATCTGGAAGGTTCTGTCTAGTGTGCAAAACCTTTCGGAAGGTTTCTATCAACCTTCTGGAAGGTTTTGCCTACTAGATATTGGTACCTCAACAATATGCAAAACCTTTCGAAGGTTTTGATCGACCTTCCAGAAGGTTTTGCCTACTGGACATTTTGCCTCTAGCAGTGAGCAAAACCTTCCAGAAGGTTTTGATCGACCTTCCAGAAGGTCTTGCCCAGAAGCCTAAAAATGAAGGTTTTAAGTTCGATTTTTTTTAGAAGCCCTTCACATTTCCCCCAAATCTCAAGCTTCCAAACTCTCTCATCTCCCTCAAACTTCTTCCAAGATCAAACACACTTCACCAAAGCCCTAGATTCTCATCTCTTTTCTTGATTAAAGTTAATTTGGAGTGGTTATTGCCGAAAATCTTGATTGTTCTTCAAAGAAACCCTAGGTCTACAAGTTCCCCCAAATCCTCAAGTCCTTTTTGATCCCCTTCAAATTTCTAAACCCCCTTGTTATGGCTCGATTGGGAAAGGCATCCCTTGATTTGGTTGAGCCCGTCGAATGGGTTATGATGTGGATTTTGACCATCCTCGGTGTTGGGGCACTATTGTCCCTCATGGCCCGCACCAAGAGTATAGGCCCAGACTCCCTACCACCTACGGGCACGAGTTCCCGCAAAAGGGGTGGAGAGGGCCCAAGTAGCTAAGATAGGGAAGAGAGGAGAACTAAAGCAAAACACGATGCACGGAGACAAAGAATAAAGGAGAAAAATATCACGTGCGAGAGATACGTGGATAGGATTTCTCTTGGGCTGAACGATAAAGTTGTGAAAGTAATTGAGGCATGTGGGTTGAGTTTGTGGTTTCAAGAGGTTAAGGGCTACAATTTGGGTTTGTGCCGTGAATTTTATAAGAAGTTGTCGGTGTTCAGAGAAGAAGGTGGTAGGTTGAGGACCAACGTGTGGAGGAAGACCTTCGAGGTGACCCCTAACACGATTGCCACAGTGATGGGGTATGAGAGGCCTCCCCCGACTACCCCAGTCTACCCACACAACGTGGAAGGGGGTAGGACTCTCACAGACTATGTGGGGGCTCATCTATGAGGACCCGACCACCTTCAAAGAAACAACTTTGGTCGGGGACCTCAAGCACTCTTACGGGGTGATGAACAAGGTGCTTCATTACAATCTGATGCCCTGGGGTTCGGAGAAGAGCCCGAACATCGAGAAGCTTGCCCTCCTCCATGCATTCATGACGGGGGTAGCGATCGATGTTGTGACGCCCCAAAATCCGGGGGTCCCGTTGATAACCCATCAACCCGCGGAAACATCCGTGGATATCGCTCAACCCGACACCACATCAAGAATATCTTTAAGCCGGGATTATAACCCATAATGAAAATTCGGTTTAACATTCATTTGATTCAATTAAAGTCCCATACACCGTGGTTTGTACCCCATTAGGGTCCACTTTGATCATTTAAAGGAAGGAAATTCAAAGCCCAAAGATTTGGCAAAACATTTAAAAATTTCAGATTTTTGGAATGACTACCGGTAGCTGTTTATCGACTACCGGTAGCCGAAACATTCTGGAAATCAACTACCTGTTGTCTACCGGTAGCTGTTTCCTTCTGGAAAACAACTACCTGTTGGCTACCGGTAGCTGTTTCATACTAGAAAACAACCACCTGTTGTCTACCGGTAGCCGAAACATTCTGGAGCTACGACTACCTGTTGGCTACCGGTAGCTGTTTCCTTTTGGAAAACAACTACCTGTTAGCTACCGGTAGCTAAAGGCAGATTTTGCCCATTTCATTAGTTTTTCATTTCCAACTCATTTCAAACCTTCCCAAGGTCACCCAAAACATGTATAACAAAGTTTCTTACCTTATACATGATCTCTACAAGGTTCTATTATAAGTATTCAAATATGATTACAATATTTACATGTCATAAACCATTTTAAAACAAAAGGTTTACAAAATCTTGAGGTAAGGCCACACATAGGCCCCCTTCACCCTTGATGCTCTCCATGGGAGTCATCCACCGGTGCCAACCCCACACTTGAAATTGTTCCCGTATAGGGTGAGCCAACGCCCAGTAGAAAACTTCCTACAAAGGCTACTCCCTCCCTAGATGCTCATGCTCATGCAACATTTATGTATAGCACATAACCAATCATTTCACATAAGGATATGCATTCAAAATTAGAATGCAACAATGTCATGCCATGAAATGAGATGGAAACTCACTCATGCAACTTCAACCCGAGCTCTCCCCAGCTCCCCAACGCATGCAAGTGTCAATGTAGTCGAAACCGCCATTCTTGTTACACATCAATGACGTTAATCACTCTAGGGTCTTGTATAGGGGTGGATGTTCATGGGCTTACACCAAGGGTCTCCAACCCACACGGAATTCACGGACTTCCACCGAGGGTTCCGGATACACCCACACACTTTATGGGCCGAGCCAAGGGAGTACGTACCCCAATCACCGGGCTTTGCACCCGAGAGGTCGTCATGCCTCTTCTTGCTACCCCAACCCAATTCTATTTCATGCATACATACGACCCAAAGGAATCTTCAATCCCTTTCTTCCGAGTCCCTTTATCAATTACCAAGAGTGGCATTTGACTAACCATGCACACCCACACTCACACCCATGACATGTGTCCATGAATGTGATGTCATGACCATGCTCAAAATGCAATGACTACCATATGAGCAACATTTCCCACACTCATGCATATAGCTCATGAATGTGATGGCATGATCATGCCCAATATGTAATGTATACTACATGAGCAATAATCAACACATATCTTCACATTCCATGGAATTTAAATTATAAGCATATAAATTCCATAAATCATCATAAACAACATATCAATGAGCATATGTCAACACATCCATAACACATTCCAACATGTGATTCCAATGGCATCAAACAACCATTTAAACAATCAAGGCATTTTATCAAACACCTTATAGGCACAAATTATAAACACATAGCATGCTTATCCAACACTTTCAAGGCACATTTCATAACACATAGCATGCCCCCAATAGCCATAAGTCACATAATGAATTACATGTAACATCCTTAAATCAAAATCAAGCTAGGATCTAGCCTAAGCCATTTCCATGCTCCTTTTTTCACTTTTATTCCCATAGACACATATATATAAGACAATACATATGCATATACAACTTAATCCTTAGTCTAACAACAACTAAGGTAAGAATAGTCCAAGGTAGGAAAACCCCTACCTCAATAGAGATGTAGGCAACCTCTATACACCAAAACCAACCAAAAAGCTTTGATCTCCCAAATTTCTTCCTTTGAATATTCGGTGAAATCACTCCCCTTTTGGTACGTAGACGTAGCCCTCGACGAGTAGACGAACTTTAACTCTTGGACTATAGCCTTCCAACCAAAGGAACTTGGTGGATCTTGAAGAAGAAAGGTAGAAAATTAGGTTTCTCTTTTTTCTCTCCTTATTCTCTCCAACGTGTGAGCTCAGCCGGCCAAGAGCAGAAGAAAATCTGATTTTTCAGATATTTTGGCCCCTATTTATAATTTTAAATGTGTGGTCTACATCGCACCACTCGTTTATCACTTTCGGGTCCGTTTTTCGTCCCGAAACAACTCATTAAGTCCCGGATTAAGTCCAATTTGATTTTATTGGAACTTTAACTTAATTTTAAGGAAATTTTATATTTCTCGTTTTTGGGGACCTTTAAAAGGTCAATCGCCACGCAGTCGTGTCGAACTACGTGCAAAATCCGACTATCTCGGAATTCAACGAATTTTCTGGTGGTTACTAGATTTCGCGTTGCGAATCCAATGGCGAACTTCGTTTCCTCATCCGAGGTCTAGAACATATGTATTTTAAATACGCACAGTAGTGGCAAATGACTATTTTGCCCTTTTTCGGAAAAGTTCAAATTTACCCGGGTTTTCACAGATGTGGTATTTTTTATATTTGAAGAGATGCGGGAGTTCGCCAAGGCCGCAAAGCAAAAGGTGAATCTCCCCTTTGGCAGCCTCATTACACGATTGTGCGACCATGCCAAGGTGAAGTTATATACACACGACACTCTACTTCCCTCGGAGACTGGAGCCATCGGGAAGTCAAGCAGCAGCAAGAGAGCTTCCAGGACTAGGGGAGAGAGACCCAGGGCATCAAGACTAGAGCCATCAGGGCCATCCACTTCAGCACCTCCTGCACCTGCCCTAACCCGTACCATGTCAAAGCGTATGGACGCACTGGAGTCCACTATGCACGGTTTGTCGATTATGGTGACGCGGCTATTCTAGCATACGTTCCTGGGCGAGCCCATCCCCAGTGGACCTCCGCCGCCTTCAGATGGACCATCAGCCGCTGCTCCTATACCTTCTAGTACTGTGGAGGTGGGAGACAAGGACGACGACGAGGATGAGGAGACTGAGTTCGAGGATGATACCGACGAGGAGGATTCCTTTGATGAGGACGATGATTAGGATAGTTTCTGTGTTTTGTTTCTTTTGAGTTCAGATTGTACAAAGCTAGGGTTACTTTTGTCGGCCAGTAGAAGTGTCTTTAGGTTTTGGGCCGTTTTGTTTTGAAGCTTGTGATTTACCCTAAATTGTGTGTAAATTAAAATGATAAGTACTCACTTTTGTAAAAATGAAACAACTAAATATTATGAATTATGTTTTGGGTGTGAATTAAAGTTATTAATAAATTATGTTAAAGATTACAGGGTCAAATGCAGAAATACTGGAAAGTACAAGACAATTTTGCAAAGCTAGAAATGACGAAGGACTAAAGCGCAATAAAGAAACTTGGACCAATGGGAGCATGACACTTGGACCAATAAGGAAAAGACACGTGTACCAATGGAAGCAAGACAAGTGGCAGCCCAAGACGGCGACACCTAGCATCACTGCAAGGCACAACCTTCTGGAAGGTTGCGAAGTGGCAGCTCCGGACGGCGACACCTAACCCTACTGCAAGACATAACCTTCCTAAAGGGTTGATGACCTTCCTAAAGCCCCCCCCCCCCCTTGCCGTGCACCTCCCCCTCTATAAATAGGGGCTGAATTCTTACATTTCCTACACAAGACAAACACCACAAACAAAAGCCTTCACACCTTGCCTCCATTCTCTAGCCTTTCCACACCAAGTCTTCCTTTGTTCTTTTTTTCTACATACAGTTACCTCCAACATACAAAATCAGCCCCTTACTCACTCAAAACCAGCCGGCCTCCAAGCTCCAAAGGAAGAACACCTTAGAGAAAGATAGAGAGAAAAGAGAAAGGAATAGCCGGTGTGTGACACCCTTTCCGTATTTCTACATTTCTGTTGTAATCTTTCTATTCAGACAGTTGAACTACCGCCACTTTTGTGTCTTGAATGATAATAAAGGTGGTTGTGTTTCAAGTTTTCTTTGTGAAAGAAGTTATATTTTAATTTATGTTGTAATGAATACTACCCGCACTTCTTGCTTTTCTATAGTAATGGAGTGTGAGTAGTCGTTTATACCCTTCAAACTAGGGTAAACATATGTATAATATTGCTTAAGTTATGGAAATGCTGATGTTTTATTTATATGTTTATATAGATATATATATAAATTATATAAATAGACTGACAGTCTAACAACCACGGTGTTCCTATTGGTATGACTCTGCTTCCACTGGAATACTGAGGATGTTTAACTGGCGGTTATGTAACCAGCTTTCCTAAGAAGTTGCTGGGTTATGCTATATGTTTTTATATATCTAAATTATATAAATAGACTGACAGTCTAACAACCACAGTGTTCCTATTGGTATGGCTCTGCTTCCACTGGAATACTGAGGATGTTTAACTGGCGGTTATGTAACCAGCTTTCCTAAGAAGTTGCTGGGTTATGCTATACTACCACCAGTTCGCTTAAGACGCGGCTGTGTTATGGTTTATTATATAAACAAGTAACAATCATAACATCAAGGGAATAACTCAAGTATTCCTCATGAATGGCTTGTCCTTCTGGTTTGCTTGAGTTAATCAATTGAAGGGGATATAACCAGCTTTCCTAAGAAGTTGCTGAGTTATTATTTATACCACCAGCTAGCCTAAGAAGCTGTTGTGTTATGATTTATATACATCAGACCTGCCGATTGACTTACCAGTAACATGGGAGTTAATTGTGGTGAGGTAGCATTTCCAGTAACTTAAACAATACAAAGCATATGGATCCCTAAACTGAAGGGTATATTTTATATTCTTGTCATCACTCTGCTTTATTTACGCACTTTATTTAATTTATCTTTATCAAGCTAAGCTCACATCACAAGCTATCAAACGATATTATGCTTCAAACAACACCTTTAATATTTTTATTTTATTTTAAGTTTTAAATTACTAAACAACTCTCTGTGGGATCGATACTTGTACTTAAAACCGAGAAAACTACAATTTGACCACTTATACTTGGGTGTAAAATAATAATATAATTCAGACACACTAAAAAGTGCGAATCAGCTTGAACCCATTGCAATGAACTTTTGAGAATGATCAATGAAAATAACGTAGTTGTTACATTTTATCATTGCCCAAGTCTATTTTTAATTGCAATGTGATTTTTTTATTTTGAGTGTTTGGATATTTACTTTTGTGGATGGATGTTGTTGCAGTTTATATACCTTGTGGTTTAATGTGAATGTTTGCTAGGGACTAGCAAAACTCAAGTTGGAGGTGTGATTAGCACAAAAAATTGCATATATTGTATGTTGTTATGCCCCTTTGTACTTGCTTTTGTTATGAAATTGGGGAGAATTGCGTTTAATCTTCTCTTTAAACAAGTTTTGTGTGAATGTAGGTAAAAATGCTGTAAAAGGCTTGAGTAAGCTCCCATTGTAATGTTTAAAGTCAATGAAGATGAGGGGATAGCTTAAAGGAAGGATTGGAGGGTGAAGAAACCAAGAAAAATACAATTTGGATGAAAACCTTCCGAAATGTTTGGCCATAAACCTTCCGGAAGGTTTACACTTGGGCTGCCAATTCACTGCCAAAACCTTCCGGAAAGTTTTGTCAACTGGAATGAACCTAGAAGGTTTTTATCAACCTTCCGGAAGTTTTTGCTCACTGGAATGTTGTTTCATCTGTTCTTGCACAAACCTTCTGGAAGGTTTGCATCGACTTTCCAGAAGGTTTTGCCCAGAATGCCTAGATAGCCTGCAACTCAAGCTCTACCATTTAGGGGCCCCGCCTACACTTCTCCCACTTGTCCCCTGAAATCTCTTACACACATACAAGCCTCCCATCACCTCATTTTGTAATTTGGAGGCTCAAGCATTGAAGAGGAAGAGAGAGAAGAGGTAAGTGAAGGGAGTTGCAGGCTAGGCTTGTCCTAGCCTACCCAAGCCATCAAGTCAGCCCCCTATGGATGGGAAGCCTCTCACACACCTAGAGGGAGCTCCATGGACGAAAATGCATCATTCGTTACACATTATTCAGGTTGTATTGCATTGTAGAGAGAGAAGCTCCAAGGAAGAAGACATAGTTTAGAGAGAGAAAGCTTAGATTGTTACACTTCTTCCATCCATTTCACTTGTAATATTTTGTAAGAGTCATGTAAGCTTCATTTATTGTCTTTAATGTCATTTATCTCAAGTACATTTCAAGTTTAAATACACCATTTACATTCTACCATTGTTGTAGTAAGTTTTCTACATTTCAAGCTTTTAATATGGGTATTCAATGCACTTCTTCTTAGTTTAACTTTTCTTGCATTAATTTAAGTTCCAATCTTCATTGCTTTAAAATGTCTCTCTACTTCATTTATGTTCTTGCATTAAGTATGAGTAACTAAGTTTTAAGTTGGCTAATCCAAGGGAGAACTCCTCTTGGGTATGCTAAATGAACTCTTTTTCATTCCTCCTCGTATTGTACGATGATTTGGTTTAACTAGGTTGAGTGTGGACGTGATTGTGAGTTCTTGATACACCGCAAACTTGTCACGGGGTATGCTTGAATCCTCACCTCCATTTTAGTCCCTCACTTTCTATGAATCAATCAAACATCTAGGCACCATTGGAGGAAGGTCTTGAGTTGATTTGACATTCCCATTAGAATGACATCTTCGGATTAGCCAACACATGTTTCCATTTCATTTTCATCAAGAACACAATTCACCAAAACTCAAACATTAAAGATTTTTACACTTTCCCTTTTTCACCAAAATTACATTCAAACTAATTCACCTCTTTCCTTGAGGAGACGACCTTGGAATACAAATTTCAAGTAACACACGACACTCGAAAGTCTCTCTGTGCTTGGGGAGCACTTTGTTCACACACACACACATTTCATTCACACACCCATTTTTCCATTTCTTGCATCGAACCCGAGTGAGAGTGACACTCACCCACACACATAAGTCATATACACAGTAAGGGTTCATGTTCATAAATTAGGTTTGACAGAATAAGTCAAGCACACATTAGTTCCTCACTTCCTACGAATCAATCAAACACCTAGGCACCATTGAAAGAATATTTTGAGTTGATTTGGCATTCCCACTAGAATGACCTCTTCGGATTAGCCAAGCCTATTTCCATTACATTTTAAATCAAAACTTCACTCACCAAAACACAAACTCAAAATATTTTACACGTTTTTAGTTTTACAAAATCACCTTCACACGATACAACCTTTCTTCCCTGAGGAGACGACCTTGGAATACCCATTCCAAGTAAAACACGACACTCGAAAGTCTCTCTTCGCTTAGAGAGCACTTTTGCACAAACAAACATTTTGTTCATCCACACACGTTTTTCCCATTTCTTGCATGATATCTGAGGGAGTGACACTCACCTAACCGTATAAGCCACATACACATTACCGGAATTATGGTAAAAAATTAGGGCCAAAGCGAGTTTGTACGAAATAGGTGGATTTGAGCATGTTTTGGGTAAATTGATTGTCATGGTTGTGTTTGTGGTGTGTCAAGAGGTTTGGTGGTGGTTTGGTGGCTTGCCGTGGTCGGTGGTGATGTAGCGGTGGAAGTGAAGTTTTCAGTTTTTGTGAAATTCAATCTCCTTAATTGTGTGGTTCTAGCTTCAAATAAGGGGATCCCTTAGCTAATTTGACCCTAGGAACACGATTATGGCCTTAAAAATTTATTTGGGTCTCTTTTAGTGGGTGAAAACAAGAGCTGCAAGTCTGGCCCTATGTTTGGAAGTGAGTTTTGAGCTCACTTTTATTGAGTTTTTAAAAGGGTTAGAGGTTAGTTCGAAGCATATAACCTATGGGATTTAATAAAAGGATATGTAGAGAATGTCTAGGCTCATAAAACAAGAGAAAATGATGTACTATAGTGAGAGAAATATGAGGTTGAAGTGGGGTGCTTTGAAACAAAAGAGGAAACCTAGGATTTTGGTCAAAGGAAAAAGATGAAGTTGGGAAGGGGACCACTGGTCACCCCAATAACGAGTGCAGACGCGTCCAAGGTCCAAATGACCTCTGGTTGGTCCCACAAGTTCCCTAACATCTATACGGAGGTCCTCGTAAAATTTTATCGTAATCTAATACTCCGGTCAATTCGAGGTGTAAAATAACTGTTTTGCTCTTCGGCAGCAATTCTCTCTGGAAGTCACCCCAACAACTCGTTGACTCATGCATGCTACGTTCGAACTAAAGGAAAGTAAGGCTTTCCCCCCAAGAGAACGGACTAACTTCTAGGAAGGGAAGAACCATCAAATAGCTAATGGTACAAAGGAGAAAGAACGGTCGATTTGACCTAGTTTTTGGTTGATTTTTCTAAAAAAATGTTGCTATTGTCTTTTTGATTGTTAAATTGCATATGTATATGAAATTTTATTAAAAAATCACACAAGGTAGGGTTTCTCAATTCTGGAATAGGCGAAGTTTTTCAAATATGTTTTTAAATTATTTCATACATTACTTATGATTGTTTAACTTGTTTTAAAATATATGATTGGATGGTTGAATTTTGACTTGGGATTTGGATCTGGATTAGGGTTTTGAGTGTGGTTCGAACAAATGCTTGAAATGATCTTATTATTCGTATTGAAATGAAACACCAGGTTCCTTTTCACACAGGTTCGAGTGGCAGAGGGTTTACATTTCAGGTTGAGACCGTGGAGGGTTTCATTGAGTTTGTAAATGTCTGAGTGGCCCAGTTGATCTCTGGACTTGGGTACTGAATTGTGACTAGGGAGCGTATGTTTATATGGACCCCGTGTGGTCTAGGATGATTGTCCGCCGGTATAACACTATACAAGATGTTTCTAAACGCTCTTTACTGTTCTTGTTTACTTAAATGTTTTTGTTTCACATGACATGATTTTGTTTCTCATATATACGTATCAAATGCTCATTTTGCTTTTGTCCAATTATGTTAAGCTATGTATTTTCAAACTCGCATGCCTGAAATTGAGTTATTCTATTGAGTTGTTGATGCTAACCCTATGTTGTTTCCCCCTTTTCAAATTCGCCGAAGGCGGAAAAGTCTGTAAATAATTTAACTGCCAATTGTCTTGTATAGCTTAGGAGTGAGTGTGCATGAGGCATGTAAATGGAATAAGAATAATTCTAATGTGATTGACATGTATCTATGTGCGTAATGAAGTAATATGTTAGCTATGTTGTATATACTATATGGGTTTAATTGAAAATGCTTTAGTTCATTTATGTGGGTTGGTCTACTACGTTACACTGTATTACATTAACACTATTGAATGCTTCCACGAGTTGAGGTAACATACGTTGCATGACTGGATGATCTAGGGTGTGACAATTAGTTTTTTTCCAATTTAATTAGCCAACTATTATTACACTAATCATGCAATATTCTTGGCTAATCATTAGGATTATCCCATCCTTAATAGGCAGGCCATTGCCTTGCCATAGCTTTTGCAAACAAATACTCCATATGTCACCGCATTCTTCTTCCTTAAGGAATACATTGTCAAGGAGCAAGAGCCTTCATTGCAATGGACTACCTAGCTCTTCAGCTTGGCAAACCACTTAATCCCTTGTGCATTTCTCCTTATTCACCACACACACTCCAAACACATCATACAGAGTTCATTAGCAAAAGCTAATTGAGGCGGTTCAGTGCACATCTGAGTGTATCGAGAGGGGGGGGGGGGGGGGGGAGGAAGAAGCTATGATTACAGTTATGTCCGGAAAAGATGGCTTTGACGGTTGAAGGTCATCCCCTATAAATACCAAAAGAGAGGCTATAGAGAAGGATCCCTCGATCAATAGACAACAATACACAGAGCCAGACTCTCCTTTATTTTGCAAGTTTCCTTTACTTTGTAAATCATCACTCTGGTGATTTCCCTTTCTAATTAATACAGAGTACAGTAGTTCTCAAAATTCCGTTTGTCATTTACTTTTCTTGTCGTTAATCCCAGTTTCTTTCCCAAGTCTTAGTTTGTAAAGTTGCTTGCCTGAAAATTATTTAAAACTTTAATTCTCAAAGCAGAGAAAAGAGTTTAGAAGTAACCTTACGCTTCGTTACAGCTGTCTGAACAATCACGATTTTTAAATTTTGTACTGATTTGTATAGTTAAGGTCATAATTATTTAAATTTTAAGTATAATCAAACTTTAGGATGCTTGCAATCTAAAAATAAGCCAAATAGAGGAGAGAGGAAAAGAGAGGGAGTCCAAAAGCTAATTGCCTCCATATAGAGGGCCACAGCTGGGCTAGTAGGACAACGGCAAACCAAAATGCCAAAGCTGTTGAAACGCTCAGAAAGTAAGAGCACACAGTGCATGACAAGCGCAATTAATTTTACTTTTTTCACAAAATTATTAAGCAAAATAGAAGAAAAAAGATCTAAAAGTTTCAGAAACAGATAAAAAATGAAAATTGGAGATGATATATGCACAGAAAGAGATATTAAATCAAAACCCGATAGAGAGGGAGAGGAGAGCTACATAAAAGTGTTCGATTCTGCAAGAATCTTTTTTTCTTTTTTGCTTTTTTTTTTAATTTTTTTCAGTCGGTCCAACTGTGGCTTCAATTAAAGCTGTAAAAAAAAACTGTGGCTTCAATTAAAGCTTCAAAAGCACAAAGATAATAGCGAAAAATAAAGTGTAGTGAGGAGACAGACACGGAGATTGTCGGTATGTGAAGTCATATGACGGTAAATACGTAGCTCCAGAGTTTGGCGCTCCGTTTCTTAAACCCGTGTCACTAAATTGTCTTGTTCTCTGCATCGTAACTGAGTCTGTTGAAGGAGAGTCCACAATCCCAAAAAAAATTCAGGGGCTTGTCTTTGTTCAGAAAAAAGACAGTAGCTGTTCTCAAAGAGAAAGAAAGAAGAAAACCAAGGAAATGCATGCAAAGAATTCTTGGAACCAAGCTACAAAAGATTGTTGTGGTCTGATTCTGCTTTGTGGGTCTTTTTGCCCTTTCATTTTGAGTAGTATTTGGAGGATGAGTGTAGCTGAATTTGCTTAGTATTAGTTGGGTTTAGTCAGTTCACATGGTTGGTGATATTCGTTGATTATTATGGCAGGTAACTTCAATTGAAAGTAATTGTTTTCACCAACTTAGTTGATTCTTGGTGATTTTTCTAAATGCAATTAACCAGATTTCTGGGTTTGCTTCGGTATCTTCTACTCTCCCAAAACAATTAAATTCGACTAGTTTCATCCAACTGAAGAGCTAAATATCGAAGCCAGATTTTATTCTGCATTCAGGAGAGGTGAATCTTCTCATAAATATTGACTTGTGGTTCCTATTTATTCTGATCTTTGTTGGGTTCTTTCATAAATTCTTAGATAAAAAAAAAGAACGCATTAACAATATAAGTGAAATATAAAATGCATAATAAATGCAATACACCAGTTTATCTGGCATTTCAGATAATGCATATCTATTTCCGTGAAAGATTATAGATCTAAACCTTGTAAAATGACTAAAAGATTCCTGTCTAATTTCATTTGTTTTGATTCATATCCTTTCGTTATTTTTTTTTTTTAAAGACGTTTCAGGTAAATACGCTATTAACATTATGAGATTTCATCTATCCATCCGCCAATGTTAAATGTTTGATAAAATTTCTTTTGCAGTCACTATGGTATGAATGCAGACAATAATTATGTGGTCTTGGGAGCATGAGAGCACCAAAGGTCCAATAAAAATATAATACTCCCTCGAAGATATTTTCAGTTCTATTTGTTGATGATACAATGGATCAATCTTTCAAGCTCTTCGGCAGGTTTTAAGTTTGCTCCCATTGCAAGTTCCGCAGTTTTGGGATGATGGCAAAAGGTTTGGGCCATTCAGCAATTTTAGCTCTGGTTGTTTTTTCAATTTCAATTTGCTATTCGGAGCAACTACAATCGTCTCATGCACAAATCCTTTTGAGAATTCAACGCATTTTGAACTTCCCTACTGTTTTGAGTAGCTGGAATAGTGAAACTGGTTTCTGTAATACTGAACCAACTTCATCTCTTACTGTTGTGTGCTACGAAGAAAGCATAACCCAGCTCCATATTATTGGGAAGCGAGGCACTCCTTCCTTACCTAAGAATTTTTCTATAGATTCATTTACTACGACACTCGTTAAACTTCCTAGCTTGAAAGTCCTTACATTGGTTTCTCTTGGTTTATGGGGACCATTGCCTGGCAAAATTGCCCGCTTATCGTCGCTGGAAATACTCAACATAAGTTCAAATTTCTTTCTTGGCACCATTCCACGTGAAATTTCGTCTTTAACAAACCTCCAGACATTAATACTTGATGACAACATGTTCTCTGGTCAACTTCCAGATGGGCTGAGTTCGCTGCCAGCTTTGGCTGTTTTGAGTATGAAGAAGAATTCATTAAATGGGTCTCTGCCGGATTCACTGGGAAGTTTTACAAACCTCAGAGTTCTTGTGCTTTCACATAACCGTTTTTCTGGTGAAGTGCCTGACCTGAGCAGTTTAGCAAACCTCCAAGTTCTTGATTTGGAAGATAATTCTCTTGGACCTGAGTTTCCTCTAGTTGGTAGAAAAGTAGTCACGCTTGTACTGAGGAAGAACAAGTTTAGGTCTGGCATCCCAGACAGAGTGGGCTCTTATTATCAGCTTGAACAGCTTGACATATCATTCAACAGATTTGTGGGACCATTTCCACCATTTCTGTTCTCCATGCCATCAATTACGTATTTGAACATCGAGGGAAATAGATTTACTGGAATGCTTTTCGAAAATTTTCCTTGTGGTGCTTACCTTGAGTTTGCAGATTTGTCTGCTAATCTGTTGACTGGAGCATTGCCGAGCTGTCTTCGGTCTGATTCCAAGAACAGGGTTGTGCTTTTTTCTGGGAATTGTTTAGCTACTGGAGACAAAAGTCAGCACCCAATTTCCTTTTGCCATAATGAAGCTTTGGCTGTGGGAATCTTGCCTCAGCCCCGGAAGCCCAATGAAATTTCCAAAGCATTTCATGACTTCAGCATAATTGGAGGGATAATTGGAGGAATTGTACTAGTTGGTCTAACCTTCATGGTGGTTAGAACAAGTCGTGCAAAGAAGATGGTCAAAACACCTCCAACAAGATCAATATCAGAGAATGCAGCAACTGGATACACCTCTAAGTTGCTTTCAGATGCAAGTGAGGATTCTCTCTCTCTCTCTCTCTCTCTCTCTCTCTCTCTCTCTGTGTATGGTGTGCATCGTGCATGAATATGGTGGATTTTTCTAGCTTTACTGACCCAAATGCAAAAAAAATTGTGCTTTGATTGAAATTCTTGCCCAGATACTTCCCAAATTGATTGCCCATATGCAATTCAGAGGCCACTGAATCAAGTTTTTTCCTAAAAGAGGAGAAGTTTCCTCTGCTTAATCGATACTGCCAGAAGATTGTTAAAAGTGAAAATAGGCTTATCTTTATTCACAAAGGAAGTTGCCCTATATTCTTTCTTTTCTTTTCTTTTCTTTTCTCTTTCTTTTTTTCAGTTTAGTAATTAACTGCAGCTTACATGCCAAGGGAAATAGTTGTGTCCAAATCCAATTAGTTGAAATATATGGATTAACCAAAAAAAATGATAGTGGAACTCTACTTAAGAAAAATAGAGGGGAGGGGCAAGGGGGCACTGAGTGTTTGATTTGTTCCAGATTCTCAACATGTAGATACTATAATGTGATCTGTGGGTATTATTTACATCATCCTGAATGAAAATCCGTATAGGTTAAAGAATAAAATGGAATACAATAGCAGGATTCATGTGCAAGTAAGAACAATGTTCTGGATGCAGCTTTCATAGTTCTTGAAACCTCTTCTGTGCACATTTTAATAGTTTGATTTCTTTTCCCACCAAAGGGTATGTAACTCAGGCTATGAAGCTAGGAGCACTTGGCCTTCCAGGTTACCGACCTTTTTCACTTGAAGAACTAGAGGAGGCAACAAATAACTTCGATACATCATCTTTTATGGGTGAAGGCTCTCATGGTCAGGTATGACAATTTATTTACACAGAGCTCTGAATCGAAGAACTTGTTAAAACAGTGTATGGTACTCTCATTTGATTTACTGGCATCTGTTTTTGTGTTTTTTTTTATAATTATTTTGTAGTTACAATGAGTCTAAGATTAGATAACCCAAATAAAACTTCCTTAACTAGGCTGCAAGAGTATCTTCATGTTATAGGTCACAAGGACAAACTTATTGTGTAAATAGTGGTGTTATTGAGGTATATATAATTCCATGTAGTTCCTTCTTCATGGCCTTTCTTACTGATTGAAAGGGCTATGTTGATCTTTTTGCCACGTGTGGGTGTATATGTGTGCATGGGAGTGTGCATATGGGTGTAACTACATCTTGTATCAGTTCATCACAAAATGATGCGACAGACTTAATTATGTTGCCTTTGCAAACCTTAGTTAGTATCATTTAATTGACTTCGCAAAATTCAACATCAAACATCCCTCCTCATATGAATTATGTGAACAAGTGTTGACAATATGTTTCTTCTATGAATCCAGATGTACAGAGGCCAGCTGAAGGATGGTTCTTTTGTTGCTATTCGATGCCTGAAAATGAAACGAAACCACAGCACTCAAAGCTTTATGCACCACATAGAATTGATTTCAAAACTCAGACATCACCATTTGGTCAGCGCTCTTGGGCACTGCTTGGAATGCTACTTAGATGACTCAAGTGTCAGCAGAATATTTCTTGTCTTTGAATACGTACCAAATGGGACACTAAGGAACTGGGTATCTGGTAATCCAATGAATAAAACGAGCTTTATTTGCATCAGTTACTCTCTAAAGATGGTCAGCTCAGAAGGGACATCACTTGCCCTCTGAGAACGATTGCATCTACTTTTCAAATGTCTTCTGCAGAAAACCCGCTTTGTTTAAACATGTGTGTGCACAATCATCTGTTAGTGTTCGTCGTCTATTCAACTGAGCAAATGAGAATGCAAATGTGACTAGTTGTGGAGCATTAAATTTCCTTTTTTCCAATTTTTGTGAGAGTTAACCTTCTCCGATCAGATGTTGATCATGGAACTTCAACTACCCTTCATGTGTAGTGTGTCACTGAAACACAAAAGCATTGCTTTATTTCCTCCATTTTGATTTTATACATCGCTTTACGTAGTTTTGTAGTTATTGTTTTTCAGTTTCTTACAATCTTATTTATCAGTGGGACATGATAGACGAACACTAACTTGGACACAGCGCATAGCAGCTGCCATAGGGGTAGCGAAGGGTATCCAATTCCTTCATACAGGAATTGTGCCAGGTGTCTTTTCAAATAACTTAAAAATAACAGAGGTTTTATTGGACCAGAACCTTGTTGCAAAACTCAGCAGTTACAACCTGCCCTTGTTAGCAGAGGATATGGGAAAGGTATGAAGAAAAGAATTCCTCTACTCATAATTCTGGAAGGAAATACCTTGAGTTGATATTTGGAACTGCTTCATATGGCAGGTTGGTATTCAACGTTCTCCTGGAGCCAAGGAGCTTAGTAATGCAAGGTTTGTAATAAAATTTGCTAGTTCAATGCATATGCTATGATTTCAATACAAAATTATTACAGAAAGCTCTTGATATACAGAGGTTAGTGGCATCTCATATACAATAAATGCTCAGAATGGCACGACACATGCAAGGTTTGATGTACTTAATTCCATGTCCAGAACATATGCATATTTGGTTCTTTCGTCTTACCCAAACAATTTGCATCCACTTCAAAAAAAGGAAAATCATATTGCTCTATCAATCTACCTTTTAGTTGTCCTCTCTATTATAAGTGTCATTGATATGAAGGTAAAATTTTATATTGTTCCAACTAGTCAACAGGTATGCTGATTTTTGTGACTTCTCAACCTAAATCTGCTTCACAGGATCAAACATCAGGACAAGTTTGACATTTACGATTTTGGGGTGATATTACTTGAAATCATTGTGGGAAGGCCATTCAATTCCATGAATGAAGCAGGGGCTGTGAAAAAACAAGTATGGATGGCTCTTTCATTGCCAACTTTTCTTTTTCTTTGTATTATTTCCCCACTTTATTTCTTTGGAAAACGTTTACAATGATGTACTCTATTATCCTCAAGGTCTCCTCCTATTTGTAAATACATAGCAGAATAATTGATTAATCATTGATTTTTGTCTCCATAGCATCCTGGAAAGGTTAGATATTCATTTAGTTCAATTGTTCTTGTGGTTTGAAGCATGAAAATACGCTTTCTTTTATTCTAGGAGATCCTTCAAAATAACTAGCTTTTTATTTCTGTTTGCTGCCTCTGTAGTTTTTTCCCTTTATACCACTTAGTGGGCATTATATATGCATTCTGAAGTAGAGAACTTAGAATTTGGTGTTGGCTGGCCATCGGTTGGTAACCATTGCAAGAGTAAGTGTTAGCATCTAACAAGTATACACTGGAAAGAAAGGCTTTTGTTTTTGGATGAGAGGCTTTCTGTAAATTACAATAATATGACAAGGCAAACCGATTGATAATTAGATAGCCAATCAACACAGAGGATATGTTTTATTTTTAGCAAATCAAAATTTCCATAGTAATTTTTATTACATAAACATTTGAACTCAAGATGTATGTTATCATGTATGTTTTTCTCCTGTTGCTGTATTTGTTAGTATGTAACTGCAAGATGGGATCTGTTGATGCTACCTAAATTTTTATTTTGTTTTTACTGGTTATAACCATACAATTTAAGATTTTCTGTTTGGAGGATAAACTAGTGATGGCCTAAAATCACAGGATTGCATCACAATAACTGTGGGCTGTATCTTTTGACACTGCAGTTACAAGCAAGCATAACAGCTGATGCTGCTGCTCGAAAGAGCTTTGTTGATCCAGCAGTTCACAATGCATACTCAGACGAATCATTGAAGATAACAATGGAAATCTGCAGTAGGTGTTTGGTTAAGGATCCAGCAGATAGACCTTCCATTGAGGATGTGCTGTGGAACTTGCAGTTTGCTGCTCAGATTCAGGACGCATGGAGGGGAGACTCCCAAAGCAGTGACGGGTCACCAATCTCGCCTTTCCAGCCTCCACGCCTACAGCTCACAGTTCAACAGAATCAGCATTCAGGTTCTAATTCTCATTTTCAAGAACCAGTTCCAGATCTTGAATTTTTCCTGCTTCCCAAATCATTTATCTTTCATCTCATTTGCAAATTTGTGGTTCTAGCAATGAGACGTCTTAACGGCATATATTTTATTTGTCTATAAGCGTTGATCTATACACTTGGGTAAAGCATTGTGAAATTCTTCGTCCTACGACCTTTTGAATGAGATAGACTAGTAAGCCCTTTCAAGTTTGACCATCACCATGGAAAGACAAGTCTCTTGTGAAATAACTATTAATTTCTTCTCCTGTCCATTCAATTGAAACTTTCGTTTATCCAATAGCTGAAAAGCGTTTATTACCTTCTCTTCTGCAGGTATATGAGGGTCTAAAACGAAGACAGAAACCACTTGTTAATCGATACAAAAAGCTAGCGAACCCAAGTATTGAATTCTCTTGATGCAAACGAGACCATGAAACAATTGGCCTGAAATGTATACCCTACTCTTTTTTCTATTTGTTTTTCTCATTTCTTATATTAGAAAGCACCTTGCCAGGGTGCTTGATTGGCAGCCATCTTTGTAGTCTAAAGTGCAACTATGAAGGGATTGCAAGACATATAATTGCCGCTGCTTGCACTTTGCTTTACTTTTCTGCATTAAGTCTAAAAGAAATTCAAGAAGCCACTTATTACGAACATACTTTAGCCAAAAAAAAAAATTAATTGTAGTCTGGTTTAGATTATTAATGAATATGTATGTTGATTCAGATCAATTAATTTGTAGAATAGAGATTCATACAAATTAATAATGTGCAAAGAACCATATTTGAACTGGTAAGAAGAGGATTTTCAGTCTTCTGCTTTACTAGTTGAGCTATCACGACCGTTTCGTATGCAATATACTCATTTTATTTAGATGACTTGGGTTTATGTCAATTAAAAAATATGAAAGCATATTACAATATGAATTTCTTGGATCTTCAATATGAATAATCATATCAATCATGAATCAATTAAATGGGAATTGTTTGTTCAAAGATGTCCATTTGGATCTGTATTATGTATATCACAAGACATATTTGTGATAAGAGAAAGCCATTTTTGATCATATCCGTTTGTAATAGAATAGAGTGCATGAGAAAAATAACAAATTTTGACCGCTAACAAAAAGGGATAGGATAAATAGTAAGGGTCAAATGAATTATTTGATGATAGAGGGACTTGAACCCTCACGATTTTTAAAGTCTGGCAAATTTTCATCTTGCAAAAAATTTAATTGCTTTTTGTATTGACATGTAGAATGAGACTTTATCTTTATTCCCGTCTAATTAATTATACCACCTTAAACCCAACCCACCACTACCTTAAAGAGAGAGAGTTAGAGAGAGAGACAAGTTGGGTGGGGGACGTCAGGTCAAGTTTGGTTGGGCTGCTCAAGTTTCTATTTTATGGATGGGATTTGGGGGGTAGGGGTTACACTTGGGGTGTGTGGAACTCGAGCATGCATGTTTAGTACATAAAAAAAAAAAATTTTAAAATACACATATTTATGGAATTGCCCCTTTCACAAGCACCTCACATAGAGGAAGTAGGAGGTGGCACTTGGTGTTGAAAGATGGCATGCAAAGCCATCATTACAACATTAGGTGTCCATTGGGGTTGTGCAAATCATCTGGAGTGGATGGGAACAAGAAGAAACGAAGAGAGAGAGAGAGAGAGAGAGAGAGAGAGAGGGAAGAGAGAGGTTGAAGAAGAAGACGATTTGGACTTTAAGGTTTTTGACTTGGGCTATCTCAAGCTCCAAAATCAAATTGGTAATGGTCTATTTTTCATAAGGAGTTCACCGGTGTAGTTGGATTTAAGGTTCATGCAGTGTAGATGTACGAATTTGAGTTTTAAGTTTAAAGTGGGCTTTAATTTTTGAAACGGGTCTCATAGAAAACGAGCATTTCTTCTTCAATTAAGTCTTGGGTTATGTTTTTGGATTGTTTTAAAGTTGTTTGGGAGTGGTTTTAAGGGTTGTTGTGGTGTGTGGTGGTGGGATGAAGAAATCCTCATGGGTTTGAATCCTAAAAATTTGATTTTTGATAAAAACTTGATTAAGCTTTGAAAGGGGGCTTGTATCTAGCTAATTTGGGGTCAAGGAATTCATTTCTGGCCTTATAATTGGATTTAGAGGTCATTTGAGTAGGCTTTGAAAACATAGCAAAAGGTGTACTGTGGAGTGAGAAATAGGGTACCTGAAACATAAAGTGGGGAACCTAGGGTTTGTTGGAGGAAGAAGATGAAGTGGACTGGTGGACCACTGGATGCCCCAACGGTGCATGAGGGCACGTCCATTGTTCGATCGACCTTTGGTCAGTGCAAAAAGTTCTATAACGTCTGTGCGGAGGTCCAGTTTCAAGTCGATCCGACGACTGGATTAACATGAAGATTAAACCGACTATTTTGGCCTCAAGGGCCAATTTGACCCAGCTTTTAGGAAAATAAATTTTATATTCATTCTTAGCTAGGTTAATTGAGTATGTGCATGAAATTTCATTGAAAAATAACATCATTTTAGTTTTGCCTGTTTCAGATCAAAAAGTAGCACAAGGTAAGGTTTGTCAATTCTGGATTAGTAAAAAAATATCAAATTCATTTTGAAATCATGTCTTACATTATTTATGAATGTTTAGCATGTTTTAAAACTTATGATTGAGTTTTTGAATTTAGACTGGAAATCACGGATCCGAATTAGGGTTTTGAGTGCGGTAACGCACAATGGTCTGAAACGATGGAGTTGACTGTATAAAATGAGATACCAGAATCCTTTTAAACTAATTGTAAGTGCACATAAGTTGAGTGGCAACAAGGGTTTACGTTCTAGTTTGAGGTTGTAGAGGGTACTCATTGAGTTCGTAAACACTTGAGTGGCCAGTTGGTCTTCGGACTTTGAGTATTGAAGTTAAGTTATGGTGCATACGAAACATATTCATATGCATTCATTTGTATCAGTTAAGTTATTTTTGAGTCGATACTGATTTGTATTCATCCTTGTGTTAAATCTTAGAGTTAGAGGCTACTACCTCGGTTACACATAGGATCGACCGTAAGTAAGGAGGGGTATCTGTCAGCGATAAAGATGAAGCGTACTGCTTCATAATAATTGAAAATAAAATTATATGATATATCAAATTTATTTTCTTGTATGCGAGACCACAAACTATTGGGGAGGCGAGAGGGTGAGCACAACACACTCAGTGAATGTACACTTTCATATAATAGATAATAACGAAAACATACTTGACACTCCATCACCAATTCAACATATTAAATATAATATAACTATAGAAAACCATCAAAGTATACTTCATGACTCAAACATCATCTCATCATTATGAAATGAATTATCACTCATAAGTGTTGAATTTGTACTACCAACATCACTTCATTAGTATTAAATGAATAATCACCCACAGGCCTCCATGTATGGCATTCACGCATGTATATTCACCACTAAGGCCATAACTTAGCCATTAAGGCCATATCTACCACCAAGGCATAGTTTGCCACAAAGGCACAATTCGCCACTAAGGCTATACAACCGCCATTAAGGGTAAACAATCGCGTTTTAGGCCATACTAGCCATAAACACTATTCATTCACCATTAAGGCTATTAAACATTCACATTACCATCATTAATCAATAGTCCAAACATTCATTCATTAATAACAAATTAGCCATAAAGGCTAAACTCACCACTCAAGGCCACATAGTAATTGTGTCACATTCTAACGGTAGCAAAACTCACAGTACTTTGAACTGGTTTATAATAGAAGTCCTACCGGTAGCAAAACTTATAGTACTTTTATCAGAGAAGTTCTACCGGTTGCAAAAGTTATAGAAGTTTTAGAGAATTCATCAGACAGAATTTTATCGGTAGGTAAAACATGTGCTACCTGTAGATCGAGCCAGATTTTCATGAAAAGCTTAATTAAAAATCAGATCTTGCCGTATCTTTTGGGGATTATCAACCAACCAAAGAACGAGATCATTTTGGGATGAATATAGGTCAAAGATCTAAAAATTTTCCTTCTAACAAGATAAATAGAGACCCGTTGGGTAATCAAAGGGGAGGAGAGAATAACAAGATAAATAGAGACCTGTTGGGGAATCAAAGGGGAGGAGAGAATACATTTATGAGTTTTTCTTTTTCTTTTCTTGTTAGAGAATTTTAGGGTTTATTTTACAAAATTTTACTTTAAGTTCAATTCTTTTCTTTTATTTGCTCAAGCTATATTTAATTTCAATTGTCTTTACTTTCGAAACTTTATTATTTACATTTAGTTTTTCAATACAAGAAATCGATTTCAATTCAGTCTTTACTTTTCTACATTCAATTATGTCTTCTTTATAAATTTACGTTATTTTCGATCCCATGAGTGAGTTGTCTTCTTTTGGATGATCTGAGGAAGGAGTCCCAAACCTATGAAGTAGGGCATATGCCTTAAACTAGGATTTTTAACATTTACGTGATTGATTGAACAAATTATGCTTTCGAAAACCTAATTAGTTTGCATACGTCCCTATTATTTCTATGCAATTAGGCTTGGTACAAATAATTGTTGTGTTTCCTACAACCTTTAGAGTACTGATTCTTTCATCATAAACCATCTTTCAATTGCAACATTAGGTCTTTCTAAGTTTTTAGTTGAAAATCAACTTTCTATAATAGTTTGAATATGAAAGTAGAAGAGTTATAAATGTATGGTAGAAACTCTATTCATAGGTCGGACTAATTCTGAAGATTATCCAGTTTTTTCATTTATTGAATTTAAATTTCATTAGCAGTTAACTCTCAAAATTCTCAACTTCAAAAAAAAATTTCATTTTATTTTTCATCACCTTGGATTCCAATTCCTTCCCTGAGGAGACGACCTTGGACTTTTGTTCAAGTTACTACATGATACTTTTCCCTTAAGCTTGGGATCTTTCATGAAAACACAAACCCTTTGGAGCCAAAGCATTTTTGGTGCCCTTGCTAGGGAAGCTAACGGTAATCTAAGGCGATACAGAGGTATTCAGGTAGATCTTGTGATTTTCATCACAAGCCCACGTCTGTATCTCTGTTGTAATTTATTTCTTGCTTTCGTGCAATTTTAATTTTTCGATTTAGTAGATTTGCATGTGGGCTAGAGACCAAACAAACCAACTTGTTAGACTTAGACAGAACTTACCACTAGTGGTAGGTATGGCTGCCCAGAATAACAACAATGACATTTATCCACCCATTATTATACCAGCAAGGGGTAATGGAGGACATAATCTGGTTATAGTTCTGCCTAGTCGGACTATGAAGGATTATCTTCAATAAACCCGTTTTTCCTCACCATCCTTCATTGTACTTCCAGTGCAAGCACACTAGTTCATTGTTAGACTAGGGATGCTTCAATTGTTCCATCTATTCTATGGAATGGCAAGTGAAAATTTCTATCTCCATCTTAAGGAATTTGAGTAAGTAGTTGGTACATTCTTGGAACAGAATGTGCGAGAAGAAATAGCTAGAATGAAATTTTCCCTTTCTCACTTAAAGATAAAGCAAAACATTGGATAAATTCATTGAAGCCATAGACGATCTCTACTTAGGATTAAATGCAATAAGAATATTTGACTAAGTTCTTCCCTGTTCATAAAACTACTACTTTGAGAAAAAAAAATCAAAATTTTGCGGAGAAACCAAATGAGCAGTTTTATGAATGTTGGGAAAGGTTTAAAGAGCTCTTAAACTCCGTTTCACATCATGGCTTTGAACTGTGACAGATGGTAACTTTCTTTTACGAGGGAATTTTTCATGCACATCGTCAATTCATTGACATGATGTGCAATGAAGAGTTTTTACATAAAGAGCCTGAGAAGACTCTTGATTATTTTGATTGTTTGGCAGAGAATGCCCAATTTTGGGACATCTCAGACCCTACAAACCGATTAACATCATCAACAACCCCTCAATCGTCCAGTGGAGGAAAATATTTATTGAGAGAGCAAGACAAGCTCTTAGCCAAGATTACTAAACCTTCAAGGAAAGTGGATAGTTTAGAGTTACAAAAGGTCAACAAGGTAACTACTGTGCCCAAGGCTGATGACCCTTGTTCGATATGTGAGTTTGATGAGCACCCTATGAATGAGTGTCGAACTCTTCTTATGTGTAAGGAAATTCAAGAGTAGGTTAATGTATTTAATCAGCTAAGGCAGTCGTGTACTCCATACTCTAATACTTATAATCTAGGGCGGTGATTCCATCTCAATTTCAGCTGGAAATCCAACAATACTGCCCAACCTCAACAATACCCCCCTGTTACAATCAGCCATCACCAAATTATGCCGGTCCCTCTAATTTTCAATAGATCTGTTCGCAAGGACCTCTACAACATAGGTTTGTTCAGAACCTAGCACCATCACCATAACCACAACCACAACCTCAAGGGTTTGGCCGTCAAAGTCAACCCGTAGTAGCTCATTATCAATCAACCCACAAAAGGAGCACCGAAAAATCATTATAACAACACATTAAGGCCCAGAATAACATCAACAATCAAACTGCTTAGGCTATGAATGAGATTAGGTCACAAATCACAAAGATAAACACAACCCTAAGGGCAATGCAACAAGAGAAAGGAAAGCCCCCTGCCCAACCTCAAGAGAATTTCAAGGTTCAACATATGATTGAGACCACTAAAAATGTTGAACAACTGAAGTCTATTACTACTCTTAAGAGTGGTAAAGAAATAGACAAGACTATATACCCAAGGTCTCTAAGACTATAAAAAAAGAGACCTTAGGTGATTTAGAAAGGACTAAGCTAGCTGATGTTGTTGAAAATAGTTATTCTATCCCCGCTCCTTAACATCATAGATTGTGTATGCTTGCTAAGTTATTTAATACAGCTGAAATTCTTGAGATTTTTAAGCAAGTCAAAATTAACATTCCTCTTTTGGATGCAATTAACTAGGTACCATCTTATGCCAAGTTTATGAAAAAATTATGTAAAATCAAGAGGAAGATAAATGCGCAAAAAAGAGCTTTCCTCATAGAGCAGGTAAGCTACATCTTAAGGACGAACACTTCACCCAAATATAAAGACCTGGTTATCCCACCATCTCAATCATCATTGGGCACTACCTGGTGGGGGAAGCACTACTAGATTTGGATACAAGAGTGAACCTTCTTCCCTATTCCATATACGTGTAGCTTGGATTAGGAGAATTGAAGCCGACACCACACTCCAACTTGCTGACATAAGTGTAAATATGCCGCGAGGAATAGTGGACAATGTTCTAGTCTAAGGGGATAAATTTTACTTTCCAATCAATTTTAGTGTTCTTAACACTTATCCTACTGCTAACCCGTCTGCTCAGATCCCTGTTATTTTGGGACGACCATTTCTTGCAACCTCTAATGCCTTAATTAATGCAGAAATGGATTTATGAAGTTGGCCTTTGGGAATATGACTTTGGAGTTGAATGTGTTTAATATTGGAAGGTCGCCCGGGGATGATGGAGAGTTACAACAAGTTAATTTTATTGACACCATAATAGAGCAACAAGTAGAAGACTGAGCTAGCAAATACTTGGAGATCCTGTCTGAGGAAATAAATGTTCAAGAAGAAGAAGTGTTTGATCTAGGTTCGTGTGAACCTAAGTTTGAGGAATTACCACCTATAGAGAAGAATGCTCTACCATTAACCATTCAACCACCTAAGCCTGATTTGAAGCCACTTACATCCACCTTTAAGTATGCTTATTTGGGGAGTGATAATACTTTTCTAGTTGATTAACCCTAAATAGTGCATAAAGGAATTAGGGTTTAGGGTTAATTGCGTGCGTAAATTAGGTTAAAGTGATTAAGTTATAAAGTATTAGGGTTAATGTATAGTTTGTATATTTTGCAGGGTTTCAAGCATAAATACTGAAGTTTGGGAGGATTGAAGTGCAGAGGCTGAATGAAGCAAAGGAGGCATGTGTAATTCAGAAGTCAAAGAGTCAAATAAGGGTGGCTGCCAAGGCAAAAATCCAGAGAGTTGTCACCGTCTGGACGGTAGTGGTGGTGTCCAGATGGTGCTTAAACCGCCTCACTTCTCTCCCTTTTCCCATTGGTCCATTTGAGCAACAAAAATCTCCTATTGGTCAGCTTCGGTGTCTGCCTCCTTACCTCCTCCTTCCGGTGCCTATAAATAGCCCATTTTAGCCATTTTTCAGGGAGACTCACCAGAGTTTAGTCCAATTCAAGGGAGGAGAGAAAAGGAGGGAAGGAAGAGAGAAAGAAAGGCTTCAGAGAAAGTCTTTACAGTCAGAAAGAGTGAAGCTCTGCCCTAATCACTTCCTAGCCAGAATTTTCTCTACTTCTACATTTCTATTTATCCTTTCTACTTGGAGGGTTGAACCTCTCCCACTTTTGTGCCCTAGCTGGTAATAAGAGTGATAGTATTTCAGCTATTCCTATGGAAAGGACTTTTTGTATTTTGTTTTCGGTTGTAATAGGATTATCTCATTCTTCTTGCTCATATATAGCAATAGACCGTAAGTAGTCCGTTTATACTTTTCGGTGAAGGGTGAATGCATGTTTAATACTATTTAAGTTATGAAAATGCCGATACTTTATTTATGCGTTAATGTTTATACCTCCCATAATTGATGGATGGTTATTATTATAATATGCTCATGATTATGAAAACCAAACAAAGCCTAATGCTATATACCATTATATCTATAATTATCACGTACTTCATGCATGATATGGTGATGCACGTAGTTGAGCTTTATGCAACAATCAGGAGATTGGTAATTGACGGGTTAAATCTTGCCATAGCCAATGTTTTTGATTCAATGCTTAAATCGGAACTCCGTCTTTATTGAATCATCAACTTGTCGATCAAATAGCTAGAGAAAACCTTTTCAATGGTTCACCTTCAAGTTTACTAGGGTTATTTGGTTGTTGCATAGTACATAGAGCTTCCCACTAACCTAACCAATTGTTGTGATATGGTTTAGTAAAACATCAAACCTACCGGTTAGCTTTCCAGTAAAATGGGAGTTAATTGATGTAAGGTGACATTTTCATAAATAAACAATATGATGCATGTTGGATACCCGAACTGAAGAATACTTTCATCATTGTTATTTAAAGTTTAGCTAAGTGTTTATTTGATAATTCTAAGCTCACACTACATGTTATTCTAATGCACCATACACACCAGACAATTTTACTTTTTTCTATTTTGAATTCCGATAGTTAGCTCCCTGTGGGTTCGACCTCGAACTTAAACCGAGAAATACTACAATTTGACTACTTATACTTGGGTGTATGATTTAATTCAGGGCAGATCAAGCTTTTTGGCACCGTTGCCAGAGAGTTACGGTGATTTCAAAATGAACAGGGAAGTTGTCTAGTTTGTATTATATGTGTACACACTGTGTTTTATTTTAATTGATTATGTCTGTTAAGTCATCAGTAGGGTCTGTAAATCAGTCTAGTCCTTATCTTCGTCATCTTCATAACCACAAGCATTATTAGACTCTATTGAGTTAAGCAGGACTAATAATAATCAAAGGGAACAAGAAGTAGTTCAGAATGTTAGATCTTTAAGAAAATATTTGCATCCCACATGCACTAGTGTCCTTTCATGTTTTTCTTTTCCCATTAATGCTCCAAATTTTAACATTCAAACAGTGACAATACAACTTTTATCATAGTTTCATGGTTTTGAGTCTGAAAACCCTTATTTGCATATGAAAGAATTCGAGGAAGTATGTGGTGCATTGCAAGATAATTCTGAAATGGCCCGGTTGAAACTCTTTCCTATTTATTTGAAGAATAAAGCTAAACAGTGACTAAATTCTTTAAAAGCTCAATCCATTCCAAGCTGGAAATTTTTGCAAATTGAATTTTTTAGAAATTCATTGAGACATCAAATCATGAATTTTTCTATGAAAGAAGGAGAGACTTTTTTTTTATCAATGTTGGAAAAGATTTAAGGATCTTTTACAAGCTTGCCCACATCATGTATTTGAAAGTTGGACTTTAATTGATTTCTTTTATGATGCCCTCCTGACTGCAATGCATCAGTTTGTTGAAATGAGGGCCTAGGGAGAATTCAAGGGTAACAATCCCAATGAGGCATTTTTATTTTTTGATACCATCTCTGAGAGTTCCCAAATGTGGGACTCGGCCTCACCAAATATTATTGAAACTAAGCCATCTTCATCCCAAGGAGAAAAATACGTGTTAAAAGAGGATGACGACCTAAGAGCCAGAATGACTACTTTGTCTTGAAAGCTTAAAGCTCTAGAGATGAAAAAAGTCAAAGAAGTTTTTGTTGTGTTACCCACTGATAAATTGTGTGGAATTTGTGCATTGTCAAGACATCCTACAGGGGAATGTACCACCATTCCAGTATTCAGAGAGGTCTTGATGGAACAAACCAATAAGATATTCAAATTTTAACAAACTTTATTCCAATCCCTATTTTGAAACCTATAACTGAGGGTGGCAGAATCACCTGAATTTATGTTGGAAAAACATACAACCTATGATTCAGCCACCAGGTCCATCTTCACCACAACCTCAGACTCAACAACCATATCAGCCTTATCAACCACCACATTAGAGGAGTTTAGAGGACACCATGAATCAGTTCATTCAAATTCAAATGAGTTTGAATACTCAGACTACCAATGCATTCAATGATTTCAAGGCTCAGACTTCACAAAAATTGAGGCTATTAAGAGTCATCTAGCCAAATTAACCCATCCGTTAAGCACAACGAAAAAAGGAAAATTCTCATATCAACCTAAACCGCCGCAAGGTCAAAACCAAACTAATGTCGTGTTTTCCGAAACATCCCCTAGTCAAGTGCAAGCAATTACCACACTGAGAAATAGTAAGGTGATTGACAAGACCATTAAAGTTGATTGACCCTAAATAGTGCATAAATGAATTAGGTTCTCCCTAGTGGACGAGTATAGTCTCGTGAGGGTTTCCAGAGATAATACCCACAATCATCACCATGTAATCAAATATCTGAACAATAATTTTATAGGACAAATTTCTACCACAACATAAAAATTCTAACCTATAACCTTTTTATAAGCACATGCAAAGCAAAATATAGAACTCTACGCTATATAAATGTATACACTTATCATGTTCCCATATAAACTCGTGTGTAGTGTGAATTAACTTATACCGAGTCAATAACTTATCCGGTAATCACCTCTACAACTATCAACTATCCGTCTTAATGCCAAATCTCACTAGATAATTCACTCATAAAAGATTCTCTCAGATTATAGTGACTATTCCCTCAAATATCACATGTGAGAAGAAGATATTTAAATCAAAACAAAATAAGGCTCACATGTCTATTTAAAATAATTGTAATTCAAAAGAAAAGAATTTGACATAATCTCATGAAATGAAATCAACACACAATAAATAAATAATCACCATTCTTTTCCTTATTCACACAAGTTATGCATCCACCAATACACTCTTGTGATCAGATAGGTCTTTATTTAACGTTGTAATGTGGACTTGGGATTAGAGTTTTGAAATGAAGGATATTCAGGAATTCAAAAAAATCTATCCCGAGAGAGCATGTACATTACACAACCAAACTTCTTTCCATAGCGTTTCATTTTTCACCCTTTAGAAGCACAATTTACAACACTTGCTCATATTTTTTCAAAACCATGCTTGCTATTTTTTGCTCTTTTTTTTTTTTAATTTGCTCTTTCTCAACTAGACATATTGTCTTTTTTTTTTTTTTTTTTAAACTTTTTTTTTAGCAAGACAACTGAATGTATATACTTTTTTTTTTTTAGCAAGACATCTAATGCAAATATTCACAAGTATGCAAAACTCTTCTTTTTTTTTTTTGTTCTTTTTCTTTTTTTGATCATCTTTTCTCAACTAGCATCTCCCAAATTACATAAACAATAAAAGCTCAATCTCGGGATAAACAAGGGTAAAGTAATTTTTGTTTTCATTGGCTTGGTTATTATATGTTGGGTATAAGAAATAAAACTTCATTTCAAAGGCTCAATCACGACTTTTAGGGATAATAATATTCAAAGAATAAGGTTCAGACTCAAATAATGTCAAAGATGGCCTAAAATCACATCTCAAGAGTTCTTAATAACACACTACCTCATGCAAATAATTTAAAGTCACACAATCATTCACAATAATGGTGTTGAGCAATACAAAAATTGTCACGCCCCGAATTTCCACAAACCCGGGGAGTGAGTGAAAAGGGAGAAGAAAAATAAATGAAAGGTTATTAGGTTGGATAAATTGGTTTCTCATTCATTTCTCACGTTTTCCCAAAGTTTTTCAAGCCACTTTTCTTCCATTTTTAGCCTATTTCTTCAAGGTTTCTAAACCCCCCCTTTTGACATCCTTCCCACTTAAAAGGTGTTTTACACACTTAACAAGTCTTTTAATTTTTCATAAAATTTCGACATAACCTCCTTTGTTTTCCAAGCTTTTTTCCCACCTAATATTCACAATATTTCATATGCATAAGTATATCACGACCCACCCTCACTCAGTGGCCACAATTCATGTATATTAAATATACATCCCTTGTTCTCAACATACACATCTAGTTGTCTCAATATACCATATGATACTCATTAAATAAAGATGTCCCACATATTTTCAAATTGAAATACAAGTCATTTGGGCTTATACCCATACATAAAAAATATGCCCCAAGGGCCAAATATTCATTCGAGTCCCTTTCCTCTCCTTGCTTTAAGACTTCCTCAAGTCTCAAATACCGGGAGTCTCATCTGTAATATGATATCCCACGAATGGGTCAGCTCAACTGCTGGTATGACAAAATGCTAATGCTAGGAAAAAATTTAGGGCGTGACATGTGCAAGTGTACATTTTAAAAGCTACAATCCCGTAATCCCTCAATGCTATGCAATGTCAATATGCATGACACACACATGCAACTCTATGCCACCCATGTCTCGCTTCACGGTCCGCCCCTCTCAGCCCGCAAGTACTGTCATTGGCCAGATTTTGGGTTTTTCACCACCGGATCTACACCCTCATAATGCATAGCACCAAGTACTCAACCCACACTATGTTCCAAAGATTCATGTATGCCAAGATGCCATGATTTTTCGCAATGTAAATTCTATGAAACATTTCATCAAACACATGGTGTACAACTTGAAATATGCCTCATTCATAAAGTAAAGCATAAATTCAAATTCACAACACTTTACCCACATGAATGTGAAGCACCATTCAATGGATTAAACATATGATCAAGTTTCATGTTCATTACTTTCACAATTTCTCAAGGAAAATACAAATACACAAATTACCAACTCATGGAATAAATCATAACTCTCAAACCACAAGAGTTTCTCTACATGAACATAAGCTAGAATATGATAATCCAACACATAAGCAAGGTACACCTTTATCATAGCAACAAATTGCCAAGAAACTCAAAGAACACAAAAGTACTTAAACCACTAACTCTAAGTTTTCAAAGAAACTACCAACTAAATGATTTTCTAACATCAAGTAAACACCTAAATCATTCAATCAACACATAGAAAGGGAAGGAAACTTAAATCTATTCCCAACTTAGCAAAATATCATACCTAAAATGGTTTTTCTCAAACCAAGGGAGTTGTGTTCGCTTTATAGCCGAACCAATCGGTGAGAATATAGCTCTTGTTGAGAGGAACAACTTCTTAGAAGGAAGTCTTGCAATAGTCTTTGCCTAGGAATGAGTTTTGGTGGCTTTAAGCTTGAAGAACCTAGGGTTTTTCTTCCTTTTTCCTCCAAAAACGTGTACTGCTCTATCTCCAGGCCAAATACTGATATTTTTGCACTAAAAGGTCTGTATTTATAGTGGAGGGCAAAGGCGCAAAATGACCCTTTTGCCCTTGATGAATCCGGGACCCTGTTACACTACAACTCGTCCCGAAACGCCTCAATTCGACATTTAATTTTAACCAAAGTTCTTAAAATTATTTTAAATGAAAATTTTCAAAACAATATATTTTCGCTAGTGGCCGGGTTTGGCCGGTCCCACCTAGGCCACCCGAGATGCCATTTTTGTCTAATTTTTGAAACTGTTTCTGTTTAAACTCAAATTCACACAATAGGTTTATTTTAACATTCTAAGCATATTTCTCTTCTATGACATACTTAAATTATGCTCTTAAACATGACCTACACCTAAATAATGCATATGTAGTGTCCTACCGACAAATGGTGCATGAATAGTGCCATACCGGTAAAATTGAAAAATTTATCTTCACTTTTCAGATCTCTACATACTTCCCCCCTTAAAGAAATTTTGTCCCGAAATTTAGAAATGTACCTCTATGAATAAATAACTCTGGATACCTAGCGCGGACTTCAGCCTCACGCTCCCAAGTAGCCTCCTCGACCCCGTGATGGTTCCAAAGAACCTTGACCAAAGGGATGGTCTTGCCCCACAAAACCTGGTCCCTCGAGTCCAATACCTCCACTGGCCTCTCATCATAAGAAACATCGCCCTCCACTTGAAGATCTACCCAATCTAACACATGTGAAGGGTCAGGCTCGTACTTCCTCAACATCGACACATGGAAGACATCATGAACCCCAGATAGCTGTGGTGGTAATGCTAGCTTATAGGCCACCTCACCAACCCTTCCAAGGATCTCGAATGGTCCTATAAACTGCGGCAACAGTTTCCCGGTACGCCCGAATCTCCTCAATCCCCGCCGTGGGTCTACCTTGAGGAACACATGTCCCCCAACATCAAATGATAGAGGTCTCCGCCTCTTGTCTGCATAGCTCTTTTGGAGGCTATGTGCCATCAACAGACGTTGTCTAATCATCTGTATCTTGTATGTGGTCTCACGGACTATGTCAGGCCCTAAGGCAATTGTCTCCCCTACCTCAGTCCAACACACCGGTGAACGACACGGCCTACCATACAACGCCTCAAAAGGTGTCATCTCAATACTAGACTGATAGTTGTTGTTGTAGGCAAACTCTACAAAAGCAAGGTGATCTTTCCAGCTACCCTTGAAGTCCATAACATATGTTCTAAGCATGTCCTCAAGTATCTGAATAGTACGCTCTGACTAGTCATCAGTCTGAGGGTGGAAAGTAGTACTAAACAATAGCCGAGTCCCCAAGGCTGTCTGAAGACTTTGCCAAAATCGTGTCGTGAAATGTGGGTCTCTGTCTAAAACAATGGAAACAGGAATCCCATGTAGTCGTACTATCTCTCGGATATACAACTTACTGAGAATATCCACTAAATTAGTCGCTCTAATCGGTAGGAAATGTGCGGACTTCGTCAACCTGTCAACAACAACCCAAACTGCATCGTGTACCTCTAGGTGACTTCGGAAGACCCATCACAAAATCTATGGTAACAAACTCCCACTTCCACTCGCCCACTGGCAATGGCTATAACAAACCCCTAGGCCTCTGGTACTCAGCCTTAACCTGATGACATGTGAGACATCTAGATACAAACTGTACCACATCCCCCTTCACCCCCGTCCACTAATATTGGTGACGTAAATCATGGTACATCTTAGTGCCCCCTGGGTGTACTGCTAGGCGTGAATGATGGAAATCTGTAAGGACATCAGCCTTAAGAGACTCTGGAACAAAGACTCTACCCATATACCTCAGGCTAAGGTCAGAATGAACTGTCCATCCCTCAAAGCCCTCGGCACTTGCAACTCGTGCTCGAATCTGCCCTGCTTCTGTGTCTTGTAACTATGCCTCAATAACCCCGCTCAACTGTGTAGGCTGGGCACAAACACTGAATAGTATGGCGTGTCCCTCAGACTCGGCAAGGTCTAATTCAAACTCACTAATGTCTCCCATCATCTCCCACTCCCTAATAGCAATGCTAGCTACAGTGCTCCTAGGTCTCCTACTAAGTGCATCTGCTACGACATTAGCCTTCCCAGGATGGTACTGAAGGTCAAAGTCATAGTCCTCCATATACTCCATCCATCTCCTCTGCCGAAGGTTCAAGTCCTTCAGCGTGAAGATGTATCTGAGGTTCTTGTGATCTGAGAACATCTCGAACCTCTCCCTATATTAGTAGTGTCGCTAACTCTTAAGTGCAAAAATGACGAAAGCTAACTCCAAATCATGTGTGGGGTAGTTCTGCTCATGATTCTTCAACTAACGAGAACCATAGGCTACCACTCTACTCTCCTGCATCAACACACAGCCTAATCCCTCTCGTGAAGCATCACAATAAACGGTATAGCCAATACCTCCCTTAGGTATAATTAGGACAAGTGCTGAAGTCAGCCTCTTCTTTAGCTCCTGAAATGGATGCTCACAGTCATCTGTCCACTCAAATCTAATGCCCTTGCGCGTCAGACGAGTCATCGGCGCGATAAGACGAGAAAACCCTCCACAAACCGAGGGTAGTACCCTGCCAATCCCAAGAAACTCTGAATCTTAAACACACTCTTCGGCCTCTCCCAACTCATAACAACGTCAATCTTAGAAGGATCCACATGTACCCCACTACCTGACACAACATGGCCTAGAAACTGCACCTCATGAAGCCAAAACTCACACTTCGAGAACTTACCAAATAAACAGTGTTCCTTCAAAATCTATAACACAGTTTGTACGTGAAAGACATGCTCATCCTCAGAATGTGAATAAATCAAAATGTCATCAACAAACACCACAACAAACTGATCTAAATAAGGACTAAATATGCGATGCATCAAGTCCATGAATGCCGCCGGGGCATTCGTCACACCGAATGGCATAACCAAAAATTCATAATGGCCATAACGAGTGCGAAAAGCTGTCTTCGCCAAATCTTCCTCCCGTACTCTTAACTGATGATACCCCGATCTAAGATCAATCTTCGAGAAACATCTCGAACCCCTAAGCTGATCAAACAAGTCATCTATTCTCGGCAACGGGTACTTATTCTTGATAGTGACCCAGTTCAACCTCCTATAGTCCACACACAAACGTAATGTCTCATCCTTCTTCTTTGCAATTAGTGCCGAAGCACCCCACAGAGAAGTACTAGGACGAATAAAACCCTTACCCAACAAATCAGTCAACTGCTCCTTCAGCTCTCTCAACTCAGCTGGAGCCATACGATAAGGTGGAATGGAAATAGGCATAGTGCCTAGGATAAGCTCTATCGTGAACTCTATCTCTCGTCTCGGCGGTAGACATGTCAAGTCATCCGGGAAGACATCTGGAAACTCATCCACGGCGGGTGGTAACACACTCTTTGTAGTCCCACTCCCATCTGCTACCAAACTAGCCAACATGTAACTATGACCTCCCCAACTCCTCGAGTCATACAAGAGTGGAACTAAGAAATCCCCACGATCTCCCGTGAAATAAAAGCTATCTCCCTCAGGAGTACACACTGTCACTCTCCCCCTGTAACAATCTGTACTCGCCCGAAAAGTAAACAACCAATCCATCTCCAAAATAATATAAAAATCAAACATGTCAAGCAGAATGAAATCAAAATAAAGGATGCGATCGGCTATATCTATCGAGCAATCTCTACAGATCCTCGTCAATATCACACTACCCCCAACTGGGGTGTCAACATGCAATGGTGGATCTAACCAATCTATATCCAACCCCAATGTCATGGCAAGCATGGTAGATATGAATTAATGAGATGCACCTGAGTCTATCAGTACGCTAGCCCATGAACTAAACACAAGGAATGTACCTCGAACCACTGAAGGTCCAGAAGTAGATGTCTCTGGTGTGGCCACTGCATAAACACGACCCTGAGTAGTCTGGCACTGCCTACCCTTTTATGTAATGAGTAATTTCCCTACTCCATATTTCTTTCTCTTCAAAGGCTTACCATGTCATTCTCAATCAATCTTCAAGCAAAGTCATCTAATATAATTCATCAATTATTTCACCACGGTCTTCCAATCATATTCTTTTTAAATAATTCTTAAAACCCAATTGTACAAAAATTAAATAAACACTTAACATTTAATTTTTTTTACCCAAAGTAACACTAGCCAACTATTCATACTAATTCCAGACCACTATTAATAACCTCAAATAAATGGTCATATAACAACCTCCAATCCACTCAAAAGCAACATCACAATTTGTACTCTTATTCCAAAATCGACACAAATACTTATTCATTTTACCATGCCCCTCCAATTGATTGTATTTGAACATTGTACTATTTTATAGTCTCTTAGTCACCCTAATGGAAGACACATCCAACTCAAAGTTTTTACCATCAAATGAAAATTTCCAATCTTTCTTCAATTATTAAACTCTCTATCAATTCCAATAACCTCACCTAACAAAAATTATATAAAGGATGCCATAGTTGACCTTATCTCCAAGCAACAAAACTGAATTACCACACATCTTTGACTTCACAAATTAAAGCAACTAAGGGCCAGGCAAAATAATGAAAATTGACATAACCTAAAAAAATTATAACATCATAAATCATTATACCTCGAAGCCTTTTTACTTTCATACATTCTCAGCCAAAATACACTAATACTCTCTATGACATCCAAAAATCATGACACAAAAATAATTTCTTTGTCACCACACGTGTCTTCTAAGTATCTCCAATAGTGGCACACTCATTTCCCTATAGCTCCCATATAAGACTTAATCCCTAAGCTCTGATACCAAATTGTCACGCCCCGAATTTCCACAAACCCAGGGAGTGAGTGAAAAGGGAGAAGAAAAGTAAATGAAAGGTCATTAGGTTGGATAAATTGATTTCTCATTCATTTCCCACGTTTTCCCAAAGTTTTTCAAGCCACTTTTCTTCCATTTTTAGCCTATTTCTTCAAGGTTTCTAAACCCCCCCTTTTGACATCCTTCCCACTTAAAAGGTGTTTTACACACTTAACAAGTCTTTTAATTTTTCATAAAATTTTGACATAACCTCCTTTGTTTTCCAAGCCTTTTTCCCACCTAATATTCACAATATTTCATATGCATAAGTATATCACAACCCACCCCCACTCGGTGGCCACAATTCATGTATATTAAATATACATCCCTTGTTCTCAACATACACATCTAGTTGTCTCAATATACCATATGATACTCATTAAATAAAGATGTCCCACATATTTTCAAATTGAAATACAAGTCATTTGGGCTTATGCCCATACATACGAAATATGTCCCAAGGGCCAAATATCCATTCGAGTCCCTTTTCTCTCTTTGCTTTAAGACTTCCTCAAGTCTCAAATACCGGGAGTCTTATTTGTAATATGATATCCCACGAATGAGTCAGCTCAACTGCTGGTATGACAAAATGCTAATGCTAGGAACAAATTTAAGGCGTGGCATGTGCATGTGTACATTTTAAATGCTACAATCCCGTAATCCCTCGATGTTATGCAATGTCAATATGCATGACACACACATTCAACTCTATGCCACCCATGTCTCGCTTCACGGTCCGCCCTCGTCAGCCCGCAAGTACTGTTATTGGCCAGATTTTGGGTTTTTCACCACGTGATCTACACCCTCATAATGCATAGCACCAAGTGCTCAACTCACACTATGTTCCAAAGATTTATGTATGCCAAGATGCCATGATTTTTCTCAATGTAAATTCTATGGAACATTTCATCAAACACATGGTGTATAACTTGAAATATGCCTCATTCATAAAGTAAAACATAACTTCAAATTCACAACACTTTACCCACATGAATGTGAAGCACCATTCAATAGATTAAACATATGATCAAGTTTCATGTTCATTACTTTCACAATTTCTCAAGGAAAATACAAATACACAAATTACCAACTCATGGAATAAATCATAACTCTCAAACCACAAGAGTTTCTCTACATGAACATAAGCTAGAATATGATAATCCAACACATAAGCAAGGTACACCTTTATCATATCAACAAATTGTCAAGAAACTCAAAGAACACAAAAGTACTTAAACCACTAACTCTAAGGTTTCAAAGCAACTACCAACTAAATGATTTTCTAACATCAAGTAAACACCTAAATCATTCAATCAACACATAGAAAGGTAAGGAAACTTAAATCTATTCCCAACTTAGCAAAATATCATACCTAAAATGGTTTTTCTCAAACCAAGGGATTTGTGTTCGCTTTATAGCCGAACCAATCGGTGAGAATATAGCTCTTGTTGAGAGGAACAACTTCTTAGAAGGAAGTCTTGCAATAGTCTTTGCCTAGGAATGAGTTTTGGTGGCTTGAAGCTTGAAGAACCTAGGGTTTTTCTTCCTTTTTCCTCCAAAAACATGTACTGCTCTATCTCCAGGCCAAATACTGATATTTTTTCACTAAAAGGTCTGTATTTATAGTGGAGGGCAAAGGCGCAAAATGACCCTTTTGCCCTTGATGAATCCGGGACCCTGTTACACTACAACTCGTCCCGAAACGCCTCAATTCGACATTTAATTTTAACCAAAGTTCTTAAAATTATTTTAAATGAAAATTTTCAAAACAATATATTTTCGCTAGTGGCCGGGTTTGACCGGTCCCACCTAGGCCACCCGAGATGCCATTTTTGTCTAATTTTTGAAACTGTTTCCGTTTAAGCTCAAATTCACACAGTAGGTGTATTTTAACATTCTAAGCATGTTTCTATTCTATGACATACTCAAATTATGCTCTTAAACATGACCTACACCTAAATAATGCATATGTAGTGTCCTACCGGCAAATGGTGCATGAATAGTGCCCTACCGGCAAAATTGAAAAATTTATCCTCACTTTTCAGATCTCTACAAAAATAATGAGACTATTGAAGGAGATTAGCTATATAGAAATATTCGTTATTGATTAAATGTAAGTAACCCTACAAGGAAGATTGGATCAAAACTCACCAGAGTTTTTATGCATCTCCACTATATGTGTCAAGTTCTCAATGTAAAATACGTAACAAATTTTCAATTTTGTAAAGTCTAAAGTGCACAAATTATGAGTTTTTATAAGAACATGATATGAGATACAAAAATATAGAATAAAGTCTTATGTGATGCTTAAACAGTTACAAATTTAAAGCTACACAAATTATTTCTATATTGTGGTGTCAAATCATGTATACAAATGTTATTCAGATATTTAATAACACCTTAGATCAAAATATGCATTTCATATAATATTTGAAATTTTTGTACAATGCATATTCCAAAAGATAAAGAAATCAAGCCTAAACAAAAATCTACCCAAAATAGGCTTTGATTTCTACAATCAACACTAAAAACATAATCAAATATCGGGACCTAGAAGAAACATGCTAAGATGAAGGGCCTGCCTGACTCAGTGAACTCTGCCCTAATCCCCTCATCTAAGCCCTCAACTCTCTCCTCATCTCCCTCTGACCTCTAAGAATCTCGAACAATATTTGCCTGTCAGTCTTGGGATCAGTGTCCTCATCCAATGGTAAATCCAAATCCTCCTCTAGATTGAGGAACTGATCCCACTGATCCTTTCCCTGTGCCCTATCCTCCGGAGCAGCCTCCCCCTACTGCCCAGCTGTCTGGCCTCTTTCTCCCGCTACTGGCCTCATCACACTCTGGCTCTTCAGAAGAGAGCTAGAGTTGAGTACAACAACCTTCTTGGACTTATCCATGGTGGCGTCGATCACCACCCTGGCTTGCTCACACAGTGCCGTGGCCAGGCTTGTAAACGGGATGGACCCCTTTTTTGGATCCACAATGGCCCGCCGCATCTCAACAAAAATCAGTGAGGGGAGGTCAATAGTCTTCCCAGTACCCATGGCATACAGGAGTCTGGCTCAATTGAGATAAATGTGATTATTTCTCAACAAGGGAAAGATATTGGATACTGATATTAAATTAAGTATTTTATATTTGTTGGTCAAATCCCCCTACTGAAGAAATCTCAAATTTTTTGTCCACACAAAATCCTCTGTGAAACCCCGGAAAATTTAAACTTTGACGAACAAGGGCAATAGGTGAATTGCCACTTCGGGACTAGTTGAAAAACTGAATTTTTCTAGATCTCGAATGACGAAACGGATTTCACCGTTGGATTCGTCTCGCGAAATCTAGTTACCACGTCAAATTTCGTTGAATTCCGAGATAGTCGGATTTTTCGCGTTTTACGAGACGAACGGGCCTCGGGTGACCCCGTACACGAAATTTTTATAAAATTTTAAAATTTGGGGAAATATTAGAGGCAAGTTAAAATAAAAATATTTTGAACTCAAACCGGAGCGAAATTTAATCGTTTCGGGATTAAAACGGACCCGAAATTAAGTAGGACGTGTGGCCAATTGTGGGCCAAGTATTCTAAAATATAAATAGGGGCCTAAAGTCTGAAAAATCAGACTTCTCCTTCACCATTTCAGCCGGTTTCAGCCGAGAGAAAAGAAGAGAGGGAAAAGGAGAGAAAACTCAACTTCTCTCTACGATCTACGGCCGTGGAGTGCTCAAATCGACTCGGGCCAAGAACAAGAGTTGCTCTACTCGTCGAGGGCTACGCGTGGGTACCAAAAACGACGGCTTTCACCGAACGTTGGGAGGCCGAAAATTTGGAAGTGAAGGATTCAAGCTTGCTTTGAGTTCTAGGAGCTTCCCACGACGATTCTACACGCTACAAGAGGTAGGGTTTTCTTCCTACTTAGGTTTATTTCCAACCTAGGAAGGTTATATGGAATGGGTAGGTGTATATATATATGTATCACTTGCCTATTGTGGTTAATTGGGTGAAATGGGTATTGAGAATGGTTGGTATGATTTAAATCACATTCTCTAGTTTAATGTACCACTAATGCATTTTATGTGTGGGAAATGGGTACCAAATGTGCTAAGCAAGGTTGGTATGAAATGGGTGCATATATTTACTTGTTGGGTAAATTTCATGAAGGAACTTGAAGTGTAGAAAATGGATATGGGAAAATTGGTAAAGTGAAATTCTAAATGGAATTGACATTTAGAGGTGGTTGCTTTATAATTCTCTTGGGGGATTATGATATGTGGATATTAGGAAATGGATAGAATAAATTCTATCTTGGTATAGTTATGTAGAAATCACTAGATATGATTTCTTGAGTTTGATGATGATAATTGATGTGTGTGGGCTATACCTTGTGGTTACATGACATTATGCTTATATGGCGTTTGATGAAATGCCTTAAAGGATAAAAGTCGTTATTTGAACGAAAGTGGAATAACATGTTTGGGTGGTGTGATTCACAATTGGAATTGTATGTTTTTAAGGAAATGAAGAATTGATTATATGAATAACTTAAGCTAAATTTTAGCTTACAATTGATATATGGAAGTTACTTGTATATCTTTGTGGAAGTGAATGAAATAGTGGACTGGTTTATAGCCTATTTCGGGGCTGCTATGTAGCTTAATTTGGGGACTGTTTTGTGGTTAATTAGTGGAATGTTTTGTGGCTAATTAGTGGATTGTTTTGTGGCTAATTAGTGGACTGTTTTTATGGTTGTTTGGGGACTGAAATTGTGGTTGCCTTGAGGCTGAAATTGCGGACTGTTTTGGGTTAAACTTATGGGCTGTTTTGGGCTTATTTCAGGCTATGATGTTTATGTGAAAAGGGGTTGATGTAGGAGACCTTGTATATGACTCTTACCTATGGTTGGTGACTTGATTAAATGGGGCTTTTACCTGTTGTTGGTGACATGATTAGATGGATGTTGAAAGTGGATACAATATAATCTATCTTGAAATGGTGGTGTAGAAATTACTTAGAGTAATTTCTTGTGATACATGATGACGTGTAGGATTCTTCCTATTTGGGATTATTCCTCACCTTAGTTGCTTATATGAGATGTTGGTATGGAAAAGAAGGTTGTTAGAGCCTTAACACGTACAAAATAATTAGAGAAATGACTTAGATCACTTCCTTGATTAAATGCCTAGAATGATGTATTGATGAGTTTGCTATGTTAATTGCATGCTTATGTGATAACATGTTTGAAAATGGTTATTGGATGAAATGTTGATATAGGCATGCTTGCTATATATTGATAATGTGTTGAATTATGGTATTTATGTGCTTATGATATGAAGTACCATGAATATGTAGATTTATCTTGACATTGTTCATATGACACTCATACATATCGAACATGTGGTTAGAGTGCAATTGGTACATTACATTGCATTCACATGGGTACATCACATTCATGGTTATAAGACATGAGTATGTGTGGGTGAGTTGACATCGCATTCATGGGTCATAGGCATGAGTGTGGGTGTTTGCATGTGTTGCGGATCAAACACCAAATCTTGGTGGTTGGTATGTGAACTCGGGAAAGTCGGGATCGAAGATCCGACTGAGTTGCACGGTTGCATTGCATAAGGAAAACTTGTGTCGGGTAAAGCAAGTAGGGCTAGACACTCCCTCGGGTGAAAAACCCGGAACCACTGGTTCATACACTCCGACGGTGCAAGTCCAAAAAGTGTAGATAGGCCCACGGAGCCGGCGGTGCGATTCCAAAATCCGTTGCCCAGGAAGACACAAGATTTTGTTATATAAAAACACCCATCCAATGGGTAGCCTCAAACAATGATTTGATTTTTTATAAAGACATAACTTTTATCTCAAACGATCATTGGGAGGGTTTTTCCGTCAATAGACGGGTTCATACACATTGGCTTTTGCATTGTGTGGTGTGAGTCGGGGAAGACTCGGGACAAGGTGCATGAGTGAGTTCCATCTCATATCATGGCATGACATAGTATAGCATGGTAGCTTTCTAACATTGAGGTGTATATTCTTGTTGGATTGGTTGATGCTTGTTGATCGTTGCATGTGCGCATTTCATATGCATTTAGGTTGGGGAGTAGCCTCTGTAGGAGGATATCCTATTGAGCGTGGCTCACCCTTCGTGGGACAACATTTTCAGGTGTGGGATATGCATGGGTGGAAGACCCTCATACGGGCTTCAAGGACGAAGAAAGCCGGATGTGGCTTTGTTTTGAATGTTTGTAAAAATTTTAAGGAAATTTGATATTGACATGTAAATATATGTATTGGGTTGTAATAGAACTTGTACAAACAATGTTTTATGTTAGAAACTTCATTGTATAAGTTTTGGATGATTTTGAAGCAAATTGAAACGGATTCGAATTGAAAAACTAAGGAAGGAAGAAATTCTGGGCAAAACCTTTCGGAAGGTCACTAACACCTTCCGGAAGGTTAAGGCAGAATTGTGGTCCAGAAGGTAAAACCTTCCGGAAGGCGGAGTACACCTTCCGGAAGGTCGACACGTCTCATTTTCAATCTATTTTCCAGAAGGCAAAACCTTCCGGAAGGTGAAGAAAAACCTTCCGGAAGAACCTTTCCAGTGAGCAAAACCTTCCGGAAGGTTTGAGTACACCTTCCGGAAGGCCGACACGTTTCATTTTTTTCAATCTATTTCCAGAAGGCAAAACCTTCCGGAAGGTTAAGAAAAACCTTCCGGAAGAACTTTTCCAGTGAGCAAACCTTCCGGAAGGTTTAGTCAAAACCTTCCGGAAGGTTTTCCAAAAATTTGAAATTTTCAAAATGCTTAGCCATGCTTTTGGGCTTGGTTTTCTTTGGTTCCTATGACATAAATGGACATAATTTGAGGTATAATTGATCTTGTGGATGGTAAATCCGGTTAAAAGCATGTGAACGACGTGGTGTCGGGTTATACGACTATCACGAGTATTTCCGCGGGTTGACGGATGGTCAACGGTTAATAAAGGACCCCCGAAAATTGGGGTGTCACATCCTCGTCCCCAAGTAACTCTCTCCCAACTACATCACCGGCATAGTTTTGAGGATAATCAGGATTTGGCACCCGGGCCTGAAGCATCCCAGTCAGTCGGGCAATGGCAATGGCATCGACTCTGATCTCCTTACCCCGGACATACATGCGAAACAAGCCATTGCCGTAATCATCCGTATTGCTGTAAAACTCCCTCGCAAGAACAGGTATACATGGCCACTCCCGACCCATAAACCTAGCCCACCTTCTCGAACATATAATGTCCCAAAACCCCCAACCGAGCGAAATCCTCGTACTCTATCTGACGCTCTTGCACAAAAGGCTTGGTGGAATATTACTGAAAAATCTTACCCGGGCCTCTAAAGTCTCAAAGCGAACGGGGTCAAAGGTGGTATCCTCCTCTTCTTGAGGTTCTTGGGTGGTAGTACGAGACCATTTGGAGGTTGAAGCCCTTGGTGGTGCCATGGGGTAGACGAATGATGGAGACACTACTCAGAAAAGGCAGGGGAAGTATTTTATTTCAGTTGAGAAGAGTGTGGAATAAAAAAAAAATTCGTTCAGGCTCTATGTATTTATAGTTTTTCTCACGCGTTTGGACGCATGGGGTTCAACCGTCCAGACGCGCCTCAACTAACGTATTAATTAGCCTCAAATAGCACGCATCAGGACGCGTGATCAAGTCACGTTCGGACGTGCCTCCTGAATTTGAAACGATTGAGCTTCACGTCCGGACGCGTGATGAGATCACGTCCGGATGCATATTCCAGAGAGGGATGCTTCTTTAATCTCGTCCGGACGCATTTTCCAGTAAGTTTTGTTCTATGTTGTGTGCGTCCGGACGCGTTGTCCAGTGAGTTGGTCATTCCACACTTAGAAAAAAAATTTCAAAAAATAAAATAAAAAGAATCCTAAACTATATATATATATATATATATATATATATATATATATATATATATATATATATATATATATTTAACAAGAAACTATTGTAGATGCATGTGCACAATAAATCATATTAATAAATCAAGCATGCTCTACCCCCCCCCCCCCCCACTCAATTGTCCCCAATGTATTAATACGCAGTATAAAACCAAAGAATAGTAAAGAGAGACATATCGGATGAGCTTATACTGTGCATATATATCTGCAATATTTCATCAAATAAAAGGGAAAGAAAACAACATACAAATAAATATACAATAAGATACAGAAATTTGGTTGAATAATTAGAGATGAATCATTCATAGTGGGGATCCACCAACCCGATGAATTCTACTTCAACTATACCTTCTTCCAGGAAAGGCTTCAATCGCTGTCCGTTAACTTTAAAGGTGTTCCCATTATTGGGATTTTCAATATCTACTATTCCATAGGGAAGTACTTCTTTGACAATATACGGACCACTCCATCTAGTTCGAAGCTTTCCTTTGAAGATATGTAGTCTAGAATTATATAAAAGAACTTTTTGTGAAGGTGTAAAAGTTTTACGCAAAATATTTTTATCATGAAACACCTTCATTCATTCTTTGTTGGTCCTGGAGTTCTCATAAGCTTCATTCCGAATCTCCCCAAGCTCATTTAACTGTAATTTTCGTTGGGTGCCAGCTATGTCAAAACTAAAATTAAACATCTTAATGGCCCAATATGCCTTATGTTCTAATTCCACAATTAAGTGATAAGCTTTTCTATACACCAATCTATACGGAGACATGCCAATCGGGGTTTTGTAAGCAGTACAATATACCCATAATGCATCGATTAAGCGTAATGACCAATCTTTACGAACAGGGTTAACCATTTTTTCCAAAATATAAGAGATCTCCTGATTGACTAACTCTGATTGACCACTTGTCTGTGGGTGATAAGGGGTTGCAACTTTATGTGTTACACCATATTTTTTCATTAGAGCTTCAAAAGGTTTATTACAAAAATGCAATCCCCCAACACTAATAATGGCTCGAGGTATACAAAATCTGGACAAAATATTTTCTTTTAGAAATTTCAAAACAACTTTATGATCATTTGTCCGACATGGTATAGCCTCGACCAACTTAGAAACATAATCTATTGCCACTAAAATGTACATATATCCAAAAGATGGGGGAAAGGGTCCCATGAAATCTATGCCCCAACAGTCATAAATTTCTATTATCAAATTGGATTCAGAGGCATCATATTTCTACGGGTTAATCCCCCTAGTTTTTGACATCGCTCGCAAACCTTACAAAAATTACAAGCATCTTTAAAAATTCTTGGCCAATAAAATACGCATTGTAAAACCTTTGCAGCGGTCTTTTTCATAGAAAAATGGCCTCCACATGCTCTCGAATGACAAAAAGATACTATGCTACTTACCTCATCATCGGGCACGCATCTTCGGATAATCTGATCTGAACAATATTTGAAGAGATATGGGTCATCCCAGAAAAAATTCCTTACCTCAACTGAAAATTTCTTTTTATCCAAAGTAGTCCTAGCTGGTGGCATGTTACCTGTAACAAGAAAATTCACAATATCAGCAAACCAAGGTATTGACGAAACTGCCAACAACTGTTCATCAGGGAAAGTATCCTTGATCGGCACTATCTCTATTGGCACATCGCTCACAAGTATAGACAAATGGTCGGCCTCTACATTCTCTACTCTTTTTTTTTTTTATCTTTGATTGTTATGTCAAATTCTTGGAGAAGGAGGATCCACCTAAGCAGTTTTGGTTTTGCATCTTTCTTAGTCAACAAATATTTTAGAGCTGCATGATCTGTGAAAATAACAATAGGGGATCCTACTAAGTATGACCTAAACTTGTCTAGGGGAAACACTACTGCTAGTAATTCCTTTTTTGTAGCAGAATAGTTCGTCTGTGCATTGTTTAAAGTTCTACTAGCAGAGTAAATGACATGTGGCTTGTTCTCATTTCTTTGCACTAAAACTGGCCGTACAACATAGTCACTGGCATCACACATGATTTCAAAATGAAGACTCCAATTTGGGGGTTACATAATTGGAGCAGTGATGAACATGTCTTTCAGCTTATCAAAAGACTCTTGGCATGACTCATCCCACTCAAAAGGTGTGTCTTTCCTTAGGAGATGACAAAGTGGTCTAGATATAGAACTAAAATCTTTTATAAACCTCCTATAGAAACCATCATGACCCAAGAAAGATCTAACATCCTTAAGGGTGTTGGGGGTAGGTAAATTAGCAATAAGTTCAATCTTAGCTCTATTTACCTGAATTCCCTCTGAAGAGACAATGTGACCAATAACTATTCCTTTTCGAGCCATAAAGTGGCATTTTTCCCAATTATGAACAGGGTTTTTCTCTTCACATCGAATAAGCACTTTTTCAAGATTTGAAAGGCAGTCATCATATGTATCACCAAAGACAATAAAATAATCCATTAAAACTTCAAGAAAACGTTCAACCATATCACTGAAAATACTTAGCATACACCTTTGAAAGGTCGCATGTGCATTACAGAGTCCAAAAGGCATCATTCGATATGCAAAGGTACCAAAAGGATAGGTAAATGTGGTATTCTCTTGGTCTTCTAAGGCAATTTCAATTTGGTTATATTCCGAATAACCATCTAAAAAACAATAGAACATATGCGATGCTACCCTTTCCAAAATTTGGTCCATGAAAGGAAAAGGGAAGTGATATTTTCTAGTCACAGAATTTAATTTTCTGTAGTCAATGTACATCCTCCAACCAGTTACTGTCCTAGTCGGTACAAGTTCATTATTTTCATTAGCAACTATAGTGACTCCAGATTTCTTAAGGACTACCTATGTAGGACTTACCCACTTACTGTCTGCAATAGGGTAAATTATTCCTACATCTAACAATTTCTGCACCTCATTACTTACAACTTCTTTCATATGTGGATTTAGTCTTCGTTCCATCTCCCTAGATGTTTTAGCATTATCTTCCAAATAAATCTTATGAGTGCAAACCAATGGACTAATTCCTTTTATATCCGCTAAAGTCCAACCAATAGCATTTTTATGCTTTCTAAGAAGTTGTAGGAACATACCTTACTGTGCTGAATTTAACTAAGAAGAAATTATTACCGGATATGTCTCCTCATCTCTGAAAAATGCATACTTTAACTCTACCGATAATTGCTTCAAATCAAGCTTGGGAGCTTTATCACTAGACGAGATTGGTGGATTGGTTCTTGGTGGAAGCTCCTCAAATTTATGTCTCAAATCTTTTATTTCAAGAACCTGTGAATAATTCAACAAATCAGTCAATTCAGAAATTTCAGAATTATTTTCATTTATCTCTAACAAAGACGATTGTTCCAACAAGCATGCTTCAAGTGGATCAAACAAAGAAGAATCATATACTCTGCTTGGAACAAGAGACTCAATCATATTAATCTCATGCACATCCTCATCAACATTCATTGGTTGTTTGCACACATTAAAAAATATTAAGCTCTAATATCATATTCCCAAAAGTTAATTTCATCACACCATTCATGCAATTTATTAGGGCATTTGAAGTAGCTAGGAATGGTCTTCCTAATATAACAGGAATTTGAGCATTAGTATTTAACATAGGTTGAGTATCCAAAATTATAAAATCCATAGGAAAGTAAAACTTATCAACTTGTACTAAAACATCTTCCACCATACCCCTCGGTATTTTCACTGATCGATCAGCCAACCAAAGTGTAACCGAAGTAGGTTTTAACTCCCCTAACCCTGTAACACCCCAAAACACACCCTGGACGGCATTACATTCTAAAACATTCACATCATGAGAGCACTAAAATAATCCATCCATAAATAAGACTTTATAAAGTCATCCATAAAATTTACAGCATTAACCCAAAAGAATAGGCCCATTTTGGCCTTTACATTCCAAAATCAACTAATGTAGCACAGCGGAAATAATAAAAGAAAACTAGGCTTTACAATGTTCAAAAGGAATATCCTAGTCTAGAACAAAAGAAAGTGTCGCTCCAGGCGTCCACCTCGGGATCCACACTCCCGTCCAGTGGAGTCTCCCAAGTAGCGGGCTCCTCGACCCCTACGTCCTCCTCTTGTAGAAAATCTGAAAAATGTTAGCGGTAGGGGGGGTGAGCACAAAGCTCTGTAGAACAATTCTCTCAAACCCATACAAGGTTTAGAAAACATATAAAACGGGTCGGTCTCATTTCACAAATATCATACATAAAGATTTTGAATGAAAATAGTGACATTTTAAAAGAGATCTCAAGTTTAAACAGTAGCAATAATCCATTAAAAGAATAGAGTGAGTTTAGCATCGATAAACACAATTCCAATTTAAGCTATTTAAGAATGACTTCTCCCCATGCATTGTCCCATACCAATGCATCGGCAAGAACGACCCAACTCCTTATTTCATGTATTTTTGGTTCATCCCCGTACCATATATGTTGATTGCTTCCCGTGAATCTACCCAACGATCATACCTAGTCCACCAATTCCAACCAACAATCACAAATCTCTTTAGGAAGGGCGTATACCGTCTCCTACGACATTGACGAAATCCTCCCAAGGTGTCTAGTATACTAACCCTTTTCCTCGATATATATATGTGAACAACAGTGATCGCGGTCACAACAACGATCCACTACGAGCATTAGGCAACCATCTCACCCCCACTGGGATAGACTAACCTCTAACACTCTACGGCATCTCTCGAAGGTAATCTAAGTCCATCACAACAACCATACAATGAGGAAACCAAGAATATTCACAATTCACAACAATTTCCCAAATATAGTAAAAATCCCCAATTTTTCACATTTGTCATGTAATCGAATAATCCAAGAAAATATGCAAGAGATCGTAATCTATATCATTTTGTTATACAATATTCAACACTAAAGTTTTGAAATCAAAGACAAATAATAAATTAGGAGAAAATCCCATTTTCTTCAAAACTCGGGTTGGATTGTGAAAAAGAATGGTTCCATGGTTACCCAACCACCAAAATGTTTGAAACATGCCCTTTATTGCAAAAATATCAAGAATCATGTACTACATATCATATATATGAGAAGACATGTGAGAGACATACATAAATATACAACCCTAGCCTCAATGTGTGAGAAATGAGAGAAATACCCCTACCTCTTAGTTGTAGCTTTAAATACAAGACCCAACCTTCAAAACCTTTTTATTCTCCTTCCTTTTCCTCTTAATTTCCTCCTCCTAGGGTTTCAAGAGATTTGGGTGAGATTGGGTGAAGAAGGGAAGAAAAGGAAATAGGTATAGAAGTGGATTCTTGAGGAATTGAGGGTTTTGATCTTCACAAATGATGTAAATCTCTCTCTTGGATGTGTTTTTCTCTTCCTCTCTTCTCCTCTCAAGCTATCTAGGTTTTGGAGTGGTGTAAGGAAGGCTAAGGAGGTGACAAAATGTATTTATAGTGGAGGAAAAATCGAGGGTTCGCGAACAGAAAAATTCGGATTTTTACAGTGGCTACCGGTAGCTGATTTTGGCTACCGGTAGCTCGGACACACGGGACCCTCGACTACCGGTTGGCTACCGGTAGCTGATCTTTACTGGACCATTGGCTACCGGTAGCTGATTTTGGCTACCGGTAGTCACTACCCAGATTTTCTACTTCCACTTCCAATGCATTTTTGTCCCATTTAGAGGTCGAATTGGAAAATGTTCATGAGATACACTTTTGTAGCCCTAGATTTATAATATCTACTGTAAAAATTTCAGGTCATTTGGAATTAAGCATAAAAAGTTATGATCGAAATAGTAGACAGTGTCCAAAATCCTTTATACCCAAATTTTCTCTAAAATGTGTTTTAACTCCAAAATACTTTCTAACTTCTAATACACCTCATATTAACTCTCCCAAGGTTTTTCGACCTTCCGGACTCAATGGAAACCTTATTTTGACCTAAAAACCTTTAGAAACTTGTCTATTCACCCTTTCCAAGTTTAAACATCTTCGAAGCTTAAATTCCCAATCAATTCGCATCTCTAGTTTTTATTCCTATCGTCACTACTCATATCCATGTTTTTACAACTATTATTTACTATATATATTTATATACATATCTATAAAAGAAAAATACGGGGTGTTACAAACCCTAATTGTTCATATGCTGAATAACGGAGCAAGTTTACACTAGCTCCCAAATCCAATAGAGCCTGTTCAATTTTGTGGTTACCTATAACACAAGAAATGGTGGGGCAACCTAGGTCTTTATATGTTGGTGGAGTCCTATGTTGTATGATGGAAGATACATGCTCAGTCAAAAATGCATTCTTTTGCACATTTAATTTCCTTTTAACAATACATAATTCTTTCAAAAATTTTACATAAGAAGGTATTTGTTTGATGGCATCCAACAAGGGAATGTTGATTTTCACCTGCTTAAAAATCTCTGACATATCATTGTGCATATTTGGCTTGGTAGAGATAAGTAATCTCTATGGGAATGGTGCAGGTATAACATACATATCAGGTTTATTGATTTTAGATTGGTCAAGTTTATTACCACTCTCCATAGGTTTTGAAATTTTCTCAGATTCTTGAATTGTAGTAGGAATAGTTTTATCAATTACTTTCCCACTACGAGAGTGGTGACAAACTTTACCTGCTCATGAATAGTGTCTGAAGTGCCCGTTTCATTCACATTAAATTGAACCTGCGAATTTGGTTGAGTTTGGGCTGGAAACTTACCCTTTTCTTGATGGCATGGATCAGTGGTCAATTTAGTGATTGAACTCCTAATATCATCAATAGCCTGTGAAGTTTGTCTGTTGTAATTATTCTGACTTTGCTTGAATTGTGACCACACTTCCTCAATATTCCTCTTTGGGGGTGGAACGTAGGGTACAAAATTAGAGAAATTTTGTTGAGGTACTTGTAATGCATGATTCTCACCCCCTCTAACTAAAATTTGGATGATTTTTCCACCAAGGGTTGTATGTATTTGAATATCGGTTGTTATAAAGTTTTGAGAAAGTATTTGCAACATTTGCTTGATCATGTAAAACTTCTTTTAGAATAGGTAGTGTTGGACACTCCTTCATGGGGTGTCCAGGGATCTCACAAATACTACAAATCTCCTCAACAGGGACTGTGTCAATCTCATTAACCCTTTTAAATTCCATGGCCTCAACCCTTCTAGCTAAGGTGGCAATTCTAGCCCCTAGGTTATCTTCCTCCCTCAACTAGTATTTACCTCCACTTGATGACGATTGTGTGGTCTTAATTTTAGGATGTTCTTGAGAAGTCGTATCCCAAGATTGTGCATTCTCGGCTAACTGATCTAAAAAGTCAAAGGCTTCATCTGGTTCCTTATTCATAAAGTCACCATTACACATCATTTCTACAAACTGACGCATTTGTGGGCTCAAACCTTCATAAAAGAAACTTATCACATGCCAGCTCTCATAACCAGAGGTCTTTAAATCTATCCCAACTTTGATAAAAATTTTCAAACTCTTTTTGAGAAAAAATTCATGATTTCCCTTTTGAAAGAGTTTGTGCGATGTGTGGGAAAAAATTTTTTCAAAAATTCTTTTTGCATCTCAGGCCACGTACCTATAGACCTAGGTATGAGTGAATGTAACCAAGTCTTAAATTTTTCCTTTAATGAAAAAGGAAAGAGCTTTTTAATCTGATTGTATTCACTGACACAGTCTGATCATGTAATGTGGCACATACCTCCTCAAAGTCTCTAATGTGCAAATAAGGGTTTTCTGACTCCATGCCATGAAATTTTGGGAGTAATGCAATAATGCCAGGTTTAAAAATAAAATTTGTGGCATTTAATGGAGAAATAATGCATGAGGGTGCAGTGTGACGTGCAGGTTGTTGATAATCACGCAAAGTCCGAAGATGATTAGCATTCAGATTATCAACATCATTCTCATCATGATTACTTACCCTGTCCTCATGTTTAGGAAGATTATTTTGTCTATTATTATTAGGTTCAGTAGCCATTGTATGCAAATAATGAATTGAATCAGATGAATCAAATAAATTTCCAAACAGAGTATCTAAATCTTCTCTTATCAAACGACCACTCAAGTCACGATGCCAAGAGCTCATAAAAAAAATAAATGAAATAAATAAATAAAACAGAAATCTAAATTAAATAACAAAAAGAAAATATTTTTTTATAAAATAAAATAAATAAACAAAAAAAAAATGGAACGAAGTTATCGGATCTCCGACGAATCGTAAATACCGAAAACCTCAACTGTTGTGATGGCGGCTCCTTGTCTTTCAATTCCCCGGCAATGGCACCAAAAAAACGTACTTTATCTTTCATAATGTAAACCCAAGTGCTAGTTGAGTGAAATAATATATTTCTCAGAAGACCGAGCAGCAATCACACAAATATTATAACAATCTTGTAACGATGATTTGTTTCAAAGAATATTGAATTGAGAAAATTGATTAGAGTAATTAAAACAGTATAACAAAAATACTAGAGCATTAGGTACTCCCACTCAAATCCATACAATAATGAGTAAAGATTTAATTCTTAATCCTAAACAAGAAGCAAATGTCGGTTGATTCAAGTCACCAAATTTAGCAATAAAACCACAAGAATATCTTTATTTATAATCAAAATATTATTTAGGAACATGAATAATCGCCCAATTATATTATTTTGTGAAATAATGGTAACCAACTTAAGCATGGAATAACCAGTTATTTGACTCGCAGGGAAATTCAAGCAATCAATGTACATGGCACAATGAATAAAAGATTTTTACAGAGCAAAAACTTTATTAAGAGATCAAAAGTTGAATTAACAAAATATCACATACCATTAAGCTCATAAGTGTATAACGTTACCGTACTTCATTGAGAGGTCCTCCCCTAGCTCTAGCTAAACCTTTTAGGCAGACATGACAAACTAAAACCAAAAATAAAATATAGAAGGACTCCAAGCAAACGGTGCTTTTACGAGGTCTTAACTCCTATTTATAAGATTATTGCTGAAAAATTGAATTGCACTGAAATTCTACTTTGGCGTTGGCAGACTATTGACACGCGTCCAGACGCGTGTCTCTTTTCCGTCCGGATGCAACTTCCAATATACTCCTATCTTCAGTTTACACTTTCTTTCACTCGCGTCTGGACGTGTAACCTTCAACCATCCGGACGCGCATTCCAGTGTGTTCCTTCTCAGCTATGCTCCCCTCCTTGCTCTAAATCTTCCATTCTTGAGCCTTTTTACTGCAAAATAAATACAACTTATCCTTTATTAGGATAATATCAATTCTCAAATAAATTATCATATTTATCACCCTTTCTCAACCACAGATCTTTTGCAATAATAATGTAAGTTCTAGACCTCAATCAATTATCTTAGATACATAGCCAGTTTTGCATGTCACTACATAGATTTTTGTCATCTTAGGACGACCATTCCTAGCTACATCGAATGCATTGATCAATTGTAGGAATGGAATCATGAAGTTTTCATTTGGAAATATGACATTGGAATTAAATGTGTTCGATATTGCTAAACAACCCAGAGAGGAAGAAGAATTTCATGAAGTAAATTGCATTGAGTCATTAAATCAAAAATTATTTGAAAATGCTTGTGCAAAGAAAGAGTCGCATGCATTAGTGTTTGCCTTTTGGAACTAAGTTTGTTGAGTCCAGTACTGTTGCCCCCAAACTAGAGTTGAAACCACTTCCGACTGATTTAAAATATGTCTTATTGGGAGAGGATAAAACTCATCCAATGATAATATCTTCAAAATTGCAGAAATCCAAGAAAATCAATTGATAAAAGTTATAAAAAAATCATCCAAGTGCAATCAATTAGATGGTAGCAGATATAAAGGGTACAAGTTCTCTTCTCTGTACTCATTGTATATAATTGGAAGAAGGCTCTAAACCATCCCGACAACCGCAAATAAGGTTAAATCTGTAAAATCCGAGAAAATTTGAACCTTTTATGAAAAAGGGTAAAATGGTAATTTGCCACTACAACGCCGGTTGAGAACCCTTATTTTTCTAGAGCTCGAATAATGAAACGGACCTCAGCGTTGGATTCATCTCGCGAAATCTAGTTACCCAAACAAATTTCATTGAATTCCGAGATAGTCAAATTTTTTACGTTTTACGAGGTGGTCGGGTCTCGGGTGACCCCAAAAACGAAATTTCTATTTAAATTTTGAAAGTTGGAAAATAATTTAAATAAAGTTCATATAAAATATTTTGTGCTTAAACCGGTACGAAATTTAATAGTTTCGGGGCGAAAACGAACCCGGGAAAAGGGGTAGTGTGTGGCGCGACGTGAGCCAAGCTTTAAAACTATAAATAGGATTAAAAAATCTGATTTTTCAGACATGTATTCTGCTGGATCTGCTGTGTTCTCACGTTGGAGAGGAAGAGAGGAAAAAAGAGAAAACTTCTACCTTTTCGCTACGATCTATGGAGTTCTGCTGGTCGAAATTCTTCGAGCCAAGAATCAAAGTCGATCTCCCCGACGAGGGCTACACTCACGTACCAAAAAGAGTGAATTTCACCAAAGTTTCCGAGATGGAATTTTGGAGAAATCAAGGTTTGGGCTTGGGGGTGTATTCTTGGAGCTTACCAACGTTATTTTACGCTTCAAGAGGTAGGATTTTTATCCTAACTAGGTTTATTTTCAACCTAGGATGAATATATGAAATGGGTGGGCTGTTTTGGGTATTTTAACACTTGCCTATTGTAGTTGGTTTAATGAAAATTGGTAGACTCAATTCTAGTGTGAATTGGTAATTAGAAATTGCTAGTTTGTGATTTCTTGGAAGTTTTGATAATTGGGTATGTGGAAATCACTTAATCTGATTTTTTTTGAGTAATGTGATAAATTTGGGCATTTTATGTGATTACATGATTTGGTGTCTTGAAGGTGTTTGATAAAATGCCTATGTGAAATAAAGTGTGTTAATTACATGAGATTATGTGATAACATGCTTGGATGATGTGGTAAAGTGAAATCATATGCTTATGATATGAATTACAATTGGAAATGCAAATGTTGATATGTGGTTATGATATTTTGGCATTGGGGTGAATTATGAAAATTATTTGCTTAGGATGTAATTATCCATGGCATGTGTTGAAATGTGGTAGAAATAATCCATATGTCATTCATTACATATGGATATGATATTGATGTTGCAATTACACATTACATTGCATTTGCACGGAGGCAACGCATTCATGGGCATGAGACATCAGTGTGGGTGTGTGTGCATATTGTGGATCAAACACTATTCTTGGTGGTTGATAAGTGGGCTCGGGATAGTTGGGCTGATGGTTCGACTAAGTCGCATGGTTGCATGAAAAACTTGTGTCGGGTATAGCAAGCAGGGCTAGATTCTCCCTTGGGTGCAAGACCCGGCTACTTGGTTCATACACTCCCCTGAGGTGAAATTCTGAAAAAGTGTAACGGTGTACGGAACCGGCGGTGTGATTCCAAAATTCGATACCCAAAAAAAGACACATGATTTTGTTCTATAAAATATTCATTCGATGTGTAACATCCAACAATGATTTATAAGCACATGACTTTTATTTCAAAATGATCATTGGATGTAATTCATCAATGGCGGATTTATCACACATTGGCATTGCATTGTGTTATGGGAGCTAGTGAGGGCTCGGGTTAAAGTGCATGAGTGAGTCTCATCTCATTTCATGGCATGACATGGTAATTTCCAACATTGAATTGCATATTCTTGTTTGGAAGGTATGTTGCTTGTTGAAATTGCATGTGACATCTCATTATGCTTATAGGTTGAGGAGTAGCCTCTTTAGGAGATACCCTATTGAGTGTGGCTCACCCTATATGGGAAAACATTTCAGGTGCGGGGTTCACGCCGGTGGAAGGCTCTCAATCGGGGCCTAAATGTTGAAGAAAAGCCGAAATGTGGCTTTAAATGATGTTTTTGTAAAACTAGACTTGTAATTTGTTTTTGGCATGTAATGTACGTAAAAGAATTGTAATCGAAGTCATATGGACTATTTTAATGTAACATTGCATGTTGTTATATGAGTATAGATAAATGGAACCGGTGTGGTCAATGCATATGGATAAATGGACCCGGTGTGCTCAATATTGTAAAATTGCACAGATTGGCTTTGGGTAGAGCTTCCCGTACAAAGGAGACTCTGCCCGAATTTTATTAAATTATGGATCCCTGTAAATGGGGCATAATGGTGTGATATTGAGTTACATGGTATCCACGGGTATTCCGCTAGTTGATGGGTGATCAACGAATTGAAAAAGGACCCCCGGTTTTGGGGTGTCACAGCTTAGTATCAGAGCGTATTGATATCATAGTTTAATTCGAGTTAATCATGGGTTAATTACGGACACCTGAATTTTGGGGTGTCACAAAATCCATAGTTGAAAGAAATAGTCTGAGCTGAAGTGCTTAAACTATTAGACGTTGATATTATATATCCTATATCTGATAGTAAATGGGTCAGCCCTACATAGGTAGTACCTAAAAAGTCTAGAATTACGGTAGTGAGAAACCAAGAAAATGAATTGCTCCCTATGCGTATAGTCACTGGTTGGCGTATGTGTATTGACTATCAGAAGATGAATTCTCTCACCAGATAAGATCATTTTCTCCCACTTTTCCTGGACCAAGTTTTGTAAAGAATAACTAGACATGCATATTATTATTTTTTGGATGGATATTCCAGCTATAACTAGATTGAAATAGCAATTGATGACCAAGAGAAAACTACATTTACATTTCCCTTTGGCACTTTTTCTTATAAAAGAATATCATTTGGATTGTGTAATGCTCCAACCACTTTTCAACATTGTATGTTAAGCATTTTTAGTAATATGGTGGAGCGTTTTTTGGAAGTTTTTATGGATGAATTTTTTTTTTGGTATATGGTGATTCATTTGAATTATGTTTAGAGAATCTTGAAAATCCCTAACTCGGTGTGAGGAAAGAAATATTGTTTTGAATTGGGAAAAATGTCTTTTCATGGTCACACATGGCATTGTTTTAGGACATGTAGTTTCTGCAAAGGGAATTGAAGTTGATAGGTCAAAAATTGATTTAATAGCCAATCTCCCTCCACCTAAGACTATAAAAGATATTCGATCATTTCTAGGTCATGCATGATTCTATAAAAGATGCATTAAAGATTTTAGTTTGATTTACAGACCTATGTGTAATCTTCTATGTCAGGATATATCATTTGATTGGAATGATGCATGTTAATTAGCATGTGATAAACTCAAAAGTATGCTTATTTCTACACCAATTATGCAGCCTCCTGATTAGTCTTTACCTTTTGAATTAATGTGTAATGCTAGTGACTATGCAATAGGAGCTACTTTAGGTAAGAGAAAAGATAAAGGTCCTATGTGATTTAATATGCGAGCAAAACTCTAAATGATGCACAGATGAATTATTCTACCGCATAAAAAGAATTGGTTGTTGTAGTATTTGCTGAAGATAAATTCTGATCATATTTAGTTGGATTCTCAATTGTTGTGTTTACAGATCATACAGCCTTGAAATAGTTGCTTACCAAGAAAGATGCTAAACCCCATCTCCTACGATGGATACTGCTGCTTCAAGAATTTGATCTTATCATCAAAGACAAGAAAAGAGTTGAAAATGTGGTCGCTGATCATTTATCAATGTTGAATTATAATACAAAAGAAGAGTCAATACTAATTAAAGAAACTTTTCCTGATGAGCAATTGGTTGCAGTAACAGAACTACCATGGTTTGCTAATAGAGCCGACAAGAAGAAATTTTTAAGAGAGGTACACAATTGCTTTTGGGAAGATCCCTATGTGTTTAAGTACCACAAAAATCAAATAATAAGACGTTATGTACCCAATCATGAAATTGGTCAAGTCATTTCATTTTGTCATTCTGAAGCTTGTGGAAGACATTTTTCTTCGACGAAAACTAATTTTGCAGTGTGAATTTTACTGGCCCACCTTTTTTAAAGATGTATATATCTTTTGTCTAAATTGTGACAAATGTCAAAGAATGAGAAATATTTCAAAAATAAACATGATGGCTTTGAACCATATTTTGATTATTGAAATTTTTTACTGTTGTGACATCAATTTTATGGGACAATTTCTCCCATGTTTTGGACATCTGTATATTTTGGTTGGTGTTGAATATGTTTCCAAATGGATAGTGTCACGCCCCAAATTTCCGGGGGTCCTTTATTAACCGTTGACCATCCGTCAACCCGCGAAAATACTCGTGATAGTCGTATAACCCGACACCACGTCACTCACATGCTTTTAATCAGATTTACTATCCACAAGGTCAATTATACCTCGATTTATGTCCATTTATGTCACAGGAGCCAAAGAAAACAAAGCCCAAAAACATGGCTAAGCATTTTGAAAATTTCAAGTTTTTGGAGAACCTTCCGGAAGGTTTTTGACTCAACCTTCCGGAAGGTTTGCTTACTGAAAAAGTTCTTCCGGAAGGTTTCTCTTTACCTTCCGGAAGGTTTTGCCTTCTGGAAAATGAGTTGAAAATGAAACGTGTCGACCTTCCGGAAGATGTACTCAACCTTCCGGAAGGTTTTACTCACTGGAAAGGTTCTTCCGGAAGGTTTTTCTTCACCTTTCGGAAGGTTTTGCCTTCTGGAAAATAGATTGAAAATGAAACGAGTCGTCCTTCCGGAAGGTGTACTCAACCTTCCGGAAGGTTTTACCTTCTGGATCTCAATTCTGCCCTAACCTTCCGGAAGGTGTTAGTGACCTTCCGGAGGGTTTTGCCCAGAATTTCTTCCTTAGTTTAATTTTTCAATTCCAATTCAACCAAAACCATTCCAATTCCATCCCAAACATGTATAACTATATTTTCTACATTATACATGTTCTATACAAGTTCCATAGCGTACAATTCCACATATTTACACATCAAAAGCGGAATTTTCATATATTTACAAGCCAACGTATGTGTTTGTCAAAAGTTTTACACAACTTCAAAATAGAAGCCACATTCCGGCTTTCTTCATCCTTGGGGTCCCATATAAGGTCCTTCCTCGAAGGGGTGTCCCGTACCTGAAATATGTTTCCCATAAAGGGTGAGCCACGCCCAGTAGAGTATTTCCTACAAGGGCTACTCCCCAACCTAAGTGCATATGCAATGTTCATGCAACACTTCACACCAACAACATCACAACCACAACATACTATTCAAATGTTGGATTTCTAGCATGTAATGCCATGAAATGGGATGAGACTCTCCCATGCAACTCAATCCGAGCCCTCACCGGCTCCTATCCCCCATACAATGCCATGAGTTTAAAATCGGGCTTTCCCAAGCCCCCGCCATTGTTAATTCACACACAATGACTATCATTTAAAACACCCGGGTCTTTCTTTGGGGTGGGTCTTTATGGACTTGCACCAACGGTCGCCCAACCGACACGGAATTCATGGACTTCCCCCAACGGTTCCGCGTACACCGACACACTTTATGGACTATGATACCAACGGAAGTGCGTATCCGTCACACCGGGTCTCACACCCGAGGGCGAGTCTAGCCCTTCTTATTACCCCGACCCAAATTCCTTTTTCCATGAACCATGATACTCAGCCGGATGTTCAATCCAACTTTCCCGAGCCCACCATCATCCACCTATGTGGTGTTTGAACTCAACCATGCACCCACACCCATAATGCGATGTTTGTGTACACATGCATTGTAATGCACCAATACTACTTCAATGTCATGCCCCATGTAATGAATGCCATGTGAGCAACATTTATCTTATTCTAACATAATCATAGCAATTTATATCCTAAGCATATAATTACCAACTTCATAGCCATGTCAATATATCAATTAACATAACTTATCTTTTTCATACTCAACATTTATTTACAAACATATCATCCCATAGCATGTGCCAATAATTCACATAATTTCACATTAGAGCAATTTCACATGCCCGCATGATAATCACAATTCATGCCCACCACACTATTCCATGGATTTACACAAACAATTGCAACCCATCACTTCCCAAGTTAGGGATTTCACTTAAATTGGGTTAATTTCATATACCCGTTTTACCCATCACCAAATTCCATCAATTTCTCAACAACAAGTCATTGATAATGAACTTATCCAACTACCCATCAATTTTACAACATTGATAATCAACATGCCCATTATACTACATTCACATTACATATAACAACCTAAGTTGTAAAATAATCCCAAGTAGGAAGGAACTCTACCTCTTGAAGCGTGAGGAACGACGTGGAGAAGCTCTTAGAACTCAAACCCGAGCCCAATCTTAAGCTCTCAAAATCCCGCCCCTTTTTCCTTCGGTGAAAACCCTCGTTTTTGGTACGTGGTCGTAGCCTTCGACGAGGAGACCGACTTTACTTCTTGGCCCGAATGGATCCGAGCTTCGTAGCCTTCTAGATCGTAGAGAGAAGTGAAGACTTCAAGCTCTCTCCCTCTCCTCTTTTCTATCGGCTGTGCAAGCGGCTGAACCATGGGAAAAATCTAATTTTTCCCCCTATTTATATTTTAGAATACTTGGTTCACAATTGGCCACACGTCCCTTTTTCTTCCGGGTTCGTTTTAATCCCGAAACGATTAAATTTCGCTCCGGTTCGAGTTCAAAACATTTTTATTTTTACTTGCCTCTAATATTTCCCCAAACTTTAAAATTTTATAAAAATTTCGTGTACGGGGTCACCCGAGGCCCGTTCGTCTCGTAAAACGCGAAAAATCCGACTAACTCGGAATTTAATGAAATTTGACAGGATAACTAGATTTCGCTAGACGAATCCAACGGTGAGGTCCGTTTCGTCATCCGAGTTCTAGAAAAATTCAGGTTTACAACCTGTACCGTAATGGCAATTTACCGTTTTGCCATTTTTCTCAAAAGTTTAAATTACCTCGGGTTTTACATTCTTCCCCCCTTAAAAGAATTTCGTCCCCGAAATTCACACACTCATGCACATACAATCACACGCATATGCAACAGTCATATAATACTAAATGACTATAAGAATATACCTCCATCCTCAAATAAGAAAGGATAATTGGCACGTATGGTGTCCTCACGTTCCCATGTTGCCTCCTCCACCCCTCGGTGCTGCCACAACACCTTTACAAGCCTCACGGTCTTGCCTCGCAAAACCTGATCCCGGCTATCCATGACACGCACTGGCCCCTCCTCAAAGGTTCCGTCCGTGTCAACAACAAGTTCGCCCCAATCCACAACATGCGTCGGATCTGGAGTATACTTCCGGAGCATGGAGACGTGGAATACCGCATGAACACCCGATAAACTTGGCGGCAATGCCAACCTATAAGCCACAGTGCCAACTCTCTCAAGTATCTCGAAGGGTCCAATATACCTCGGCGACAGCTTTCCCCGCTTGCCGAATCTGATCACCCCTCTCTTAGGCATCACCTTCAAGAAGACGTGATCTCCCACTTCAAATTCCAGAGGTCGCCGCCGCCTATCGGCGTAACTCTTCTGCCGGCTCTGAGCCGTGAGAAGACGCTTCCTTATCAGGTTCACCTTCTCCGAGGTGTCTCTAATCAAGTCTGGACCCGTAGAGGGTCTTTCCCCAACTTCAGTCCAACAAACCGGAGAACGACAAGGCCTCCCATAAAGCGCCTCATAGGGTGCCATCCGTATGCTCGCCTGATAACTGTTATTGTAGGCGAATTCCACTAAGGGCAAATGCTCTTCCCAGCTACCCTTGAGATCTAGGACGCATGCCCGTAGCATGTCCTCTAATGTCTGGATGGTCCTCTCCGACTGACCGTCCGTTTGGGGATGGTAGGCTGTGCTCATCCTCAACTGAGTCCCCATGGCCCGCTGGAAACTCTCCCAAAAGTGAGCCGTAAACCTGGGATCCCGATCCGATACTATAGACACGGGTACCCCATGCAACCGGACTATCTCCCTTATGTACAACCTGCAGAATTCCTCCAGAGTGAAGGTCATCCGCACCGCCAAAAAGTGTGCCGACTTCGTAAGCCGGTCCACTATCACCCACACCGCATCATGTCCCCGTGATGTCCGTGGCAAATGGGTCACAAAGTCCATTGTGACGTGCTCCCACTTCCACTCAGCCACTTCCAAGGGCTGGAGCAACCCTGCTGGCCTCTGGTGCTCGGCTTTAATCTGCTGACATGTGAGGCATCTACTGACAAAGTCGCCAATTTGCCTCTTCATTCCGCTCCAATAATACTGGCGACGAAGATCATGATACATCTTCGTGCCGCCTGGGTGCACCGCAAAACGAGAGCAATGGAACTCCTTGAGGATCTCCTCTCTCAGTTCCGCCGACTGGGGAACCACTACCCTTCCCCTAAACCGAAGACTGTCATCCGAGTGAATGGCCCAGCCCTCGTCACCAGTACCCGCCTGCACTCGGTCCCTGATGGACGATAACTCTGAGTCCTGTCTCTGTGACTCGATCACTCTGCTCAGTAGGGAAGGCGTAGCCACCAAACTCCTTAAAACACCCTGAGTCCGACCCCGATAATGCAGCCCAAATTGGCCCACGGCCTCAAGCATCCGCCACTCCCGGGAAGCCACACTAGCTAAGACACCCCGTGACTTCCGACTAAGTGCGTCAGCCACCACATTTGCCTTACCGGGGTGGTAATGCAAAGTGAAGTCATAGTCTTCTAGGTACTCCATCCACCTACACTGCCTCATGTTGAGGTCCCGTTGAGTGAAGATGTACTTCAGACTTTTGTGGTCCGAAAACACTTCAAATCGTTCACCATACAAATAGTGGCGCCAAGCCTTTAAGGCAAAGACAACGGCCGCCAACTCCATGTCATGCGTGGGGTAATTCTGCTCGTGATTCTTCAACTGTCGAGAACCATAAGCCACCACTCTCCCGGACTGCATCAAGACACAACCCAGTCCGTCTTTAGAGGCATCGCAATATATCGTGTAGTTTTGTCCCTTTTCTGGGACAATCAAGATAGGAGCTGAAGTGAGTCTCCTCTTTAGTTCTTGGAATGCCTTCTCACACGAATCATTCCACTCGAACTTGACCTCCTTCCGGGTCAATCTAGTCATAGGTGCGGCTAGTCGGGAGAAGTCCTCGATGAATCTCCGGTAATACCCTGCCAATCCCAAGAAACTACGTATCTCGAAGACTGACCTTGGCCTCTCCCAGCTCATAACTGCCTCGACTTTCTCCGGATCAACTGATACCCCCGAAGCCGACACCACGTGTCCCAAAAATTTCACCTCCGTAAGCCAAAATTCACACTTGCTGAACTTGGCGTACAACTGGTGGTCCCTCAAGGTCTGGAGAACAATCCTTAAGTGACCCTCATGCTCCTCCTCTGTCTTGGAGTAGATCAGGATGTCATCAACAAACACTACGACAAACTGATCTAAATAGGGCTGGAACACCCTATGCATGAGATCCATAAATGCCGCCGGGGCATTCGTCAACCCAAATGGCATCACCGTGAACTCGAAATGCCCGTACCGCGTTCTGAACGCCGTCTTAGGGATATCTGACTCCCTAATCCTCAACTGATGGTAGCCCGTGCGGAGATCTATTTTTGAATAGACCCGCGCTCCCCTCAGCTGATCAAACAGATCATCGATCCTCGGCAAAGGGTACCTATTCTTGATGGTGACCCGGTTCAACTGCCGATAGTCTATACACAATCGAAGGGTCTTATCCTTCTTCTTGGCAAACAGCACCGGAGCGCCCCAAGGTGAGGTACTCGGTCTAATAAAGCCCTTGTCCAATAATTCTTGTAATTGGACCTTGAGTTCTTGCAACTCAACTGGCGCCATCCTATGTGGAGTCATAGAAATGGGTGAAGTACCCGGATGCAACTCAACGCTAAAGTCCACATCCCTATGGGGAGGTAATCCCGGTAACTCGTCCGGAAAAACGTCCTCATATTCACACACCACCCGAGGTAGACCCAATTCTTGTCTCGCCTCGTCCTCCAGTGTAAGGCTCGCAAGCCAACCCATCAATTGCCCATGCCATCGTGAATCATACACGACTTGAGGTAGAGCATCATGCTTTTCCCCCTGAAACTTGAAACAAACACCGTCCGGTGTATAGGCGGTGACCCTCTTCTTGTCACAATCAATAACGACCCGATACGCCGCCAACCAGTCCATCCCAAGGATGACATCGAATTCCGACATGTCCATAACCCTAAGGTCCACGGTGAGTAGAATCCCTGAGATCTCTAGCTCACAACCCCGACATATCTGATTCACACACACCCTAGCTCCTAGGGGTGAATTCACATATAACGGCTCCTCCAAGGTATCAACCTCTAAGCCCAAATCCCTCACACATGATGCAGAAATGAATGAATGTGATGCACCAGAATCAAATAACACTTTAGTCCATAGGCGAGAAAGTAGAAATGTACCCTGAATGACTGACTGGTCCACTGGCTCAGCCTGAGGTGTAATGGCGTAGACACGCCCCTGGGTCCCCGAAGTCCCGGCCTGCATGCCCTGTCCTCGGCCTCGACCCATGCCTTGGCTCATCTGGCCCGACTGCGGAGTCCCCGCTCGAAAGGTGGTAGGGGCCTGAGTAGCGCCCTGGAACTGATACTGGTTTCCCTGGCCCGTGGTGGGGTAGGGAGGAACAAGGCGTGTCTGCGACTGTCCCACTGATGACTGGGACTGAGGTGTCCCATAGCTCTGGGATCCTTGCCTCTGCGGACAATCCCGCTTCATATGCCCCGGTTGGTGGCAATGGAAACATGTCTTCTGGCCCGCCTGGTAGGTAGTCCTGAAGTTTCTCCCGCCTTGAGAAAGCTGACCTTGGCCTTGGCCTTGATAGCCGCGGCCCTGTCCTTGGGGAGCAGAGGTCCTCTGTTTCTTCCCCGAACTAGAAGAAGAGGATTGGCCCTCCTTCTTCCTATCCTTGGCACCCGCCTCACGGATGCTTCGTGCATCGTCAACCTCCCTCTCGATGGCCATAGCTGTCTCGACCATAGAGTCCAAGTCTTGCAAGCGGAGGCCCACAATCTTTCCCCGGATGGATAGCTTCAACCCATCCTCAAACCTTCTTACCTTGGCCATATCTGTGGCCACGTAATCATCAGCAAATCGGGCTAATTCGGTGAACTTAGCCACATACTCCATCACTGTCATTGACCCTTGCTTCAAATCTAGAAACTCGCGGGCCTTTGCATGTCGAACGGCCGTTGGGAAATATTTACCCATGAAGAGCTCCTTGAACTCTCCCCATGTCATGGCCTCTAAGTTCTTCGAGGCCGTCACCCAATCCCACCACAATTGGGCTTCTCCTTCTAGCTGGAATGCAGCTAGCCTTATCTTAGTAGCGTCTGAGGTGATCTCCATCGCCCCTAAGATCTTGTTGACTTGCCGGAACCAATGGTCGGCCACCATCGGGTCCGCCCCTCCCATGAAGACTGGAGGTTTGTGTGCTTTAAACTGTTGGAGGTTACTCGCGCCTCCATGTCCGGCATTTGCACTAGCTTGTGCAACAGTAGCCGCCATTAGGCCCATGGTTTCCGTAAACGCTCGTTGATCGAAGACCGGTGGTGGTTGGTTATTGTTCCGCCCACCGCCTCGACGTCCTCTTCTTCCACTTGCCATCTACACACAAGTCAAATGGCAATGGCACAACAACTTAGTATCCCTAGATAGGGATCAAAGTTAAAACGCTCAAATCTTTCTCATTGTCTCACTAGTAGAGCGTATGCCTCCAATAGTGGACCCTTTCGCTTTGAACCTTCCCGTTCATTTGCTTTCCCACTCCCCAAATTTCCGGGGGTCCTTTATTAACCGTTGACCATCCGTCAACCCGCGGAAATACTCGTGATAGTCGTATAACCCGACACCACGTCACTCACATGCTTTTAATCAGATTTACTATCCACAAGGTCAATTATACCTCGATTTATGTCCATTTATGTCACAGGAGCCAAAGAAAACAAAGCCCAAAAACATGGCTAAGCATTTTGAAAATTTCAAGTTTTTGGAGAACCTTCCGGAAGGTTTTTGACTCAACCTTCCGGAAGGTTTGCTTACTGAAAAAGTTCTTCCGGAAGGTTTCTCTTTACCTTCCGGAAGGTTTTGCCTTCTGGAAAATGAGTTGAAAATGAAACGTGTCGACCTTCCGGAAGATGTACTCAACCTTCCGGAAGGTTTTACTCACTGGAAAGGTTCTTCCGGAAGGTTTTTCTTCACCTTTCGGAAGGTTTTGCCTTCTGGAAAATAGATTGAAAATGAAACGAGTCGTCCTTCCGGAAGGTGTACTCAACCTTCCGGAAGGTTTTACCTTCTGGATCTCAATTCTGCCCTAACCTTCCGGAAGGTGTTAGTGACCTTCCGGAGGGTTTTGCCCAGAATTTCTTCCTTAGTTTAATTTTTCAATTCCAATTCAACCAAAACCATTCCAATTCCATCCCAAACATGTATAACTATATTTTCTACATTATACATGTTCTATACAAGTTCCATAGCGTACAATTCCACATATTTACACATCAAAAGCGGAATTTTCATATATTTACAAGCCAACGTATGTGTTTGTCAAAAGTTTTACACAACTTCAAAATAGAAGCCACATTCCGGCTTTCTTCATCCTTGGGGTCCCATATAAGGTCCTTCCTCGAAGGGGTGTCCCGTACCTGAAATATGTTTCCCATAAAGGGTGAGCCACGCCCAGTAGAGTATTTCCTACAAGGGCTACTCCCCAACCTAAGTGCATATGCAATGTTCATGCAACACTTCACACCAACAACATCACAACCACAACATACTATTCAAATGTTGGATTTCTAGCATGTAATGCCATGAAATGGGATGAGACTCTCCCATGCAACTCAATCCGAGCCCTCACCGGCTCCTATCCCCCATACAATGCCATGAGTTTAAAATCGGGCTTTCCCAAGCGTGAGGAACGACGTGGAGAAGCTCTTAGAACTCAAACCCGAGCCCAATCTTAAGCTCTCAAAATCCCGCCCCTTTTTCCTTCGGTGAAAACCCTCGTTTTTGGTACGTGGTCGTAGCCTTCGACGAGGAGACCGACTTTACTTCTTGGCCCGAATGGATCCGAGCTTCGTAGCCTTCTAGATCGTAGAGAGAAGTGAAGACTTCAAGCTCTCTCCCTCTCCTCTTTTCTATCGGCTGTGCAAGCGGCTGAACCATGGGAAAAATCTAATTTTTCCCCCTATTTATATTTTAGAATACTTGGTTCACAATTGGCCACACGTCCCTTTTTCTTCCGGGTTCGTTTTAATCCCGAAACGATTAAATTTCGCTCCGGTTCGAGTTCAAAACATTTTTATTTTTACTTGCCTCTAATATTTCCCCAAACTTTAAAATTTTATAAAAATTTCGTGTACGGGGTCACCCGAGGCCCGTTCGTCTCGTAAAACGCGAAAAATCCGACTAACTCGGAATTTAATGAAATTTGACAGGATAACTAGATTTCGCTAGACGAATCCAACGGTGAGGTCCGTTTCGTCATCCGAGTTCTAGAAAAATTCAGGTTTACAACCTGTACCGTAATGGCAATTTACCGTTTTGCCATTTTTCTCAAAAGTTTAAATTACCTCGGGTTTTACATTCTTCCCCCCTTAAAAGAATTTCGTCCCCGAAATTCACACACTCATGCACATACAATCACACGCATATGCAACAGTCATATAATACTAAATGACTATAAGAATATACCTCCATCCTCAAATAAGAAAGGATAATTGGCACGTATGGTGTCCTCACGTTCCCATGTTGCCTCCTCCACCCCTCGGTGCTGCCACAACACCTTTACAAGCCTCACGGTCTTGCCTCGCAAAACCTGATCCCGGCTATCCATGACACGCACTGGCCCCTCCTCAAAGGTTCCGTCCGTGTCAACAACAAGTTCGCCCCAATCCACAACATGCGTCGGATCTGGAGTATACTTCCGGAGCATGGAGACGTGGAATACCGCATGAACACCCGATAAACTTGGCGGCAATGCCAACCTATAAGCCACAGTGCCAACTCTCTCAAGTATCTCGAAGGGTCCAATATACCTCGGCGACAGCTTTCCCCGCTTGCCGAATCTGATCACCCCTCTCTTAGGCATCACCTTCAAGAAGACGTGATCTCCCACTTCAAATTCCAGAGGCCGCCGCCGCCTATCGGCGTAACTCTTCTGCCGGCTCTGAGCCGTGAGAAGACGCTTCCTTATCAGGTTCACCTTCTCCGAGGTGTCTCTAATCAAGTCTGGACCCGTAGAGGGTCTTTCCCCAACTTCAGTCCAACAAACCGGAGAACGACAAGGCCTCCCATAAAGCGCCTCATAGGGTGCCATCCGTATGCTCGCCTGATAACTGTTATTGTAGGCGAATTCCACTAAGGGCAAATGCTCTTCCCAGCTACCCTTGAGATCTAGGACGCATGCCCGTAGCATGTCCTCTAATGTCTGGATGGTCCTCTCCGACTGACCGTCCGTTTGGGGATGGTAGGCTGTGCTCATCCTCAACTGAGTCCCCATGGCCCGCTGGAAACTCTCCCAAAAGTGAGCCGTAAACCTGGGATCCCGATCCGATACTATAGACACGGGTACCCCATGCAACCGGACTATCTCCCTTATGTACAACCTGCAGAATTCCTCCAGAGTGAAGGTCATCCGCACCGCCAAAAAGTGTGCCGACTTCGTAAGCCGGTCCACTATCACCCACACCGCATCATGTCCCCGTGATGTCCGTGGCAAATGGGTCACAAAGTCCATTGTGACGTGCTCCCACTTCCACTCAGCCACTTCCAAGGGCTGGAGCAACCCTGCTGGCCTCTGGTGCTCGGCTTTAATCTGCTGACATGTGAGGCATCTACTGACAAAGTCGCCAATTTGCCTCTTCATTCCGCTCCAATAATACTGGCGACGAAGATCATGATACATCTTCGTGCCGCCTGGGTGCACCGCAAAACGAGAGCAATGGAACTCCTTGAGGATCTCCTCTCTCAGTTCCGCCGACTGGGGAACCACTACCCTTCCCCTAAACCGAAGACTGTCATCCGAGTGAATGGCCCAGCCCTCGTCACCAGTACCCGCCTGCACTCGGTCCCTGATGGACGATAACTCTGAGTCCTGTCTCTGTGACTCGATCACTCTGCTCAGTAGGGAAGGCGTAGCCACCAAACTCCTTAAAACACCCTGAGTCCGACCCCGATAATGCAGCCCAAATTGGCCCACGGCCTCAAGCATCCGCCACTCCCGGGAAGCCACACTAGCTAAGACACCCCGTGACTTCCGACTAAGTGCGTCAGCCACCACATTTGCCTTACCGGGGTGGTAATGCAAAGTGAAGTCATAGTCTTCTAGGTACTCCATCCACCTACACTGCCTCATGTTGAGGTCCCGTTGAGTGAAGATGTACTTCAGACTTTTGTGGTCCGAAAACACTTCAAATCGTTCACCATACAAATAGTGGCGCCAAGCCTTTAAGGCAAAGACAACGGCCGCCAACTCCATGTCATGCGTGGGGTAATTCTGCTCGTGATTCTTCAACTGTCGAGAACCATAAGCCACCACTCTCCCGGACTGCATCAAGACACAACCCAGTCCGTCTTTAGAGGCATCGCAATATATCGTGTAGTTTTGTCCCTTTTCTGGGACAATCAAGATAGGAGCTGAAGTGAGTCTCCTCTTTAGTTCTTGGAATGCCTTCTCACACGAATCATTCCACTCGAACTTGACCTCCTTCCGGGTCAATCTAGTCATAGGTGCGGCTAGTCGGGAGAAGTCCTCGATGAATCTCCGGTAATACCCTGCCAATCCCAAGAAACTACGTATCTCGAAGACTGACCTTGGCCTCTCCCAGCTCATAACTGCCTCGACTTTCTCCGGATCAACTGATACCCCCGAAGCCGACACCACGTGTCCCAAAAATTTCACCTCCGTAAGCCAAAATTCACACTTGCTGAACTTGGCGTACAACTGGTGGTCCCTCAAGGTCTGGAGAACAATCCTTAAGTGACCCTCATGCTCCTCCTCTGTCTTGGAGTAGATCAGGATGTCATCAACAAACACTACGACAAACTGATCTAAATAGGGCTGGAACACCCTATGCATGAGATCCATAAATGCCGCCGGGGCATTCGTCAACCCAAATGGCATCACCGTGAACTCGAAATGCCCGTACCGCGTTCTGAACGCCGTCTTAGGGATATCTGACTCCCTAATCCTCAACTGATGGTAGCCCGTGCGGAGATCTATTTTTGAATAGACCCGCGCTCCCCTCAGCTGATCAAACAGATCATCGATCCTCGGCAAAGGGTACCTATTCTTGATGGTGACCCGGTTCAACTGCCGATAGTCTATACACAATCGAAGGGTCTTATCCTTCTTCTTGGCAAACAGCACCGGAGCGCCCCAAGGTGAGGTACTCGGTCTAATAAAGCCCTTGTCCAATAATTCTTGTAATTGGACCTTGAGTTCTTGCAACTCAACTGGCGCCATCCTATGTGGAGTCATAGAAATGGGTGAAGTACCCGGATGCAACTCAACGCTAAAGTCCACATCCCTATGGGGAGGTAATCCCGGTAACTCGTCCGGAAAAACGTCCTCATATTCACACACCACCCGAGGTAGACCCAATTCTTGTCTCGCCTCGTCCTCCAGTGTAAGGCTCGCAAGCCAACCCATCAATTGCCCATGCCATCGTGAATCATACACGACTTGAGGTAGAGCATCATGCTTTTCCCCCTGAAACTTGAAACAAACACCGTCCGGTGTATAGGCGGTGACCCTCTTCTTGTCACAATCAATAACGACCCGATACGCCGCCAACCAGTCCATCCCAAGGATGACATCGAATTCCGACATGTCCATAACCCTAAGGTCCACGGTGAGTAGAATCCCTGAGATCTCTAGCTCACAACCCCGACATATCTGATTCACACACACCCTAGCTCCTAGGGGTGAATTCACATATAACGGCTCCTCCAAGGTATCAACCTCTAAGCCCAAATCCCTCACACATGATGCAGAAATGAATGAATGTGATGCACCAGAATCAAATAACACTTTAGTCCATAGGCGAGAAAGTAGAAATGTACCCTGAATGACTGACTGGTCCACTGGCTCAGCCTGAGGTGTAATGGCGTAGACACGCCCCTGGGTCCCCGAAGTCCCGGCCTGCATGCCCTGTCCTCGGCCTCGACCCATGCCTTGGCTCATCTGGCCCGACTGCGGAGTCCCCGCTCGAAAGGTGGTAGGGGCCTGAGTAGCGCCCTGGAACTGATACTGGTTTCCCTGGCCCGTGGTGGGGTAGGGAGGAACAAGGCGTGTCTGCGACTGTCCCACTGATGACTGGGACTGAGGTGTCCCATAGCTCTGGGATCCTTGCCTCTGCGGACAATCCCGCTTCATATGCCCCGGTTGGTGGCAATGGAAACATGTCTTCTGGCCCGCCTGGTAGGTAGTCCTGAAGTTTCTCCCGCCTTGAGAAAGCTGACCTTGGCCTTGGCCTTGATAGCCGCGGCCCTGTCCTTGGGGAGCAGAGGTCCTCTGTTTCTTCCCCGAACTAGAAGAAGAGGATTGGCCCTCCTTCTTCCTATCCTTGGCACCCGCCTCACGGATGCTTCGTGCATCGTCAACCTCCCTCTCGATGGCCATAGCTGTCTCGACCATAGAGTCCAAGTCTTGCAAGCGGAGGCCCACAATCTTTCCCCGGATGGATAGCTTCAACCCATCCTCAAACCTTCTTACCTTGGCCATATCTGTGGCCACGTAATCATCAGCAAATCGGGCTAATTCGGTGAACTTAGCCACATACTCCATCACTGTCATTGACCCTTGCTTCAAATCTAGAAACTCGCGGGCCTTTGCATGTCGAACGGCCGTTGGGAAATATTTACCCATGAAGAGCTCCTTGAACTCTCCCCATGTCATGGCCTCTAAGTTCTTCGAGGCCGTCACCCAATCCCACCACAATTGGGCTTCTCCTTCTAGCTGGAATGCAGCTAGCCTTATCTTAGTAGCGTCTGAGGTGATCTCCATCGCCCCTAAGATCTTGTTGACTTGCCGGAACCAATGGTCGGCCACCATCGGGTCCGCCCCTCCCATGAAGACTGGAGGTTTGTGTGCTTTAAACTGTTGGAGGTTACTCGCGCCTCCATGTCCGGCATTTGCACTAGCTTGTGCAACAGTAGCCGCCATTAGGCCCATGGTTTCCGTAAACGCTCGTTGATCGAAGACCGGTGGTGGTTGGTTATTGTTCCGCCCACCGCCTCGACGTCCTCTTCTTCCACTTGCCATCTACACACAAGTCAAATGGCAATGGCACAACAACTTAGTATCCCTAGATAGGGATCAAAGTTAAAACGCTCAAATCTTTCTCATTGTCTCACTAGTAGAGCGTATGCCTCCAATAGTGGACCCTTTCGCTTTGAACCTTCCCGTTCATTTGCTTTCCCACTCCCCAAATTTCCGGGGGTCCTTTATTAACCGTTGACCATCCGTCAACCCGCGGAAATACTCGTGATAGTCGTATAACCCGACACCACGTCACTCACATGCTTTTAATCAGATTTACTATCCACAAGGTCAATTATACCTCGATTTATGTCCATTTATGTCACAGGAGCCAAAGAAAACAAAGCCCAAAAACATGGCTAAGCATTTTGAAAATTTCAAGTTTTTGGAGAACCTTCCGGAAGGTTTTTGACTCAACCTTCCGGAAGGTTTGCTTACTGAAAAAGTTCTTCCGGAAGGTTTCTCTTTACCTTCCGGAAGGTTTTGCCTTCTGGAAAATGAGTTGAAAATGAAACGTGTCGACCTTCCGGAAGATGTACTCAACCTTCCGGAAGGTTTTACTCACTGGAAAGGTTCTTCCGGAAGGTTTTTCTTCACCTTTCGGAAGGTTTTGCCTTCTGGAAAATAGATTGAAAATGAAACGAGTCGTCCTTCCGGAAGGTGTACTCAACCTTCCGGAAGGTTTTACCTTCTGGATCTCAATTCTGCCCTAACCTTCCGGAAGGTGTTAGTGACCTTCCGGAGGGTTTTGCCCAGAATTTCTTCCTTAGTTTAATTTTTCAATTCCAATTCAACCAAAACCATTCCAATTCCATCCCAAACATGTATAACTATATTTTCTACATTATACATGTTCTATACAAGTTCCATAGCGTACAATTCCACATATTTACACATCAAAAGCGGAATTTTCATATATTTACAAGCCAACGTATGTGTTTGTCAAAAGTTTTACACAACTTCAAAATAGAAGCCACATTCCGGCTTTCTTCATCCTTGGGGTCCCATATAAGGTCCTTCCTCGAAGGGGTGTCCCGTACCTGAAATATGTTTCCCATAAAGGGTGAGCCACGCCCAGTAGAGTATTTCCTACAAGGGCTACTCCCCAACCTAAGTGCATATGCAATGTTCATGCAACACTTCACACCAACAACATCACAACCACAACATACTATTCAAATGTTGGATTTCTAGCATGTAATGCCATGAAATGGGATGAGACTCTCCCATGCAACTCAATCCGAGCCCTCACCGGCTCCTATCCCCCATACAATGCCATGAGTTTAAAATCGGGCTTTCCCAAGCCCCCGCCATTGTTAATTCACACACAATGACTATCATTTAAAACACCCGGGTCTTTCTTTGGGGTGGGTCTTTATGGACTTGCACCAACGGTCGCCCAACCGACACGGAATTCATGGACTTCCCCCAACGGTTCCGCGTACACCGACACACTTTATGGACTATGATACCAACGGAAGTGCGTATCCGTCACACCGGGTCTCACACCCGAGGGCGAGTCTAGCCCTTCTTATTACCCCGACCCAAATTCCTTTTTCCATGAACCATGATACTCAGCCGGATGTTCAATCCAACTTTCCCGAGCCCACCATCATCCACCTATGTGGTGTTTGAACTCAACCATGCACCCACACCCATAATGCGATGTTTGTGTACACATGCATTGTAATGCACCAATACTACTTCAATGTCATGCCCCATGTAATGAATGCCATGTGAGCAACATTTATCTTATTCTAACATAATCATAGCAATTTATATCCTAAGCATATAATTACCAACTTCATAGCCATGTCAATATATCAATTAACATAACTTATCTTTTTCATACTCAACATTTATTTACAAACATATCATCCCATAGCATGTGCCAATAATTCACATAATTTCACATTAGAGCAATTTCACATGCCCGCATGATAATCACAATTCATGCCCACCACACTATTCCATGGATTTACACAAACAATTGCAACCCATCACTTCCCAAGTTAGGGATTTCACTTAAATTGGGTTAATTTCATATACCCGTTTTACCCATCACCAAATTCCATCAATTTCTCAACAACAAGTCATTGATAATGAACTTATCCAACTACCCATCAATTTTACAACATTGATAATCAACATGCCCATTATACTACATTCACATTACATATAACAACCTAAGTTGTAAAATAATCCCAAGTAGGAAGGAACTCTACCTCTTGAAGCGTGAGGAACGACGTGGAGAAGCTCTTAGAACTCAAACCCGAGCCCAATCTTAAGCTCTCAAAATCCCGCCCCTTTTTCCTTCGGTGAAAACCCTCGTTTTTGGTACGTGGTCGTAGCCTTCGACGAGGAGACCGACTTTACTTCTTGGCCCGAATGGATCCGAGCTTCGTAGCCTTCTAGATCGTAGAGAGAAGTGAAGACTTCAAGCTCTCTCCCTCTCCTCTTTTCTATCGGCTGTGCAAGCGGCTGAACCATGGGAAAAATCTAATTTTTCCCCCTATTTATATTTTAGAATACTTGGTTCACAATTGGCCACACGTCCCTTTTTCTTCCGGGTTCGTTTTAATCCCGAAACGATTAAATTTCGCTCCGGTTCGAGTTCAAAACATTTTTATTTTTACTTGCCTCTAATATTTCCCCAAACTTTAAAATTTTATAAAAATTTCGTGTACGGGGTCACCCGAGGCCCGTTCGTCTCGTAAAACGCGAAAAATCCGACTAACTCGGAATTTAATGAAATTTGACAGGATAACTAGATTTCGCTAGACGAATCCAACGGTGAGGTCCGTTTCGTCATCCGAGTTCTAGAAAAATTCAGGTTTACAACCTGTACCGTAATGGCAATTTACCGTTTTGCCATTTTTCTCAAAAGTTTAAATTACCTCGGGTTTTACAGATAGAGGCAATTCCTTGTCAAAACAATGATCACCGTACAGTGATATGATTTTTTAACGAAAACATTTTGTCAAGATTTGGAATTCTTCAAGCCATTATTAGTGATAGGGGAACACATTTTTGTAATAAATTTTTTGAAAACCCAATGAAAAAGTATTTGATTTCCCCAAAAATATCTGCCCCTTATCATCCCCAGACAAGTGGACAAGCTGAATTGGTCAATAGGGAGATAAAATATGTTTTGGAGAAAATAGTCAATCCATATGACAAAGATTGGTCTTTAAGACTGACTGATGCGTAAACCATGTCACTTGCCTGTGGAATTGGGACATCAATCATATTAGGCAATCAAAATGATGAATTTTGATATTGATAAAGCAAGTGCATCTCATAAAATTTAGATTAATGAATTGAAAGAACTGAGAACTGAAGAATATGAAAATGCAAATATTGCCAAATCCAGAATGAAAATTTTTTATGATAAGAATATTGTGCGTAAGTCCTTTTTACCCTCCCAATAAGTCCTGTTGTATAATTCAAGGCTCTGCCAATTTTTTGGAAAATTTGAGATCAAGATGGCCAGACCCCTATATTGTTAAACAAATTTTTGAGCATGAGGCGATTGAAATTGATAATCCATTAACTGGAAATGTTTTCAAAGTAAATGGTCAAAGGCTTAAGCCATATCATGATGGATTTATTCAAAATGTGGATTCCATTCAGTTAATGGAACCAGAATATGTGTCTTGAAAAGTTTTTATAAGCGTTTGATTGTACATAGTAGTACTAACTGTTTGCTTTTTGTTTTAAAGATTAGGGTTTTGCATTATGGATTTGTCTCACCTCCGGATCTTATTAGAAATTGTCTATAACATTACTTTATAATGTTATACATTGAGGACAATGTTTAATTTAGGTTGGGGGGAGGGAACAATCCATATTCGTCTTTGTGTCCTGCAGACGTTAAAGAACCAAATTAAACAAAAATAAAAAAAAAATGGATGAAAAACTTTTTTGGTTTAGTTTGGGTATGTTAGGTATTTTTTCGAAAGATATACACTTTTTGATTATAGCAAAAGCAAAGGTTGTATGAAATTTAGAAGTTTTGGTAGTCAAGCAAAATCTTTGTGCGGGAAAAGTTCATTAGCCAAATGCTAACGAGCAAATCGACTTGGCGGTTTTATAAAGTGTGGTCGATTGATGCATATGAGAGAATTTAATCGATGTGCCGAACCAATTTCAGGTCGAGCATTAGATCGTCTTGATTGGATTAAGTATGGGTAGAGTAAGGATTACCCTCAAACACCATCCTATTCTAGTCCCATGCTTTCAAGAAATGCGTGACAGGGAATTAATCGGTTCACTAATGGTCTTGATTTAGAAGACTCCGATTAAATTTATTGATGATCAAAGATGTATAATTTTAGGATTAATATGAATGTATATAAGTATAGGTTGATTTAGTGTAGTAATATAAGAATTTAAGTTTATTAGATTGTTAAATGTGTAAATGTTTGAAGTTAAACTGATTATCTGTAACTGCAGTGTGAAAACACTTAAGCTGGAAACCAGGAGGAGATCAAGGGTCATCAATTGAAAGCCTAAGCAGAATTCCAAAGGATCAGCACCTTCTGGACAGTGTTGATAGCATCCGGACAGTACTGCCTAGTATAAAAATAGTTTGTTCGCGCATAAGCCAGTTTAGCAGTTCCCTCATAGCAGAATTTCAAAAAATTAGTAGATTTCTCCATTTGCTCTCTTCAGATTTTCTTCACCTATAAAATTTTCTTCAATTCTATTATGATTAAACACTTAACCATATCCTTTTACAGGTTTTTAATGATCAAAATTCCTTGAAATATCATATAGAGCAAGAAATTTAAGAATTCATGGATCCAAGAGCAAGAACAAGAGCTTCATCAAGCCGAGCAAGACGAAGAGCCTCTCCACCGCCTGAAGCAGTACCGCAGTAAGAGGAACAACCCCAAGAGCGAAACCCATTTGACACTGCTATGTTTGAAAACATCGATCAACAAGTTTGGTATGATACTCATTTTTTTTTTGTAAACCTATTATTGCTGAAAGACCTGTGATATATGAAGATTTTGGAAACATAGAGGTTAGGCAAAATTTAGAAGCACGGGGTTGGTTACATTATGTGAAATTGGTAGGTCTTGCATATGAATGTCTAGTCCGAGAATTCTATAGTAATGCATGAGAAACTAGGCCAAGGCAATTGTATGCATGTGTCAAGGGAGTGGTGTTTCAGGTTACACCGACAACCATTGCTAATTTTCTGAATCCTATGCCAAGGCATCAACATCCCCAATAACCTCTTACCACATTGCCTGACATGTCCACTATTGGAATTGAGTTGACTGGGAATCCGAAGTATGTCTAGGGTAGGCCAAAGAAGTATATTAAACAAGGGAACTTGATGGATAAATACAGAATCCTGAATTTGATCACTGTGAACAACTTGTTGCCTCAGTCTCAGAAAAATCAAATCTACATTGAAAGGGCTTATTTCCTGTATGCCTTTGGAATTGGATATATTATTGACTTGCCGACCCTAATAATGGATAAAATGATGGTAAATTTTAAGAATAAGAAGCCCTCACTCCCATTTGTTGTTTTAGTATCTGAGTTATGCAGGGGAAAATGAGTGATTACAGATCCAACGTGGCCACTCATGGAGCATCTGGTGCCATTGGACAAAACCTCACTGAAAAAGAGCCACGGAGGGCAGGCAAAAGAACAACAAGAAGTACCCCTAGAGCTGCAAGCAGAACCATTCCTATAAGGTGCAGACTTTCAGCCACCAGAGGAGCCCAACAACCAGAAGAGCAACCTTATATTCCTGTTGATGACTAGATTGACCACTAGATTTTGTCGGGATTAAAGACTCGCATCACTTAGTTGGATCAAAGAATGGCTAGCTACAAAGAAAACTAGAATGAAATCATGAGGCTACCTCGAGGACAGTACAGTGGTGCCCCATCAGCTTAGTGACCGAAGTTTCTGAAGTTTCTATACTCTTTCTATTACTGAACTTTTTATTTATACTCTTTATTTCAGTTTTATGTTTTGAATATTTGTTTTAAGTTGGTTTTTTAATTAATTTAGTTAGTTGGTGATTTTGTTTAAAATTTTGCTGTGTTAGGATACTTATTTCATACGATTCATGATAAAAATTATGTCATCACTCTAATGTGTTGCAGGTATAACCCTAACCCGATTATGCAGGATTATCATACATTGTTTGAACACTTTCTGTACATTTTCATAGAAACTCATTCTCTTGAGGACGTAAAATTCCTTATTTTGAAAATCTTTTGAAATACTATGATCCTTTATTAAGTTTACATATATAGTGGAGATCTAAACCGGTATGCAGATTTTGAGCCGATCGTCCTTGGAGAGATTTTTCACATTTACTTAAGTAAGAATTTTGGTTCAGCGGTTAAATTTCTTTGAATAATTTCATTATATTTGTTTTGATTAGCACTTGTCAAATGAAATTCAAACATTCTCTTTTAAATCTTTATGGAAATTATGCAGGTACATGAATTCTAGAAAATGATCTTAGGCCATTTGTGATTGTACTGAGCCTTCGCCATTTCTTTTGCAAAACTGTATCCCAAGTAAGCCATGATTGAGCCTAAATGAAATTTTTTTTTCTTAAAACCTATCAGTTAACCGAGCCAAAATAAAAATATATTGACCGACCCTTGCTACCTAATTTTCTTGCACCCTCTCCTAAAAGAAGACACTATACAAAAAAGGGAGAAAAATGGTGATTATGGTTCCAGAAAACAAAAAGGAAGAAGAAAATAATCTATGAAAGAAAAAGCAAGGAAGCAAAGAAAGAAAATAGCCAAGGAATTAATAAAATGTGATTGAAAAAAGAAATGAGAAATACAATGTGTAAAAGTTTAGGAAAAAATGGGAGAGATATGTGCAACACTAATAAAAAAAGATAGCTTTTTGAATACCTTTGATGTCGTTTCTTTAAACCTATTACCCTTGGCTACGGTATAACCCTGATAAAGTCCTTTTTTATTCCAGAATTCATGCATATGCATTATTTTCACCTATCTATACAACCAATAAAAGTACCATAGATGAACAACTTTTGATTACCATTTTTACCCTTAAACAATCCTAAAAAATCATATTTTCTATCCTTATCCTTCATGCTATAATGGAACTACTAATTAGAAAGACACCAAACAATAAATTGTTAGACCTTACAAATTCTAACAATAAATATTAATTACAGTGGTCTACTATTGGAAGTGGAATCATTTCCTATATCTATACTATTAATACTTGTGTTTGTCTTTTTTACCATTCAAGAATTCAACAAAAATCAGTTATTTTAGCTATAATAAATTCACTTTTGTAAAACACATGACTCATTCTATTCATATTCTGTGAGAATATTGACTAAAGATTCTCTCATATAGTGTCTTTTTCTTCATCAGTTCTCCAGCTATGGATGCCTAGATCAACATGGTCTATTCCGCTTCTTCCACTCCATCTTTTGACCAAATCATCAAAAGACCCTCTCTCCTCTCCAATTATTGTTACTAAAAGCTTTAGCTAAGTGTGGGTATATCAGTTGGAGATGTTCCACTTGGAGATATACTTTCTGGTCAGAATCAGATACCGATAAATAAATTTTTGATATCATACCTCTTTTTTATAAAATCATGTTGGAAGTTATTTTATTTTATTATATTATTTTAGTAATTGATAGTTAAAAATAACTCAAAATGTACAACCTAAAGATAACATAGCGTTGTCCTAGACTTTTTAAGTGCCAAACACGAACGCGTGGATATTCTAAGCTGCCATCCAAAGCAAATCGGGAAAATATCACTATTTAGTATTATAGATTTTGTGGTGGGTTGTCGTTGCTTTGTTTGGTTCTTTATTTCGAGTAACAAATCATGAATGAATCCTTCACATGATAGGTTTTCCTGTCTTGCTTAATGAGATATGTTCTTTAACTTTTATTTCATTTGGACATGGAATATATGGGGTTGAATAAAACTTGTGTTTGTTGCTTATAAGTTTATTTTTCCATAAACAATCCTAAAATGTCATATTTGCTATCCTCATCCTTCATGCTATAATGGAACTACCAATTAGAAAGACACCAAATAATAAATTATTAGACCTTACAAATTCTAACAATAAATATTAATTTACAGTAGTCTACTATTGGAAGTGGAATCATTTCCTATATCTATACAATTAATACTTGCGTTTGCCTTTTTTACCATTCAAGAATTCAACAAAAATAAGTTATTGTAGCTACAGTAAATTCACTTTTGTAGAACACACGACTCGTTCTAATCATATTCTGTACGAATAATGACTGAAGTTGTTCATTGGGGGCACTGAAAGGGCACATAATTTTTCTCTCATATAATGTCTTTTTGTTCATCAGTTCTCCAGCCATGGAATCCCTGATCAACATTGTCTCCTCTCTTTCTTGCATTCCATCTTTTGACCAAATCATCAAAACACCCATCATCAAGAAGACTCATCTCTAATAATTGTTATTGAAAGCTTCAGTGAAGTATGGGTATATCAACTGCAGATGTTTCACTTGGAGATATACTTTCTGATCAGAATAAGAATCAGATACTGATAAATAATTTTTTGATACCATATATCTTTTTTTATAAAATTATGTTGGAAGTTATGTTATTTTATTATATTATTTTAGTGATTAATAGTTACAAACAACTCAAAATGTACAACCTAAAGATAACATAGTGTTGTCCTAGACTTTCTAAGTGCCAAACACTAATGCCTGGATATTCTAAGCAGCCATTCAAAGCTAATAGGGAAAATTGTCACTATTTATTTTTATAGATTTTGTGGTGAGTTGTCGTTACTTTGTTTGATTCTTTATTTTGATTAACAAACCATGAATGAATCCTTCACACGACCGGTTTTTCTATCTTGCTTAATGAGATATGGTCTTTAACTTTTATTTCAATTGGACTTGGAATATATGGGGCTGAATGAATCTTGTGTTTGTTGTTTATAAGTTTTTTTTTTTTTGCATTTTTTATGTAGTTGAAAGTTGACCATGAACGAAAAGCTTTAGAAACATAATCCTTAAATTGGTTATTCTTTATTTGGACATTTCGTGACATCTCTGTGTAGTGGAGGATTCACTGTGTCATGGGAAGTTGGATGTGTGATTTACAAGTTTTGATAAAACTAGATGAATTGATGAGAAAACTTATAGTTCTGTCAACTTAGTTAATAATTTCATCAATATTTGCCTGGAAATGTAGGAAAGAATCATGTTTTCCAAATTTTCTATATCTTTATCTTGAGGATCAATGAAAATGGATGACAGAGAGAAAATACAAATTTTCACCATAATTAAATTTCTTGATTTATTTCAACAAGAAGTAAGCTTTTGGAGAACTTGATGTCAAAATCTACATGTTGGTGGAATATGTGGCTTGCTCTTAACACTTTGGGAGAGTGAATGTATGCAAACAAATAGTTCTAGATTAATTGCTGGTGTTAATTCCGTCAACACATGGCAACATCATAGAATACAGTGGACTATGTAGTAGAATTCGCTGGCTTCTTCATTAATGTTTATCTAATTTCTTGAGTCACTGGTTACATGAGATGCTGATTTGGGCTCTTGATATAATTTCTACTTCTTTGAATTTGGATCAAGTAAAAGTATTGCAATAATAGCCCTTCAAGGTTGGATGAAAGGGTCTGACATGAATATAACTTTAATGACAACTCATAGTCCATCTTTTAATCTTAGATCTTACATATTGCATTGGTTTTGAGTTGATGGCAGGTTCCATCGCTTATCACGGATATTTATATGGTACATTCCTGTATTTCAATCATTCATTAACTAATTCATACCTATCAAGGTTTACTTTATTGCAGAAGTGGATTTTTTTTCTTAGTAATTTTACTGAATTTAGGTTTAGCTTATTTGTTTTTATGTGAATTATAGGTCAAGATTTGTGATTAGTTGAGCTTTTCGATCCTCTTCCTTTCCTACATGCATAAGACTAGCAAAGTCAGATGGCTTAAAAATCATAGAGTTTCGAATTTTAACATACCTTGGAATATTAATATTTACCCAACACGTAACACTGGTATTAATATATTCTTGTGTTTTTTTATGCAACTGGCCTTGCTGAAATTTCATTGTGCTAATTTGCTTCAGGTTAATTGTATTCATCCTGCAATCAGTAGCCAAAAATCGGGGCATGAGTGCTCAAGGAATTGGTCTATAAGTGAGCGACTCTTCCCTTGGTAGTGCTAAAATTTTTAAAAAGTTCAATTTGTGCGTATGGATGCAAAACATCATAGTCACTATATGCATGACAATGCAATCACACTTACTTTTGGAGTGTTAATCTTGCACTGCCTAGATATGTTGAAAGCATTCTAGATACTGTGAATGTTTTAATTTGTAACCAAAAATCTCTCATCCAACCCAATTAAGAAAAAAGAATGCAAAACAAAAGGCAAAAAATAAAAAATCAAAATAAAACAGTTGCTTTAAAATTCACTAAACTTCATGACTATGATTTTAGAACTGTCATTAGGAGTTTTGATACCTTACTTCTGCTTATTTCTTTTTTCCAAAGAGAAATTCAATGACTTCTAATATAAGGAGATAATACTATCTTATTTGTGCAATTTTCAGTCTTTTGTGTGGATTGAAATTTGAAAGAATGTGATTAGTACCCTTCTTATTACTATATGAATGAGTGCCAAAGTTCTAATTAAAAGCATTTGCTCTCTTTTATTTTCAATCTTACTTTGATGGTGTGGGGTGGAATTGATATCAAACTGAGAGAAGGGTTTCGGTTTGAATCTGTAACACCCCAAAACACACCCTGGATGACATTACATTCTAAAACCATTCATATAATGAGAGCACTAATATAATCCCTTAAGAAACAAGACTTCATTTGTCATCCACGAATATTTACAACATTATTCAAAAGAATAAGCCCAAGTCATGTGATTGATTGGAAAACGTTGTTGTATCCTAACCTCTAAACATCATCCCTAAATGTGTGTATGGCTTATAGGAATGGGTGAGTGTCACTCTCACTCGGAATGATGCAAAAGATTAGGCAACAATGGAATGGTGATGGAAATGAATGGAATGAACAAAATGTTATGAAATGGAATGCGTGTGTGGTGAACAAAAATGCTCCCCAATCGAAAGGAGTCTTTTGTGGTCGTGTGTTTTACTTGGAAAATATTCCAAGGTCGTCTCCTCAGGGAAGGAAAAGGAGTTTTGTAAAAGTGATTTTGCAAAAGTGAAAAGAAAGTGTAAAATCTTGTATTTGTGTTTTGGTGAGTTTTGTTCAAAATGAAAATGCAAGAAAGCAAGTGTTGGCTAATTCAAAGGGTTCATTCCAATGGGAATACCAAATCAACTCAAAGCCTTCCTCCGATTGAGCATGAATGAACGATTGATTCGGGGGAAGCTAGGGACAAGATTGGTGAGTATCTAAGCATAAACCGTGACTAGGCCTATGGAATATCAAAGGCTCACCAACTCATCCACTCTCAACCCCGTCAAACCGAACCATTTGACTCTAAAGGGAGGAATGAAGAAGAGTTGAAAATGGTATTCCCAAGAGGAATTTTCCCTTGGATTAACCAACTTAAATCCTAGCTACTCATATTAAAAATGCAAGACAAGCATAATGTAGATGGACATGGAAGAGAAATGAAGATTTAAAGCATGAAACTTAACTTGAAGCAAGAAATCTAAAGCTATGAAGGAAAATATGCAATACCCATTTTAAGCTAAGAAATGAAGAAAACATGGAAGCAACAATGGTGAAAGCTAAAATGAAAGATTAAACTTGAAATGAACTTGCAGTGAATAGCATTAAATACATTAAATGAAGCTTACCAAGTTCTTACAAAGGATTACAAGTGAAATGGATGGAAGAAATGCAAAAACGAAATTACATTACACTATACATCTTCTTCCTCAATGGAGCAAAAACTAAGCTTAGGTAGCCCCTCACTAATACAAGCTTGTAATGTTGAATATATGGAGTGTATGCCTCTCATTTTCGTGCATGGTGGTCCCCCCTAGCTGTGTGAACGAGCTCCCATCAAGAGAGGGCTGAATGGATGGCTTTGACAGGCTAGGGAGAGCATAGCCTGGCAGCCCACTTCCCTCCCCCTTCCTTCAATGTTCAAGCCTCCAAAGTCTTCCCCAAGGTGTAAGAGAGACATGGTTGTGTAAGGAAATGTTGGGGGAAACGTGGGAGAATTGATGGTGGGACCCCCAAGCAAGTGGGGCTGAGTTGCAGGAGCATCGGGGCTGCTTCAGGGGAGCGTACCGGTACCCCGAACACCAGAAACTTCGGCGTACCGGTACGCGTACCGGTACCATCCAATGATCCAACCATTGGATTGGGCTGAAATTTTGACACAAAATATAAGACACCCAGATCTACAACTTTCATGTTGTGAACTTTTTCCAATTCGGCGTAGATCATGGTCAAAATGGAGGAACTCCGAGGCAGTACTTCCAAACGATGTGGCTGCTGATGCCCTTGTTCCCAAGCACCAATGCCTTCTTGATTTCTTCACTTTTAAGCCTCCAATTCTTCATGTATTGTGTCCATGCCTTCACCACACATCCATCAAGGTTGCAATGTCCTAAAATCAATCATTTAAGCTATAAAAGGTTGCAACATCAAAATATCAACATTATAGTTCAAAACGGCTAACTTCTAAGCACTTATATGCAAAAGTTGAGTTGAAATGCTTGCAATGAGGCCATGAAATATGCAAAATTACGCACTCATCAAGGTGCTCATTTTTGCAATCGTCCTTTCCGATAGGGGGTGAGCACGAAGCTCTGTAGAAAAATTCTCCCAAACCCATACAAGGTTTAGCAAAGCATTTAAAACGGTCGGTCTCAATTTTTAACATAAAATGGATACATAATTTGAAATAAAGCAGTGACATTTAAAAATGATCTCAAGTTTATTTAAAAAAATTCCTTAAATGAATAAACGGGCACCACATACAAATAATAACCATTAATTGCCATAACCAATTCCCAACAATTTTTTCGGTAGGTGGCATACTTTGTGGTAACCTCCACCCCCCTTTAGGTCATCTTTGATTCTCAAGCATCCTTACCGGGAACCTCTTGAGAATGGATGAACATCCTTACATGAAATCTCTCACCAATCACTACATTGTTTCTCAAGCATCCTTACCGGGAACCTCTAGGGAAGGGGTGAGCATCCTTACAAGGAACCTCTCACTCATGTGCATTACAAACAACCCAACCCAAGCATACAATTCCAACATTTATCTCAATTTACAAGCATCTATCCAAAATCCCCAAAATATATCATGTAACAATTCCACAACCAATTAAGAAAATACATGAGATCACAATAACATCATTTTTCTACCCAACACAAAGCACTAAGGTTTCGAAATCCATAATAAAGAAAGCATTTAGGAAGGAAATACATCACTCTCCAAAAATTAGGGTTTTAAAACTAGAAATCAGCCCCGAAATTACTGTTCATGGACTGTTTTGGCCTTCTCCGAAATTACGGTTTGGCCACTAAGAATCTTCAATTTGATCCATATGACTACCCTAAGGTTTTTCGACGTTCCGGATTCATTTTTAATGTTATTTTAACCTAAAAACATTTATTTTTATGATTTATCTCAAAACCAAAGGCAACGTACACCCGAAACAGTAAAATTTCTATTTTACGCATCCGAACCGGCTATTAATGAAGTTTTGCGATGTTTGCAAATAAAAGGTGATAAAGGGTGCTTCTTAAAACCTTTTATACTTATTTGAAGCCTAAATGTACTCATTATTCTTATATTTTGATTTAGGATGCAAATGGAGACATTAAATGCAAAACGAAGCTAATTGGACTATTTCGACATCGCTTCGTTATCTGGGCATAACTCTCTCATCCAAGCTCCGATTGAGATTATTCAAGATGCTATGGAATGATAAGAAAGAGCTCTAAAACTTTAATTTTTTGAGTTTTGAGAGATATTGACTGCATCAAGGTCTAAATCGGGCTTGAAGTTGCAGCCAGTGCACTGTTCATGTGCACTGTTCAAGCTAATTGGGCTGTTTTGACATCACTTCTTTATTTGGGAATAACTCTCTCATCCGATCTCCGATTGAAATGATTCAAAATTCTATGGAATGCTAAGAAATCGATCTACAACTTTCATGTTTTGAGTTTTGAGAGATATTGACTGAATCAAGGTCGAAATCGCGCTTGAAGTTGCAGCCAGTGCACTGTTCACGTGAACTGTTCACGTGCACTGTTCACAGCCTGTTTCATCCATTTTTCCATTTCCAATCCATTCCTAAGCCAACCAAATCCATCCCAAACCTCTCCAACACATATTTCTACACCAAAACTATTTAATACAAGTTCTAGGACCTAAAATTTCATATTTTCACTTATTAAAAACCAAATTTTAACTATTATTTTCACTAACATTTTAAATCTCTACTTTTCCAATCTACCAAATTCAAACACACATCACTACACATATCCACATTTTTACATCAATTATTTACTATATATCTATATACATATATAAAAGAAAATGCGGGGTGTTACAGAATCAAGGTGGAGATAATAAATAATAATATTCAAGTTTTTCTCTTGTTTGATGCATTGTCTAATCGAAATAATTTCCTTGATCAATGCAGCTATTGATTGAATGGGTTTGGCTAGTGACAAAGAGACCAAAGCTTTTGATGCTTCAAAAGGAAGAGTTCTACGTGAAAATGAATAAAGTAATTCTAGACTATAGTGGTGGCGTAGATACCTTAATCATTGTATCTTGGCATACATAGGTTCATCAATTAATGGGTTTTTCTCTTAACTTTTGTGTTTGCAAACATAGATACTAATTTTTAAGATGTTACCCTACCCTGTATTCACCTGTGTTGTACCTAGACATCCCTTAGAAGAGTGCATAAAGAAATGAACTAAGTTATATGTCTCAACAATGTATCACACAGATTCCAACCTTTTCTAACAAACTTTATTCATTTAAACGTTGCAGGGAGAATAATAGTTGTAATACATACTTTAATTGTTGACATATGTTTGGTGTCGAGGTTTGCTAAAATAACAAGTAATTTACCATTCGAATACATTATTTTGTTCATACTAAACATAACATACTTGACCAATAAAATCAAAAGGACGTAATTATCCCTTTATGCCTATAAAATTACTTAGAACAACTACTATGACTAAATAATTCAAAGGACATAAATAGCCCTTCATTTATCTCTCTCTATGTATACACATATTTTAGACATAGATATATTTAAAATAATAAAAACTAAATGAAAAATACTATAAAAGATTGAAATGCAAAGATGTTTGAAAATCTATTGAATTTCATTCTAAATAAAAATATTGACCATTAATTTTTCTTATAATAAAACATAAATGCAAAAATATGACATGTCATTTAACTCAATTATAGATAGACTAGACTATGGTACCGAACTAATAATTTTTGTGCCATACCTACAATTTTTACCACTTTAATGAGTGATTTTACAATTTTTGTGGGTCATTTTACAACTAATTTTTTTTATCATTTTTGAAAATGATTTATCAATTTTGTGGGTATTTTTACTACTACTGTGAGTGTTTTAACCACATTTGTGGTAACTATTTTTACTACTTTTCTTTGGTACAAAATTTTTTTACCACATTTGTGGATATTTTTACCACTATTGTGGTAATTATTTTTACCAAGTTTTTGGGTACTACAATAGTGGCAAAAGGACCCACAAATGTGGTAAAAATAACTAGAAATGTTGTAAATGGAGGTATGGTACCGATTTTTTTTTCCGTACTATTGTCAACTCCATTATAGATATATTTATTTATAATAAATATTAAAAAAATTATCATCTACATTTGTTCGCGTGCAACACACGTCATGCATTACTAGTTCATTAAAAAGAGAGAATGTTGATAATGTTGTTTGATATAATGTCAATATTCTTTCATGAGATTATGCCAAATTTCAGTTCTGTTCAAATAACATTCTTTTGGGATATTACATGTGCATTATCTTGTTTTGATAACAATATTCTTATCACATGTAATTTTTAAGTGATAGTCACTAAAACTTGAGTGTATTCTTTGCTGAGTGATTTCTAGGAAAGAATTGACATCGAGGCTAATTCTTGTACAACATAATGAAGGATTGTGATATTTCTTATGTGTTTTTGACATAAAGAAATCCCTCCACACACACGAGTTTTTCTGAAAATAGGTGGAATAACGTTACAAGTAATGTGTGTTACACTTATAGTGATTAGAGAAATGAAGTATCCTAGCAATAGACTAGAATGGTGATTTAAGTTTATCTCTGGAAAATATGAATTATGTAATCCTAAACTTTGAAGTTTGTAGGTATCCTCGCTGGAAACTTTCACGAGACAAAACTCGTCCACTAGGAATCACCTAGGGGTTTAATGACTAGTTACATAAGTTAAATGCAACCGTGAAATCTATGAAAGAGATTTTGTTTTATTTGTTTTATTACTAGGGACTAGTAATGTTTGGTTGGGGTGTGATTTACCCTAAATAATGCATAAAGAAATTTGGATTTAGGGTTAATTGTGCGCGTAAAATTGGTTAAAGTGATCAATTTATAAAGTATTAGGGTTAATGTGTAGTTTGTATATTTTGCAGGGTTTCAAGCATAAATACGGAATTTTGGGAGGATCAAAGTGTAGAGCCTGAATGAAGCAAGGGAGGCAAGTGTAATTCAAAAGTCAAATAGTCAAACAAGGGTGGCTGCCAAGGCAAACCGCCTCACTTATTTTGTGACGCCCCAAAATCCGGGGGTCCCTTATTAACCGTTGACCACCCGTCAACTCGCGGAAATACCCGTGGATGTCACTCAACCTAACATCATGGTAGTAGCATCCCCTTAACCGGGATCTTAACTCACAATTGTTAACCGGATTCGGTTATTCATTTGGGTTCAACCAATATTCAATATACCATGATTTATACTCCATTATAGTTCATTTACATCATTGGAGGGAAGGAAAACGTAGATTGAAAATAGGGCGAAGCAGTGTGAAAATCTGAAAATTTTGAAGAGAGTACCGGTACCCAGTACCGGTACCATTCAGTACCGGTACCCGGTACCGGTACTATCAACCCACTGGAAAGGGGGTACCGGTATCCAGTACCGGTACCATTCAGTACCGGTACCCAGTACCGGTACTGTCAACCCACTGGAAAGAGGGTACCGGTGTCCAGTACCGGTACCATTCCGTACCGGTACCCAGTACCGGTACTCTCTGCCCAGTTTTGCCATTTTCAACCATTTTTCATTTCCAATCCATTTCAAACCTTTCCAAGGTCACCCAAACATATATATTCATGTTTTCTACATTATAAAAAGTCCATGGAAGTCCATTTAATACAATTCCATATATTTACACATTAAAATGGAATTTATACGAAAACTTTACAAGTTAAACCATAAAAGCCATAAGTCGGCTTTTCTTCATTCTTGGGGTCCCGCATGAGGGTCTCCCACCGGCGTATAGTCCGCACCTGAAATGTGTCCCACGAAGGGTGAGCCACGCTCAATAGGATATCCTCCTACAGAGGCTACTCCTCAACCTATATGCATATGGAATGTTCACATGCAACATTTAACAATTCATAACCATTCCAATCAAGGGCATGCAATTTAATGATTGAATGCAATCATGCTGTGCCATGAGATGGGATGAATTCCATTCATGTGCATCCACCCGAGCCCACACCGACTCACTTTACATGCAAATGCCATGTATGATGAACCAAGCTACCTGAGCCCCATGAATGAGATGATACTCACTCTTATAACTCACCCGAGCCCTTCCCGGCTCCTCAACACAATGCTAATGCCATGAGTATAAAACCGGGCTTCCCCAAGCCCCCGCCCTTGGTAGTTTGCACCCAATGACTCTTCCTTTAAAATTTTCTAGGTCTTTCTTTGGGGTGGGTATTTATGGACTTACACCAACGGTCACCCAACCGACACGGAATTTATGGACTTCCACCAACGGTTCCGCGTACACCGACACACTTTATGGACTATTATACCAACGGAAGTGCGTATCCGAAACACCGGGTCTCACACCCGAGGGCGAGTCTAGCCCTTCTTGCTAACCCCGACCCAATTCTTTTTCATGTAACCATGAGACTCAACCGGATGTTCAATCCAGCCTTCCCGAGCCCACCTATCATCCACCTACATGGTGTTTGATATCAACCATGCACCCACACCCATAATGCGATGTTTCCGTGCATATGCAATATAATGTACCATTGCCACTTTTATGCCATGTTCATATGTAATGAATGACATAGGGATATTCCCTACTCACCCACACTCATGCCTAAGCCCATGAATGTGACACAAATGTCATGCTTAATATGCAATAATGCACCATGAGCCATTCAATCACATGTTCGATATGTATGAGTGTCATACGAACAATTTAACATAAACCAACTCATCCATGGTAATTTATATCATGAGCATATAAATACCGTAATCTTTCACAATGTCAACATATATCACAAGCATGTATATATGAACATTTCCTCAACACAATATCCAAGCATGTTGTACATAACTCATGCAAAACATACTTCATTCTATAATGGCATTTAAACAAACACCTTAAAGACATACAATTAAATACTCAATTTCGTACAAGCTTTGCTTAGCACCTTTGGTACCCAATTCCCACACATGATATACATTAGTGGTAATCACATAATTCAAACATGTTATTTCAATTTAATTAAAATAACATATTTCACCCATTCTAGGGAACAAATTATGCAAACACATAACATGCCCAACATTTCACAAGAGATTACTTTAAGTAATTTCTACCATTCCAAACTTGAGATAGAATTTATTCTACCATTTCAATACCCATTTCACCGAATCACAACAAAAGGCAAGTGTTAAGGTTTCTAACAACCTACCCATTTTCTCCCAATTAACAACAATAGGTAATTGATATAAACCTCTATCAATCTACCCATTTCATAAAAACATGCTAGGTTAGGAATACACCAAGAGAGGAGGGAACCCTACCTCTTGTAGCGTGAGGAATCCCCGTAGGAAACTCCAAGAAGCCAACCCAAGCCCATTCCAAGCTTCTCCAAAATTTCGGTTTCCATACCTTCGGTGAAAACCGTCGTTCTTGGTGTCCACGCGTAGCCCTCGACGCGTAGAACATCTTTTGTTCTTGGCCTGAGACGATTTGAGCACTCCACGGCCGTAGATCGTAGAGAGAAGTCGGATTTTCTCTCATTTTCCCTCTCTTCTTTTCTCTCGGCTGAAACCAGCTGAAATGGTGTGTAGAAGTCTGATTTTTCAGACTTAGGCCCCTATTTATATTTTTTGAATACTTGGCCCTCATTGCGCCACACGTCCCTCTTAATTCCGGGTCCGTTTCAACCCCGAAACGATTAATTTTTGTCCCGGTTCAAGTTCAAAATATTTAATTTGAAAATAATTTAAATTATTTTCAAATTCTCCATATTTTAACAAAATTTTCGTTTTTGGGGTCACCCGAGACTCGACCGCCTCGTAAAACGCGAAAAATCCGACTGTCTCGGAATTCGATGAAATTTTATAGGGTAACTAGATTTCGCGAGACGAATCCAACGGTGAAATCCGTTTCGTCATCCGAGATCTAGAAAAATTCAGTTTTTCAACTAGTACCGAAGTGGCAATTCACCTATTGCCCTTGTTCGTCAAAGTTTAAATTTTTCCGGGGTTTCACATATTTCTCTTCTTCCATTAGTCCATTTGAGCAACAAAAGCCTCCTATTGGTCAGCTTGGGTGTCTGCCGCCTTACCTCCTCCTTCCAGTGCCTATAAATAGCCCGTTTCAGCCATTTTTCAGGGAGACTCACCTGAGTTCAGTCCAGTTCAAGAGATGAGAGAAAAGGAGGGAAAGAAGAGAGAAAGAAAGGCTTCAGAGAAAGTCTTTACAACCAGAAATAGTAAGGCCCTGCCCTAATCACTTCCCAGCCATAATTTTTTCTTCTTCCACATTTTTGTTTATCCTTTCTACTTGGAGGGTTGATTAGCACAAAACATTGTATGTATTGTATGCTAATATGCCCTTTTACACTTGCTTTTGTCGTGAAATTGGGGAGAAATCCTGTTAATTCTCTCTTTGATGGAGTTTTGTATCAATGCAGGTAAAAAGATGTAAATGGTTTGAGTTAGGCCCCCATTGAAGTGTTTAAAGTCAATGAAGATAAGGGGATGGCTTAAAGGAAGGTTTGGAAGGTGAAGAAACCAAGAAAATTGCAAATTGGATGAGAACCTCCTGGAAGGTTTAAGGAAAAACCTTTTGAAAGGTTTTTCCTTGGTCTGCCTTTTCATTGCCAAAACCTTTCGGAAGGTTTTATCTATTGGAATGAACCTTTCGGTTTCCTCATTTAATTGTTGCTGCACAAACCTTCCGGAAAGTTTGTGTCGACCTTCCGGAAGGTTTTTCCTAGACAGTCTGTAACTCAAGCTCTGCCATTTGGGGGTCCCACCTACACTTCTCCAACAAGTCCCCTGACATCCCTTACACATCTACAGGCCTCCCCTCACCTTAGCTTGGACTTTGAAGGCTTTAGCATTAATGTGGAGGAGAGAGAAGAGGCAATGCAGGGGAGATGCAGGCTAAGCCTATCCTAGCCTGCCAAATGCATCCAATCAGCCCTCTTTTGGTGTAAGACCTACCACACACCTTTGAGAGCTCTCTATGGAAAAAAATCATGATTCATTATGCATTATTCAGTTTGTATTACATTGTACAGAGATGAGCTCTAGGAAGAAGACATAGTTACAGAGAGAAAACTTGGATTTTCTTGCATTCTTCTTCCCATTTAACTTGTAATCTCTAGTAAGATGTTTTTAAGCTTCATTTATTGTCTTTAATATCATTTATTTCCAGTGCATTTCAATTTTAGTTGAGTATCTTAGGTTTTACCATTAATGTATTCAAGTTTTCATCTCAAAGCTCTTCAAATGGGTATTAAATGCACTTTCCTCTAGTTTATGTTTCCTTGCATTAATTTCAAGTCCAATCTTCATTTCTTTACAATGTCTCTTCATGCCATTTATGTACTTGCTTTAAACATGAGTAACTAAGCTAATAGTTGGCTAATCAAAGGGAAAATTCTTCTTGGGTATGCTACTTCAACTCATCTTCTTTCCACCTTGCTTGATTGTTTTCCGTTGTATTCCCTAATCTTCGGACATCATCCCTCAATGTGTGTATGGTTTATCGAAATAGGGGAGTGTCACTCTTCCTCGGAATGATGCAAGAGATGGGGTAAACGGAATAGTGGGATGGAGGGAATGAAATGTGAGTGTGTGTGTGTGTGTCAACAAAAGTGCTCCCCAAGCGCAGAGAGACTTTCGAGTGTCGTGTTTTACTTGGAAAAGTATTCCAAGGTTGTCTCCTCAGGGAAGGAGGTCAAGTTTTGCGAAGTGATTTTGTGAAAAATGAAAAGTGTAAAATCTTTTGAAGTTTGAAGTTGGTGAGTTATGTTTTGATGGAATTTAAATGGGAAAAGTGTTGGCTAATCCAAAAGGTTCACTCCAATGGAAATGCTAAGTCAACTTGAAACCTTCCTCCAATGGTGCCTAGATACTCGATTGATTCGTGGGAAGATAGAGACGAGATGGAGGTGAGGATCCAAGCATAAACCATGACAAGTCTACGGGATATCAAAGACTCACAACCAGGTCCACATCCAACCCAGTCAAACCGAACCATCGTACACCGAGATGAGGAAGGAAAATGAGTTGAAATGGCATACTCAAAAGGAGGTCTCCCTTGGATTAGCCAACGTAAAGGCTTAGTTACTCATGGTAAAATGAAAGACATTCAATATGTGTAACACCCCGCATTTTTCTTTTATATATGTATATAGATATATAGTAAATAATTGTGGTAAAAATGTAGATATGTGTAGAAATATGTGTTGGAGAGGTTTGAGATGGTTTTGGTTGGCTTAGGAATGGATTGGAAAGTTTAAGTTTCGAAGGTGTGTAAACTTGAGAAGAGGGATTATGGAAGTTTCTAAATATTTTTAGGTCAAAATAAGGTGTCCATTGAATCCGGAAGGTCGAACAACCTTGGGAGAGGTAATATGAGATGTATTGGAAGTTAGGAAGTATTCCGGATTGAAAACACACTTAGAGAAAATTTTGGGTAAAAATGAGTTGGGACACCTTCTAGTATTTTGGTCATAAATTTTTATTCTTATGTCCAATTGATCTGAAATTTGGATAGTAGATATTACACATCTAGGTCTACAAAAGTGTCTCTCATGAAAATTGTCCAATTCGACCTCTAAATGGGTCAAAACTGCCCTGAAAGTCAAAGCAGCCGAAGTGTACCGGTACACAGTACCGATACGGTACCGTACCGGTACGCCCGAACCAGTAGCTTAACCGTACCGGTACCGCGTACCGGTACCATACCGTACCGGTAGATTTATCTGACGCTCGCCGAACAGTAAAAGTCGGGATTTTAGTGTTTTAAAACACCCTTTTTAAGCCTCATTTGCCCCATTCTTCATTCCACTCCCACACAAAACACTTTAGAACCCTAGGAGAGGAAGAAAGGAAGAGAGGACTCAAGATCAAAGGGGAAAAACACAAGATTTAAGGGTGATTCAAGATCCAAGCCCTAAATTTCAAGAACACCAAGTAGGGGATTTCTTCTCTTTCTCTTACATTGATGTTAGGGTTAATAAATATGTATGTTTTGATTCTTAATGATATGTATTTGCTATGGCTCCATTGTTTCTTGGTTCTTTTGCAATTGTTAACATGTTTTACACAAAGTTAGGGTTGAATACCCATGAAATCTCTTTTTGGTTTGAAAAACCCTAGTTTTCAAGAGTGATGGGTTTTTCTCTTGAACTCTTCCTTTATTCTTGATTTAAAAATCATAGTGTTTTGTGTTGAGTAATAAAATGATATTGTTGTGATCTCTTGCATTTTTCTTGGTTGGTTATTGAAAATGTCACATGCTTAATTTGGGGATTTTGAGATATGCTTGTAAAATGAGAAATTGTGGATTTTGTAGTTATTTGGAATTGTTGGTGAATTGAGAATATTTTGGTTTCCTCATTTGTATGGTTGTTGTGATGGACTTGGATTGCCTTTGAGAGATACCGTAGAGTGTTAGAGGTTAGTCTACCCCAGTGGGGGGAGATTGTTTCCTAACACTTGTAGTGGGTTGTCATGTGGTAATGCGACCACTATCGTTCACTGGAGTTCGAACAAGGGATGGTATACTTTTCCTAGGAAGGGACTCGTCACTGCCATTGGGATGGTAGACGCCCTTTTCCTAAAGTGTTTGTGATTGTGATTGTGATTGGTGGACTAGGTATAATCGTTGGGTAGATTCATGAGAAGCAGTCAACATACAGGGTACGGGGATGAACCAATATAAATGGGATGATGGATTGGACCGCCTTGGCCGGTGCATTGGTATGGGACAATGCATCGGAAGGCGCCCTTCCTAAATGGCTCAAAGTTGGAAATGGTATATTGTTATGAAATTTACCTTAACTTTTCACTTGATTATTGTTACGGCTTAAACTTGAGATCTATTTAAAAATGTCCCTGTTTTACTTCAAAGATTATATATGTTATTTGTGAAATGAGACCGGCCATTTTATATGCTTTTATAAACCTTGTTCGAGTTTGGGAGGAATGTTGCTACAGAGCTTAGTGCTCACCCCCCTACAAACAACATATTTCAGGTCTTTGTCTAGAGGAGGAGCTCGGAACTGACGAGCCGGGACATTGGGAAGCTCCCGTAGAAGGGAACGTGGACCTTGAGGTGGACGCATAGAGCGACCTCCTTTCCTTTTTGTACTAAACTAGGATATTCATTTTGAACCTTGTAAAGTCTAGTTTTCTTTTGTTATTTCCGCTGCGCTACATTATGTGATTTTTGGAATGTAAAGGCCAAAATGGGTCTATTCTTTTGGGATAATGCTGTAAATTTTATGGATGACTTTATGAAGTCTTATTTATTGATGGATTATTCTAGTGCTCTCATGATGTGAATGTTTTAGAATGTAATGTCGTCCAGGGTGTATTTTGGGGCGTTACAATATGTAAAGAGACATAATGAAGAAATGAAGCATGAAACTTAACTTAATGCAAGAAATCTTAAACTATGAAGAAAAATATGCAATACCCATTTTAAAGCTTGAAAATGAAGAAATTAAATGTATTAATGGTGAAATCCAAAAGACGTTAAGGTGCAAGAATTAAAGATTACAAGAGATTTAAAGCTTACTACAACTGAAATGGAGAAGAAAATGCAAAAAACATAAATTTCTCTATGTAACTATTCATCTTCTTCCTTGGACTTTCTAAGCTTAGGTAGCCTCCCCCTTCCAAGCTTGTGGAATGCTGAATATATGGTAAAGAGCTCCGCAAATTTCATCTATAGGGCTATCCTCTAGCTGTCAAAGCAGACCTCTCATCCATAGGAGGTGATTTGATACAATGGACAGGCTAGGAAGAGCATAGCCTGCACCCATCATGGCTGCCCCCTTCTCTCCCATTCTCATTAATTCCATTGCCTCCAAAGTCCAAGCATGGATGTTGGGAGGCATGTAGATGGGTAAGGCATGTCAGGGGACAAGTGGAAGAAGTGTAGGTTGGACACCCAAGTGAAAGAACTTGAGTTGCAGGCGTTCTGGCACTTCTGGGCAAAACCTACCGGTAGGTCACTGGAAACCTAACGGTAGGTTGTACTCCAGTAGCCCAAACCTACCGGTTGGTTTTTGTCTAGTAGGCAAAACCTACCAGTAGGTTTTGTTTCCTTCTACTGGTAGGTCGAAATTGAGATGCTAGATGAGGACCAGTTTTTGTAGAATTGTCATTACTTTTTATCCAACTGTCCGATTGAGCTAAAATTTTGACACAATACATAGAACATGAAGATATACAACTTTTATGTATTTAAATTTGTCATATTATAAACGGACCATGGTCCAAAATGAGGAAAACCGAGGTACTACAACCAAATGGTGCGGGTGTTGGTGCCTATGTTACCAAGCACCGATACCTCCTTTATTTCTTTCACTTTTAAGCCTCCAAATCCTCATGTAATGTGTCCATCTCTTCACCACTCATCCACACATAGTTACAAGGTTCCAAAATCCATGATTTACGCTATAATTACCTGCAACATCAAAAATTCCACATTATTCATAATTTCGGCTAACTCTAAGTAATTATATGCAAAGTTAAGTTAAAATACATGTAATGAGGCAGTTAAATATGCAATATTATGCGCTCATCACACCCCCCAAATTAAGCTTTGCTTGTCCCTAGAAAACTAAATGTAAAAATTAAGCAAATAAAAATAAAATATACTAATTCCGCAATTGCATTTTGCATATGCAACAAGCCTTTAAACCCCTAGGTGATCCCTAGTGGACGAGTTTTGTCTCGTGAAGGTTTCCAGTGAAGGTACCTACAAACTTCTTTTCCTAGTGCCCAATATTTAAAAAATATGCCCTTATCATAACTAGCAATGGGATGTCAACAATAGCATTGTACAAACACTCGAACCAATCACACATGAGTCACATCATAGTCTTAAATGCTATTCTAGAGTATCCACCTACACATTTCCTTTCAAAACTCGTGTGCGTGTGGAATGAATATGTAATTTAAGAATTTACTCAACGGAATCCACATTCACTTGGCTATCCAAATTCAGATTTGATGCGAAACTCACCAAGGGTGTCTCTCAACAATGAATCACACCATAGTTATCCGGGCATGCTCTCCATGTGTATATGTGAGATAGAATCTTGTGCACAAAATGAAGCATGCTCCCATATAATCCAAAAATGAAGTTCATGCATGAAAATGAAACAACCTTGGCATAATCTCATGAAAGGAATGTTAGGGCATTAGATAGCAAAATTAACTTTTCTTTTTCTTTATGCTATCTCCATGCTTTCTCTAGATCATTTAGGACTTTCAAGGGTTATAATGGGGCCTTGGGGTGATATCTAGGCAAATGAAATGAAGGATATAAGATAACCAAGAGGGTTGTTCCGAGTTGATGACCTTTATTTCAAAAAGATCTTCCTTTTATGGGATTTCTAGGTTAACACCATCACTTCACTCTTTGTTTTTTTTTCTTCTTTTCCTTAACATTTTCTTTTTTTCTTTGATCTTTCTTTCTTCTTTCACCCTTTTTCTCTCCCTTTTCTTGGATTTCTCATTATTTTTCATTCAACATTTGAATTCCACATTCATCATCCCTTTTGTTGGGTTTCCACATCACCATTCCTTCTCTTTCATGTTCAATCATGGTCAGCTCTCGGAACAACCAAGGTGTGATAACTTTTTTTTTTTTTTTTATAATTTTTCACCGGCTTGGTTAAATGTGTGGCATGGAAATGAATTTTCAACAAGGTTCAAACATGGCACTAGGGATAGTATTTTTCAAAAAAAATGGCTAAGGCTCAAAACATTAAAAAATGGCCTAAGATCACCTCTAGATAAGCATGGGGGAGCATTATCCATTTCAAAACAAAGTCAATCAACTACCCAAATGCACTCTAACCAAAACAAGAATAATGAGATTATTGAACAAATTTAAATTTGAAAAATTGTTCCTTTGAGTAAATGTAAGTTCCCTCCAACAAGGATTGACATTTAAAGCTCACATGGTTTCTTACTCATCTCCACTATTCATGTTAAGCACTAAAATGTGAACTCAATCCGTAAATTGCCAAAATAACACATTCAAGGTGCACTATGGTTGAGTTTGAAAGAAAACAAATATGTGATACTCAGACATAGGATAAACTTCTATGGTGTACTCATGTATTCAAAGTTCAAAATGAAGATCACAAATCTCATAACCATTAGGATAGGGGAATATAGTTTAATATTGGATATTTTTCACCAAAAATTGTCCAAAATTTTCAAAATTTTCCCATTTCCCATTATTCTATACAAAAAGTGGTGAAAAATGTAAATGGTGCACCTCACCCCCCAACTTGAACCATGCATTGTCCTCAATGCACAATGAATCATGCAATGAGAAAAATGAAAGTAACATGGGAAATGAGATACCCCCCTTTTTTCTTTTTCTTTTTTCCTTCTTTTTTCTTTTTTTTTTATTAAAGGGAAAATGAAACACAAAAAGCTTGTTTACACCCCCCAACTTAAACTCTTGCATGATATTGAATAAGATTTGTTACGATGATGCTCAAAATGAATTGAGTCCAAATTAGGGAGAGGTAAACAACTTCAATACTACAACAACATGAAAATAAAAATATAATAATAAAAGAATCTAACTACTATGTACATGAAAACAAAACAAAAAGGGCTCATGTCAATCCGGCTTCAATTTGGATATGAGGTTGTGCCTATTGATTTTTTTGATTTTAAAATTTTTTTGTTGTATAAATGCCCTTTCTATCCAATATATCCAACAATATAAGGGATAACGATTCAAAAATCTCAACCAAACAGAGGTTTAGACAAGTTTATGCAATTCCAACAATGGAGTATACAATTTTTCTTTAAAAGTTTCTACACTTAACTCCATTTCAATGCCCTTCCCAAGTTGAAAATTGTGAATCTCAACACCACTCATAGATGGAAAAATGACCTTGGGCTCATTAGCCTCATGTGAGATAATAACGTCATCAAATTTTTCACAATCTAGAGTGGTGGGAGTTTCAACATCAATATGCATTCCCTTGAGACGGTCATCCTCAAGTTGAGAAATGTGAATCTCAACACCACTCTTAGATGACAAAATGACCTTGGGCTCATTAGCCTCATGTGAGATAGTATCTTTATTAAGCTTTTCACAATCTAGATTGGTGGGAGATTCAACATCAATATGCATTCCATTGAAATGATCATCCTCAATACATTGACTACGCTCAAGATGTTATTCTTCATCCATAGCAATTATAGCATCAATCAATGCACTAAGTTGTTGGGTTATTTGGGCATTGAATTCCATTTGGTATTGCATAAAATTGCACAAAATATTTTCCAATTCTTCTTCGGTTAAGTCCCCATATGTTGGATAGTGGCAAAATTCATTTGGTGGTGTGAGATCGGATGAAAAATTATAAAGTTCGTTTTTCCAACCATAACTCGGTGTAACATAGTGGTTGGGGTAAAAGTTTTCGGAGGCCAAAATTGAATTTGAACCTTCGCATGCAAAGTCTTGAACCGAATAATTTATTGGGCACTCACTAGTGATGTAACACCCCGAATTTTCTTTTATATATTTATAGAGATATATATATAGTAAATAATATTTGTAAAGATGTAGATATATGTAGTGACATAAGAATAAACCGTAGGAATAAATGCTATGGAGACAATTTGATTGGGAAGTTACGTGTCGAAGATGTTTAAACTTGAAAAGGGTGATTAGACAAGTTTCTAAAAGTTTGTAGGTCAAAATAATGGTTCCATTGAATCCGGAAGGTCGAAAAACATTGGGAGTGGTAATATGGATGTATTGGAAGTTAGGAAGTGTCTCGAAGTTAAAATACACTTTAGCGAGAATTTGGGTAAAAATGGGTATTGAACACTACTTAGTGTTTTGGCCATAACTTTTTATCCTTAAGTCCAATTGATCTGAACTTTTTACAGTAGATAGTAGACATCTAGGGCTACAAAAGTATGTCTCATGAAAATTTTCCAATTCGACCTCTAAATGGGTCAAAACTGCATTGGAAGTTAAAACAAAAATCTGGCAGTCAAACCGTACCGGTACGCTGAACTCCAGAAGCTAAATCGTACCGGTACGCGTACCGGTACGCAGGACTCCAGTAGCTCAACCGTACTGGTACGCGTACCGGTACGCCCGATAGAAACCAGCCCGATCCGACTACGGGTCTTTCTCCATTTCTTCCACTATAAATACTTAAGGCCGACTATTTGAGCCCCATTTCAGCCTTCTAAACCCTAGGCACCTTTAGAGAGAAAGAGAGGGAGAGAATAACATCAAAGATAAGGAGAGATCCACCATTTTAGAAGATTAAAACCCTAGATTTCTAAGATTTCACTTCTCTACTCATTCTCTTTTCTTCCATTCTTCACCCACTCTCACCCAAATCTTTTGAAAACCCTAGGGAGGGGGAATTAAAAGGAAAAGAAAGGAAAGCAAGAAGGTCTTGAAGTTTGGGTATTTGGCTAAAACTCTTGAGCATTGAGGTAGGGGATTTCTTCTCTTTCTCTTACATTGATGTTAGGGTTAATATATATGTATGTTTTGATTCTTAATGATATGTATTTGCTATGACTCCATTTTTTCTTGGTTCTTTTTCAATTGTTAACATATTTTACACAAAGTAGGGTTGTATACCCATGAAATCCCTCTTTTGTTGAAAAACCCTAGTTTTCAAGAGTGATGGGTTTTCCTCTTGAACTCTTCATTTATTCTTGATTTCAAAATCATAGTGTTTTGTGTTGAGTAATAAAATGATATTGTTGTGATCTCTTGCATTTTCTTTGTTGGTTATTGAAAATGTCAAATGCTCAATTTGGGGATTTTTTTAAGATATACTTGTAAATTCTGGAATTAGATTTGGTATTGTATCTCTTATGAGTGTGGGATGACCATAGGTGGCCTTTGATGAGATATCGTAGAGTGGGTAGACGTGTTGCTTGCTCCGTGTGGGTTGGCATGTTTCCTACCACTCGTAGTGGGGTTAGTGCTTTGGTAAGACTAAACCGCTATTGCTCACGGGTGCCATGTAAGAGGGTTAGTCTACTAATGCCTGGGTTGGATACGTCACTGCCATTGGTGTGGCATACGCCCTTCCTAAAGGATGGATATCTTTGATAAGATTTGTGTGGGTGTGTGTGAGTTAGATATTACTCAATGCGTCGATTCATGGGGTGTGCCTTACATCATGTTTGAGATACATATACATATTGATGGATTGTTGTATTATTGTGGAAAATGGTTTCCTACAAGGACTTGTGGGAGTATGGGATTCCACAAGGTCTTGTGGGAAAATGGTTTATATTTTGGAAAATGGATATTGATTGAATCTTGGTTTCTTTTACTGTTTATGTAAATTACTGTTGCTACTTAAACTTGAGATCCATTTTAAAATGTCCCTGTTTTACTTCAAAGATTATGTATGCTATTTGTGAAAATGAGACCGGCCATTTTATATGTTTTTATAAACCTTGTTTGAGTTTGGGAAGATTTTGCTACAGAGCTTCGTGCTCATCCCCTACAATTAATATTTTTCAGATTTGGCTTTAGAGGAAGAGCTCGGTGTGAATGAGCCGGGCCTTGGGGAAGCTTCCTTGGAAGGGTACCTAGATCCCGAGGTGGACATATAGAGATATAGCTTCTTTTGCACTAGACTAGAGAATTTATTTTGAGATCATGTATTGTCTAGTATTCTGTTTATTCCGCTGCTAAGTTTAAGTATAATTCTTTTCGAATGTAATTGCCATAGCTTGGCTTATTCTTTTGGGATGATATTGTAAATCCTATGGATGATGAATGGAAAACTTTTCTTATTGATGGATTATATTAGTGCTCTCATTATGTAAATGGTTTTAGAATGTAATGCCGTCCAGGGTGTGTTTTGGGGCGTTACAGATTTGGTATCAGAGCCTAGGCTTTAGGTCTTACATGGGAGCTGTAGGTTATGGATTACCACTAGAGATGTAGGTTTACGGTGAAGGAAATTGTAAGTTAGATTTTGTATATGCCTTGTGCTTAAATCAAGACATCATACATATCACTTTAGTTTATATCACGGGGACATGGTTGTGAGTTCTTGATACACCGTAGGCATTGTCACGGGGTATGCTTGAATCCTCACCTCTATTTTTGTCCCGTACTTCCTACGAATCAATCGAACATCTAAGCATCATTGGAGGAAAGTCTCGAGTTGAGTTGGCATTCCCATTGGAATGACCCCTTCGGATTAGCCAATACTTGTTCCATTTCATTTTCACCAAGAACACAATCACAAATCAAACTTCAAACATCAAAATATTTTTACACTTTCCCCCTTTTTTTTTTACCAAAATCACCTTCAACAAGATTCACCTCCTTCCCTGAGGAGACGACCTTGGAATACTTTTCCAAGTAAAACACGACACTCGAAAGTATCTCTGCGCTTGGGGAGCACTTTTGTTCACACACACACACACATTTTCATTCACCCACCATTATTTCGTTTCCCCATTTCTTGCATCATTTCGAGGGAGAGTGACACTCCCCTATCCCGATAAGCCATACACATATCTAGGGATGATGTCTGGAGATTAGGGAATACAACGGAAAATAATCAAGCATTTTTGGCGCCATTGCCGGGGAAGACAATTGTTGAATTGAGAAGGTGATTTTTCTGACAACGGATTTAAGTCCCGTGATGTTCATCATGGGCTGAGGAACGTTGCTCCTTGTATATAATTTTGTTTGTTTACATTTTTATTTGTAGATAGTTTGTTGTATGTGGGGACGAGACGAACAAAAACGACTGGTTAGACAACCCTTAGGCCCCAACATGAACATTGACCAAGACCCACCTGAGGATGCGGGTGATAATTTTGAGAATGTAGGTGCCAATCCAAACATGCAAAGGAGTGGTGGAGTGCAAGAACCTAGAATTCCTAATCCACGAGTGTAATTCCCCCCTCCTATGAATGAAGGGAACAACATCCAACTTGATCCTCCGGCGAGGTCAATGAGGGATTTCCTTCAACCAACCCGTAGCACCATACCCTCATGCATCCTCTTACCGGTCCAATCTCAACTCTTCCTAGTTAAGCCGGGGATGTTGCAACTACTGACTACATTCCATGGAATTGAAAAGGAGAACCCTTATTTGCACATCAAAGAATTCGAGGATATAGTTGCAACCTTCAATGCTAACTATGCTATGAAAGACATAGCTCGCTTAAAATTGTTTCCCTTTTCCCTTAAGGACAAAGCCAAAACATGGTTGAATTCCTTGCGGCCTCGATCCATCACCTCTTGGGCTTAAATGCTTTCTGAGTTTTTGAATAAATTTTTCCCGGTGCATAGAACCGCCACTTTAAAAAAACAAATTCAAAACTTTTCACAAAAGCCCATTGAGTAATTCTATCACTGTTGGGATCGCAACAAGGAATTACTCCAATATGTACCACACCATGGTTTTGAATCGTGGCAATTGGTAAGTTTATTCTATGAAGGAATCACACCGGGCCATAGACATTTCATTGACATGATGTGTAATGGCGAGTTCTTGAACAAAGACCCCAATGAGGCCCTCGACTACTTTAGTACATTGGCCCAAAATGCACAATCTTGAGACATTACGGATCCCACCGATGTACCTAGGTCATCCCCGGGTAGTAATCAACCACAAGGGGGAGGGATGTATGATTTGAGAGACCGAGAAGACTTGCTTTCCAAAATTGCCAAGTTGTCTAGGAAAGTTGAGAGTCTTGAGGTCAATAGGAGGCATGAGGTGTCCAATGTTTCAAAGACTAAGGAGTCTTGCTCAATTTGTGAGAGTGTGGAGCATTCCATATCGGAGTGCCCCAACATTTAAGCACTTAAGGAAGTGTATCACGAGCAAGTCCATGTCTTTAACCAAACAAGGCAATCTTTCTCCGCGCACTCAAATACTTGCAATTCGGGTTGGAGCAATCATCCAAACTTTAGTTGGAGAAATGAGAATCCCACTCCTTATGGTTCTAATGCCTATTCACCTCCCATACCTCCTAAGCAAGGTCATTACCAAGGTCAAGGGTAAGCGTCTAGCTTCCAATACCCCCGGTCCAATCCGCAAGGGTATTCATCGAATCCACCCCCATAAAATTTCTCCCAAAGTCCACCTCCCCAAAGTTTTTCCCAACAAGGGCCATCCAATTCTCCCACCTACCAACCTCCCCATAAGAGGAACTTGGAGGATGTGCTTTACAATTTCATCCAAAGCCAGACCGCCTTTAACAACAACATTTCAGCTCAACTCACAAAAATTACCAATCACATAGGGTTATCACAACAAGAGAAGGGAAAATTCCCCGCTCAACCCCAAGAGAACCCTAAGGGCCAACATGTGATTGAGTCATCCGAGCCCACCAAAGAGAGTTGTAAGCAACTTAAGGCGGTCGCCACCCTTCGAAGTGGCAAACAAATTGATAAAACCACTGTGCCAAAAGTCTCTCCCAATACCACATTGCAATTAGAGAAAGTGACTAAGGATGAAACCGAGGGGGGTGAGGTGAGTGATAAGGTGGATGAGAAAAAAAAATTGGTTGATGAAAATGTACATGCATGCCCCATTCCTGCTCCTTTTCCAAATCGTTTGAAGCCACCCGTCAAGATGGCTAACTATCAGCATTCCACTCCTCGATGTAATAAAGCAAATTCCATATTTCGCAAAGATCTTGAAGGACTTGTGCACAGTGAATAGGAAACTCAATGCCCACAAGAAGGCATTCCTCACGGAGCAAGTGAGCTCAATCCTGAGGACGAACACCCCACCAAAGTTTAAAGACCCCGGCTGCCCTACCCATTGCCATCACAATAGGGAATTTCCAGGTGGAGCAAACATTGCTTGATTTGGGGGCTAGTGTCAACCTCTTACCTTACTCGGTGTACAAGCAACTCCAACTTGAAGAGTTGAAGCCAACTTCAGTCACTCTTCAGTTGGCGGATCGAAGCATTCAGACACCGAAGGGAGTGGTTGAGGATGTTTTGGTTCAAGTGGATAACTTTTATTTTCCTGTCAATTTTATTGTGCTTGAGACTCACCCTGTTGCTAACCCTTGTTCCCAAATCCCTGTTATATTAGGTAGACCATTCCTTGCGACCTCTAATGTTGTTATTAATTGCAGGAATGGTCTCATGAAGCTTACTTTCAGGAGCATGACTATGGACTTCAATGTGTTCAATTTGAAAAAACAACCGGGAGATGATGAGGAAGTGCAAGAGGTCAATAGGATTGACACCTTGGTAGAGGAGCATTTGGAGTTGCTGAACATGTTAAAGTTGAGGGAGGAAGAGGTTGATGAGTAAGAAGAGCCGGAGAGCTTGAGAGGGGTAGAGAAATGGACTCCTACATTTGAGAAGCTTCCATTTCATAAAAAGAAGATTTTCCCATCAAATGAGCAAAAACCCATCTTGGAATTGAAACTATTACCATCCCATCTTAAGTATGCATATCTTGGGGACGACAATGCCTTTTCGGTGGTGATTAGCTCACCTTTGGATGCAAAGCAAGAAGAAGAGCTCTTGGAGGTGTTGAGGAAGCATAAGGGAGCAATTGGTTGGACAATTGTCGACATCAAGGGGATAAGCCCCCTCATTTTCACACACCGCATCTACCTTGAGGATGACTCCATACTGTCTCGACAACCAGAAAGGAGATTGAATCCAATTATGAAGGATGTGGTGAGGGACGAGGTACTTAAACTACTTGATGTGGGCATCATCTTTTCGATTGTCGACAGTAAATGGGTGAGCCCCACTCAAGTGGTACCGAAGAAATTGGGGGTCATTGTGGTAGCAAATGAGGATAATGAGTTGATTCCGACTAGGGTGATAACTGGATGGAGAGTATGCATTGACTATCGGAAGCTCAACTTGTGCACACGAAAGGATCACTTCCCTTTGTCATTCCTCGACCAAGTGTTAGAAAGGGTAGCCCAACACTTATTCCATTGTTTCTTGGATGGGTAGTCTGGCTACAATCAAATCGAGATTGCATTGGAAGATCAAGAGAAAACCACCTTCACTTGTCCTTACGGTACCTTTGCCTACCGTCGCATGCGTTTTGGGCTATGCAATGCCCCTAGAACCTTTCAACATTGCATGATGGGAATCTTCAGTGATATGGTGGAGAAAATTATAGAGGTGTTTATGGATGACTTCTCAGTCTTTGGGGATTCTTTCAGTGGATGCTTAGAAATTTTGGAGAGAGTTCTTGAGAGATGCGAAGAAAAGAGCTTAGTGTTGAATTGGGAGAAGTGTCACTTCATGGTGACGCAAGGAATTTTTCTTGGGCATATCGTCTCAGCGAAGGGGATCGAAGTGGATAAATCAAGGTTGAGGCCATTTCCAACCTCCCTACGCCAAAGGTCATCAAGGCTATCAGGTAGTTTCTTGGTCATGCCGGCTTTTATCGTCGTTTTATTAAAGACTTTAGTGCATTGACCCAAAATTTGACCAATTTACTATCTAAGGATGTCCCATTCGTGTGGTCGGATAATTGTGAGGCATCTTTTACAAGACTCAAAAGCATGCTTACCACACCTCCAATTATGCGACCACGCAAGTGGGATTTACCTTTTGAGCTTATGTGCGACTCGAGTGATTACGCGGTCGGTGCAGTGCTCGGTCAAAGGGAAGACAAAAGACCCTATGTAATATACTATGCTAGTAAGACTCTTAATGAAGCACAAATGAATTACACCACTACTGAAAAAGAGTTGCTAGCTGTAGTATTTACATTGGATAAATTTTGCTCCTACATTATTGGTTCACCTATAGTAGTCTTTACTGATCACTCTGCTTTGAAGTATTTGTTGTCTAAACAGGATGCAAAACTGAGACTCATTAGGTGGATACTCCTCATTCAAGAATTCAATTTGACAATCAAAGACAAGAAAAAGTTGAGAATGTAGTGGCAGACCATTTATCCCGACTGGTGGTGCAAGAGGCCGATGAGCACATTCCTATCCCTGACTCTTTTCTTGATGAACATCTAATTTCAATTCATTCTATATGTCCTTGGTATGCTGACATATGTAATTATCTTGCAACAGGACAAATACCACCGCATTGGAGCCTGGAAGATAAAAGGAGGTTCATGGCGGATGTGAAGTACTTTTACTTCGACAACCCGTATTTGTTCAAGTACTACCCTGATCAAGTCATATGGAGATGCGTACCAAAAAATGAACAGCGGGAAGTCCTTGCATCTTGCCATTCAAAGGCATGTGGTGGCCATTTCTCTACAAAGAAGACTTTAGCAAAAATTCTACAGTCAGGTTTTTATTGACCATCTCTGATAAAGGATTGTATTTCATTTTGTAAAGAATGTGATAGATACCAATGTTTGGGTAGTGTGACCCGAATGAACATGATGCCCCTCTCCCCTGTACTTTCCATTGTATTTCATTTTGTTGGGGCATTGACTTTATGGGTCCCTTCCCCGTGTCGTTTGGTTTCCCATACATTCTACTGGCAGTGGTCTACGTGTCCAAATGGGTGGAGGCTATTCCAACCAAGACCAATGACCACCGGGTCGTGGTCAAATTCTTGAAAGAGAATATCTTTTCGAGGTTTGGGATGCCTTGTGCTATGATAAGCGATGGTGGATCACATTTCTACAATAGGTCATTTGCGTCTTTGATGTTTAAATATGGCGTCACAGATAAGGTATCCACCACATATCACCCACAAACCAATGGCCAACCTGAGCAAGCCAATAGGGAGATCAAAAATATCTTTGAGAAAACGGTGAACCCAAATAGGAAAGATTGGTCATTGAGACTGATTGATGCCCTATGGGCCTACCGCACTACTTACAAGACTGTCTTAGGCATGTCTCCCTACCGGCTTGTCTATAGAAAGGCTTACCATTTACCAGTTGAAATGGAACACAAGGCCTATTGGGCCATAAAGACTCTGAACTTCAATTTGAGAATGGTCGGTAAGCATAGGAAGTTAGAAATGAATAAGTTGGAAGAGATCCGAAGAGATGCGTATGAGAACTCTAAAATTTCAAAAGAGCGAGCAAAGATCTTTCATGACAAATCCATTGTGAGGAAGTCTTTTGAGCCCGGGCAAAAAGTGCTCTTATACAACTCTCGTCTCTCAATCTTTCGAGGGAAGCTCTGATTTCGTTGGAATGACCCCTATCTTGTCAAGGTGGCCTACCCCAATGGAGCCGTGGAAGTCACAAGATTCACCTCCTTCCCTGAGGAGACGACCTTGGAATAATTTTTCAAGTAAAACACGACACTCGAAAGTCTCTCTGCGCTTGGGGAGCACTTTTGTTCACACACACACACATTTTTTCATTCACCCACCATTATTCTGTTTCCCCATTTCTTGCATCATTCTGAGGGAGAGTCACACTCCCCTATCCCGATAAGCCATACACATATTTAGGGATGATGTCCGGAGATTAGGGAATACAATGGAAAACAATCAAGCAAAGGTTGAAACTCTCCCACTTTTGTTGTAAAACCCGGGTAAATTTGAATTTTTATGAAAAATGGCAAAACAGTAATTTACCTCTTCTGTATGGGTTGAAAATCCAAATTTTTCTAGAACTCGGATGATGAAACAGACCCCACCGTTGGATTCGTCTTGTGAAATCTAGTTACCTAGTTAATTTTCATTGAATTCCGATACAGTCGGATTTTTTACGTTTTACGAGGCGATCGGGTATCACCTGACCTAAAAATGAGAAATAGAATTAAATTTTGAAAATTAGAAAATAATTTAAAGGAAGTTCATATAAAAATATTTTGAACTTGAATCGGGACGAAATTTAATCGTTTTGGGACAAAATCAGACCCGAGAATGGAGGACTTGTGGCGTAACGAGGGCCAAGCATTCCATGGGGTATAAATAGGGGAGAAAATCAGATTTTCTCTCCATTTTTCAGCTGGGTTTCGTTGGAGAGGGAAGAGAGGGAAAAAGAGAGATTTTTCAACTTCTCTCTACAATCTACGGCTACTCGTTGGTCGGAATCCTTCGGGTCAAGAATTAAAGTTCAACTACGCGACGAGGGCTATGACTAAGTACCAAAAATCACGGATTTCACCGAAGATTAAAAAATGGGATTTTGGGGGAAATGAAGGTTTGAGCTTGGTTTGTGTTCTTGAAGGTTTATACAACTTGTTTTTATGCTTCAAGAGGTAGGGTTGTTTTCCTCATTAGGTTTATTTTCAACCTAGGGTTGATATATGGAATAGGTAGGGTGTTAAAGATGTAATCTTATGTATGACACTTACTTATGATAGTTGAAATGTGCAAAATGGGAATAGAAATGGGTAAAATCAATTCTAGCTTGAATTGGGTATGTAGAAATTACTTGATGTGATTTCTTGATAAATGTGATATATGTGGGTGTCTGATAAAATGTCTTGAATGATATATGTGGGTGTTGATAAAATGCCTTGAATGATGTATGTGGGTGTTTGATAAAATGCCTTTAATGATTGAACTATGTTGTTTTGATGAATTGGAATAACATGCTTGGATGATGTTGTAAATTGTAATTATATGCTTATGATATAATTGACAATTGTGAATGTTGAATGAGATAGAATGTTGTTCATTATATGCACATGACATATGAAACATGATGTTGAAATTACAATTGAGATCTCAGTTGCATAAGGATATGAAATGCAATTGTACATTTACATTGCATATGCACATAAATCATTGCATTTGTGGGCATTGACATGAGTGTGGGTGTGTGTGCATGGCTTAATCAAACACCATCCTTGGTGGATGATGTGTGAGCTCGGGATAGTTGGGCCGATGGTTTGACTGAGTCGTACGGTTTGCATTGAAAATAAGGTCGGGGTTAGTAAGAAGTGCTAGATTGTCCCTCGGGTGCAAGACCCGGTGATTGGATACGCACTCTGTTGGTGTAGAGTCCATAAAGTGTGTCGGCATGCGCGGAGCCGTTGGTGGAAGTCCATTAATGCCGTGTTGGTTGGGTGCCCGTTGGTTTGAGTCCATTAATACCCACCCCAAGAAAAACCCGGGATATATAATGGTCATTGAATGTGCAACATCAATGGCCGGGGCTTGGAATGCCCAGATCCATACGCATGACGTTGCATGTGTTGAGGGAGTCGGTAAAGGCTCGGGTTGAGTTGCATGTGTGAGTATCATCTCATATCTTGGCATGACATAGAGGATTCCATTGTTGAATTGTATATTCTTGAATGAAGTGATTGTTGCTTGTGAATTGCATGTGAACATTTCTTATGCATCTAGGTTGGGGAGTAGCCACTTTAGGAGATACCCTATTGAGCGTGACTCACCCTTTATGGGGATAACATTTCAGGTGCAGAGCATGCGCCCGTGGACGGCTCTCAATCGGGCACTTATTGTTGAAGAAAAGTCGAGATGTGGCTTTTGAATCATGTGTTTGTAAACCTAAGATGTAATCTAGTTTTTGGACATATAAAGGATTGTAATAGAACTTATATGAACTATATTTTGTTTAAAATGGATGTTATATGAGTTGGGGTTGGTGTTGTAAAGGGTTGGAATGGATTGGAATTGAAAAAGGATGGAAACAAGGGAAAACTGGTAAGACCTACCAGTAGAACTATGAGCTCTTCTACCAGTAGAATTTTTCCAGTAGGCTTTTCCAACTAGTAGAATGCATGTTTCTGCGGTAGAACATTTCCAGTAGCCTTTTTCTACTGGTAGAACTTGTACATCTTCTACATGTAGGTTTTGTTCAAATCTCAAAATTTGAAATGATTTTACTAGGGCTTTGGTTCTTGGGTTCTTTTGTTCAAATGATATAAATGGACAATAAATGAGAGTAAATTGATTTATATTGGACGTTGGATGGATCATGTGATTGAATGGTATACAGGTTATGCGTTTGGGAGTGCCCGATATAAGGGAGACTCTGCCCAAACTTTGAGTAGTCGTGATCCCGGTAAAAGGGATGTTGTGACGTGGTGTCGGGTTATGCGGCATTCACAGGTATTTCTGCGGGTTGATGGGTGATCAACGGGTTGACAAATGACCCTAAGTTTTAGGGCTGTCACAGCTTGGTATCAGAGCCTAGGTTCTCGATTTACCTAGGGCCTGCGGGGCATTGGTTTAGACCATTGCATCCATTGTGCATTACATGTTATGTGCTTTAAATGCTACATGTTATGTGTTATGTGTTATGTGTTATGTGAAACAATATGCATGATTGAATGTGTATGGAAAATAGGAAGAGGACGCGGCCGAGGAGGTGGGCAGAACAACAACCAACCACCACCGGCCTTAATGCTATTTGACATGTGTGTAGATAATAAATAGAAGAAGAGGACACGACCAAGGAGGTGGGTGGAACAACAACCAACCACCACCGGCCTTTGACCAACAAGCCTTTATGGAGGCTATTGGCACTATAGCGGCTACCTTTGCACAAGCTAGCGCCAATGTGGGCCAAGGAAGCTCAAGTAACCTCAAAAAGTTCAAGGCACACAAGACTCTAACTTTTATGGGAGGGGCGGATCCGATGGTGGTCGACCATTGGTTCCAACAAGTTGAGAAGCTATTAGAGGCTATGGAGATCACCTCCGATGCCACTAAGGCTAGCTGCATTCCAGCTAGAAGGAGAGGCCCATATGTGATGGGATTGGGCAAAGGCCTTGAAGAACTTAGAGGCAATGACATGGGGAGAGTTTTGGAAGCTCTTCATGGGCATGTACTTCCCATCGGCTGTTTGACATGTGAAAGCCCAAGAATTCTTGGATTTGAAGCAGGGGACTATGACAGTGATGGAATACATGACTAATTTCAAAGAATTAACCCGTGTTGCCGATGATTACGTGGTCACAGACATGGCCAAAGTGATAAGGTTCGAGGATGGTTTGAAATTGTCCATCCGGGGGAAGATTGTGGGCCACCACCTACAGGATTTGGACTAGATGGTCGAGATGGTGATGACCATTGAGAGAGAGGTCGATGACTTAGGGAGCATCCGGGAGATCGGTGCTAAGGACAAGAAGAAGGAGTGCCATTCCGCTTCTTCTAGTTTGGGGAAGAAGCAAAAGAATTCTACCCCACAAGGGTATCAAGGACAACACTACGGTTATCAAGGCTAAGGCCAATGTCAATCCTATCAGACACGACTACCTATCAAGGTTATCAAGGAGAAGCGTCACGACTACCTATCAGACAGGCCAGAGGACTTGTTACATATGTCATCAACCGGGTCATATGAAGCGGGATTATCCTCAGAGGCGGGGATCCCAGAGCTATGGGGCATCATAGTCCTAGTTATCGGTGGGGCATACACAAACTTATTTCATTCCTCCCTACCCCACCATGGGTCAGCAAAGCCAGTATCAGTTCGAGGGTGCTACACATGCCCCTACTACTTCATGAGCGGGGACTCCGTAATCAGGCCAGATGGGCCAGGGCATGGGTCGAGGTCGATGACAGGGCTCACAGGCTTAGACTTTAGGGACCTAGGGGTGTGTCTACGCCATCACACCTCAAACTGAGCCAGCAGATCAGTCGGTTATTCAGGGTACATTTCTACTCTCTTGCTTATGGGCAAGGGTATTATTTAACTCTAGTGCATCGTATTCATTTATTTATGCATCATGTGTAAGAGATTTGGGCTTCGAGGTTGAGACCTTGGAAGAGCCATTGCATATGAGTTATCCCCTAGTTGCTAGGGTGAGTGTTGCTCAGATATGTCAGGGTTGTGAGTTAGAGATCTCGGGGATTCTACTCACCGTGGACCTTAGGGTCATGGACATGTCGGAGTTTGATGTCGTCCTTGGGATTGATTGGTTGACGACACACCGAGTTGTCATCAATTATGATTGGAAGAGGGTCACTACCTACACACCGGAGGGTGTTTGTTTCAAGTTTCAGGGGGAGAAACATGATGTTTTACCCTAAGTATTGTATGATTCCCATTGGCACGGTGCTTGATGGTTTTCGTTGTAGTATACCCTAATCTCTGCACATCACCCTCAATGTGTGTATGGCTTATATGGATAAGGGAGTGTTACTCTCCCTCAGAATGATGTGAGAAATGAGGAAACAGAATAATGGTGGGTGAATGAAATTGCGTGTGTTTGTGAACAAATGTGCTCCCCAAGCGCAGGGAGACTTTCGAATGTCGTGTTTTACTTGGAAAAGTATTTCAAGGTCGTCTCCTTAGGGAAAGAGGTGAATCGTGTTGAAGGTGATTTTGGTGAACTAAAAAAAAAGGGTAAAAATCTTTTGTTGTTTGAGTTTGGTTTGTGATTGTGTTTTTGAAATGTAATGGAACAAGTGTTGGCTAATCCGAATGGGTCATTCCAATAGGGATGCCAACTCAACTCGAGACCTTCCCCCAATGGTGTCTAGATGTTCGATTGATTCGTGGGAAGTGAGGAACTAGGATGGAGGTGAGGATCCAAGCATATCCTGTGACAATGCCTACGGTGTATCAAAGACTCACAACCATGTCCACACTCAACCCAGTCAAACCGAATCAACATACACTACGAGGAGGAAAGGAAATGAGTTGAAATGACATACCCAAGAGGAGTTCTCCCTTGGATTAGCCAACGTAAGGTTTAGCTACTCATAATGAAAGCAAGAACAAAGACATAATGAAGAGACATTGTAAGAAATGAAGTTTGGTAATGCAAGAAAACATAAAACTACAGGAAAATACATTTAAGGCCCATTTGAAGAGCTTTGAGATGAAAACTTAAATACATTAATGGTAAAAGCTAAGATACTCAACTAAAAATGAAGTGTGCCTGTAATAAATGACATTCAATAGATTCAATAAAGCTTAGAAAGATCTCACAAGAAATTACAAGACAATGTATGGAAGAAAATGCAAAAATATCAACTTCTCTCTCTAGCACTATTCATCTTCTTCCTAAGAGCTTCTCTCGCTATATTACAATGTGTATCTCAATAATGCTAAAATAATGGTATATCTCCTCTTCCAAAAACGTCCATGGAGCCTCCCTAGCCTGTGTGATGTGATCCCAATCAAAAGGGGCTGAAAAGGATGGGCCGGGCAGGCTAGTGTAGGCCTAGCCTGCACACCCAGCTTCACCCATTCACTTTCTCCTCATTTATGTCCAAGCTAGGGTAAAAAGGGGGTGTCTTGTGTGTAATAAGTGTCAGGGATGAGTGGGAGATCCAATGGTGGGACCCCCAAAGTTGCAGAGCTTGAGATGCAGAATCTGTCCTGTTTCAGTAAAACCTACCGGTAGTTCGATGGAAGCCTACCGGTAGGTTTCACTCCAGTGAGCAAAACCTATCGGTAGGTTTGCGGTAGGTGCAGGTCCAGTAGCCAAAAACCTACCAGAAGGGCCTACCGCTAAGTTTTTCCTTGTTTTGCAAAAAACTTGGTTCCTCCACCTTTCAAGCAAACATCAAGCCTCCACCTCATCTCCAATCAACTCAAGCATCATGGTAGGGCCTAACAAGCACCATTTGAACCCCTCTTCCTGTAAACATACCAAAACTCCATTAAAAGCTCGAACATTACAATTCCGCTAATTTTAACCGCAAAAGCAAGTGTAAAAGGGATGTAAATGTACATAAAATATGCAATATTTTGTGCTAATCACACCCCCCAACTTGAGCTTTGCTAGTCCCTAGCAAAGTTTATTTTCAAACAAAAAAGTATGAAAGTAAAACATTCCATTTACACAAGTAAATCATCAAGCACTCAAAATACAAACGAAATGAAGTTGGGACAGATGGAACAAAAACTGTGGTATTTCATTAATGTATTTCAAAGTTAGAGTACATGGAGTCAAACTTCAAAAAGAGACAAAATAGCCTAAAATTCCTAGAGACTCTTCTACTAGGCTAATGACTCCACTCCTAGCTATGTACAACTCCACTCAAAAAAAAAAAAAAAACAAAAACACTAACAATGAAACCTTAATCATCATCCTCACCACCACCTCCATCATCACCATCATCACTCCCATCACCATTGCCAATGTCAAAATCACTCTCACCCTCCTCCTCCTCGTCAGTATCCTCATCAGTATCCCCCACCTCAACTATTGTGGATGCTAAGGGGGCAGAGGCAGAAGGTGGAGGTCCAACTGGAATAGGATCACCGGGGAACGTGCGGTGAAACAGTCTGGTCATCATGGCAGAGATCCCATGCACTGTCACCTCTAATGCATCGAGGCGCTGAGATACTGAGCACTCCAGTGCAAAAGTGGATGGTCCAGACTCAGATGGCCCAACAGATGAAGGTCCTGCACCAGATGACTCTGGCCTCGCAGCCCTAGTACGCTCACCACAGCTCATCGCCGTCCTCTTCTTGCTACTAGCCTTCCCTATAGCCTCGGTCTCGGGTGGAGTGATCTTGTCAAAGGCATAAGCCTTCACCTTGAAATGTTTGCACATCCGAGTGACGAAATTTCCAAAAGGGAGGTTCGCCTTTGGCTTTTGAGTCTCGACGAAGTCCTTCATTACCTCCCATATAAAAAGTGAAAAATCCATAGCCCTTCCCGCCATCACCGCATCCAAAAGGGCCATCTTTTCAATGTTAGGCGTCTTCTCGGCGCCTCTCGGAAGCAGGTTGTAATGTAAAAGCTTATTCATCATCCCATAATTATGTTTGAGGCCCCCGACTTGGACCGTACCCCTAAACTAAGTCGGGTCCTCGTACATCAAAGATACAAAACCCAAGGATGGTTTTGACCTTGGCAATGTTATGTGGGTACACCGGAGTGGAGGGAGGTGGCCTCTCGTAATGTAGGAGGGTGGCAATCACCGCAGGGGTCACTTCAAACGTCTTATCCCTCACGTTTGTTCTCAACACCTCAACCCCGTCCACCACCTCAACCCCACAAAGGTACAAAGTGTAATGTGATGCCTCCAAGGACGGACTTGGGTGTGTTTTGATGTAGTCTGGGAGGGTGGTAGCTTATGGTTCTCGGTGGTTAAAGAACCATGAGCAGAGCTACCCTACGCACAACATGGAGTTGTCGGCCATTGTCTTTGCCTTTAAGTCTTAGCCCTACTATTTTGTATGGTGAGCAGTTTGAGGTGTTTTTGAATCACAAGAGTTTGAAGTACACCTTTACACAGCGGGACCTCAATATGAGGCAACACAGGTGGATCGAGTGTTTAAAGGACTATCACTTCACTTTGCATTACCATCCTGATAAGTTAAATGTGGTGGTTGATGCACTCAGCTGGAAGCCACGGGGAGTCTTGGCTAGTGTGGCATCCCTGGAGTGGCAGATGCTCGAAACTGTGAGACAGTTCGGGCTATACTACAGGGGTCAGGCTCAGGGCACTTTGGGGAGTTTAGTGGCTACGCCTTCCCTACTGAGTAGGGTGATCGAGTCCCAAGGGCAGGACACGAAGATACTATCCATCAAAGATTGGGTATAGACAAGTACAGGCGACGAGGGATGGGCCATTCACTCGGATGGTAGTCTTCGGTTTAGGGGAAGGGTTGTAGTTCCCCATTCTGAGAGAGGAGATCCTTAGGGAGTTCCATTGCTCCTATTTTGCTGTGCATCTTGGTGGCATGAAGATGTATCATGATCTTCGTCGCCAGTACTATTGGAGTGGGATGAAGAGGCACGTAGGGGATTTTGTTGGCCGATGTCTCACGTGTCAGTAGGTCAAGGTTGAGCACTGCTTGGTTTTATTCCGTCGTTCCTAATCTCTGAACACGAACCCTCAATGTGTATATGGCTTATGTGTGTGGGTGAGTGTCACTCTCACTCGGGTTCGGTGCAAGAAATGAGAAAACTGGTGTGTGAATGAAATGTGTGAGTGTGTGTGTGAACAAAAGTACACCCCAAGCGCAGAGAGACTTTCGAGTGTCGTGTTTTACTTGGAATTTATATTCCAATGTCGTCTCCTCAGGGAAGGAAGAGAATTATGTTGAAGGTGATTTTGGTAAAAAGGAAAAATTCTTTTGATGTTTGAGTTTGGTTTGTGATTGTGTCTTGATGAAATTGAAATGGAACAAGTGTTGGCTAATCCGAAGAGGTCATTCCAATGGGAATGCCCACTCAACTCAAGACGTTCCTCCAATGGTGTCTAGATTTTTGATTGATTCATAGGAAGCACGGGACTAAATGGAGGTGAGGATTCAAGTATACACCATGAAAATTCTACGGTGTATCAAGAACTCACAACCATGTCCACACTCAACCTAGTCAAACCAAATCAACGTACACTACGAGGAGGAAATAAAATGAGTTAAAATAGCATACCCAAGAGGAGTTCTCCCTCGGATTAGCCAACTTAAAAGCTTAGCTACTCATAAATAAAGGAAAGACATGCATAATGAAGAAATGAAGATTGGGACTTGTATTAATGCAAGAAAACTTGAACTATGAAGAAAAATATTCCATACCCATTATAAAAGCTTTCAATGAAGAAAACTTAATACAACAATGGTGAAATCCAAAATGTAGAACTGAACTTGCAATGTACTTGTAATAAATGACATTAAAGACATTAAATTAAGCTTACACAAGCCTTACAGAAAACTGCAAGTGAATGGATGGAAGAAAGTGCAAAAACATAAATTTCTCTCTAAAACTTCATCTTCTTCCTTGGAGCTTCTCTCTCTACAATGCAATACCATCTGAATATTGGTGTATGGAGCTTGCAAATTCGTCCATGGAGGTCCCCCTAGGGATGTGACATACCTCCCATCCATAGGAGGCTGATTGGATGGCATGGGGCTGGCTAAGACAGCCTACCCAGCAACTCCCCAGGTCTTCCTCTTCTCTATCCTCCTCATAAATGCTCAAGCCTTCAAAAGTCCAAGACTAAGGTTGAGGAGACATGTCTGTGTGTAAGGAGTGTCAGGGATGAGTGGGAGAACCAATGGTGGGGCCCAAAAAGTGGCAGAACTTGAGTTGCAGAATCTGGCATTTTTAGCAAAACCTACCGGTAGTTTTCCGGTAGAAACCACTCCAGTAGCCAAAACCTACAGGTAGTTTTATGACAAACCTACCAGTAGGTTTTAACTTATTTTGTTTAATTGTTGGTTCTTTCACCTTCCAAGCTCTCGTCAAGCCTCCCCCTCAACTCCATTGCCTTTAAGCACCATGAATGGCGCCTAATATGTACCTTTTAAGCTCTTTTACCTGCAACACACTGAAACCTCATTAGAAGCTCGAAACATTGCATTCCCTCACATTTTTACCGCAAGAGCAAGCATAAAAGGGGTGCAAATGTACATAGGATATGCAATATTTTGTGCTAATCACACCCCCCAACTTGAGCTTTGCTAGTCCCTCACAAACATTCACTTTAAACCACAAACTACAAACTAAAATAAAATCCATTCATACAAGTTATTCACTAAGCATTTAAAATACAAAAATCACAATGCAATTAACGAAATGAACTTTGCAAAATGGAACAAGAACTGTGGTATTTCATTAATTACTTTCAAAATTGGAGTACATGGAGTTAGAATTCAAAAAGATGCAAAATGGCCTAAAATTCCTAAAGACTATTCTACTAGGCCAATGACTCCACTCCTAACTATGTACAATCCCAAATCAAAAAGGACAAATAGAGAATAAATGAACCCTAATCATCATCTCCATCCTCCCTGTCACCGTCATCATTGTCACTAGCATCCTCCTTTACAGATTCCTCACCAGAGCCCTCCTCCTCTTCATCATCATCGTCCTCATCTGAGTCCCCAACCTCAATTACAGTGGAAGTTGAGGGGCAGAGGCGGAGGGTTTAGCAACTAGGGGTGGTAGTGCACTGGGGATCGGCTCGCCAGGGAACGTGTGCTGGAACATTTTAGTCATCATTGCCGAGATCCGATAAACTGACTCCTCTAACGCATCTAGGCGCTAAGATATTGTGCGCACAGGAGAAAATGTGGACAGCCCAGGAGCAGATGGCAATGTAGAGGAAGGTCTTACGACTGATGACTCTGGTCTCGAAACCCTAGCACGTTCGCCTCAACTCATAGTAGACCTCTTGCTACTGCTAGCCTTTCCTATGGCTCCGGTGTTAGGAGGAGTCAATTTTTCAAAGGCATACATCTTCACCTTGAAATGGCTGAACATCCGGGTGACTAGGTTTCCAAAAGCGAGATTCACTTTCGGTTTCCTAGCCTGAGCGAATTCCTTTATCACCTCCTAAATGAAAAGTGCAATGTCTAAAGCCTTCCCCGTCATCACCGCATCCAAAAGAGCAAGCTTTTCAATGTTGGGGTTCTTCTTGGCTCCCCTTGGGAGCAAGTTATAATGCAAAATTTTATTCATCATCCCATACCCATGCCTATGGCCCCCGACTTGGACCATTCCCCTAAATTGAGTTAGATCCTCGTACATCGAAGCCACATACTTTGGGATGGTCTTGACCCCACAGCTATTGTGGGGATAGACCGGGACACTGGGAGGTTGGCTTTCGTACCTCATCAATAACAACCGGGGTCACATCGAACGTCTTGCCCCTCACATTCGCTCTTAGAATCTCCGCATCCTCATCCACCACCTTGAGTTTTTGGTAAAACTCCCGACATAATCCCAAGTTGAACCCACTCACGGGCTCAAACCAAATTCCAATCCCGTGGGCCTCAATGATCATCACAACCTTGTTGTTCGAACCCAGGGATTCCCTATCCACGAACCTTTCACAAGTCACATTCTTTTCCATGATGCTTTGGTTGAGAGCATCATTCCTCACCTTCTTTCTTTGCTCACCATGGTCTCCTTCTTTCTTTGGTTGCGAGCATCATTCGGGCACTCGCACCCTCGGGCTGTGGGGAGCTTGGCCTGATGCACTTGGTGTGGGCCATGCATAGCAATAGTGACCCACACATCACAAGTGACAAGAGAGCCAAAATAAACCCCTCAATTGGCTCCACAAAATCTCGGAGGATCCTCCCATGGCAAGCCATCACAAAGATTTTGGGAATTTTGGACAGAGTAAAGGAGATTGGGGCTTGGGGAAATTTCGGCAAAACTAGGGTTTGAAAGATGGACTCCTCAAATCTTCACTAAAATTCATTAAATCAACAATCTAAATAATGAGGGATGAGAGATTTAAGGCAATAGGAAAGAAATTTTGAAGTTTAAGAATGATTGGAGGGGAAGAGAAAGGCCTAAAAGCTTGTAAGTTAGGGAGACAATGAATAGTTTCTCGAAAAAATTCGATTAAAACCCCTAATTTTGGCATTCTGGGCAAAACTTACCGGTAGGTCGACTCCAAACCTACCGGTAGGTTTTACTCCAGTGAGCAAAAACTTTCGGTAGTTTTCCGGTAGGTTCAAGACCAGTGTGCAAAACCTGCCGGTAGTTTTATGTACAAAACTACCGATAGGTTTTCACTTATTTGCAAAAACCAGTGCTCTCCACTTCATTTCAACTCCTACGGATTCTAACACTTCAATTATGACCTCTCCTCCACCAAAACATGTGTTACACTTGTAAACCACAATTTGAACCATCATGCCCCAAGTCATTACCGAAATTGCAATATGATTTAAAATTTCGATGCTTTCAACACACAAGGTATGGATTTCTACATTTAACTATCAAAATGAAGACCCGAAATATAAGGCACATATTCAAATAACAAGGACATTACTAATTCATTCAAATATAAAAAACTTGAGCAATATTCCCCTAATTCGCAAGCATAGGGCTACTTAACACATCGTTCAAATACCCGAACCAAGCACACATGAGTACACCATGGCTTTAAATGCTAGTCTAGAGTATGCACCTACACATTCATTTTCAAACTCGTTTGTGTGTGCAATGGACATGTAATTTAAGCATTTACACAATTGAATTCACATTCACTTGGGCTATACAGTTAAAGCTTCGGTGCGACCTCACTAAGGGTGTCTCTCAACAATGAATCACACTCTAGTTATCTGGCATGCTTTCCATGTTTATATGTGATATAGAATCTTGTGCACGAAACGAAGTATGCTCACATATAATCCAAAAATGAAGTTCATACATGAAAATGAAACAACCTTGGCATAATCTCATGAAAGGAATGCTAGGGCACTATATAGCAAACCAACTTCTCTTTTTCTTTAAAAGTATGCATCTCCCATGCTTCTCTAGATCATTTAGGACTTCAAGGGTTATAATGGGGCCTTGGGGTGATATTGAGGTAAAAGAAACGAAGGGTATAGGATAACAAAGAGGGTTGTTCCAAGTGAAAGACTTTTATTTCAAAAACATCTCCCTTTTCATGGGATTTTCAGTCCAAACCCATCACCACACTCTTTGTTTATTTTCTTTCTTTTGCTTAACAATGTCCTTTTCTTTTGTCATTATTTTCTTCTTTTTCACCCCTTTTTTCTCCTTTTCTTGGATTTTCATTCATTTCCCATTCAACTCTTTGAGTTTCAATGTCATTCATCCATTTTGTTTGAGTTTCCACACCATACTTCCTTCTCTTTTACGATCACTCATATTTAGCTCTAGGAACAACTAAGGTGAGGTAGATTTTTATCATTTTACGCTGACTTGGTCAAATGTGTGGCATAAAAATGAATTTACAATTAAGGCTCAATCACGGCACTAGGGATAATATTTTCACAAGAAAAAGGGCAAAGACTCAAGATATTCAAAAATAGCCTAAGATCACATCTAGATAAGCATGGGGAAGCATTATGCATTTCCAGACAAGTCAATCAACTACACAACGACACCTTACCGAAACAAGCATATTGAGATTATTGAAAAATTTTGAAATTTGAAGAATTGTTCCTTGAGTAAATGTAAGTCCCCTCCAACCAGGATTGGCACTAAAGCTCTCATGGGTTCTTACTCATCTCTACTATTCATGTCAAGCACTAAAATGTGAACTCAATCCGTAAATTGATGAAATTACACATTCAAGGTGTACATATTGGTGAGTTCAAAAATAAACACATATGTGATACTCAAGTATAGGATGAACTTCTATAATGTGCTCATGTATTCAAAATTTAAAGCGAAGATCAACATTCAAATATTTTCTAAAAAAATTTCAAAATTTTCACATAATTTGCAACTATTATGAACAAAAATCTGTATGATTTGTGAAAGGTGATCTTTCACCACACAAAAATTGGTATTATCAACAAAAATTTTCACAACCATTGGTGTATAACACAAATGGTGCACCTCACCCCCAACTTGATTCATGCATTATCCTCAATGCAACAAAAAAGATATGATATGCAATGAAGGACTGTAAAATGGTGAGTAGGGTTAGAGAACACCTCGCACTTGAGCTTTTGACAAAAACACCAACATCTGCAACTAAGAAAAATAACACTATACACGAATTTAAAGTAAGTAAACATAAACAAATAAAGTAAGTAAAAACAACTGCACACTAAAAACCATAAGAAAAGTCAATCCTCCAACAAGTCCGGGTAAATCAGATCCAAAAATTCTTCCTCCACCCCTTGACCTTCAAACCCTTCAAAGAATGACTTAAGTCTTTGGCTATTGACCTAGAATGTCCTACCATCCTTGGGGTTTGTGACTTCCACGACTCCATTGGGGTAGGCCACCTTGACAAGATCGGGGCCATCCCAACGGGATTGGAGTTTCCCTTGAAAGATTGAGAGACGAGAGTTGTATAAAAGCACTTTTTGGCCGGGCTCAAATGACTTCCTTACAATGGATTTTTCATTAAAGATCTTAGCACGCTCTTTTGAAATTTTAGAGCTCTCATATGCATCTCTTCGAATCTCTTCCAATTCATTCATTTCTAGCTTCCTATTATCTCCGATCATTCTCATGTTGAAGTTCAAAGTCTTTATGGCCCAATAGACCTTGTGTTCTATTTCAACCGGCAAATGGAAAGCCTTTCCATAGACGAGTCGATAGGGAGACATGCCTAGAATTGTCTTATAAGCTGTGCGGTAAGCCCAAAGGGTATCGGTCGACCTAAATGACCAATCCTTATTATTGGGATTCATTGTTTTCTCTAGGATATTTTTTATCTCCATATTGGGCAACTTGGCTTGGCCATTGGTTTGTGGGTGATATGCGGTGGACACCTTGTGTGTGACACCATATTTATGCATCAACCATGCAAATGGCCTATTACAAAAATACGACCCACCATCGCTTATCATTGCACGAGGCATCCCAAACCTCAAAAAAAATTCTCCTTGAGAAACTTGACTACGACCCGGTGGTGATTGGTCTTAGTCGGGATAGCCTCCACCCATTTGGACATGTAGTCCACTGCCAGTAGAATGTATAGGTAGCCAAATGACATGGGGTAGGGACCCATGAATTCGAAGCCCCAACAATCAAATATCTCGATAACTAGTACGGGGGAGATGGGCATCATGTTCCTTTGGGTCACACTACCCAAACGTTGACACCTATCATACTCTTTATAGAAAAAGATACAATCTTTTATCAAAGAGGGCCAATAAAAACCTAACTGTAGAATTTTTGCAGAAGTCTTCTTTGGAGAGAAATGGACATCGCACGCCTCTGAATGGCAAAATGCAAGGACTTCCCGTTGTTCATTTTATGGTACGCATCTCTACATGACTTGGTCAGGGCAGTACTTGAACAGGTACGGGTTATCGAAGTAAAAGTACTTCACATCTGCCATAAACCTCCTTATCTCTTCTGGGCTCCAGTGCGATGGTATCTTTCATGTAGCAAGATAATTACATTGTCAGCATACTAGGGACAGACAGAATGAATCAAAAGTAAATGCTCATCAGGGAAAAAGTCAGGGATAGAAATGTGCTTATCGGCATCTTGCACCACAAGTCGGGACAAATGGTCTGCCACCACGTTCTCCACTCTCTTCTTGTCTTTGATCATTAAGTTGAACTCTTGGAGTAGGAGGATCCACCTGATGAGTCTCAGTTTGACATCCTGCTTAGAAAACAAATACTTCAAAGCAGAGTGATCGGTATAGACTACTATCGGTGAACCAATGAAGTAGGACTGAAATTTATCTAATGCAAATACTACCGCTAGCAACTTTTTTTCTGTGGTGGTATAGTTCATTTGAGTGCTTTGCTAGCGTAGTATATTACATAAGGTCTCTTATCCTCCCTTTGACCGAGCACTACATCGACCGTGTAATCACTCGCGTCGCACATAAGCTCAAAAGGTAAGTCCCACTTGGGTGGTCCCATAATCGGAGGTGTAGTGAGCATGCTTTTGAGTTTTGTAAATAACACCTCACAATTATTCGACCACTTGAATGGGATATCCTTAGACAGTAAATTGGTCAAAGGTCGGACCAATGCACTAAAGTCTTTAATAAAACGACGATAAAAGCCAGCATGGCCAAGAAAAGAACTGATATCCTTGATCACCTTTGGCATGGGAGGTTGGAAATTGCATCCACCTTTGATTTGTCAATCTCGATCCCCTTAGCAGAGACGATATGCCCGAGAATAATTCCTTGTGTCACCATGAAGTGACACTTTAACAATTGAGGACCAAGTTCTTCTCGCATCTTTCCAAAACTCTCTCTAAATTCTCCAAACATCCATCGAATAAATTCCCAAACATTGAGAAGTCATCCATAAATACTTCCACGATCTTCTCCACCATATCACTGAAAATCCCCATCATGCAACGTTGAAAAGTCCTTGGGGAGTTACACAAGACGAAAGGCATGTGTCCGTAAGCAAAGGTACCGTAGGGGCCAGTGAAGGTGGTCTTCTCTTGATACTCCAAAGCAATCTCAATCTGGCTGTACCCGGAGTAGCCATCCAAGAAATAATAAAATAGATGCCCAGCTACTCTTTCCAACACTTGGTCGAGGAATGGCAATGGGAAGTGGTCTTTTCTCGTGCATAAGTTGAGCTTTCGGTAATCAATGCACATTCTCCATCTGGTGATCACCCTTGTTGGAATAAGCTCGTTCTCCTCATTTGCAACAACCTTGACTCCCGACTTCTTAGGTACTACTTGCATGGGGCTAACCCACTTACTATCGGAAATCGAAAAAATAATGCCCACGTCAAGTAGCTTTAGCACTTCATCCCTCACTACGTCTTTCATAATTGGGTTCAACCTCCGTTGTGGTTGTCGGGATGGCTTTGAGTCCTCTTCAAGGTAAATGCGGTGTGTGCAAATGAGGGGCTTATCCCCTTGATGTCAACAATTGTCCAACCAATCGCTCCCTTATGCCTTCTCAATACTTTCAAAAGATCATCTTCTTGCTTCGCGTCTAAAGTTGAGCTAATCACCACCAGAAAAGTTTTGTTATCCCAGGGTATGCATACTTGAGATTGGATGATAATGGTTTCAACTCCAACATGGGATCTTGTACGGTCAATGGAAAGTGCTTGATGGTTTCCGTTGTATTCCCAATTGTCACACAAGAACCCTCAATGTGTGTGGTGTATATGTGTGGGTGAGTGTCACTCTCACTCGGATTCAAATGCAAGAAATGGGAAACAGAATTATGTGGTGTGAAATGAATGAAATGTGAAGTCCCGTGATGTTCATCATGGGCTGAGGTACGTTGATCCTTGTATATACTTTTGTTTGTTTACATTTTTAATTTTAGACAGATTGTTATATGTGGGGACAGGATGAACACAACCGACTAGTTAGACAACCCTTGGGCCCCAATATGAACATTGACCAAGACCCACCTGAGGATGTGGGTGAAAACTTTGATAATTTAGGTGCAAATCCAAACATGCAAAGGGTTGGGGGAGTGCCACAACCTAGAATGTCTAATCCACGAGTGAAATTCCCCCTCCTATGAATGAAGGGAACAATATCCAAGTTGACCCTTTGGCGAGGTCAATGAGGGAATTTCTTCAACCAACCCGTAGCACCACACCCTTATGCATCCTTTTACCGGTCCAAGCTCATCTCTTCCTAGTCAAGCCAGGGATGTTGCAACTATTTCCCACGTTCCACGGAATTGAAAAGGAGAACCCTTATTTGCACATAAAGGATTTTGAGGAAATAGTTGCGACCTTCCTCACCAATCATGGTATGGAAGATATAGCTAGGATGAAATTGTTCCCCTTTTCCCTGAGAGATAAGGCAAAAATATGGCTTAATTCCTTGAGACCTCGATCCATAACATCTTGGAACCAAATGCTCTCCGAGTTTTTAAACAAATTTTTTTTGGTGCATAAAACCACCGCTTTAAAGAAACAAATTCAAACCTTTTCGGAGAAGTCCAATGAGCAATTCTACCAATGTTGGGATCGATACGAGGAATTGCTACAATCCATTCCACACCATGGCTTTGAACCATGGCAATTGGTGAGTTTCTTCTATGAAGGAATAACACCGAGCTATCGACAGTTCATCGACATGATGTGTAATGGGGAGTTTTTGAACAAAGACCCCAATGAGGCCCTAGATTACTTTGAAACATTGGCATAGAATGCAAAATCATGGGACATTGCGGATCCCACCGATGTACCAGGGTCTTCTCCTCAAGGGAGTAGTCAAACTCATGGGGGAGAGACTTATGACTTGAGAGACCGAGAATACTTGCTTTCCAAAATTGTCAAATTGTCTAGGAAAGTTAAGAGTCTTGAGGTCAATAGGAGACACGAGGTGTCAAATGTTTCAAAGACTAAGGATTTTTGCTCAATTTGCAAGAGTGTGGATCATTCCATATCGTAGTGCCCCAACATTCCGGCGCTTAAGGAAGTGTACCATGAGCAAGTTCATGCCTTTAACCAAACAAGACAATCATTCTCCCCTCATTCTAACACGTACAATTCGGGTTGGAGTAATCACCTAAACTTTAGTTGGAGAAATGATAACCCCACTCCTGATGGTTTAAATGTTTACACACCTTCCGTGCCTCCTAGGAAAAATCAGTTTCAATTCCAAGGTCAAGGGAAAGGGCAAGTGTCTAGCTCCCAATACCCCCGGTCCAATCCGCAAGGGTATTCGTCAAACCTACCACCACCGAATTTTTCACCAAGTCCACCTCCACAGAGTTTTTCCCAACAAGGGCCATCCAATCCTCCCACCTACCAACCTCCCCATAAGAGGAACTTGGAGGATGTACTTTATAATTTCATCCAAAGCCAAACCACCTTTAACAACAACATTTCAGCTCAACTCACGAAAATTACCAACTACATAGGGTTATCACAACAAGAGAAAAGGGAAATTCCCAGCTCAACCCAAGAGAACCCCAAGGGTCAACATGTGATTGAGTCATCCGAGCCCACCAAAGAGAGTTGTGAGCAACTCAAGGCGGTCATTACCCTTCGAAGTGGTAAGGAAATTGATAAGACCATTGTGTCAAAGATCTCACCCAAGGCTACATTGCCAATAGAAAAAGAGACCATGGGTGACACCGACGAGGGTGAGGTGAGTGAGAAGAAAGAAAGTGAGGTGGTTGAGAAGAAAAAATTAGTTGATGAAAGTGTTATTGTTTCCCCCATGCTTGCTCCTTTTCCTAATCGTTTGAAGCCACCCCTCAAGATGGCTAATTATGCTGATATACTTAAAATGTTTAAGTAGGTGAAGATCAACATCCCACTCCTTCATGCCATCAAGAAAATTCTATCATGTGCAAAGATCTTGAAAGACTTATACACGGTAAAGAGGAGGCTCAATGTCCCCAAGAAGGCATTCCTCACCAAGCAAGTGAGCTCAATCTTGAGGACGAACACCCCACCGAAGTTTAAAGACCCTGGCTGCCCCACCATTGCCATAACAATCAAGAATCACCGGGTAGAGCAAGCATTGCTTGATTTGGGTGCTAGTGTGAACCTCCTTCCGTACTCGGTGTACCAACAACTTCAGCCCGAAGAATTGAAGCCTACTCCAATCACGCTTCAACTGGCGATAAATTTTAGTGCAAAATGCTCACCAGGTTGCAAATCTTAGCTCCCAAATCCCTGTAATACTCGAAAGACCTTTTTTTGCCACATCTAATGCTGTGATTAATTACAGGAATGGTCTTATGAAGCTAGCATTTGGGAACATGACTATTGATCTCAACGTGTTGAACTTGTCCAAGCAACCGGGGGATGATGAGGAGGTGCATGAAGTCAATAAAATTGACACCTTGGCGGAAGAACACTTGGAACTTTTGGGCATGGTAAAGTTGAAAGAGGAGGAGATTGATGATCTTGAGGATGTTGAGGAGCAAGAGGAATTAGATAGTTTGAAAGGGGTAGAAAAGTGGACCCCTACATTCGAGAAGCTCCCACACCAAGACAATAATATTTTCCCATCAAATGAGCAAAAACCCAATTTGGAATTGAAGCCATTACCCTACCATTTGAAGTATGCATATCTGGGGGAAGATGAGACATTTTCGATGGTGGTTAGCTCATCCTTGGATGCAAAGCAAGAAGAAGATCTCTTGGAAGTTTTGAGGAGGCATAAAGGGGCGATTGGTTGGATAATTGCCGACATCAAGGGGATAAGCCCCATCATTTGTACACACCGAATCTACCTCGAAGAGGACTCCAAGCCGTCCCGACAACCACAAAGAAGATTGAATCCAATTATGAAGGATGTGGTGAGGGACGAGGTGCTAAAACTACTTGATGTGGGCATCATTTTTCCAATTGCTGATAGTAAGTGGGTTAGCCCCACACAAGTAGTACCCAAGAAGTTGGGAGTCACGGTTGTGGAGAATGAAGAGAATGAGCTTATTCCAACAAGAGTGATCACCGGGTGAAAAGTGTGCATTGATTACCGCAAGCTCAACTTATGCACATGGAAAGACCACTTCCCATTGCCATTCCTCCACCAAGTGTTGGAACGAGTAGCGGGGCATCTATTATATTGCTTTTTAGATGGATACTACGGCTAAAATCAAATCAAGATTGCATTGGAAGATCAAGAGAAAACCACCTTCACTTGTCCCTACGGTACTTTTGCTTACCGTCGCATGCCTTTTGGGCTATGTAATGCCCTGGAACCTTTCAATGTTGCATGATGGGAATCTTCAGTGATATGGTGGAGAATATTGTTGAGGTGTTTATGGATGACTTCTCAGTCTTTGGGGATTCTTTTAGTGGATGCTTGGAGAATTTGGAGAAAGTTCTTGGGAGATGCGAAGAGAAGAACTTACTATTGAATTGGGAGAAGTGTCACTTCATGGTGACACAGGGAATTTTTCTCGGGCACATCGTCTCTGCGAAAGGGATCGAAGTTGAAAAATCAAAGGTGGAGGCCATCTCCAACCTTCCCACGCCGAGAGTCCTCAAGGATATCAGGTCATTTCTAGGCTATGCTGGATTTTACCGCCGTTTCATTAAAAATTTTAGTGCATTAGCCCGACCTTTGACCAACTTATTGTCTAAAGATGTCTCATTCGATTGGTTGGATGATTGTGAGACATCTTTTACAAAACTCAAAAGCATGCTTGTCACACCTCCGATTATGCGACCACCCAAATGGGATTTACCTTTTGAGCTTATGTGCGACGCGAGTGATTACGCGGTCGGCGTAGTGCTCGGTCAAAGGGAGGATAATAGACCTTATGTACTATACTACGCTAGCAAAACACTCAATGAAGCTCAAATGAATTATACTACCACAGAAAAGGAGCTACTAGCGGTAGTATTTGTATTAGATAAATTTCGTTCTTACATCATTGGGTCACCAATAGTAGTATATACTGATCACTCTACTTTGAAGTATTTTTTGTCTAAGCAGGATGCCAAACCGAGACTTATCAGGTGGATCCTCCTACTCCAAGAGTTCAATCTGACAATCAAAGACAAGAATGGAGTGGAGAATGTGGTGGCGAACCATTTATCTCGACTGGTGGTGCAAGAGGCCGATGAGCACATTCCTATGCCAGATTTCTTCCCTAATGAGCAATTACTTTTGATTCATTTTATTTGTCCATGGTATGCTGACATCTCTAACTATCTTGCAACAGGACAAATACCACCATAGTGGAGCCGAGAGGATCGAAGGAGATTCATGGCAGATGTGAAGTACTTTTATTTCGACAACCCATACATGTTCAAGTACTGCCCTGACAAAGTCATGTGGAGTTACGTACCGGAGAATGGACGGCGGGATGTCCTTGCATTTTGTCATTCAGAGGCATGCGGTAGACACTTCTCTGCGAAGAAAACTTCGGCAAAAATCTTTCAATCAGGTTTTTACTGGCCCTCTCTGATGAAAGATTGTTTTTCATTTTGTAAGGAATGTGACAGATGCCAATATTTGGGTAGTGTGACCCGAAGGAACATGATGCCCCTCTCCCCTGTACTTGTTATAAAAATATTTGATTGTTGGGGTATCGACTTCATGGGTCCCTTCCCTATGTCGTTTGGCTATCTATACATTCTACTGGCAGTGGACTACGTGTCCAAGTGGGTGAAGGCTATCCCAACCAAGACCAATGACCACCGGGTTGTGGTCAAGCTTCTCAAGGAGAACATTTTTTTGAGGTTTGGGATGCCTCGTGCAATGATAAGTGACGGTGGATCACATTTCTGCAATAGACCATTTGCGTCTTTGATGCACAAATATGGTGTCACACATAAGGTATCCACCATAAACCACCCACAAACCAATGGTCAAGCTGAGTTCGCCAATAGGAAGATCAAGAATATCTTCGAAAAGAGGGTTAACCCAAATAGGAAAGATTAGTCAGGCAGACTGATTGATGCCCTATGGGCTTACCGCACCGCCTATAAGACTATCTTAGGCATGTCTCCCTATCGGTTCGTCTATGGAAACGCTTGCCATTTACCATTTGAGATGGAACACAAGGCCTATTGGGCCATAAAGACTTTAAACTACAATTTGAGAATGGCCAGAGAACATAGGAAGCTAGAATTGAATGAATTGGAAGAGATTCGAAGAGACGCGTATGAGAGCTCTAAAATTTTAAAAGAGCGGGCTAAGAACTTTCATGACAAATCCATTGTACGGAAGTCAATTGAGCCTAGCCAAAAAGTGCCCTTGTACAACTCTTGTCTCTCTATTTTCTAGGGAAAACTCCGATCCCATTGGGATGGCCCCTATCTTGTCAAGGTGGCCTACCCAATTGGAGCTGTGAAAGTCACAAACCCCGAGAATGGCCAGACATTCAAGGTCAATGGCCAAAGACTTAAGCCATTTTTTAAGGGTTTTGAATGACAAGGAGTGGATGAGGACTTGACAGATCCGGTGTATCCGAAATTCGGGGAGGAGTAACCAGTTTTTATGGTTTTTAGTGTACAAAATTTTTATTTACTTATGCTATTTTTATTTGCATCTTACACCAATGTTTGTGGGAATATTTGTGGAAAAGACCAATTTTTGGGATGAAAATTCACCTTTCACATATCATACAGATTTTTGTTTACTTTAGTGCAAATTATGTTAAAAATTTAAAAAAATTTGTGAAAAATATCTTAATGTTGATCTGTATTCCCTTATTAAGAGTGTTTGGGTTGGATGATATATTGATCTTTGTCTTGAACTTTGAGCACATGAGCATATTATAGAAGTTAATCCTATGCGTGAGTATCACATATGTATCTGCTTTTGAACTCAACTGTATGTGCTTCTTGAATGTGTAATTTTAGCAATTTACGGATTGGATTCATATTTTATGCTTGACATAAATAGTGGAGATGGGTAAGGACCTGTGAGAGCTTTAGTGCCAATCCTTTTTGGAGGGATCTTACATTTACTCAAGGAATAATTTTTCAACGTCAAATATGTTCAATAATCTCATTATGTTTGTCTTGGCTAGGTGCATTTGGGTAGTAGACTGATTTTGACTTGATATGTACAATGCCCTCCCATGCGTATCTAGAAGTGATCTTAGGCCATCTTTGAATATTTCGAGCTTTAGCCTTTTTCTTGTTAAAAATATTATCCCTAGTGCCGTGATTGAGCCTAGTTGAAATTCATTTCTATGCCATACATTTGACCAAGCCAATGAAAATGATAAATATCTTCCTTACCTTGGTTTTTCCGTGAGCTGAATATGAGTGATCGCAAAATAGAAGGAAGTGTGGTGTGGAAATTCAAGCAAAGGGATGATTGATGTTGAAACTCAAGGAGTTCAATGGAGAAAAAAATGAAAATCCAAGAAAAGGAATAAATGTGGTGAGAATAAGAAAAGAATGATCAAAAGGAAAGGAAAATGTTAAGGAAAATAAAGAAAAGAAACAAAGAGCGTGGTGACGGTGTAAGAATGAAAATCCCATGAAAAGGGAGGTGTTTCTGAAATAAAAGTCTTTCACTCCGAACAACCCTGTTTGTTATCTTATATCCTTCGCTTCTTTTTCCTCAATATCGCCCAAAGGCCCCATTATAACCCTTTAAGTCCTAATTGATCTAGAGAAGCATGGGAGATGCATGATTTTAAAAGAAAATGATGAGTTAGTTTTGCTACCCAATGCCCTGACATTCTTTTCATGAGATTATGCCATACATGAACTTCATTTTTGGATTACATGTGAGCACACTTTGTTTTGTGCACAAGATTCTATCTCATATGTACACATAGAGTGCATGCCAGGATAACTATAGTGCATTTCATTGTTAAGAGTGACCCCTGGTGAGTTTTACATTGAAGATGAATTTGCCTGGCCATTCGAATGTGTATTATGTTGCGTAAATGCTCAAATTACTTGTCCAATTCACATACACACGAGTTTAAAATGAATGTGTAGGTGCATACTTTAGACTAGTATTTATGGCTATAATGATGCACATGTGTGCTTAGTTCAGCCATCTGAGTAATATGTTAAATAGCTCCATGCTTGTAGAATAGAGGAATATTGCTCAACTTTCGATGTTTAATAAGACTTAGGAATACATGTGTTGTTTGAATTCATATTTTACATTGTGGGTATTCATTTTGATTGTTAAATATAGAAATTCATGCCTTGTGTGTTGAATGTATCAAAATTTTAAATCGCATTGCAATTTCGATAATGATTTGGGCATGATGGTTCAAATTGTGGTTTATAGGTTTAGTACATGTTTAGGGTGGACTAGATGTCATTAAGAGAGTGTTAGAATGTATAGGGTAGGTCCTGAAATGAAGTAGAGTGGTAGTATGCTGGATAACAGGTTCATTTTGCAACTAAGGCAAAACCTACCAGTAGGCCATACAGGTACAGGTAGATTTTGGCCACTGGTCCTGCACCTACCACCCAACTTACCAGTATTTTTTGCTCACTGTAGTGAAACCTACCGGTAGGTTTCGCCTTGAATGCCAAAAATTAGGGCTTTTAATTGAATTTTTTCGGAGAAACCCTTCATTGTCCTCCTAAATCACAAACTTTTAAGCATTCCTCTCCCTCTCAAAACACCTCTAAGTTCTCGAATCCCTAACCCTAGGACTGTTGATTTGCTATTTTTTTTTTTATTAAAGATTTGAAGTTTGCCCTTTTAGAAACCCTAGATTTGCCGAAAATCTCTCAAGCCCTAACCTCCATTCATCTTTGCAAAACCTCCAAAATCTCTGAAATGGCTCATCAACTAATGGTTCTCCGGGAGGCTATGGACCAGATTGAGGGTCTCTTCTTGATCCTTTTCAGACTCTTGACTCTGGGGGCACTGTTGCTTTACATGGCTCGAACCAAGAGAACCGGACCCGACTCTTCTCAACCCGAGGATCTTAGTGGTCGCAAGAAAAGTGGGGAGGGGTCAAGCGGGGACCGAAATGAACAACGAAAAAAGGCAAGGAATGAGGCAAGGCATAATTTGATCCAGGAAAAGAATGTCATTTACGAGAGGTTCCTCTACCACATTTCCCTTGGTCCAAGGAACGAGGTCGTTAGGATCATTGTTGCACACGAGATGAGATTTTGGTTTGAGCTTGTGGAAGGGTTCAATTTGTCTATGTGTCGGAAGTTCTACCAAACACTCAGGGTGGTTGGTGAGGGTGAGGTTTTGAGGACAAATGTAAGGGGTAAGTCGTTTGAGGTGACCCCCACAGTTATTGCCACTCTCCTAGAAAATTACGAGAGACCACCTTCCTCCACACAAGTATATCCCCATAACGTCACTCGAGTCAAGACTATTCCTGAGCTTGTGGCATTGATGTATGAGGACCCTATCCAGTTCAAGGGGACGGTTCAGGTTGGGGGGTTGAAACATTCTTATGGAATTTTAAATAAAATTCTTCATTACAATCTACTTCCGAGGGGCACGGAAAAGACACCAAACATTGAAAATTTGGCTCTTTTGGATGCAGTCATGTTGGGGAAGGTTGTGGACTTCGCTCTTTTCATATGGGAAGTGATGAAGGATTTTGCTGAGACACAAAAACCTAAAGCTAATTTGCCTTTCGGGAGTTTGGTGACTTGGATGTGCCAGCACTTCAAGTGCAAGGCCTATGCGTTTGACAAGCTTACTCCCCCCGAGATTAGGGCTATTGGCAAGGCCAGTAGCATGAAGAGGACGACGATGAGCCGGGGGGAGCAAGCTATGGCTCCAGGGCAAGAGTCTGGGACTGTTGGACCTTCTTCATCTACTCCAGCTGTAGAGCCTACTGTCCCGGGATCTACAACTACTGGGCCGTCTGTGTTTGCCCCATCCTCTTCTGCATCAGAGCGCTCAATACCTCAGTGCCTCGATGCATTAGAGGTGACTGTGCATGGTATTTCGGCAATGATGACGGATTTATTCATGCATACATTCCTATGAAGGCCCATCCCTGGTGGACCACCACATCTAGCTACTACACCTCCACCTCCTACCTCGGTCTCCTCTGCCTCCACTGTGGTTGAAGTGGGAGATGATGATGACGATGATGAGGAGGAGGAGGGTGAGAATGATTTTGATGATTATGGTGGTGATGGAGATGGAGATGAAGAGTAGGGTTCATTGGTTTCTCCTTTTTTGTCCTTTTTGTTTTGGAGTTGTATATAGTTAGGTTGGAGTCACTGGCCTAGTAGAAGAGTCTCTAGAAATTGTGGGCCATTTTGTCTCTTTTTGATGTCTTGACTCCATGTACTTCAACCTTGAAACACATTAATGAAATACCACAGTTTTTGTTCCATTTGTGCCAAGTTCATTATGTTAATTGCATTATGATTTTGATATTTTGAATGTTTGATGGATAATTTGTGGACATTGTTTATTGCAGTATTAGACTTGTTTATGTTGTTTTGAAAATAAATTTTGCTAGGAACTAGCAAAACTCAAGTTGGGGGGTGTGATTAGCACAAAATATTGCATTTTCCAAGTGCATTTGCATCCCTGTTGTGCTAGCTTTTGTGGTTAATATGAGGGGATATGCATCGTTTGTGTTATTTATGGAATTTCGGTATGTTTGCAGATAAAAGGTGATAAATGATGCTTACTAAGCCTTCTCATGGTGTTTATGATGAATAAGGACGAAGGGATGGCTTGACGATAGCTTAGGAGGTGAAAAAACCAAGAAATCAACAAAATAAGGGAAAACCTGCCGGTAGGCCATACCGGTAGGTTTTAGATACTGGAGCTGCACCTACCGCCAAACCTATTGATATGTTGAGCCCACTTGAGTGAAACCTACCAGTAGGTTTCCATCGACCAACTAATAGGTTTTACTGAAAAGTGCCAGATTCTGCATGTCAAGCTCTGCAACCTTGGGGGTCCCACCAATCACACTCCCATTTGTCCCTGACACTCCTTACACACTGGACATCCCTTCCTCAACCTACATTGGACTTTTGGAGCTTTGGGCATTAATGAGGAGAGACGAGAGAGAAGATGTTGGGTGTGCAGGCAAAGCCTGCACTTGTCTACACCAACCCATCCCTTGCAGCCCCTATGGAGAAAGATCACATCACACAGCTAGGGGACACTCCATGGACGTTTTTGGAAGCTCAAGACACCATTTTTGATGATTATTATTCCATATAGATTGTAATATAAATATATAGAGAGAGAGAGTCCAAGGAAGAAGATGAATAGTGCTAGAGATAGTGATTCACACTATTTCGTGATCTAATTTATATTATACACCCAAGTATAAGTGGTTGAATTGTAGTTTTCTCGGTTTTAAGTCCAAGTATCGACCCCACGAAGAGTTTTAATAATTAGGAAATAAAATGAAAATAGTGAAGTTGTTATTTCGAATAGGACATCATGTGATAGCTTGTAATGTGAGCTTAGATTAATAACTAGTCTAATTAAACGTATATGTGCATATAGATTGTTTAAAGACAGTAATATAAAAAGTATCCTTCAGTTTAAGGATCCCATAAGTTTTATATTGGTCAAGTACTGGAAATGCCACCTTACAACAATTAACTTCCATGTCACTGGAAAGTAAACCGGTAGGTCTGATGTAAATAAACCATCACACAACAACTTCTTAGGTTAGCTGGTGGTATCCATGACAATTGATTAATCCAAGTAAACTAGAAGGACACATCATTACTCAATTGAATTACTCAATTGATTAATCCAAGTAAACTGGTGGAATACTTGAATTACTCAATTGACCCCATGATAGTAAGTGCATACATAATAAACCATAACACAACAACTTCTTAGGTTAGCTGGTGGTATTAAATCATAGCACAACAACTTCTTAGGTTAGCTAGTTATAGATGTGCCAATTGACTAATCCGAGTAAACCAGAAGGACACATCATTCATGAAGAATACTTGAATTACTCAATTGATCATCTGTAATATATATATATACTAGTTAAACATCCTCAGTGCCTTTGGAGGTCAAGCCATACCAATGAAACACCATAGATATTCGACTAGCAATATTATTATGTATACCAGTTAAACGATCTTAGTAATTCGAAGGACAAGCCATTCATGAGGATCACTTAGGTCATTAATCTAATAGTTATATATATAAGTTAAATAACCCTAATAATCCAGAAGGACAAGCCATTCCTGAGGATCATTTAGGTCATCCTCAGTGCTCCGGTGGAGGTCAAGCCATACCGATGGAACACCGTAGATATTTAACCGGCATGTTGATGATGCACTGATGACATAATTCTAGGCACAATATCGAAATTACGTACATCACTGTATGATGCATGAAGTGTATAATACATACATATATATATATAAAACATCCGCATTTCCAGAGTTAACCAATATTATATATATGTTCACCTCTCACTGGAGGATAGAAGTAACTACTCACACTCCATTACTACAGAGAAGCAAGGAGTGCGGGTAGTTTTCATTACAACTATAACTGAAATACAGACTCGGACACTTCTTTCACACGGAACAACTGAAACACACCCATCCTTTATTATCAGTCAAGATAAAAAGGTGGCGGCAGTTCAATTATCCGAATAGAAAGATAACACATAAATGTAGAAATACAGAGTTTCAGTTGGATTGTATGACTGACCGGATTTGTGTGTGACTTCCTCTTTTTCTCTTTCTTTTCTTTCTTTGGAATTCTCTTTGGAGCTCTCTAACTTGATCCGAAATGTGCACACCCAAGTGCAGGCGGTCAAGCTGTAGTAATAATCCGGTTTGAGTCCGTAGTCGAATCCACAGGAAACTTTTGTTGGTATTTTTGAGATAAGCAGTGGTGGAGACCTATTGATTGTAACCCTTGAGATTTGTTGTGAGGTGTGAGATTTCCTGGACAGAATATAAGATTCTTTCCAAGAGAATTTTCTTAACAAAATATGAGATAAGTTCTAATAAAAAAGAGTCACTCTTTAGTTCAAGGATCTGGACATGTAGTTAATTATCGGGTTTATTATGCTTATGCTTGATAACTCAATTAACTCCCGTGTCAAATAGCAAGTTAATCGGAAGATAAAGATGGACTGTGAGAATTAAGAACATGATTCCGATGTCTTTCTACAAGTTTATAAGAATTGTCGGTGCTGAGACTTAACCCGTCTACAAACAAGCAAGTGTTTCTACAAGACTTCCAATCATGACATTAATATTCCATTCTTTAAATGAAGCACAATAAGGGGGAGGATTGAAGGGTAGTCATGAAGATCTAGCCGGGGTACTTGCCTTGAACCGATTAGTCTTTCTATGCAAGAGTCATCTGTGTCATAGAAAGAGCTCATGGTTATACAAAGTACCTTTGTTTTGCTAGATGCAATCAATCATCCAATAAGCAAGAAGAAATAAATTTTAAGCATAAGAACAGTGCACAAATATAATTCTCGGATAACTTATACATGTCATTCTCCTCTCACTAAAGAGTGAATGAGAAACTACTCACTCTTCATGGCTTTGGTAAAGCTAGAAAAGTGGGTGATGCTCATCCCTCCAAGTAGAGGACTTAAAAGATGAAATAACAATGAATAGGGAGCCAATCTTTAACAAAGAATGAGTGAATCACGTTCCACCCTTCACGGCTTTGGTAAAGCTCTAGAAAAGTGGAAGAGTTTCACTCCTCTAAGAAAGAAAGAAGCTCAAGCAATGGAAGTGAAGTACATAAACAATAAAAGTAGAAGAAAGCTAGTCACATTTGGAGGGTGGCTTCCTCAACCAAGGAATGGAGGGTTGCTTCCTCAACCAAAAGATGAACTAACTCCCTTCCATGCATGTAAGTGAAAGCATAAGCATAAAACTACTTTTATAACAAGCAAAGAGATGTTGGACTAAAGCCAAACTAATCTCTAAAATAAAGACTTTATACAAGGAAATGTAAGCTAAATCTACAATGTGAGTGGGAGTCTAAGCCTCCATCAACCTCCCTACTTGGCTCCATAAGCTCTCCAACAATGGGAGTATTTATAGGCAAGAGGAGGAGACAAGAGGGAGTGAAGGAATAGTGTATGCCACCCAAGTCCAAGTGAAAAACCAACTACTCTGCTACCAGTCTGTGAAGAATGTTGTCGGCTGTTCGAACTTTTCTTCTGTCTTTGCACTATGGGCGTTCGAATGCCAAATGTGCTCTGATCTTCTCACTCGAGTGATCTGTTGGTCTTCTGTGAAGTTCAGTTCCACACTCTATGCAGTAGTCTAGTCTTCAATCAACTCAAGTGCACGTTCGAACGTGAGTTGGCGTTTGAACGTGACACTTAAGTGCCTCAGAGCTTCAGAGTCTTCTTTCCTAGCTGCAACACGCCTTCTCTTAGCAGTTGGGTCTGCTACAGTTCAATGTGGCCGTTCGAACGTGAGTTGGCATTCGAACGTTCTAGCTGTGCTCCAAGCTTCTCCAATTTTGTGCTCTAAATGTGCTAGTGTTGCATTCAAGTGTGGTACTTGTTGTTCTTGAGTCCTTGCTCAGTTCAGGGCCTGAAATGACATCACTTAAACTCCATCAGAGTACAATTAGTCTTAAAATGGCATAGTAATATGCTAATTTTAAGTGTTAATCACACTTCCCAACCTAAATATTGCTAGTCTCTAGTAATACATAAAAAAATCTACTCCTAATGCCATTTTCGTAGGTCATCCGATTGCATTTAGCTTATGCAACAAGTCGTTGAACCACTAGGTTTACCCTAGCAGACGAGTGTTGTCTCGTGAGGGTTTCTAGTGAAGCTACCCACAAACTTCAGTCGAACAGATGTGTATGTGAGATTACTGATTAAAGTAAATTAGCATCATGGTCGTTGAGGCACCCAACTCTCAATTTCGACTTATATCCCGCATGTCCCTCTTTCACAGGTATCTATTATATGCAAAAATTAGCATCTGTTACATTGGTATTTGGAATTTCCTGTGTAGTAGGAATGACCATTCAAGCAACAAGAATTGTTATATAACAACACTCCATTTTACCACCTTCCATGGATAGCTTCGATTTCACAAACCTCTCGTAGAATGCTCTCAGTAAAAGTTCGCTCTGATTATAGTGACTTGTTTCTCACAGATCATGTGATCAGATGGTGGCCAATCAAAAAAATCACATGCACAATTAGGAATGGAGTGAAATTTAAGGAAGCAACTACTCATGTTTGGCATAATCTCATGAAAGAATATTGATGCAATTTAAAGAAATACTATTTACCATACCCCAATTTTGATTGACAACACTTGTATGTAACAGACTTGAGGTCAGTTATGGCTTTTCATAGGTTGTAACGTGGCCAGAGGTCAGTGGCTAACGAAATGACGTCAATAGTATTCAAAAGTTATCATCTGTTTATGTAGTGTAACACACCTCTTTCTAGCTTTTCGATATTTTGCCCAGAGATGATATTTCTTTCTTTCATTTTTTTTTCACTTTCTTGGCAATTTCTTGCCTTTTTGCTTCTTTTCTGTTTCAATTGTTCCCATTGATTCTTCTTGTCATTGAAAAGTAGCCTCCACAGCCTTTCCCTTTTCCTTGCATTTATGTGTCATATTGATTTAAAAGAGGGTGCAAGAAAATTAGATAACAAAGGTATGTCAAGTACGTTCTCTTGTGGTTTGGTACTCGTACGGGTTTATCGAAGAAGAAATCATATATTGATGGCTCAAGCATGGCTGACTAGGGAAATAATTTTGTAAAAGAAATGGCTAAGGCTCAATATCAATTCAAAGATGGCCTAAAATCATTTCTCAAGTATATGCACATGTATGTGTCGTATGCGAAGGTTCCCTGTAGGATATGTCAATAGATCACTTTTAATTGCGTCAATCAAAGCAAGGTTAATGAGATTATTCAAAAATTGAGAGTGAAAGACTTTACTTGAGTAAACATCGATTGTCTCTCGAAAGCATCGTAAGGCTCGAAACTCACCATGGTATTCTTTGTTATCTCCACTGGTTATGTCGAGTTTTCTAGGGGATGTCGGTTATATACCGATTCCATTTTCGAGTCCGATCATCCTGTTCCTTGAAAATAACAAATATTGATGCACATTTGACAATTTAAGCATAGAAAGAATACCAATTTTCCAATAAATGTGGTTTTAAGTTTCGGTTAATAGGCTGAGGTGTGAAACCGATCATTTGCGTAGTTACTTTAACAAACATCCTTATCATACACATTTGTTCCATCATATATTAATGTTAAGCTAAATCTACATATGCATTTAAAACAAATAAAAGTGATAAATTGAACCATTCATTTCACAACATATTGTCAGTTAACATCAACATCAATGATCCAATTCATCCACAATCACACAAAAACTTACAATACCTTTAACAACTATCAAAGAAGAAACTCATAAAAAGAAGCAATAAACACACAAAAACCACAAACACGGACAAGGATCCCTTTCTCTCACTCTTCATGTCCATCATCTCCCCAAGTCCACCCCTCAGAAGTCTAAGAATCTTATCCTGCTTAGCTTCAATGCTAAGCATCATGTCTCGTAAAGAGCGTCGGATGCTGGTGCTAGGTCTTGCCACTTGTGGCTGATCTCTCTCTCCTCCTCCGCATCAAGCTCCTCTTGCACCTCGTCCACTCCATGGGTAGGGGGCATCTCATGTCTGGCCGCTGGGCCGCCACTATGACCTTGGCTTCTCCGGAAGGAACCCTTGTTCAGTGGCCCCATTGGCTTTTGAATCTCCATTTCTAGCTTCACCCTAACACCTGGTCTTTGCATAATTCTGTCACTAGGGTGCCGAAGGGAAGCGAATTTCGCTTCACATCACATCCTTTTTTCATCTCTGTCAAAATTAGGGAGGGGAGCTCGATGTTTTGCCCTTTCCCAATTGCATACAACAACTGGGCCATGTCGGGGAGGATTTCATTCTTTTTGAAATAAAGGGAGATCTTTTTGAAATAAAGCTCATTCACTCGGAACAACCCTCTTTGTTATCCTATATCCATCCTTTCTTTTACCTCAATATCACCCCAAGGCCTAGTTATAACCCGTGAAAGTCCTAAATGATCTAAAGAAACATGGGGGAGGCACACTTTTAAAGAAAAAGAGGAGTTGATTTTGCTATCTAATACCCTAGCATTCCTTTCATGAGATTATGCCAAGGTTGTTTCATTTTTATGCATGAACTTCATTTTTGGATTATATGTGAGCTTATTTCATTTTGAGCACAAGATTCCATCTCATATATACACATGGAGAGCATGCCAAGATAACTAGAGTGTGATTCATTGCGAGAGACACCCTTGGTGAGTTTGCATCGAAGCTTAATTTGGATAGCCAAAGTGAATGTGAATTCCGTTGTGTAAATGTTTAAATTACATGTTCATTTCACACACACACGAGTTTGAAAATGAATGTGTATGTGGATACTCTAGAATAGCATTTAAGGCTATGATTTGTTTTATGTGTGATTAGTTCGGGTGGGTTAAGCAAGCTTTTTGACATCCCAGTGCTAATTAAGATAAGGGAATATGCTTTAATATTGGATACTAAGAAAAGAAGTTTGTAGGCACATTCACTGAAAACCTTCACGAGACAAAACTCGTCCACTAGGGATCACCTAAGGGTTCAAAGGCTTGTTGCATGTGCTAAATGCAATTGCGGAATTAGTATATGTTTTATTTTATTTGCATGCTTTTTACATTTTGTTTGCTAGGGACTAGCAAAACTTAAGTTGGGGGGTGTGATGAGCACAAAATATTGTATATTTCAAGGCCTCATTACATGCATTTTAACTCAACTTTTGGATCTAAGTACTTAGAGTTAGCCGATTTTATGAATAATGTTGAATTCTCGATGTTGCATGTTTTTATAGCTTAAATCATGTATTTTAGGACCTTTCAACTATGATGGATGTGTGGTGAGAGCATGTACACATTACATGAAGATTTGGAGGCTTAAAAGTGAATAAATCAAGGAGGTATTGGTGTTTGGGAACAAAAGCGCCAGCAGCCACACCACTAGGTTGAAGAGCCTCAGTTTTCCCCCATTTTGGCCATGATCCACTTCGAATCTGAAAAAAGTTCAAAACATGAAAGTTGTAGATCTGGATGTCTTATGTATTGTGTCAAAATTTCAGCTCAATCGGACGGTTAGATCAAAAGTTATGCCAATTCTACGAAGACTGGTCCGGAGCAGAAAAACCGTACCGGTACGCCGAAGCTACTGGTGTACGAAGTACCGGTACGGTACAGTACCGGTACGCCGTGCCTGAACAGCCCGAAATGCCTCCAAATCACTTCCCACTTGCTTGGGGGTCCCACCAATGCTTCTCCCACTTGCCCCCCAACATTTCCTTACACATTTACATGCCTTCCTTACACAAGATGAGGACTTTGAAGGCTTGGGCATTAATGGAAGAGAGAGAGAAGGGGGCTGCCATGTGAGTTGCGGGCTAGCTCTTCCTTAGCCTGTCAAGAGCCATCATTCAGCCTCCCATTGATGGGAGGCCTGCACACAGCTAGGCGGGACCACCATGCACGAAAATTGAAGGCTAACTCTCCATTATATTCAGCATTTACACATTGTATTGGTGTGGCTACCTAAGCTTAGTTTTAGTTCCATGTAGAAGATGATGAATAGTGTAATGTAAGTTTATGTTTTTGCATTTTCCTTTCCATTTCAATTGTTGTAAGCTTTAAACCTCTTGTAATCTTCATTCCTTGCACTTTAATCTAAGTTGTTTCAAGTTTATTCCAAGTTTACTTGCATGTTCTTCATTTCACCATTGTTGCTTCAAGTTTTCTTCATTTCATCTTTTAAAATGGGTATTGCATATTTTCCTTCATAGCTTTAGATTTATTGCTTCAAGTTAAGTTTCATGCTTTAAATCTTCATTTCTCTACAATGTCTTTCATTTACATTATGCTTGTCTTTCTTTTATGCATGAGTAACTAGCTTTTAAGTTGGTTAATCCAAGAGAGAATTCCTCATGGGTGTGCCACTTCAACTCATTTTCATTCCTCCTCTCAGAGTACGATGGCTCGGTTTGACTGGGTTGGGGTGAGGACATGGTTGTGAGTTCTTGATACACCGTAGGCATTGTCACGGGGTGTGCTTGAATCCTCACCTCCATTTTAGTCCCGATCTTCCCACGAATCAATCGTACTTCTAGGCTCTGTTGGAGGAAAGCTTGAGTTGATTTGGTATTCCCATTGGAATGACCTTTTTGGATTAGCCAACAATTGTTTTCTTGCATTTCCATTCACAAACACAACCACAAAACTCAAACAAAAGATTTTTCACTTTCTTTACCTTTTGCAAAATCATCTTCACACAACTTGAATTTTCCTTCCCTGAGGAGACAACCTTGGAATACTTTTCCAAGTAAAACACCGACACACAAAAGACTCTTTGCGATTGGGGAGCACTTTTGTTCACACACCCACATTTCATTTACATTTTCATTCATTCCATCCTCCATTCAGTTGCCCTATCTCTTGCATCATTCCGAGGGAGAGTGACACTCCCTTAGTCCTATAAGCCATACACACATTGAGGGATGATGTTAAAAGGTTAGGGAATACAACACCGTTTTTCATCAATCATTTTGGCGCCGTTGCCGGGGAAGGTAAAGCGTTGAGTTCAAAGGGTGATTTTGGGCGGCATGGTAAGTCTCGTGATTTTCATCACGGGCCAAGGTATGTCGTTTCTTTTGTAAATATTTTGTTTTAGTTTGTGTTTTGTATTATGTCTTATAATTTTTATGAAAATGTATCAAATGCCCCATATTATGAAAATGTGTGTGAGATTTGTGATGACTATAGGCTCATCTCTTGTATGTGCCCAATAAATTATCCGGTTCAAAACTTTGCATGCGAAGGTTCAAATTCATTTTTGGCCTCCGAAAATTTTTACCCCAACCATTATGATACACCGAGTTATTCGAGTTATGGTTGGGAGAATGAACCTTGTAATTTTTCATCCAATCTCACACCACCAAATGAATTTTCCCAATATCCAACATACGGGAACTCAACCGAAGAAGAATTAGAAAATATTTGGTGCGATTTTATGCAATACCAAATGGAATTCAATGCCCAAATAACCCAACAACTTAATACATTGACTAATGCTATAATTGCTATGCATGAAGAACAACATCTTGAGCATAGTCAATGTATTGAGGTTGATCATCCCAATGGAGTGCAAATTGATGTTGAATCTGCCACCACTCTTGATTGTGAAAAATTTGATGAAGTTATTATCTCACATGAGGCTAATGAGCCCAAGGTCATTTTTCCATCTATGAGTGGTGTTGAGATTCACATTTCTCAAGTTGGGGAGGGCATTGAAAAGGAGTTAAGTGTAGAAACTTTTAAGGAGAAATTGTATACTCCATTGTTGGGATTGCATAAACTTGCCTACACTTCTATTTGGTTGAGATTTTTGACTTCTTATCCTTTGTATTGTTGGATAGATGGGTTAGTAAGGGCATTTATACAACAAAAAAATGTTAAAACCAAAAACATCAATGGGCGCACGCTCATATCCGAATTGAAGCCGGATTGACAAGAGCCTATTTTGTTTTCATGTACATAGTAGTTAGATTTCTTTTATTGTTATAGTTTTATTTTCATAAATGTTGTAGTGTAGATTTTAGCATGAAGGTTGTTTACCTCTTCCTAATTTGGACTCATTTCACTTTGAGCATCATTGTATCAAATCTTATTGGGTATCATGTTCTAGTCTAAGTTGGGGGGTGTAAGCAAGCTTTTAGTGTTTTATTTTTTCCGTTAATGTACATATATATATGAAAAGAAAAAAAAAAAAAGGGTGTATCTCATTTCCCATGTTAACTTTCATTTTTTCTCATTGCATGATTCCTTGTGCATTGACGACAATGCATGGTTCAAGTTGGGGGGTGAGGTGCACCATTTACATTTTCCACCACTTTTTGTATAGAATAATGGAAAATGTGAAAAATTTGAAAAATTTTGGTTCCAATATTGAACTATATTCCCTTATCCTAATGGTTATGGGATTTGTGATTACTTGATCTTCATTTTGAACTTTGAATACATGAGCACATTATAGAAGTTTATCCTATTGTTAAGAGTATCACATACTTGTTTGCTTTTGAACTCAACCATAAGTGCATCATGAACTTGTAATTTTTGTAATTTACGGATTGAGTTCACATTTGAGTGCTTGACATGAATAGTGGAGATGAGTAAGAACCCATGTGAGCTTTAATGCCAATCCTTGTTTGGAGGGAACTTACATTTACTCAAGGAACAATTTTTCAAATTCTAAATTTGTTCAATAATCTCATTTTGCTTGTTTTGGTTAGGTGCTTTTGGGTAGTTGATTGACTTTGTCTTGAAACGCAAAATGCTCCTCCTATGCTTATCTAGAGATGATCTTAGGCCATCTTTGAAATGCTTTGAGCCTTTGCCTTTTTCTTGTGAAACATTATCTCTAGTGCCATGATTGAGCCTTAATTGAATTCATTTCTATGCCACACATGTAACCAAGCCATTGAAAATGATAAATATCTACCTTACCTTGGTTGTTCCTAGTGCTAAGTATGGGTGATGATAAAAGAGAAGGAAGTATGGTGTGAAAACTCAAACAAAAGGGATGAATGAAGTTGAAACTCAAAGAGTTGAACGAAAAAGAATGAAAATCCAAGAAAAGGAGAAACAAAGGGTGGGAAGAAGAAAAGAAAGAGAAAAAGAAAAAGAAAAATGTTAAGGAAAAGAAGCAAGAAAAGAAACAAAGAGTGAAGTGATGGTGTTAGCCTAGAAATCCCACAAAAGGGAGATCTTTTTGAAATAAAGGTCATTCACTTGGAACAACCCTCTTTGTTATCCTATATCCTTCCTTTCTTTTGCCTCAATATCACCCCAAGGCCTAGTTATAACCCGTGAAAGTCCTAAATGATCTAGAGAAACATGGGGGAGGCACACTTTTAAAGAAAAAGAGGAGTTGATTTTGCTATCTAATGCCCTAGCATTCCTTTCATGAGATTATGCCAAGGTTGTTTCATTTTTATGCATGAACTTCATTTTTGGATTATATGTGAGCTTATTTCGTTTTGAGCACAAGATTCCATCTCATATATACACATGGAGAGCATGCCAAGATAACTAGAGTGTGATTCATTGCGAGAGACACCCTTGGTGAGTTTGCATCGAAGCTTAATTTGGATAGCCAAAGTGAATGTGAATTCCGTTGTGTAAATGTTTAAATTACATGTTCATTTCACACACACACGAGTTTGAAAATGAATGTGTATGTGGATACTCTAGAATAGCATTTAAGGCTATGATGTGTTTTATGTGTGATTAGTTCGGGTGGGTTGAGCAAGCTTTTTGACATCCCAGTGCTAATTAAGATATGGGAATATGCTTTAATATTGGATACTAAGCAAAAGAAGTTTGTAGGCACCTTCACTGAAAACCTTCACGAGACAAAACTCGTCCACTAGGGATCACCTAAGGGTTCAAAGGCTTGTTGCATGTGCTAAATGCAATTGCGGAATTAGTATATGTTTTATTTTGTTTGCATGCTTTTTACATTTTGTTTGCTAGGGACTAGCAAAACTTAAGTTGGGGGGTGTGATGAGCACAAAATATTGTATATTTCAAGGCCTCATTACATGCATTTTAACTCAACTTTTGGATCTAAGTACTTAGAGTTAGCCGATTTTATGAATAATGTTGAATTCTCGATGTTGCATGTTTTTATAGCTTAAATCATGTATTTTAGGACCTTTCAATTATGATGGATGTGTGGTGAGGGCGTGTACACATTACTTGAAGATTTGGAGGCTTAAAAGTGAAGAAATCAAGGAGGTATTGGTGTTTGGGAACAAAAGCGCCAGCAGCCACACCACTGGGTTGAAGGGCCTCAGTTTTCCTCCATTTTGACCATGATCCACTTCGAATCTGAAAAACGTTGAAAAAATAAAAGTTGTAGATCTGGATGTCTTATGTATTGTGTCAAAATTTCAGCTCAATCGGATGGTTAGATAAAAAGTTATGCCAATTCTACGAAGACTGGTCCGGAGCAGAAAAACCGTATCGGTATGCCGAAGCTACTGGTGTACGAAGTACCGGTACGGTACAGTACCGGTACGCCGTGCCTGAACAGCCCGAAATGCCTCCAAATCACTTCCCACTTGCTTGGGGGTCTCACCAATGCTTCTCCCACTTGCCCCCCAACATTTCCTTACACATTTACATGCCTCCCTTACACAAGATGAGGACTTTGAAGGCTTGGGCATTAATGGAAGAGAGAGAGAAGAGGGCTGCCATGTGAGTTGCAGGCTAGCTCTTCCTTAGCCTGTCAAGAGCCATCATTCAGCCTCCCATTGATGGGAGGCCTGCACACAGCTAGGGGGGACCACCATGCACGAAAATTGAAGGCTAACTCTCCATTATATTCAGCATTTACACATTGTATTGGTGTGGCTACCTAAGCTTAGTTTTAGTTCCATGTAGAAGATGATGAATAGTGTAATGTAAGTTTATGTTTTTGCATTTTCATTTCCATTTCAATTGTTGTAAGCTTTAAACCTCTTGTAATCTTAATTCCTTGCACTTTAATCTAAGTTGTTTCAAGTTTATTCCAAGTTTACTTGCATGTTCTTCATTTCACCATTGTTGCTTCAAGTTTTCTTCATTTCATCTTTTAAAATGGGTATTGCATATTTTCCTTCATAGCTTTTAATTTATTGCTTCAAGTTAAGTTTCATGCTTTAAATCTTCATTTCTCTACAATGTCTTTCATTTACATTATGCTTGTCTTTCTTTTATGCATGAGTAACTAGCTTTTAAGTTGGTTAATCCAAGAGAGAATTCCTCTTGGGTGTGCCACTTCAACTCATTTTCATTCCTCCTCTCAGAGTACGATGACTCGGTTTGACTGGGTTGGGGTGAGGACATGGTTGTGAGTTCTTGATACACCGTAGGCATTGTCACGGGGTGTGCTTGAATCCTCACCTCCATTTTAGTCCCGAGCTTCCCACGAATCAATCGTACTTCTAGGCTCTATTGGAGGAAGGCTTGAGTTGATTTGGTATTCCCATTGGAATGACCTTTTTGGATTAGCCAACAATTGTTTTCTTGCATTTCCATTCACAAACACAACCACAAAACTCAAACAAAAGATTTTTCACTTTCTTTACCTTTTGCAAAATCACCTTCACACAACTTGAACTTTCCTTCCCTGAGGAGACGACCTTGGAATACTTTTCCAAGTAAAACACCGACACACAAAAGACTCTTTGCGATTGGGGAGCACTTTTGTTCACACACCCACATTTCGTTTACATTTTCATTCATTCCATCCTCCATTCCGTTGCCCTATCTCTTGCATCATTCCGAGGGAGAGTGACACTCCCTTAGTCCTATAAGCCATACACACATTGAGGGATGATGTTAAAAGGTTAGGGAATACAACACCGTTTTTCATCAATCACTTAGCAAAAAGTTATTTTCAATCACAAGACAATAAGTATCAAGCACACCAAATCCATTTAGCTTACCATTCATTCAATCAATTGAAAAGCACAAATCATAATGCAATTTCAAAATAGCATACACAAGATTGAATCCGAAATTGTGGTATTTTCATTAATGTGTTCTGAAGTTGGAGTACATAGCATAGGACAACAAAAGAGACAAAATAGCCTACGACTCCATTCTATCTATACCTAATCCAACCCTAAAAGAAAAGATACTAACTACAAACTACTACATATTCTCCTAATCATCACCAGAGTCATCATCCTCCTCAGACGCTTCACCTTCATCATACTCCTCACCCTCCCCCGACTCTTCAGTGTCTTCATCATCCTCCTCCTCCTCCTCCTCGACTGATGTGGGGGTAGAGAGGGCAGAAGCAGAAGGAGCAGTGGCTGGAGCTGGTCTAGTGGGCACTTCTGGGATGGGTCTCCCAAGGAAGGTATGTAAAAACAGCTCTTGCATCATAGCCTCCATACCTAGAACAGTAGCCTCAATCCCATGCACTGTAGTCTCTAGTGCATCGAGGCGCTGAGGGATTGAACTCTGAGGTGCTGCAACGGATGGCCCAGCAGATGAAGATGCCCCGGGGGCCTCAAAACCAGCAACCATGTTCTTGTCTCGCTTCCCTCGACTCATTGCTTTTCTTTTCTTTTTACTGGTCCTGCCGATGGCTCCAAACTCAGGGGGGTAATCTTGTCGAATGCATAGCCCTTAACTTTGAATTGCATGCACATCCGGGTTACCAAGTCCCCGAATGACAGTTTAATCATAGGCTTCTGCAATTCAGCAAAGTTTTTCATTTCCTGCCAAATAAGAAGGGCGAAGTCAACTGCCTTCCCGGACACGAATGCATCCAAGAGGGTTTGCTTCTCTATGTTTGGTTTCTTTTCGGCACCCCTTGGCAGAAGATTGCAGTGGAGGAGCTTGTTTAGCAATCCATAAGTGGGCTTGAGTCTCCCACTTTGCACTGTCCCTTTGAAATCTCCGGGCTCCTCATACATCAACTCAGCCAATTCAGAAATTTTCTTGGATTTGGTGATGTTATGGGGATAGAAAAGCGTAGACTCCGGTGGCCTCTCGTACCCTCCTAAGAGTGTGGCAATGACATCAGGGGTCACCACAAACACCCTGCCACGGACATTGGTTGAGGATTTCCACACCATCCACCTCAGACACCCGGAGCATCTGGTAAAATTCCCTACACATCGACAGGTTGTACCCCTCAACAAGCTCAAACCAGAACTTCATACCATGTGCTTCAATGTTTTTTATGGTCTCATTCCTTGGGGTGAGGGAAATGGAGTCTAGGTACCGTTCATAAGTAACCCCTTTCTCCTGGATCAGTCGATCCCTAGCCCCATTTTTCGTTTTCTTTCTCTGTTCATTCCTATCCCCACTCGACCCCTCTCCACTTCTTTTACGACCACTAGAGCCTTCGGGTGGAAGGGATTTGTGTCCCAATTTCTTGGTGCGGGCCATGCATAGCAACAGTGCCCCCATCATCAGAAAATCACAAAGGGCGAAGAAGAGACCCTCAATTGGGTCCATGGTCACTTGGAAACACCCTAAAGAGCGAGCCATTTGAGAGATTTAAGAAAGTTTTGGGAAATGGAGAGAGAAGAGGGTTTGGGGAATTTTCGGCACTTAGGGTTTCCACAAGGTTGAATTCCACTCAATCACAGAACAAGGGAGAGGATTTGAGAGGGTAAAGGGAGCTTGGTGTGATTTGAAAGCCTAAGGGTTGATTTCAGGTGAGAGAGAGCGGAGTGAAAGGGGGTTGTATGTTAGGAGGGAAATGAAAGGTGTTTTAAAACAAATCGATTAAAAACCCTAAACCTTGGCTTCCCAGGAAAATCGTACCGGTACGGCGAACTCCAGTGGCATTAGCGTACCGGTACGCATACCGGTACGATTTGCCCCAGTAGCCTCAGCGTACCGATATGCGTACCAGTACGGTTTGGCTGACTTCCTGAAAATTCCTGCTGAGAAGCCCTTCACTACTCCTTTTCATTTTAAGACCTCCCCTATACATTCTAACACTCTTTTTATGACCTATACTCTACCCCAAAAATGTACTCCACTTATGAACCACAATCCGAACCATCATGCCCAATTTATTACTGAAATTACAAAGTGATTTAAACTTTTAATGCATTCAACGTACAAGGAATAGATTTCTATTCTTAACCATCAAAATGAACACCCAAAATGCTAATCATATAATGAATAACAAGGCCATTCCTAATTTTTTTCAAATATCAAAAACTTGAGCCATATTCCCTCATTCTTGCAAACATGGAGCTATTTAACAGATTTCTCAAATGATTGAACTAAGTATACATGAGCAACACCATAGTCTTAGATACTAGTCTAAAGTATGCACCTACAAATTTGTTTTCAACTTGAGTGTGTATGAAGTTTAACAACCAATTTGAGCACTTACACAACGGAATTCACATTCGAAAAGCAAGACAAATTCAGTTTCAATGCAAAACTCACCAAGGGTCACTCTTAAACAATGAAATACACTCAAGTTATCCTGGTATGCACTCCATGTGTACATGTGATATAGAATCTTGTGTTCAAAACAAAGTGTGCTCACATGTAATCCAAAAATGAAGTTCATATATGAAAATGAAGCGACCTTGGCATAGTCTCATGAACAGAATGCTAGGGCATTAGGTAGTAAGACATGACTCATCATTTCCTTTGAAATTATGCACCTCCCATGCTTCTCTAGATCACTTGGGACTTTAAGGGTTATAATGGGGTCTTGGGGTGATGTCTAGGTAAGTGAAATGAAGGATATAGGATAACGAAGAGAGTTGTTCCGAGTGTATGACCTTTATTTCAAAAAGATCTCCCTTTTATGGGATTTCTAGGCTAACACCATCACCACAATCTTTGTTTCTTTTCGTTAACATTTTCCTTTTCATTTTCTCTTTCTTTTTCTTATTTCACCCCCTTTTCTCCTTTTCTTGGACTTTCATTCCTTTTTTTTTTTTTTTTTTTCATTCAACTCTTTGAGTTTCAACATCATTCATCCCTTTTTGTTTGAGTTTCCACACCATACTTCCTTCTCCTTTATGATCAAATCATATCCAGCTCTAGGAACAACCAAGGTAAGTTAGATATTAATCATTTTCCTTGGCTTGGTCAAATGTGTGGCATAGAAACGATTTTACAATTAAGGCTCAATCACGGCACTAGGGATAAATTTTTCACAAGGAAAAGGGCAAAGGCTCAAAATTTTCAATGATGGCCTAAGATCACTTCCAGGTCCGCATAGTGGGGCATTATATGCTCAAGACAAATCAGTCCACTACCCAAATGCAACTAACCAAAACAAGCATAATGAGACTATTGAACAAATTTGACATTGAAAAATTGTTCTTTGAGTAATTGTAAGTTCCCTCCAAAAGGATTTGACACTAAATCTCTCATGGGTCCTTACTCATCTCCACTACTTATGTCAAGCTTAAAACATGAATCCAATCCGTAAATTACCGAAATTACACAATCAAAAATCACATACAGTTGAATTCAAAAATCAATACATATGTGATACTTATGCATATGATCAACTTCCATAGCATGCTCATGTGCACAGAGTTCACGACAAAGATCAACATGTCATCCAACTCACATACTCTTCATGAAGGAATACAGGTCAACAATCGAATATTTTTCATCAAAAATTTTCAAAGATTTCACATATTTTTCACTAATGCAAGCAAAACTCCAAAAACTTATATGAAATGTGAAAGGTGAATTTTTTTCACCCCAAAAATTAGTGTTTGGTGTTATCCACAAAAAAAAAGTTCCACAACCATTGGTGTAGCATGCACCTCACCCCCCAACTAGATTCATGCATTTTCCCCAATGCAACAAAAAGATATGGTATGCACTAAAGGACAGTAAAAAGATAGGTAGGGTTAGAGTACACCTCGCAATTGAGCTTCAACAAAAGCACCAAAATCTGAAACTCAGAAGATCAATACTATACAACCAAAGAAAGTAAGTGACATAGAATAAAAATGACATAAGTAAATAAAAGCAACAGTACACTAACAACCATAAATACAAGCTACTCCTCCACCAAATCCGGATACTCGGGATCCGTCAACTCCTCTTCGACTTCTTGTCCTTCCGACCCCTCGAAGAATGACTTAAGTCTTTGGCCATTGACCTTGAATGTCTAGCCATTCTCGGGGTTCGTCACCTTAACAGCTCCGTTGGGGTAGGCCACCTTGACAAGATAGGGGCCATCCCAGCGGGATCGGAGTTTTCCTTGAAAAATTGAGAGGCGAGAATTGTATAAGAGCACTTTTTGCCCGGGCTCAAATGATTTCGAATGATGGAATTATCATGAAAGATTTTAGCCCGTTCCTTTGAAATTTTTGAGCTCTCGTACGCATCTCGTCGAATCTCTTCCAACTCATTCAGCTCTAACTTCCTATGTTCACCAGCCATTCTCAAATTAAAATTTAGAGTTTTGATGGCCCAATAGGCCTTGTGTTCCATTTCGACCGGCAGATGGCAAGCCTTTCCATAGACAAACCGGTAGGGAGACATGCCCAAAACAGTCTTATAGGCAGTGCGGTATGCCCATAGGGCATCCGTCAATCTATTGGACCAATCCTTCTTACTCGGGTTAACAGTTTTTTCTAGGATGGTCTTGATCTCCCTATTGGCTAGCTCAACTTGGCCATTTGTTTGTGGGTGATAGGCGGTGGATACTTTGTGAGTGACGCCATATTTGAACATTAGAGATGCAAATGGCCTATTACAGAAGTGGGATCCACCATCACTGATTATTGCTCGAGGCATCCCAAACCTCGAAAAGATATTCTCTTTGAGGAACTTGACTACAACCCGGTGGTCATTAGTCTTGGTCGGGATGGCCTCTACCCACTTGGACACATAGTCCACTGCCAGAAGGATGTACAGATAACCGAATGACATAGGGAATGGACCCATGAAGTCAATGCCCCAACAGTCGAATATTTCTATAACTAGCACAGGGGAGAGGCGCATCATGTTTCTTCGGGTCACACTACCCAATCGTTGGCACCTGTCGCATGCCTTACAGAACGAAACACAATATTTGATAAGAGAAGGCCAGTAGAAACCTGATTGAAGAATTTTAGCGGAAGTCTTCTTCGCTGAAAAATGTCCGCCGCAAGCTTGGGAATGGCAAAATGCAAGTACGTCCCGTTGTTCGTTCTTAGGTACACATCTTCTCATGACTTGTTCGGGACAATACTTGAACAAGTATGGATTGTCGAAGTAGAAGTACTTCACATCCGCCATAAATCGTCTTCTATCATCTGGACTCCATTGCGGCGGTATCTGTCCTGTTGCAAGAAAGTTACATATATCAGCATACTAGGGACATACCGAATGAATTGAAAGTAAATGTTCGTCAGGGAAAAATTCAGGGATCGGAATGTGCTCATCAGCCTCCTGCACCACAAGCCGGGATAAATGATCCGCCACCACGTTCTCAACTCCTTTCTTGTCCTTGATCGTCAAGTCAAATTCTTGTAGGAGGAGTATCCACCTAATGAGTCTTGGTTTCGCATCCTGCTTAGACAACAAGTACTTCAAGGCAGAATGGTCAGTAAAGACAACAATAGGCGAACCAATGATGTATGAGCGAAATTTATCTAAGGCAAACACTACTGCTAGCAACTCTTTCTCGGTGGTAGTGTAATTCATCTGAGCATCATTGAGTGTTTTGCTAGCATAGTGTATCACATACGGCCTGTTTTCCTCCCTTTGACCGAGCACTGCGCCGACCGCGTAATCACTCGTGTCGAACATGAGCTCAAAAGGTAGATCCCACCTGGGTGGTCGCATGATAGGAGGCGTGACTAGCATGCTCTTAAGTTTTTTAAAAGATGTCTCACAGTCATCCGACCACTCAAAGGGGATCTCTTTGGACAGTAGGTTGGTCAAGGGTCGGGTCAATGCACTGAAATCTTTTATAAACCGGCGATAAAAACCTGCATGGCCTAAAAACGACCGGATTCCCTTAATGGCTTTCGGCGTGGGGAGGTTGGAGATGGCCTCCACCTTGGATTTTTCGACTTCAATACCCCTCTCCGAGACTATGTGGCCAAGCACAATTCCTTTCGTCACCATAAAGTGACACTTTTCCCAATTTAACACCAGATTCTGCTCCTCACATCTTGTTAGAACCTTTTCCAAATTTGCCAAACATCCGTCGAATGAATCGCCAAACATAGAAAAGTCGTCCATGAAGACCTCCACTATCTTTTCCACCATATCACTGAAGATCCCCATCATACAGCGTTGAAAGGTCCCCGGGGCATTGCACAGTCCAAATGGCATGCGGCGGTAGGCAAAGGTACCATAGGGACACGTGAAGGTGGTCTTCTCTTGATCCTCCAAAGCAATCTCGATCTGATTGGAGCTGGAGTATCCATCTAAAAAATAGTAGAATAGATGACCCACTACTCGTTCTAGAACTTGATCGAGGAACGGCAATGGGAAGTGATCTTTTCTTATGCAAGCATTTAGCTTTCGGTAATCGATGCACACCCTACATCCGGTGATCACTCTTGTTAGTATAAGTTCATTCTCATCATTCGCAACCACCGTAACTCCGGACTTCTTAGGTACTACTTGTGTGGGGCTCACCCATTTACTATCGGCGATTGGGAAGATGATCCCCACGTCAAGTAGTTTCAAGACCTCATCCCTTACCACCTCCTTCATGATAGGATTCAAACGTCTTTGTGGTTGTCGGGAAGGTTTTGAATCCTCCTTTAGATAAATGCGGTGTGTGCAAATGAGATGGTTTATACCCTTAATATCCGCAATGGTCCACCCGATTGCTCCTTTGTGCTTCCTCAATACCTCCAAGAGCTCTCTTTCTTGTTCCATATTGAATGTCGAGCTGATAACCACCGGTAATGTGTCTCCATCGCCAAGATAGGCATACTTCAAATGGGAGGGTAATGGCTTCAACTCCAGGGTTGGCTTTTGTTCATCAGATGGAAAAAATTTCTTTTCTTGTTGAGGCAACTCTTCGAATGTAGGGATCCAACTTCCCATCCCTTTCAATTCTCCTACCTCCTATTGCTCATCCAACTCCTCAAGGTCCACAACTCCTTCTTCTTTGAATTTCAACATCCTCTCCAACTCCAAGTGCTCCTCAACCATGGTGTCGATTCTATTGACTTCACTCACTTCCTCGTCATCACCCAGTTGCTTTGCCAGATTGAATACATTGAGCTCCATTGTCATGTTCCCAAACGCCAACTTCATTAGACCATTCCTGCAATTTATCACAACATTAGACGTAACAAGGAAGGGTCATCCAAGTATAACGGGGATTTGGGAACTATGGTTAGCAACAGGATGTGTATCTAGCACAATAAAATCGACGGGAAAGTAAAATTTATCAATTTGAACCAAAACATCTTCCACTACTCCCCTTGGTGTGCAGATGCTACGATCCGCTAATTGGAGCGTAATGGAGGTGGTCTTCAACTCCTCAAGCTTGAGTTGTTGATACACTGAGTAGGGAAGGAGGTTGACACTCGCTCCCAAGTCAAGCAATGCTTGTTCCACCCTGCAATTCCCAATGGTGATGACAATTGTTGGACAGCCGGGGTCTTTGAATTTTGGAGGAGTATTGGTCCTCAATATGGAGTTGACTTGTTCTGTGAGGAACGCCTTCTTGTGGACATTCAATCTCCTTTTCACCGTGCATAGATCCTTCAAGATTTTGGCACACGATTGTATTTTCTTGATGGCGTCGAGGAGTGGGATGTTAATCTTCAACTGTTTAAACATTTCCAAAAATCAGCATAATTTGCCACCTTGATAGGTGGCTTCAAACGATGTGGGAAAGGGGCAGGCATAGAAGGAATAAATACACAATCATCCGTCAATTTTTCTTTCTCATCAACCTCATTTTCTTTCTCTTCACTCAACTCACCCGCTTCGGCCTCACTCTTTTTCTTTTCTTCTATTGGCAATGCAACTTTGGGTGAGACCCTTGTCACAATAGATTTATCGATTTGTTTGCCACTACGAAGGGTGGTGATTGCCTTGAGTTGCTCACAACTCTCCTTGGTAGGCTCGGCCAATTCAATCAAATGTTGGCCTTTAGGGTTCTCTTGGGATTGAGCGGGGAATTTCCCCTTCTCTTGTTGTGATAACCCTATGGCATTGGTGATTTTCGTGAGTTGGGCCGAAATGTTGTTATTGAAGGTGGTTTGGCTTTGAATGAAGTTATAGAGCACATCCTCCAAGTTCCTCTTATGGGGAGGTTGGTAGGTGGGAGGATTTGATGGACCTTGTTGGGAGAAGTTTTGGGGCGGTGGACTTTGGGAGAAATTTTGTGGAGGTGGATTGGATGAATACCCTTGTGGATTGGGCCGGGGGTATTGGGAGCTCGATGCTTGCCCTTAACCTTGGTATTGGTTGTGGTGTTGACCTTGCTTAGTTGGCACGGGAGATGTGTATGTGTTTGATCCATGAGGGACGGGGTTATCATTTCTCCAACAAAAATTAGGGTGATTACTCCACCCCGGATTGTAAGTGTTAGCATTTGGAGAAAATGAGTGCCTCGGTTGATTGAAGGCATGGACTTGTTCATGGTATGCTTTATTAAGCTTCGGAATGCTCGGGCACTCCGATATGGGATGCTCGACACTCTCACAAATTGAACAAACCCCCTCGGTCTTTGACATATGTGACACTTCATGCCTCCTATTGACCTCAAGACTATCAACTTTCCTCGATAATTTGGCAATTTGTGAAAGCAAGTCTTCCCGGACTCTTAAATCATATATCCCCCCCCCCCTTTGTGTCTGATTACTACCCGGAGATGTCCTAGGTACATCGTTAGGATCCCTAACGTCCTAAGATTGTGCATTTTGAGCCAATGTACTAAAGTAGTCTAGGGCTGCATCAGGGTCTTTGTTCAAGAACTCGCCATTGCACATCATGTCAATGAATTGTCTATGGGTTAGTGTGATTCCCTCGTAGAAGAAACTTACCAATTGCCACGACTCAAAGCCATGATGTGGTATGGATTACAACAACTCTTTGTAACGATCCCAGCATTGATAAAATTGCTCATTGGGCTTCTCAGAAAAATCTTGAATTTCCTTTTTCAAAGCAGTGGTTCTATGAACCGGAAATTTTTTTTTCAAAAATACCGAAACCATTTGAGCCCAGGAGGTAATAGATCGAGGTCGCATGGCATTGAACCATGATTTGGCCTTATCACTAAAGGGAACAATTTCAATCGAGCTATGTCCTCTATAGCGTAGTTAGCATTGAATGTTGCAACTATATCCTCAAACCCTTTTATGTGCCGGTAAGGGTTTTCGTTTTCAATCCCATGGAATGTAGGAAGTAGTTGCAACATCCCCGACTTAACTTGGAAAAGCTGAGCTTGGACTGGGAGGAGGATGCATAAGGGTGTGGTGCTACGAGTTGGTTGAAGGAAATCCCTCATGGACCTTGTCGGAGGATCCATTGGAATGTTATTCCCCTCATTCATAGGAGGAGGAAATTGCACTCATGGGTTGGGCATTCTAGGTGGTTGCAATCCCCCACCTCCTTTAACGTTTGGATTTGCACCGACGTTCTCAAAATTATCACCCGCATCCTCGGGTGGGTCTTGGTTGATGTTCATGTTGGGGCCTAAGGGTTGTCTAACTAATCGGTTTTGTTCGTCCCTTCCCCACATGCAACAAACTATCTACAAATGAAAGTATACATAAACAAGAATATATACACAAGACAACGTACCTAAGCCCGTGATGAAGATCACGGGACTTACCTTCGTCGTCCGGAAATCACCTTCTTGGTTTGACACTTGCCTTCCCCGGCAACGGCGCCAAAAATGGTTGACCAAAAACCTTGTTGTTTCCTAACCACCTCTAAAATCTATCCCTCAAAATTTGAAATGTGGATGCACAAAATTATGTGTGTGTGTACAAAAGTGCTCCCCAAGCACAAAGAGACTTTGCGGGTCGTGTTTTACTTGGTGGTATTCCAAGGTCATTTCCACGGGGAAGGAAGTAAACCAAAGGGAAGGTGATCTTTGAGTAAAAGAAGGTGTAAAATCTTTGTGGTTGAAAATTTGTTTGGTGAATGTGTGTTGATGAAAATGAAATGAGAAACAAATGTTGGTAAAGCCAAGAGGTTACTCCAATAGGAATGCCATCTCAACTCGAATCCCTCCTATGATAGAGCATGAATGAACGATTGATTCATGGGAAGCTGGGGATACTAAGGGTGAGTATCTAAGTATAAACCGTGACTAGGCCTACGGGATATCAAAGACTCACCAATTTATCCACCCTCAACCCAGTCAAACCGAACCATTGATCTCTGGAAAGGGAGGAGAATGAGTTGACATGGCATACCCAATAGGAGGTTCCCCTTGGTTTTACCAACTAAAGGATTTAGCTACTCATGCTTACAATGGTATTGAGTATGTAAGAAGAATACATTGCAAAGAGAAGAAGTTCTTGAATGGCTAAATGCAGAAAGACAACCGTTAGAAGAGAATGCATTTAAAACCCATCTACAGCTAAGAGAATGAAGAATCTAGTTGCATTAATGGTAGAAGTTAAAGAGAGTATTAAACTAACTGTGAACTTGAAGGAAAACAACATTCATGATATTAAATGAAGCTTCAAAAGTTCTTACAACAAATTACAAGACAATGTAATGAAGAAAATGGAAAAATCTCAAGTTTATCTCTCTAGAATACTATTCATCTTCTTCCCCAGACTTTCTCTCTCTATATCAATCTATATTTGCCTAATTGTGTCTCTCCCCCCTTCCCCCTGGTTCTTTCTGGACTTGGCTTCCAAAAATGTGCATGGAGAGTTGCCCTAGACTCCAGAAGTGACCTCCATCAGTAAGGGTGCAAGAGGACTGGGCTGGACAGAGGGATTGCAGAGCCTGTCTGCACACCCAGCTCTTATTCTCTTCTCTCTCCTCATTGATCACCAAGACTCCAACTTGCAATCATAGGTGTGAAAAGGGGTGAATAGTATTGTGGGTGTGTCAGGGGATGTCTGTTGGTGGGACCCTCAAAGCAGCAGGCATGAGTTGTAGAGCAGTTGGGCAGATCAGGCAAGGCGTACCGGTACGCGTACTAGTACGGCGAACTCCAGTGGCATTAGCGTACCGGTACAGTTCACTCCAGTAGCCTTAGCGTACCGGTGATGAGCACAAAATATTGTTTATTTCAAGGCCTCATTACATGCATTTTAACTCAACTTTTGCATCTAAGTACTTAGAGTTAGCCGATTTTATGAAAATTGTTGAATTTTCAATGTTGCAAGTTTTTATAGCTTAAATGATTGATTTTAGGACCTTGCAACTATGACGGATGTGTGGTGAGGGCATGGACACATTACATGAAGATTTGGAGGATTAAAAGTGAAGAAATCAAGGAGGTATTGGTGTTTGGGAACAAAAGCACCAGCAGCCACACCATCTGGAAACAGAGCCTCGGTATTCCTCCATTTTGACCATGATCTACTTCGAATATGAAAAAGTTCAAAACATGAAAGTTGTAGATATGGGTGTCTTATATATTGTGTCAACATTTCAGCTCAATCCGACGGTTAGATCAAAAGTTATACCAATTCTACGAAGACTGGTCCGGAGCAGAAAAACCGTACCGGTATTCAGTACCGGTACTATACCGGTACGCCGAAGCTACTGGTGTACGAAGTACCGGTACGAAGTACCGGTACGCCGTGCCGAACAGCCCAAAAATGCCTGTAACTCATCTCCACTTGCTTGGGGGTCCCACCTACACTTCTCCCACTTGCCCCCCAACATTTCCTTACACATTTCCATGCCTCCCTTACACAATTAAAAGACTTTGGAGGCCATTGCATTAATGAGGATGGGAAAGAAGGGGTATCCTGGGGGAGGCTTGTCCTAGCCTGCAACACCCATCCATTCAGCCCCCTATTGATGGAGGCCTTTCACACAATTAGGGGGGACCACCATGCACGAAATTTGAAGGCTCACTCTCCATATACTCTGCATTCACAAGCTTTGAAGGTGTGGCTACCTAAGCTTAGTTTTAGTTCTATGTAGAAGATGATGAATAGTGTAATGTAACTTTATGTTTTTGCATTTTCCTTTCCATTTCAATTGTTGTAAGCTTTAAACCTCTTGTAATCTTCATTCCTTGCACTTTAATCTAAGTTGTTCCAAGTTTATTCCATGTTTACTTGCATGTTCTTCATTTCACCATTGTTGCTTCAAGTTTTCTTCATTTCATCTTTTAAAATGGGTATTGCATATTTTCCTTCATAGCTTTAGATTTATTGCTTCAAGTTAAGTTTCATGCTTTAAATCTTCATTTCTCTACAATGTCTTTCATTTACATTATGTTTGTCTTTCTTTTATGCATGAGTAACTAGCTTTTAAGTTGGTTAATCCAAGAGAGAATTCCTCTTGGGTGTGCCACTTCAACTCATTTTCATTCATCCTCTCAGAGTACGATGGCTCGGTTTGACTGGGTTGGGGTGAGGACATGGTTGTGAGTTCTTGATACACCGTAGGCATTGTCACGGGGTGTGCTTGAATCCTCACCTCCATTTTAGTCCCGAGCTTCCCACGAATCAATCGTACTTCTAGGCTCTATTGGAGGAAGGCTTGAGTTGATTTGGTATTCCCATTGGAATGACCTTTTTGGATTAGCCAACAATTGTTTTCTTGCATTTCCATTCACAAACACAACCACAAAACTCAAACAAAAGATTTTTCACTTTCTTTACCTTTTGCAAAATCACCTTCACACAACTTGAACTTTCCTTCCCTGAGGAGACGATCTTGGAATACCACCAAGTAAAACACGACACGCGAAAGACTCTTTGCGATTGGGGAGCACTTTTGTTCACACACCCACATTTCATTTACATTTTCATTCATTCCATCCTCCATTCTGTTGCCCTATCTCTTGCATCATTTTCCGAGGGAGAGTGACACTCCCTTAGTCCTATAAGCCATACACACATTGAGGGATGATATTAAAAGGATAGGGAATACCACACCGTTTTTCATCAATCATTTTGGCGCCGTTGCCGGGGAAGGTAAAGCGTTGAGTTCAAAGGGTGATTTTGGGCGGCATGGTAAGTCTCGTGATTTTCATCACGGGCCAAGGTATGTCGTTTCTTTTGTAAATATTTTGTTTTAGTTTGTGTTTTATATAATGTCTTATAATTATTATGAAAATGTATCAAATGTCCCATATTATGAAAATGTGTGTGATATTTATGATGACTATGGGCTCATCTCTTGTGTGTGCCCAATAAATTATCCGGTTCAAGACTTTGCATGCGAAGTTTCAAATTCATTTTTGGCCTCCGAAAATTTTTACCCCAACCATTATGATACACCGAGTTATTCGAGTTATGGTTGGGAGAATGAACCTTGTAATTTTTCATCCAATCTCACACCACCAAATGAATTTTCCCAATATCCAACATACGGGAACTCAACCGAAGAAGAATTGAAAAATATTTGGTGCGATTTTATGCAATACCAAATGGAATTCAATGCCCAAATAACCCAACAACTTGATACATTGACTAATGCTATAATTGCTATGCATGAAGAACAACACCTTGAGCATAGTCAAGGTATTGAGGTTGATCATCCCAATGAAATGCCTATTGATGTTGAATCTCCCACCACTCTTGTTTGTGAAAAATTTAATGAAGTTATTATCGCACAAGAGGCTAATGAGCCCAAGGTCATTTTTCCATATATGAGTGGTGTTGAGATTCACATTTCTCAACTTGGGAAGGGCATTGAAAAGGAGTTAAGTGTAGAAACTTTTAAGGATAAATTGTATACTCCATTGTTAGGATTGCATAAACTTGCCTACACTTCTATTTGGTTGAGATTTTTGACTTCTTATCCTTTGTATTGTTGGATGGATGGTGTAACGCCCCAAAACACACCCTGGACGGCATTACATTCTAAAACATTCATATCATGAGAGCACTAAAATAATACATCAATAAATAAGACTTCATAAAGTCATCCATAAAATTTACAGCATTATCCCAAAAGAATAGACCCATTTTGGCCTTTACATCCCAAAAATCCAATAATGTAGCGCAGCGGAATTACAAAAGAAAACTAGACTTTACAAGGTTCAAAATGAATATCCTAGTCTAGTACAAAAAGGAAAGAGGTCACTCTATGCGTCCACCTCGGGGTCCACCGTCCCGTCAAGTGGAGTCTCCCAAGTAGCGGGCTCCTCGACCCTTAAGTCCTCCTCAAACGGGAAATCTGAAAAATGTTAGCGGTAGGGGGTGAGCACGAAGCTCTGTAGAAAAATTCTCTCAAACCCATACAAGGTTTAGAAAAGCATATAAAACGGTCGGTCTCATTTTTAACATAACATAGATACATAATTTGAAATAAAGCAGTGACATTTAAAAAGGATCTCAAGTTTATATAAAACATTACTCAAATGAATAAACGAGTACCATATGCAAATAATCACCATTAATTGCCATAAACAATTTCCACAATTCTTTCGGTAGGTGGCATACTTTAGGGTAACCTCCACCTCCCTTTAGATCATCTTTGTCTCTCAAGCATCCTTACAAGGAACCTCTTGAGAATGGGTGAGCATCCTTACAAGGAACCTCTCACAATTCATTGCATGGCTTCCCAAGCATCCTTACAAGGAACCTCTTGGGAAGGGGTGAGCATCCTTACAAGGAACCTCTCACAATTCATTGCATGGCTTCCCAAGCATCCTTACAAGGAACCTCTTGGGAAGGGGTGAGCATCCTTACAAGGAACCTCTCACACATGTGCATCACAATTAACCCAACCAAGCATACAATTTCCAATATTGATTTCAATTTATAATCATCTATCCAAAATCCCCCAAAATATATCATATAATAATTCCACAACAAACAAAGAAAATACATGAGATCACAATAACATCATTGTTCTACCCAACACAAAGCACTAAGGGTTCCAAAATATATAATAAAGAAAGCATTTAAGAAAGAAATGCATCACTCTCCAAAAATGAGGGTTTTAAAACTAGAGAAGAGATTTCAAGGGTATTAAACCCTAACTTTGTTCAAAACATGTAATCTTTGTCAAAAGCCTAAGAGAGGATGATTTCATAACATATATATACCATTGATAGCCAAAACATACATATATAAATACCCTAGTCTCAATGTAAGTGAGTGAGAGAAAACCCCTACCTTATGCTCTTGAAAAAACCTAGGGTTTGAGTCTTGAATCACTTGTGAACCCTTTGTTCTTCCTTTTTATCTTGAGTTTTATCTCTCTCTCTTTCTCTCTAAGGGTTTCTAGGAGGGTTAGGGTGAGAGGGAGATGAAGAAATGGGGCAAATGGGATGTGGGATGTGGCGTCAGACGGATGGTACCGGTACCAGGTACCGGTACCATTTAGTACCGGTACCCAGTACTGGTACCATTCAGTACCGGTACCATTCAGTACCGGTACAAGAAACCTTCTGGAATCGGGGTACCGGTACTCAGTACCGGTACCAATTACCCAGTTTTGCCTATTTCTTTTGTTTTCCATTTCCAATCCATTCCAAAACTAACCAAATCCATCACAAACCTCTCCAACACATATTTATACACCAAACCTATCTAATACAAGTTATAGGACCTAACATTTTATATTTTCACTCACTAAAACTAAATTTCAACTATGATTTTCATTAACATTTTAAATCTTTACTTTTCAAATTTACAAAGTTCAAACACACTTCAATACCCCTATCCACATCTTTACAACCATTATTTTCTATATCTATATATCTATATGCATAGATAAAAGAAAAATGCGGGGTGTTACAATCCACCCCCCTTAAAGAAAGTTTCGTCCTCGAAACTTACCTCAAGTAGCGAATAAATGTGGATACTTCTCCCACATTTCTTGCTCCGGTTCCCAAGTAGCTTCTTCCACTCCATGGTGTTGCCACACTACCTTCACTAGTCGGATGACTTTGTTGCGGAGTACCTTCTCTTTGGTATCAAAAATCTTCATCTGTTTTTCTTCATACGTTGCTCCTTCTTGAATTTCAATATCTTCTAAATTTATGACGTGCATAGTATCCGACTGACACTTCCTCAACATCGACACATGAATTACCTCGTGCACCCCTGCAAATTGAGCCGGTAACCGAAGTTGATACGCCGCTCTGCCCACTGCTTTGCTCACTTCAAAGGGGTCGGATGTACCTTGGAGCTAGTTTTCCTTTCTTGCCGAATCTAAGCACTCCCTTCTTAGGCGACACTTTGAGGAACACGTAGTCTCCCCAAATTTCACTTCCAAATCCGCATTCATTTTTCCAACGAAATTATTTTAAGAAAAATTAACATAATATCATCGAAAATACCATTTTAGTGGTCACTACCAATCACTAGAGTTTTGAATTCATGAGAAAATAAATAATCAAGCTTGAAATCAAGAATGAATGGCTATTAAGTTTGGAAATCAAAAACAATGGAACAAGCAAGGTTTGAAATCAATGACAAATGAATAATTAAGCTTTGTAATCAGGGATTAAAGAGTATCAAGTTTTGAACTCAAGAGCAAAGAGAAATCAAGTATTGAAATCAAGAGCAATTGAATGTCAAGTCTTGAAATCAAGAACCAATGAATGTCAAGTATTAAATATCAAGAATACATGAATCGCAAGGTGATTGATTGGAAAACGTTGTTGTTTCCTAACCGCTAAACATCACCCTCACCCTCAATGTGTGTATGTGGCTTATAGTGATGGGGGAGTGTCACTCTCCCTTCGGATAATGCAAGAGATATAGGAGCAACAACAAATGTGAATGGAAATGTGGAATGAACAAAATGTGTGAAATGAAATGGAATGCGTGTGAACAAAAGTGCTCCCCAATCGTAAGGAGTCTTTCGTTGTCGGTGTTTTACTTGGAAAGAATTTCAAGGTCGTCTCCTCAGGGAAGGAAAGGGAGTTGTGTGAAAGTGATTTTGGTGAACAAAAGAGAAAAATGTAAAATCTTTGTTTGAGTTTTGTGGTTGTGATTGAAAATGAAAATGCAATAAAACAAGTGTTGGCTAATCCAAAGAGGTCATTCTAATGGAATTCCAACTCAACTCGAAATCTTCTTCCAATGGTGCATAGGTGAACGATTGATTCGGGGGAAGCTAGGGACAAGATTGGTGAGTATCTAAGCATAAACCGTGACTAGGCCTATGGAATATCAAAGGCTCACTAACTCGTCCACTCTCAACCCCGTCAAACCGAACCACCGTACACCGAGAGGAGGAAGGAGAAGAGTTGAAATGGAATCCCCAAGAGAAGGTCTCCCTTGGATTACCCAACATAAATCTAACTACTCATTCATAAAAGAAAGCCAAGCATAATGTAAATAGACAAGTAAAGGAAAAGAAGATTAAAACTTAACTAGATGCAAGAAATCTTAAAGTAAGAAGAAGGAAATACAATACCCAATTTAAAGCATGAAAATGAAGAACTTGAAAGCATAACAATGGTGAAATGTAAAGTGCAAGGCTAAACTTGAAATGTACTTCTAATAAATGGCATTAAAGACAGTAAAGGAAGCTTACAATATCCTTACAAGAGGTTACAAGAGAAATGGATGGAAGAACATGTAAAAATCACAACTTTACTATTCATCTTCTTCCTCACTAAAACTACTCTAAGCATAGGTAGCCAACTCCTTTACATTGTGTGTTGAATGTTGAATATATTGAGTGTGGAGACTTGCCAAAACGTCCAAGAGGCTCCCCCCTAGCTGTGTGAACGAGCTCCCATCAAGAGAGGGCTGAATGGATGGCTTTGACAGGCTAGGAGATCATAGCCTGGGCAGCCCACTTCCCCCCATTCCTCCTTTAATGCATTGGCCTTTAAAGTCTTCCACTTGAGTGTAGGAGGCCTGAAAATGTGTAAGGAAATGTTGGGATAGGCGTGGGAGAAGTGTAGGTGGGACCCCCAAGCCTCAAAGTTGAGTTACAGGCTGTTTTCGCGACCAGAAGGTCCGGAGTACCGGTACAGAGTACCGGTACTGTTTTTTTGCACTGGACCACCTTCGGTAGAATCGGTATAACTCTTGATCTAACCGTTGGATTGGGATGAAATTTTGACAACAAACAGAAGACACCCACATCTACAACTTTCATGTTTTCCAATTTTCCAAATTCAGAGTTGATCATGGTCAAAATGGAGGAATTACGAGGCAGTGCTTCCAATTGTTGCTGCAGCTGGTGCCCTTGTTCCCAAGCACCAATGCCTTCTTGATTTCTTCACTTTTAAGCCTCCAATTCTTCATGTATTGTGTCCATGCCTTCACCACACATCCAACATAGTTGCAATGTCCTAAAATACATGATTTAAGCAATAAAAACTTGCAACATCAAAATATCAACATTATTCATAATTTCGGCTAACTCTAAGTACTTAAATGCAAAAGTTGAGTTAAAATGCATGTAATGAGCCCTTCAAATATGCAATATTATGTGCTCATCACACCCCCCAACTTAAGCTTTGCTAGTCCCTAGCAAACAAAATGTAAAAAGCAAGAAAACAAAAAATAAAACTATACTAATTTCGATATTGCATTTAGCACATGCAACAAGCCTTTAAACCCCTAGGTGATCCCTAGTGGACGAGTTTTGTCTCGTGAAGGTTTCCAGTGAAGGTACCTACAAACTTCTTTTCATAGTATCCAATATTTAAAATATATTCCCTTATCTTAATTAGCAATGGGATACTAAAAACAACTTGGTTCAAACACCCGAACAAATCACACATGAGACATATCATAGCCGTAAATGCTATTCTAGAGTATCCACATACACATTTCCTTTCAAAACTCGTGTGTGTGTGAAATGAGCATGTAATTTAAACATTTACACAATGGAGTTCACATTTACTTTGGCCATCCACATTAAGCTTCGATGCAAAAACTCACCAAGGGTGTTCTCTCAAAATGAATAACACTATGATTATCCGGGCATGCTCTCCATGTGTATATGTGAGATGGAATCTTGTGCACAAAACAAAGTATGCTCACATATAATCCAAAAATGAAGTATGCATAAAAATGAAACAACCTTGGCATAATCTCATGAAAGGAATGCTAGGGCATTAGATAGCAAAATCAACTTCTCTTGTTCTTTTAAACGTATGCATCCTCCATGCTTCTCTAGATCTTTTAGGACTTTCATGGGTTGTAATGAGGCCTTGGGGTGATGTTGTGGTAAGGGAAACGAAGGATATAGGATAACAAAGAGGGTTGTTCCGGGTGAATGACCTTAATCTTAGAAAAACACTTCCCTTTTATGGGATTTTGATTTTCACACCATCACCACACCCTTTGTTTCTTTTCTTTCTTTTCCTTTACATTTTTCCCTTTTCTTTTTCTCATTCTTTTTCTCCTTTTTCACTCCCTTTCTCTCCTTTTCTTGGATTTTCATTCTTTTTCCATTGAACTCTTTTGAGTTTCAACATCCTTCATCCCTTTTGTTTGATTTTTCACACCATCATTCCTTTTCTTTTATCATCACCCAACTTAGCACTAGGAACAACCAAGGTAAGGTAGATATTTATCATTTTCATTGGCTTGGTTACATGTGTGGCATAGAAACGAATTCAATTAAGGCTCAATCATGGCACTAGGGATAAAATTTCACAAGAAAAAGGCTAAGGCTCAAAGCATCAAAGATGGCTTAAGATCATTTCTAGATAGGTATGGGAGAGCATTGTACAATCAAGACAAAGTCAATCAACTACCCAAATACACCTAACCAAAACAAGCATAATGAGATTATTGAACAAATTTGGAATTTGAAAAATTGTTCCTTGAGTAAATGTAAGTTCCTTCCAACAAGAATTGACACTAAAGCTCACACAGGTACTTACTCATCTCCACTATTCATGTCAAGCACTCAAATGTGAACTCAATCCGTAAATTGTCCAAATTACACATTCAAGGTGCACAATGGTTGAGTTTGAAAGAAAACACATATGTGATACTCAAGCATAGGATAAACTTCTATAATGTGCTCATGTATTCAAAGTTCAAAATGAAGATCAAGCAATTCACAAATCCCATAACAATTAGGATAGAGGAATATAGTTCAATATTGACTATTTTTCACAAAAATTGTCCAAAATTTTTCAAAATTTTCACATTTCCAACTTATTCTATACACAAAGTGGTGGAACATGTGAATGGTGCACCTCACCCCCCAACTTAAACTATGCATTGTCCTCAATGCACAAGGAATCATGCAATGAAAACAATGAAGGTAAAATGGGAAATGAGATACCCCTTTTTTTTATATATATAAACATAAAAGAGAAAATGAAACACACAAAGATCATTTACACCCCCCAACTTAGACTAGAACATGGGGGAGAAATGCTGGTGATGCCCTCAAAGCAGGTGGAGCAGCATTGCAGAGATAGGGTCTGTCAGGCAAACAGTACCGGTACTGGGTACCGGTACTGCGATTCCAGTAGACTTTTAGTACCGGTACTGTGGTGAACAAAAATGCTCCCCAATCGAAAGGAGTCTTTTGTGGTCGTGTGTTTTACTTGGAAAATATTCCAAGGTCGTCTCCTCAGGGAAGGAAATTGAGTTTTGTGAAAGTGATTTTGCAAAAGTGAAAAGAAAGTGTAAAATCTTGTATTTGTGTTTTGGTGAGTTTTGTTCAAAATGAAAATACAAGAAAGCAAGTGTTGGCTAATCCAAAGGGTTCATTCCAATGGGAATACCAAATCAACTCAAAGCCTTCCTCCGATTGAGCATGAATGAACGATTGATTCGGGGGAAGCTAGGGACGAGATTGGTGAGTATCTAAGCATAAACCGTGACTAGGCCTACAGAATATCAAAGGCTCACCAACTCATCCACTCTCAACCCCGTCAAACCGAACCATTTGACTCTAAAGGGAGGAATGAAGAAGAGTTGAAAATGGTATTCCCAAGAGGAATTTTCCCATGGATTAACCAACTTAAATCCTAGCTACTCGTATTAAAAATGCAAGACAAGCATAATGTAGATGGACATGGAAGAGAAATGGAGATTTAAAGCATGAAACTTAACTTGAAGCAAGAAATCTAAAGCTATGAAGGAAAATATGCAATACCCATTTTAAGCTAAGAAATGAAGAAAACATGGAAGCAACAATGGTGAAAGCTAAAATGAAAGATTAAACTTGAAATGAACTTGCAGTGAATAGCATTAAATACATTAAATGAAGCTTACCAAGTTCTTACAAAGGATTACAAGTGAAATGGATGGAAGAAATGCAAAAACGAAATTACATTACACTATTCATCTTCTTCCTCAATGGAGCAAAAACTAAGCTTAGGTAGCCCACTTCTATACAAGCTTGTAATGTTCAATATATGCTGTGTGGAGACTTGCCAAAACGTCCAAGAGGCTCCCCCCTAGCTGTGTGTACGAGCTCCCATCAAGAGAGGGCTGAATGGATGGCTTGACAGGCAAGGAGATCATAGCCCTGGCAGCCCACTTCTCTCCCATCCTCCATCAATGCATTGGCCTTCAAAGTCTTCCACTTGAGTGTAGGAGGCCTGCAAATGTGTAAGGAAATGTTGGGATAGGCGTGGGAGAAGTGTAGATGGGACCCCCAAGCCTCAAAGTTGCGTTACAGGCTGTTTTCGCGACCAGAAGGTCCGGAGTACCGGTACTAGCTACCGGTACTGTTTTTCTGCACTGGACCACATTCGATAGAATCGGCATAACTCTTGATCTAACCGTTGGATTGGGCTGAAATTTTGAAAAAAAATAGAAGACACCCATATCTACAACTTTAATGTTTGGAACTTCTCCAAATTCTAAGTAGATCATGGTCAAAATGGAGGACTTCCGAGGCAGTGCTTCCAATTGTTGCGGCAGCTGGTGCCCTTGTTCCCAAGCACCAATGCCTTCTTGATTTCTTCACTTTTAAGCCTCCAATTCTTCATGTATTGTGTCCATGCCTTCCCCACACATCCAACATAGTTGCAATGTCCTAAAATACATGATTTAAGCAATAAAAACTTGCAACATCAAAATATCAACATTATTCATAATTTCGGCTAACTCTAAGTACTTAAATGCAAAAGTTGAGTTAAAATGCATGTAATGAGCCCTTCAAATATGCAATATTATGTGCTCATCACACCCCCCAACTTAAGCTTTGCTAGTCCCTAGCAAACAAAATGTAAAAAGCAAGAAAACAAAAAATAAAACTATACTAATTCCGATATTGCATTTAGCACATGCAACAAGCCTTTAAACCCCTAGGTGATCCCTAGTGGACGAGTTTTGTCTCGTGAAGGTTTCCAGTGAAGGTACCTACAAACTTCTTTTCATAGTATCCAATATTTAAAATATATTCCCTTATCTTAATTAGCAATGGGATACTAAAAACAACTTGGTTCAAACACCCGAACAAATCACACATGAGACATATCATAGCCGTAAATGCTATTCTAGAGTATCCACATACACATTTCCTTTCAAAACTCGTGTGTGTGTGAAATGAGCATGTAATTTAAACATTTACACAATGGAGTTCACATTTACTTTGGCCATCCACATTAAGCTTCTATGCAAAAACTCACCAAGGGTGTTCTCTCAAAATGAATAACACTATGATTATCCGGGCATGCTCTCCATGTGTATATGTGAGATGGAATCTCGTGTACAAAACAAAGTATGCTCACATATAATCCAAAAATGAAGTATGCATAAAAATGAAACAACCTTGGCATAATCTCATGAAATGAATGCTAGGGCATTAGATAGCAAAATCAACTTCTCTTGTTCTTTTAAACTTATGCATCCCCTATGCTTCTCTAGATCTTTTAGGACTTTCATGGGTTGTAATGAGGCCTTGGGGTGATGTTGTGGTAAGGGAAACGAAGGATATAGGATAACAAAGAGGGTTGTTCCGGGTGAATGACCTTAATCTTAGAAAAACACTTCCCTTTTATGGGATTTTGATTTTCACACCATCACCACACCCTTTGTTTCTTTTCTTTCTTTTCCTTTACATTTTTCCCTTTTCTTTTTCTCATTCTTTTTCTCCTTTTTCACTCCCTTTCTCTCCTTTTCTTGGATTTTCATTCTTTTTCCATTGAACTCTTTTGAGTTTCAACATCCTTCATCCCTTTTGTTTGATTTTTCACACCATCATTCCTTTTCTTTTATCATCACCCAACTTAGCACTAGGAACAACCAAGGTAAGGTAGATATTTATCATTTTCATTGGCTTGGTTACATGTGTGGCATAGAAACGAATTCAATTAAGGCTCAATCATGGCACTAGGGATAAAATTTCACAAGAAAAAGGCTAAGGCTCAAAGCATCAAAGATGGCTTAAGATCATTTCTAGATAGGTATGGGAGAGCATTGTACAATCAAGACAAAGTCAATCAACTACCCAAATACACCTAACCAAAACAAGCATAATGAGATTATTGAACAAATTTGGAATTTGAAAAATTGTTCCTTGAGTAAATGTAAGTTCCTTCCAACAAGAATTGACACTAAAGCTCACACAGGTACTTACTCATCTCCACTATTCATGTCAAGCACTCAAATGTGAACTCAATCCGTAAATTGTCCAAATTACACATTCAAGGTGCACAATGGTTGAGTTTGAAAGAAAACACATATGTGATACTCAAGCATAGGATAAACTTCTATAATGTGCTCATGTATTCAAAGTTCAAAATGAAGATCAAGCAATTCACAAATCCCATAACAATTAGGATAGAGGAATATAGTTCAATATTGACTATTTTTCACAAAAATTGTCCAAAATTTTTCAAAATTTTCACATTTCCAACTTATTCTATACACAAAGTGGTGGAACATGTGAATGGTGCACCTCACCCCCCAACTTAAACTATGCATTGTCCTCAATGCACAAGGAATCATGCAATGAAAACAATGAAGGTAAAATGGGAAATGAGATACCCCTTTTTTTTATATATATAAACATAAAAGAGAAAATGAAACACACAAAGATCATTTACACCCCCCAACTTAGACTAGAACATGGGGGAGAAATGCTGGTGATGCCCTCAAAGCAGGTGGAGCAGCATTGCAGAGATAGGGTCTGTCAGGCAAACAGTACCGGTACTGGGTACCGGTACTGCGATTCCAGTAGACTTTTAGTACCGGTACTGTGGTGAACAAAAATGCTCCCCAATCGAAAGGAGTCTTTTGTGGTCGTGTGTTTTACTTGGAAAATATTCCAAGGTCGTCTCCTCAGGGAAGGAAATTGAGTTTTGTGAAAGTGATTTTGCAAAAGTGAAAAGAAAGTGTAAAATCTTGTATTTGTGTTTTGGTGAGTTTTGTTCAAAATGAAAATGCAAGAAAGCAAGTGTTGGCTAATCCAAAGGGTTCATTCCAATGGGAATACCAAATCAACTCAAAGCCTTCCTCCGATTGAGCATGAATGAACGATTGATTCGGGGGAAGCTAGGGACGAGATTGGTGAGTATCTAAGCATAAACCGTGACTAGGCCTACAGAATATCAAAGGCTCACCAACTCATCCACTCTCAACCCCGTCAAACTGAACCATTTGACTCTAAAGGGAGGAATGAAGAAGAGTTGAAAATGGTATTCCCAAGAGGAATTTTCCCTTGGATTAACCAACTTAAATCCTAGCTACTCCTATTAAAAATGCAAGACAAGCATAATGTAGATGGACATGGAAGAGAAATGGAGATTTAAAGCATGAAACTTAACTTGAAGCAAGAAATCTAAAGCTATGAAGGAAAATATGCAATACCCATTATAAGCTAAGAAATGAAGAAAACATGGAAGCAACAATGGTGAAAGCTAAAATGAAAGATTAAACTTGAAATGAACTTGCAGTGAATAGCATTAAATACATTAAATGAAGCTTACCAAGTTCTTACAAAGGATTACAAGTGAAATGGATGGAAGAAATGCAAAAACGAAATTACATTACACTATTCATCTTCTTCCTCAATGGAGCAAAAACTAAGCTTAGGTAGCCCACTTCTATACAAGCTTGTAATGTTCAATATATGCTGTGTGGAGACTTGCCAAAACGTCCAAGAGGCTCCCCCTAGCTGTGTGTACGAGCTCCCATCAAGAGAGGGCTGAATGGATGGCTTGACAGGCTAGGAGATCATAGCCCTGGCAGCCCACTTCTCTCCCATCCTCCATCAATGCATTGGCCTTCAAAGTCTTCCACTTGAGTGTAGGAGGCCTGCAAATGTGTAAGGAAATGTTGGGATAGGCGTGGGAGAAGTGTAGGTGGGACCCCCAAGCCTCAAAGTTGAGTTACAGGCTGTTTTCGCGACCAGAAGGTCCGGAGTACCGGTACTAGGTACCGGTACCATTTGGTACCGGTACCGAGTACCGGTACTGTTTTTCTGCACTGGACCGCCTTCGATAGAATCGACATACCTCTTGATCTAACCATTGGATTGGGCTGAAATTTTGACAACAAACAGAAGACACCCATATCTACAACTTTCATGTTTTTAACTTTTCCAAATTCTGAGTAGATCATGGTCAAAATGGAGGAATTCCGAGGCAGTGCTTCCAATTGTTGCTGCAGCTGGTGCCCTTGTTCCCAAGCACCAATGCCTTCTTGATTTCTTCACTTTTAAGCCTCCAATTCTTCATGTATTGTGTCCATACCTTCACCACTCATCCAACATAGTTGCAATGTCCTAAAATACATGATTTAAGCAATAAAAACTTGCAACATCAAAATATCAACATTATTCATAATTTCGGCTAACTCTAAGTACTTAAATACAAAAGTTGAGTTAAAATGCATGTAATGAGCCCTTCAAATATGCAATATTATGTGCTCATCACAAGGGTTAGGATCAATCAAATGAATATCAAATTTGGCCATCAAGAACAAATGAATATTAAGCTTGGAAATCAAGAATAAATAAATAAGCAAGGTTTGAAATTAATAACAAATGGATATTAAGCTCAGGAATCAAGAATAAATGGTTATCAAGCTTAGATCTCAAGAACAATTGAATTTTAAGGTTAGAATTCAATAACAAATGAATAACAAGTTTTGATCTCGAAAACCATTGAAGATTAAGGTTTGAATTCAATAACCAATGAATAACAAGTTTTGATCTCAAGGACAATCGAATATCAAGGTTAGAATTCAATGACAAATGAATATCAAGTTTAGATCTCAAGAACAAGGAAGGAATCAAGAGAAAACCCACTTTTCCTTGAAAATTAAGGTTTCGAAGGCATACAATGAGAATTAGTGGTTACCCCATCATAATATATTTTAGAACAAGGTAATATTAACAAGAATGACAAGACATAATGATTTCCTAGCAAGTAGATATAATTTAGAGTCAAAGATTACATATATATAATAACCCTACTGGTATCCCCTTGTTCTCCCGTAGGCAAATTAACATATACCGTAAGTTCTATTTCCTCGAAAGCCAATCCAAATTTCACAGCATATGCAGTACGTACAAAAGAATGAGTCGCATAGGAATCCAATAACATTCGGGCCCAAGAATTGTAGAAAATAACGATACCTTCCACGATGGCGTTGGAGGCATTTTCCTCTGGTTGAGTCATAGCAAAAACCCTTCCTTGATTGGCGCCGCCGGGGGCATGAGCTTGTAACGGTCTCTGTGGTGGTAATGGCTGTCGTAGCGGTGGCCTGTTTGCATTCACTCGCCCCGTTGCTTGGTTGGTCTTGGTGGAAAGCCATGGACAATTATCTTTGAAGTGCCCAACACCTCCACAGGCAAAGCATCGGCGTGCATCCGTGACTACTCTCTCTGGTACGCTTCCCGCTCCTTGAGCTATCTGAGGTCTCTGCTGTGTTGGCCTTTGTAGAGGTGGCTTGTTTGTTGGTACTTGCTCGGTTGCTTGCTTGGTCCTTGGGGGAAACGAGGGGCATCTATGTTTGAAGTGCCCATACTCTCCGCATAAAAAACATTGGCGCGGGTCAGTGCTTGTTCTAGTCTGAGTCACTTCATCTTCTCGAACTATCTGAGGTCTTTGTCCAATCACGTCCACGTCCACGTTCAAGTTCACGTCCTCGTTCACGTCCACCGACACGTACTTGTATTCTCGAATTCAGAGTGTGACCCTCTTCTCGCGAATAGAAGGCCTCAAATCTTTTTCAAAGCGTTTAGCTCTCCTCGCCTCCGTGACCACAAACTTGATTGCGTAGCGAGACAACTCATCGAATTCGAACAAATAATTAACCCTTACACTAAATATAAAATGAATCTAACCTATCTGATAAACACATAGCTTCAAACCAATACAAGCCTACGGTTCCCTCAACCTAGTCCTACCTTTCCAGTGGTAATCCATAACCTACAGCTCCCATGTAAGACCTAAAGCCTAGGCTCTGATACCAAATCTGTAACGCCCCAAAACACACCCTGGACGTCATTACATTCTAAAACATTCATATCATGAGAGCACTAAAATAATCCATCAATAAATAAGACTTCATAAAGTCATCCATAAAATTTACAGCATTATCCCAAAAGAATAGACCCATTTTGGCCTTTACATCCCAAAAATCCAATAATGTAGCGCAGCGGAATTACAAAAGAAACCTAGACTTTACAAGGTTCAAAATGAATATCCTAGTCTAGTACAAAAAGGAAAGAGGTCACTCTATGCGTCCACCTCGGGGTCCACCGTCCCGTCAAGTGGAGTCTCCAAAGTAGCGGGCTCCTCGACCCTTAAGTCTTCCTCAAACGGGAAATCTGAAAAATGTTAGCGGTAGGGGGTGAGCACGAATCTCTGTAGAAAAATTCTCTCAAACCCATACAAGGTTTAGAAAAGCATATAAAACGGTCGGTCTCATTTTTAACATAACATAGATACATAATTTGAAATAAAGCAGTGACATTTAAAAAGGATCTCAAGTTTATGTAAAAAATTACTCAAATGAATAAACGAGTACCATATGCAAATAATCACCATTAATTGCCATAAATAATTTCCACAATTCTTTCGGTAGGTGGCATACTTTAGGGTAACCTCCACCTCCCTTTAGATCATCTTTGTTTCTCAAGCATCCTTACAAGGAACCTCTTGAGAATGGGTGAGCATCCTTACAAGGAACCTCTTGGGAAGGGGTGAGCATCCTTACAAGGAACCTCTCACAATTCATTGCATGGCTTCCCAAGTATCCTTATAAGGAACCTCTTGGGAATGGGTGAGCATCCTTACAAGGAACCTCTCACAATTCATTGCATGGCTTCCCAAGCATCCTTACAAGGAACCTCTTGGGAAGGGGTGAGCATCCTTACAAGGAACCTCTCACAATTCATTGCATGGCTTCCCAAGCATCCTTACAAGGAACCTCTTGGGAAGGGGTGAGCATCCTTACAAGGAACCTCTCACAATTCATTGCATGGCTTCCCAAGCATCCTTACAAGGAACCTCTTGGGAAGGGGTGAGCATCCTTACAAGGAACCTCTCACACATGTGCATCACAATTAACCCAACCAAGCATACAATTTCCAATATTGATTTCAATTTATAATCATCTATCCAAAATCCCCCAAAATATATCATATAATAATTCCACAACAAACAAAGAAAATACATGAGATCACAATAACATCATTGTTCTACCCAACACAAAGCACTAAGGGTTCCAAAATATATAATAAAGAAAGCATTTAAGAAAGAAATGCATCACTCTCCAAAAATGAGGGTTTTAAAACTAGAGAAGAGATTTCATGGGTATTAAACCCTAACTTTGTTCAAAACATGTAATCTTTGTCAAAAGCCTAAGAGAGGATGATGTCATAACATATATATACCATTGATAGCCAAAACATACATATATAAATACCCTAGTCTCAATGTAAGTGAGTGAGAGAAAACCCCTACCTTATGCTCTTGAAGAAACCTAGGGTTTGAGTCTTGAATCACTTGTGAACCCTTTGTTCTTCCTTTTTATCTTGAGTTTTATCTCTCTCTCTTTCTCTCTAAGGGTTTCTAGGAGGGTTAGGGTGAGAGGGAGATGAAGAAATGGGGCAAATGGGATGTGGGATGGGTTTTATAACACTAAAATCCCGACTTTTAACTGTTTAGCGGGCGTCAGACGGATGGTACCGGTACCCAGTACCGGTACAAGAAACCTTCTGGAATCGGGGTACCGGTACTCAGTACCGGTACCATTCAGTACCGGTACCGAGTACCGGTACCAATTACCCAGTTTTGCCTATTTCTTTTGTTTTCCATTTCCAATCCATTCCAAAACTAACCAAATCCATCACAAACCTCTCCAACACATATTTATACACCAAACCTATCTAATACAAGTTATAGGACCTAACATTTTATATTTTCACTCACTAAAACTAAATTTCAACTATGATTTTCATTAACATTTTAAATCTTTACTTTTCAAATTTACAAAGTTCAAACACAGTTCAATACCTCTATCCACATCTTTACAACCATTATTTGCTATATCTATATATCTATATGCATAGATAAAAGAAAAATGTGGGGTGTTACAGATGGGTTAGTAAGGGCATTTATACAACAAAAAAAATGTTAAAACCAAAAAAATCAATGGGCGTAAGCTCATATCCGAATTGCAGCTGGATTGACATGAGCCCTCGTTGTTTTACTTTCATGTACATAGTAGTTAGATTTCTTTTATTGTTATATCTTTATTTTTTATTTTGTTGTAGTGTAGAAGTTGTTTACATCTCCATAATTTGGACTCATTTCATTTTGAGAATCATAGTAGAAAATCTCATTCAATATTATGTGCGAGTTTAAGTTGGGGGGTGTAAACAAACTTTTTTGTTTTCCCTTTAATGTATATACTAAGAAAAAAAAAGGGGGGGGGGGTATCTCATTCCCAATTTTTACTTTCATTTTTCTCATTGCATGAATCCTTGTGCATTGGGGACAATGCATGGTTTAAGTTGGGGGGTGAGGTGCACCATTCACATGTTCCACCACTTTTTGTATAGAATAATGGAAAATGTGAAAATTTTGAAAATTTTGGTTCCAATATTGAACTATATTCCCCTATCTTAATGGTTATGGGATTTGTGATTACTTGATCTTCATTTTGAACTTTGAATACATGAGCACATTATAGAAGTTTATCCTATTGCTAAGAGTATCACATACTTGTTTGCTTTTGAACTCAACCATAAGTGCACCATGAACTTGTAATTTTGGCAATCTATGGATTGAGTTCACATTTAGTGCTTGACATGAATAGTGGAGATGAGTAAGGACCCATGAGAGCTTTAGTGCCAATTCTTTTTGGAGGGAACTTACATTTACTCAAGGAATAATTCTTAATTTTCAAATTTGTTCAATAGTCTCATTATGCTTGTTTTGGTTAGGTGTGTTTGGGTAGTTAATTGACTTTGTCTTGATATGTACAATGCTCTCCCATGCCTATCTAGAGATGATCTTAGGCCATTTTTGAATGCTTTGAGCCTTTCCCTTTTTCTTGTGAAAAGTTTATTCCTAGTGTCCTGATTGAGCCTAATTGAATTCGTTTCTATGCCATACATTTGACCAAGCCAATGAAAATAATAAATATCTACCTTACCTTGGTTGTTCCTAGAGCGGGATATGATTTGATCGTAAAAGAAAAGGAAGTATGGTGTGGAAACTCAAACAAAAGGGATAAATGATGTTGAAACTCAAAAGAGTTGAATGGAAAAAGAATGAAAATCCAAGAAAAGGAAGAAAAGGGGTGAAAGAAGAAAAGAAAGAGAAAAAGAAAAGGAAAATGTTAAGGAAAAGAAGAAAAAAAGAAACAAAGAGTGTGGTGATGGTGTTAGCCTAGAAATCCCATAAAAGGGAGATCTTTTTGAAATAAAGGTCATTCACTCGGAACAACCCTCTTCGTTATCCTATATTCTTCATTTTGCCTACCTCAATATCACCCCAAGGCCTCATTACAACCCGTGAAAGTCCTAAATGATCTAGAGAAAGCATGGGGGACGCATACTTTGAAAAGAACAAGAGAAGTTGGTTTTGCTATCAAATGCCCTAGCATTCCCTTTATGAGATTATGCCAAGGTTGTTTCATTTTTTATGCATACTTCATTTTTGGATTATATGTGAGCATACTTCGTTTTGTGCACAAGATTCTATCTCACATATACACATGGAGAGCATGCTCGTATAATCATAGTGTATTCATTTTTGAGAGAAACCCTTGGTGAGTTTTGCATCAAAGCTAAATTTGGATAGCTATGTGAATGTGAATTCCGTCGTGTAAATGCTTAAATTACATGTTCATTGCACTCACACATGAGTTTGAAAATGAATGTGTATGTGAATACTCTAGAATAGCATTTCAGGCTATGATGTGTTTCATGTGTTTTTAGTTCGGGTGGTTCGGATCAAGTTATTGTTGAAATCCCATTGCTAATTAAGATAAGGAAATATATTTTAAATATTGGATACAAGGAAAAGAAGTTTGTAGGTACCTTCACTGGAAACCTTCACGAGACAAAACTCGTCCACTAGGGATCACCTAGGGGTTTAAAGGCTTATTGCATGTGCTAAATGCAATTGCGGAATTAGTATAAGTTTATTTTGTTTGCTTGCTTTTTATATTTTTTTTGCTAGGGACTAGCAAACCTTAAGTTGGGGGGTGTGATGAGCACAAAATATTGTATATTTCAAGGCCTCATTACATGCATTTTAACTCAACTTTTGCATCTTAAGTACTTAGAGTTAGCCGATTTTATGAAAATTGTTGAATTTTCAATGTTGCAAGTTTTTATAGCTTAAATGATTGATTTTAGGACCTTGCAACTATGAAGGATGTGTGGTGAGGGCATGGACACATTACATGAAGATTTGGAGGATTAAAAGTGAAGAAATCAAGGAGGTATTGGTGTTTGGGAACAAAAGCACCAGCAGCCACACCATCTGGAAACAGAGCCTCGATATTCCTCCATTTTGACCATGATCCACTTCGAATCTGAAAAAGTTCAAAACATGAAAGTTGTAGATCTGGGTGTCTTCTATATTGTGTCAACATTTCAGCTCAATCTGACGGTTAGATCAAAAGTTATACCAATTCTACGAAGACTGGTCCGGAGCAGAAAAACCGTACCGGTATTCAGTACCGGTACGCCGAAGCTACTGGTGTACGAAGTACCGGTACTCAGTACCGGTACACCGTGCCGAACAACCCAAAAATGCCTGCAACTCATCTCCACTTGCTTGGGGGTCCCATCTACACTTCTCCCACTTGCCCCCCAACATTTCCTTACACATTTCCATGCCTCCCTTACACAATTAAAAGACTTTGGAGGTCATTGCATTAATGAGGATGGGAGAGAAGGGGTAGCCTGGGGGAGGCTTGTCCTAGCCTGCAACACCCATCCATTCAGCCCCCTATTGATGGAGGCCTTTCACACAGTTAGGGGGGACCACCATGCACGAAATTTGAAGGCTCACTTTCCATATACTCAGCATTCACAAGCTTTGAAGGTGTGGCTACCTAAGCTTAGTTTTAGTTCTATGTAGAAGATGATGAATAGTGTAATGTAACTTTATGTTTTTGCATTTTCCTTTCCATTTCAATTGTTGTAAGCTTTAAACCTCTTGTAATCTTCATTCCTTGCACTTTAATCTAAGTTGTTCCAAGTTTATTCCAAGTTTACTTGCATGTTCTTCATTTCACCATTGTTGCTTCAAGTTTTCTTCATTTCATCTTTTAAAATGGGTATTGCATATTTTCCTTCATAGCTTTAGATTTATTGCTTCAAGTTAAGTTTCATGCTTTAAATCTTCATTTCTCTGCAATGTCTTTCATTTACATTATGCTTGTCTTTCTTTTATGCATGAGTAACTAGCTTTTAAGTTGGTTAATCCAAGAGAGAATTCCTCTTGGGTGTGCCACTTCAACTCATTTTCATTCCTCCTCTCAGAGTACGATGGCTCGGTTTGACTGGGTTGGGGTGAGGACATGGTTATGAGTTCTTGATACACCGTAGGCATTGTCACGGGGTGTGCTTGAATCCTCACCTCCATTTTAGTCCCGAGCTTCCCACGAATCAATCGTACTTCTAGGCTCTATTGGAGGAAGGCTTGAGTTGATTTGGTATTCCCATTGGAATGACCTTTTTGGATTAGCCAACAATTGTTTTCTTGCATTTCCATTCACAAACACAACCACAAAACTCAAACAAAAGATTTTTCACTTTCTTTACCTTTTGCAAAATCACCTTCACACAACTTGAACTTTCCTTCCCTGAGGAGACAACCTTGGAATACTTTTCCAAGTAAAACACCGACACACAAAAGACTCTTTGCGATTGGGGAGCACTTTTGTTCACACACCCACATTTTATTTACATTTTCATTCATTCCATCCTCCATTCCGTTGCCCTATCTCTTGCGTCATTCCGAGGGAGAGTGACACTCCCTTAGTCCTATAAGCCATACACACATTGAGGGATGATGTTAAAAGGATAGGGAATACAACACCGTTTTTCATCAATCAACCGGTACACATACTGATACGGTTTGGCTGATTTCTTGATTTTCTTATTTTCTCCTCCTCTGAGCTATCCCCAAGTTGTCTTTTCATCTTCATTTGCCTCACATGATTGGGGAAGGCCTTAAGAAGCCTCATTCAACACCATTTAACTGCAAACACCAAATATCATCGTTAAGAGTTCAATTAACCTAACTCTCATCATTTAATCTCCAAAAGCAATTAAAAAGAGATGATTAGCACATAAAACTTATACAAAGTTTTGTACTAATCAATTGCCCTCACATAACTCCTTAATGATCTATTGACTATTTCGGCATTGGAGTAAAACTCCCTCACCAAGTCAATCACGGCCTCTCCGCCGTTTCGCAAATACAAGACCCAACCCCTCCTTTCCATCTCTGCCATTATACCCAATTCAACAAAATCAATTAAAACAACATCCCTCTCATAAACCACAACATGTTTTTGGTAAAAATTATCGTACCTGTCAACTTTTAGAGCTGTGGGGAACCGGGTTTTGTCGTATCTTCGCGTAAGTGGTGGCATTCCTTCTCTCACTTCCACCACTTCCTCGACGAAATTGGGCTCTTGGGTGTTTAGGTTGCGCCTGGCAGGAAGCTTGACTCCTGGCATTTTCGGTTTTTGAGTTTGAGGGTTTTGAAATCTTGGATTTCTTTGTGAAAATGGAGCTTTTTGATATGGGAATAGTCTTGGGAGGATTGATTTTTGGTAAAAATGGAGAATGATAGGTGTTTTGGGGTCTGGGTAGTGAAGAGTCACCAATGGTTTTTCGGTTTTTGGGTGGTTTTGAAATGAAGAAGACGAACCAGGCTTTTATAGCCTGAGTCATGACGTTCGAACGTGGGTAACGTTATAACGTGTCTAGAAGGATTTTAAACAGATTGTTCGAACGTGGTGAGCTCCCAGTACTTTTGAGTTCTTTCAGAGGCCAAAGTACTGTAAGTTCTCTTCGTTCGAACAGTATATTGGCGTTTTAACGTTAATCTCGTTCGAATGGTCTATTGGCGTTTGAACGGGCTGAGGTCCCAATACTTTTAAGTATCATCAGAGGCTTCATCAGGGGTTGAGTACTGCAAGCAGCTAACGTTCGAACGTCACCTAACGTTCGAACATTGAATCAAAAATAAAAAATTTCTGCACTACATTATACAAAATCAGAAAGGGCTAAACACACAATTTTAAATCAAAAACCTATGGCATCTCAGGATAAGCCCCTACCCACGCTTCAGGTTGGTATTCTGGGACATTCCTTACTCGGCCCATATTTTCATTGTAGTCATTTATACAAAAAGATTTTTACACTTTTTACAAAAAATTCGGACCTTTGGCTTTCATCCCCAGAAAAGTACAAATTTCCTACAGAAAATTATCTAATATGAGTCTCCCTCTATGTCTGTGTAGTACGGAAAACCAGTGACTCTCCCAATTTCCTCTCTCACAAACCGGTTAAGCAAAGTATCAGAATAGCATGGCGTATCAGGGTAATCCTTACTCAGCCCATTCATTATACAGTCTAATCGATCGAGTGCGCGATCGGAGATTGGTTCAGAACACTGGTTGTATCTTTTCTCGTGAAAGACTCTGCCACACTATTTACAAGCACCAAATCTTTTGGCACGACGGCGTTTGGCAAATGTGATTCTACTACAGAGGGGTTTCGTTTGTTTTTCTTGGATTTCAGCCTCCCTTACCAGTCTTGCTTTTCTCATGATTACAGTATTCACATCAGATGGAAAAGTGCGCAAAACTCCTAAACTAAACCAAAAAAGTATAACATCCATGCTTTCTAAGCTTTAAGACTCATTATCTGGTTCTTTAACATCTGCCAGTCACAAAGACGATTGAAGTTGACTCACAAAACATAATCATCAATTTATACAAGGCAAGGTACATAAAATGATCCGAACAACAACAACAACATAAAAAATTTAAAAAAAAATTACGAGCAAATATGAACTGTAGTTCTCACCCCCCAACCTAAACTGAACATTGTCCCCAATGTTTCGAATTTACCAGTTCACAGATCTTTGAAGATGAGTTTGAATGGTAGAGATATGTTCATCTGTTGAAACTTACAAATAAAAATACACGAATTACTCATTTGTGCATAGATCTGGGTTTAGTGTAGGCTGAAAATCCTTGTATGTGAGTGCGAACAAGAGAAGGACACCCATGAGCAAATATAAGATTAGAATGCAAAAAATGAAGCAAAAGACTGTGTTTGTGGAGTGTGTGGTCATGGGTTGTTTATCAGATAACAGAGAAAACGAAGAAGAAAATAAAGAAGAAGAAGCAAAGAAATAAGAAGAAGAAAAGAAGAAGAATAAGAAGAAGAAGTGGGGGGCCAACAGTAGCGGCTGGGAGAAAAAAGAAGAAAAAGAGTGGGTGCCTTTAGTGGGTCTGGTTGGGTTAGATTTTTCCTAACCCGATCCACTTGAGTGTCGGCCGGCACGAATCTCGGAGGAGTATTCTGGTTCCATTAAAAGAATGGTTTCCACATTTTTAACAAAATCCTCCAAAAATGGTTTTGACCGCTGATCATTAACAGTAAAAATATTACCGTTCGATGGATTCTCTACTTAAACTGCTCCATGTCCAAACACCTTTTTGACAATGTAAGGACCAGTCCATCTTGACTTCAACTTACCAAGAAAGAGGCGGAGTCTTGAATTAAATAACAAGACTTTTTGAGAAGGCTCAAAAGATTTCCGCACAATGTTTTTGTTATGAAAAATTTTCATCCTGGTTTAAGCAATCTTAGCATTCTCATATGCTTCATTTCTCAATTCCTCTAATTCATTTATCTGAAGTTTACTTGCTAGTCCAGCCTTATCCAAGTTAAAATTCATTGCTTTAATAGCCCAATATGCCCTATGTTCCAATTCCACAGGTAGGTGACACGGCTTTCCATAGACTAATCGATAAGAAGACATGCCTAAAATTGTTTTAAAAGCAGTATAGTATGCCCAGAGTGCATCAGTTAGTCTTAACAACAAATCTTTGCGGTCTGGATTCACCGTTTTTTCCAAAATTAATTTGATCTCCCGATTAGCTAGTTCAACTTGTCCACTGGTCTGTGGGTGATAAGGGGTTGCAATTTTGTGAAAGATCAAGTATTTTTTCATCAAATTCCAGAAGAGACGATTGCAAAAATGAGCACCCCCATCACTTATGATTGATTTCGGAATTCCAAACCGGGACAAAATATTTTCTTTCAAAAACTTGATCACTGTTTGGTGATCATTGTTTCGGCATGGAATTGCTTCAACCCATTTGGATACATAGTCTACAGCCACTAAAATGTATAGATAGTCAAAGGAAAGGGGAAACGGTCCCATAAAATCGATGCCCCAACAATCAAAAATTTCAATTACCAGAATGGAGTTTAAGGGCATCATATTTCTTTTAGAAATGCTTCCCAACCTTTGGTATCTATCGCAAGTTAAACAAAAGGAATGGACATCTTTGAAAAGTGTGGGCTAGTAAAATCCACACTACAATATTTTTGCAGCGGTTTTTCTTGATGAAAAATGGCCACCGCATGCTTCAGAATGACAAAATGTTATTACTTGGCTGCTTTCATGAGCGGGGATGCAACATCTTATGATTTGATCCTTACAGTACTTGAATACGTAGGGATCCTCCCAAAAGAAGTTACGAACCTCCCTCAGAAATTTCTTTTTGTCCATCATGGTAAAGGATGGAGGGAGTGTACCAGTAGCAAGAAAGTTAGAAATATCCGTGTACCATGGTGTCTTATCAATCATGAACAGTTGTTCATCGGGGAATTTCTCATTGATTGGCAGTCCATCCTCACGAAATTCATATGTTAGTTTGGACAAATGATTTGCCACCACATTCTCGACACCTTTCTTGTCCTTGATGACAAGATCAAACTCTTGGAGCAAGAGTATCCATCTCAAGAGTCTTGGCTTGGCGTCCTTCTTTGTGAGCAAGAATTTTAGGGCTGCATGGTCAATGAATACAATAACAGCAGAACCAACAAGATAAGAATGGAATTTTTCCAGCGCAAAAACTACAGCAAGCAATTCTTTTTCAGTTGTTGAATAATTCATTTGAGCATCATTCAAAGTTTTGCTTGCATAGTAAATCACATGGGGTCTCTTATCTTTTCTCTGTCCCAATACAGCACCTATAACATAATCACTTGCATCACACATTAGTTCAAAGGGTAGATTCCAGTCATGGGGTTGCATTATTGGAGCAGAAATTAACATGTCTTTTAGCTTGTCAAAGGCTTTATGGCATACTTCATTCCAATCAAAGATTACATCATGACTTAGAAGATGACACATGGGTTTTGCTATGGTGCTGAAATATTTTATGAATCTCCTGTAAAAACCTGCATGCCCTAGGAATGATCGGACATCCTTTATAGTCTTAGGGGCAGGCAAATTTTCAATCAGATCTATTTTTGCCTTGTCAATTTTCATGCCTTCAGACGACACAATGTGACCAAGGACAATGCATTGTGTTACCATGAAATGACATTTTTCTCAATTGAGCACTAGATTAACTTCCTTACATCTGATTAGCACTTTCTCCAGATTGGTCAGACACAATTCAAAGGAATCACCATATACAGAGAAATCATCCATGAATACTTCCAAAAAAATTTCAACCATATCACTGAACAAGCTTAGCATACATCTTTGGAATGTTGCAGGAGCGTTACAAAGTCCAAATGGCATCCTTTTGAATGCAAAGGTGCCAAAGGGGCATGTGAAGGTTGTTTTCTCCTGATCATCTAGTGCTATCTCAATTTGATTGTATCCAGAATACCCATCTAGGAAACAGTAGAATGCATGGCCTACAATTCTCTCTAGGACTTGGTCAAGAGATGGAAGAGGAAAATGATCTTTTCTAGTGACCAAATTGAGTTTTCGATAATCAATGCACATTCGCCATCCTGTGACGACTCGTATTGGTACTAGTTCATTTGCATCATTTTTGACTACTGTGACCCTAGACTTTTTGGGCACAACTTGGGTTGGACTAACCCACTTGCTGTCAGAGATGGGGAAGATTATCCCTGCATCTAAGAGCTTGAGTACCTGAGTTCTCACAACTTCCTTTATGTGAGGGTTTAGTCATCGCTGCATTTGAAGAGAGGGTTTTGAATCCTCTTCAAGGTATATAGCATGATTGCAGATTAACGGGCTTATACCTTTCAAGTCAGCGATGGTCCACCCAATGGTGCTTTTATGACTTTGAAGAACTTGAATCAGTTTAGACTCTTGCAAGTCTGTGAACTTAGATGAAATTACCACTGGGTATGACTCGTCCTTTCCTAAGAATGCATATTTGAGGTCAGATGGGAGAGGTTTCAATTCAGGCTTTGGTGGCCTAACATTTGATGAGATTGACTTTGTGCCACTTGGTGAAATCTCTTCGAATTTGGGGGCCCATGTCTCAACAGCATGAGTAGGGCAACTTGGTGGATTTGGGTCATCATCTGTTGTTTCTGATGAGATGAACTCTAGCAGAGAAGATTCAGTAGGGTCCTTACAGAATGTGTCATTCAGATGTTCCTGTATTAAGGATTCAATGGAGTTTATTTCCCTTTCTTCCTTTTCTTCTTCTGGGTGTTTAGCAATATTGAAAATGTTCAGTTCAAGAGTCATATTCCCAAAAGTTAATTTCATGACTCCATTCCTGAAATTGATTAGTGCATTGGAAGTTGCTAGGAAAGGTCGACCAAGAATGACGGGAATTTGGTTCTCCGAATGTATTGCTGGCTGAGTATCCAGAACAATGAAGTCAACAGGGAAGACAAAGTTGTCTACTTGGACAAGTACATCTTCAACAATCCCTCTGGGGGTTTTGACAGATCTGTCGGCCAACTAGAGTGTGACACAAGTGGGTTTAAGTTCACTTAGACCCAACTGTTGGTAGACAGAGTAGGGTAGCAAATTAACACTGGCTCCAAGGTCTAACAGTGCTTGTTCAATCCTGAAGTTTCCAATGATACATGACACAATCGGACACCCTAGGTCTTTGTATTTTTGAAGGGTTTTATGTTGAAGAAGGGCACTAGCTTGTTCTGTTAGGAAGGCTCTTTTTTGGACATTCTGACCTCTCTTGACTGTGCACAAGTCTTTTAGAAACTTGGCATAAGACGGAACTTGTTTGATTGCGTCCAGAAGTGGGATGTTGATATTTACTTGCTTAAAAAGCTCGTAAATTTCAGACTGATTTTTCAACTTCTGTTTGGTTTTGAGTCTATGATGAAAAGGAGCAGGAATGGAACATGAAGGTTCTCTTTCCTCAAAAAGTTCTGGCTCTTGTTCAATCATAGGCTTAGGTTCTTCCTTAAGTTCAGTCTCAATTGGTTCAGGCTCAGATGATGGGTTGACTAGGATTGACTCAGGTATTGGCTTTGGAATAAGTATGTCTCTGATGGTCTTGTCAATCACCTTGCCACTTCTTAGTGTAGTGACAACTTGGACTTGGTCTTGTGTGTTTCCTGTTGTTGAAGGGTTCCCCACATGGAATTGGCCTTGGGGTTGCTTTGGTTGGGCAGGAAACTTGCCCTTTTCGTGTGTGACCGTGGATTGGGTCAATTTTTGGATGTGGCTTTTAAGATCCTCAAAAGATTGAGTGGTCTGGGTTTTGAAATCAGTGAAAGCCTGTGTGGAATTATTGTTATAGTTCATTTGGCTTTGCATGAACTGATTCAGTGTGTCTTCATGGCTCCTCTTTTGTGGTGGTTGGTATGGTTGATATGCGAGAGGTCCTTGAGGTGGTGGGTATGATCCTTGTTGTTGGTTCATGGGCATTGGTTGTGTGTTCTTCCAATTGAAGTTAGGGTGGTTCCGCCACCCTGGATTGTATGTTTCAAAATATGGGTTGGAGTAAGGCTTGCTGAAGTTGGAAACTGCATGTGTTTGTTCCAACAAGACCTCTTTGAACGCTGGGATGGTAGGGAACTCCCCAGTAGGGTGTCCTGTTAGCGCACAGATTCCACACACTTGTTCTGTGGAAGAGCTAACATCAACTTGATGGACTTTCTTCATCTCTAAAGCTTCAAGCTTTCGAGACAACGTAGACATTTCTGCTCTCAAGTCATCATCCTCTCTCAAGACATATTTACCTCCTTGGGAAGTAGATGGTCTGGCTTCTACAGTGGTAGGAGAGGCTGAGTCCCACATCTGAGAACTGTCAGATATGGTGTCAAAAAAATTGAATGCCTCCTCCGGACTTTTTCCCATAAATTCTCCTTGGGCCATCATTTCGACAAACTGACGTAATCTAGAGGGTAAGGAGTCATAGAAAAATCCTACCAAAGTCCAATTCTCAAAAGCGTGATCTGGGCAGGATTGGAGCAGATCTTTGAATCTCTCCCAACTTTGATAAAAAGTTTCTCCTTCTTTAACCGCAAAATTCATGATTTTCCTTTTTAATGCATTTGTGTGGTGTAGAGGAAAAAACTTTCTAAAAAATTCATTTTGCAATGCCTACCAGTTAGGTATTGAAAAAGCTTTTAAAAACTTTAGCTATTGTTTAGCTCTATCCCTTAAAGAGAAAGAAAACAGTTTCATTTTGGCTAATTCAGAATTGTCTTGAAATGTTCCACACACTTCCTCAAAATCTTTTATATGCAGATATGGATTTTCTGCATCTAATCCATGAAACACGGGTAATAACTGCACTGTCCCTGGCTTTACAGTAAAGGGGGAGAGCATTTTCAGGAAATATAAAACAGGAGGGGACACTGTTTCTTGTGCGATTTAAGTAATCCCGCAAAGTTCGATTGTTAGGCACTTCCTCCTCTCTCATAGGGACTTCTCCGTTTCTCTCATTATTTGCCATATTTCTCTCACAAGAGTCTGCTACTGATCTAGGTGAATTTGGTTCAAGCCGATTCATAGACTCACAAGATTCTGCCGGCAAATTTTGATAGTAAGGAGTGCCCTCAGTCATAAAGAAAATAAAAGAAAGTTATTCACAGTAAACCAAAGAATATATACAAAGATGAAGGTCTTTTTACCTTTTATCTTAAAACACCTTTCAAAGATCCCCGGCAACGGCGCCAAAAACTTGACTTGATCCGAAATGTGTACACCCAAGTGCAGGTGATCAAGCTGTAGTAATAATCCGGTTTGAGTCCGGAGTCGAATCCACAGAGAACTTTTGCTGGTATTTTTGAGATAAGCAGTGATGGAGACCTATTGATTGTAACCCTTGAGATTTGTTGTGAGGTGTGAGATTTCCTGGACAGAATATAAGATTTTTTCCAAGAGAATTTTCTTAACAAAATATGAGATAAGTTCTAATAAAAAAGAGTCACTCTTTAGTTCAAGGATCTGGACATGTAGTTAATTATCCGGTTTATTATACTTGTGCTTGATAACTCAATTAACTCCCGTGTCAACAACAAGTTAACTGGAAGATAAAGATGGACTGTGAGAATTAAGAACAAGATTTCGATGTCTTTCTAGAAGTTTACAAGAATTGTCTGTGCCGAGACTTAACCCGTCTACAAACAAGCAAGTGTTTCTACAAGACATCCAATCATGACATTAATATTTCATTCTTTAAATGAAGCACAATAAGGGGGAGGATTGAAGGGTAGTCATGAAGATCTAGCCGGTGTACTTGCCTTGAACCGATGAGTCTTTCTATGCAAGAGTCATCTGTGTCATAGAAAGAGCCCACGGTTATACAAAGTACCTTAGTTTTGCTAGATGCAATCAATCACCCAATAAGCAAGAAGAAATAAACGTTAAGCATAAGAACAGTGCACAAATATAATTCCCGGATAACTTATACATGCCCTTCTCCTCTTACTAAAGAGTGAATGAGAAACTACTCACTCTTCATGGCTTTGGTAAAGCTAGAAAAGTGGGTGATGCTCATCCCTCCAAGTAGAGGACTTAAAAGATGAAATAACAATGAACAAGGAGCCAATCTTTAACAAAGAATGAGTGAATCACGTTCCACCCTTCACGGCTTTGGTAAAGCTCTAAAAAAGTGGAAGGGTTTCACTCCTCTAATAAAGAAAGAAGCTCAAGCAATGGAAGTAAAGTACATAAACAATAAAAGTAGAAGAAAGCTAGTCACATTTGGAAGGTGGCATCCTCAACCAAGGAATGGAGGGTTGCTTCCTCAACCAAAAGATGAACTAACTCCCTTCTATGCATGTAAGTGAAAGCATAAGCATAAAACTACTTTTATAACAAGCAAAGAGATGTTGGACTAAAGCCAAACTAATCTCTAAAATAAAGACTTTATACAAGGAAATGTAAGCTAAATCTACAATGTGAGTGGGAGTCTAAGCCTCCATCAACCTCCCTACTTGGCTCACTGAGCTCTCCAACAATGGGAGTATTTATAGGCAAGAGGAGGAGACAAGAGGGAGTAAAGGAATAGTGTATGCCACCCAAGTCCAAGTGAAAAACCAACTACTCTGCTGCCAGTCTGTGGAGAACGTTCGAACGTGAGTTGGCGTTCGAACGTTTTTTCTGTTTTTGCTTTATGGTCGTTCGAACGTTGTCGGCCGTTCGAACGTTTCTTCTGTCTTTGCATTATGGGCGTTCGAACGCCAGATGTACTCTGATCTTCTCACTCGAGTGATCTGTTGGTCTTCTGTGAAGTTCAGTTCCACACTCTATGCAGTAGTCTGGTCTTCAATCAACTCAAGTGCACGTTCGAACGTGAGTTGGCGTTCGAACGTGACACTCAAGTGCCTCAGAGCTTCAGAGTCTTCTTTCCTAGCTGCAACACGCCTTCTCTTAGCAGTTGGGTCTGCTACAGTTCAATGTGGCCGTTCGAATGTGAGTTGGCGTTCGAACGGCCACATTGGTTGTGCTCCAAGCTTCTCCAATTTTGTGCTCTAAATGTGCTGGTGTTGCATTCAAGTGTGGTACTTGTTGTTCTTGAGTCCTTGCTCAATTTAAGGCCTGAAATGACATCACTTAAACTCCATCAAAGTACAATTAGTCTTAAAACGGTATAGTAATATGCTAATTTTAAGTGCTAATCAGTCTCTCTCTCTGCTCGGCCAAGTGAAGAAGAAGAAGGCCGTGCACAGGAAGCAGGAGGTGGAGGTTTTGCATGAGTCGCCTTTGGCCACCGTCCGGACGCCCCTCTACCATCCAGTTGGTGGAGCCTTGCTGGATCATTATCTTGTTGTGTGCTGACTCTTCTCTTGGTTGAATTACACTTTGGTCTGTTGTTCTTTTAATCTTTGACATATTATTCCTTGTATTTTCTGAGAATTCTGCATCAAAACCTACAATTTCAAACATAATATTCGTAAAATCCTAGTTTACGCACAAACTCTAATTTACAGTTTTGTGACTGATTTATCTTACAAAATCACTTATTTAACTACTCTATTTTTTATATACGAATTAGGGTTAATCACACTCCCCAACTTAAACTTTACTAGTCCCTAGTAAATTAATAATCAAACTGAAATTAAAATACAAATAGAGGTAAAATCATTTTCGTAGATTTTTTCACGATTGCATTTAGCATATGTAACAAGCCTTTAAACCCCTACAAACTTCAATAGTTAGGAGTTCATAATTCATATTTTTCACAAAATAATTAAATCAATATTCCTTCTGTCTTGCCATAATAGTTCCTTTTCTGATCACTATAAGAGTAACACACGTTAGTTGTAACATTATCCATATATTTTTATAAAAACATGTGTGTGCATGTAATGATTTCTTTATTTTCAAAAATCATTTGAGAAATATTACCCTCTTTCATGGTGGTCTTGATGTCAATCCTTTCCTGGAATACAATCAGCAAAAATAACACATATGTTATAATGATTGTTCTCAAGAATTACATGTGATTGGAGTATAGTTAACAAAGCAAATAATTTCACATGTAGTTAATTAAAAGAGCGGTTATTTGAATAAAATTGGAATTTGACATAATCTCATGAAAGAATATTAACACTATATTGATTATATTATGAACATTCTCCTTTTTTGGATAAATAGGATTAATGCAGATGTATGATTTCTGGAATAAAAACTGACTTTCTTTGGGTGGTAATGTGGCCATTTGTTTAGGGTTTAAGAAACGACGTCTATGGGATTCAAAAGCTACATTTTATATTGTGGCACACCTATTTCTAACTCTTTCTAACTTTGTATTTTCATCATTTCCATTTTTTACTTTCTTGGCTCTTTTATTTCTGTTTTTCCTTTTTAAATTTCTTTCATGGGGTTTTTTTTTTTTTTTGAATAGCAAATACCCTTTTCTTCCTCTTTTGTTTTTCTGTATCATATTGATTTAGAAGAGGGTGCAAGAAAATGATGTAGCAAAGGTAGGTTTAATATATTCTCGTGTGGCTCAGGTATTATTATTATTAATTTTTTTTTTTTTGGGTTTCATGAAAATAATTTATACTCTTTCAAGCTCAATCATGGCTGACTAAGGATATAATTTTGTAAAAGAAATGGTCAAGGCTCAAAATTAATTAAAAATAGCCTAAGATCATTTTCTAGAGTTCATACATCTGTATAATTCCTATATAAAAGAATTTCAAGGACAATATTAATAATATAATCTAACAAGTGCTAATCAAGACAAAGTTAATGAGACTATTCAAAGAAAGTTTACCACTGAATCGGAGATTTGTATTTGAGTAGATGTAGAATATCTCTCCAAGAAAGATTGGTTCAAAATCTGCACTAGGTTTTACATCTCCACTACATATGCAAAGAGTGTATCATTTCATAAGGTTTTTAACAATAAAGAAATCTAATTGTGCATTTAAGAATAAGTTTAAACAAAAATCTATATAATAAAACAGAAGAGAATTTGAATTTTATCCTACACATATTTTTTCCCCCTCAAAACCATCTTATTACACCCATCACCTTGTAACACCCCGCATTTTATTTTATATATGCATATAGATTTATAGTAAATAATTGTTGTAAAAATGGGGATATGTGTAGTGATGTGTGTTTGAATTTGGTAGATTGGAAAAGTAGAAATTTAAAATATTAGTGGAAATAATAGTTGAAATTTAGTTTTAATAAGTGAAAATATGAAATTTTAGGTCCTAGAACTTGTATTAAATAGGTTTGGTATAAAAATATGTGTTGGAGAGGTTTGTGATGGATTTGGTTGGCTTAGGAATGGATTGGAAATGGAAAAGGGATGAAACAGTGAACAGTGCACGTGAACAGTGCACTGGCTGTAACTTCAAGCCCAATTTAGACCTTGATGCAGTCAATATCTTTCAAAACTCAAAAAATGAAAGTTTTAGAGCTCTTTCTTATCATTCCATAGCATCTTGAATCATCTCAATCGGAGCTCGGATGAGAGAGTTATGCCCCAATAACGAAGTGATGTCGAAACAGCACATGAACAGTAAAAAAAAAACGGAACTGCTGTGTTTAAAAACACAGATTTCAGCCCTTTACTCTCATTTCTCTCATTCCACTCTCAACCCACTTCTCTTAGGACTCTAGAGGAAGATCAAGAAGGGAGAAAAGGGAAGGAGGAGATCACAAGAACTTGGGTTCTAAGTTCAAAGTCTTGATTTAAGGTAGGGGATTTTCTCTCAATCTCTCACATTGAGGCTAGGTATATATATATATATATATATATATATATATATATATATATGTTTATTCACTCTCCTTCTCATAGATATAATATGAAATACATGATTCTTATTCTATTTGTAATAAATGCCATGTTTTGAGCAATATGAAGGGTGGGTAACCACCAAAGCTCTATTTGTTTTATCTTCAAAACCTTAGTTTTCAAGAAAATGGGATTTTCTCCAAATTTCTTCTTTGTCTTTGATTTCAAAACTTTAGTGTTGAATATTGTATAACAAAATGATATAGATTACGATCTCTTGCATATTTTCTTGGATTATTCGATTATATGACAAATGTGAAAAATTGGGGATTTTTACTATACTTGGGAAATTGTTGTGAATGGTGAATATTCTTGGTTTCCTCATTGTATGGTTGTTGTGATGGACTTGGATTACCTTCGAGAGATGCCGTAGAGTGTTAGAGGTTAGTCTATCCTAGTGGGGGTGAGATGGTTGCCTAATGCTCGTAGTGGATCGTTGTTGTGACCGCGATCACTATTGTTCACATATATATCGAGGAAAAGGGTTAGTATACTAGACACCTTGGGAGGATTTCGTCAATGTCGTAGGAGACGGTACACGCCCTTCCTAAAGAGATTTGTGATTGTTGGTTGGAATTGGTGGACTAGGTATGATCGTTGGGTGGATTCACGGGAAGCAATCAACATACATGGTACGGGGATGAACCAAAAATACATGGAATCAGGAGTTGGGTCGTTCTTGCCGATGCATTGGTATGGGACAATGCATAGGGAGAAGTCCTTCTTAAATAGCTTAAATTGGAATTTTGTTTATCGATGCTAAACTCACTTTATTCTTTTAATTGATTATTGCTAATGTTTAAACTTGAGATCTCTTTTAAAATGTCACTATTTTTATTCCAAATCTATATATATATTAGTTGTGAAATGAGACTGACCATTTTCTATGTTTTCCAAACCTTGTGTGAGTTGAGAGGATTTTGCTACAGAGCTTCGTGCTCACCCCCTACAAATAACATTTTCAGATTTCACACTTGAGGATGAGCTAGGAGCCGAGGAGCCCGCCCATTGGGAGACTCCGCTTGACGGGAGTGTGGATCCCGAGGTGGACGCTTAGAGCGACACTTTTATTTTGTTCTAGACTAGATTATGCTTAGAATATCCTTTTGAAGTCTAGTTCCTTTTTGTTATTTCCGCTGCGTTATATTAGTACATTTTGGAGATGTAAAGGCCAAGATTGGGCCTATTCTTTTGGGATGATAATGTGGATATGATATATGGTGAATGAAAGTTTATTTTATGATGGATAAATGGATCCGGTGTGGTCAATAGTTATGCATATGTGGACCCGGTGTGGTCAATTGTAATATAATTGTACAGGTTGTGTTTTGGGTGGAGTTCCCCGTACAAAGGAGACTCTGCCCAAATTTTGTTAAAATATGAATGGTTGATGAATGAAACTTTCGTCGTGATGGATTTACTTAGTGCTCTCATGCGGTGAATGGTTTTTAGAATGTAATGTCACCCAAGGGGGTTTTTGGGGCGTTACAACCTCCATCTTAACGTTACACTGCCCTCACCTGCACACCTGCTGCTATCAATCACTCTGAGTAAACTCACACCCACAAACATTTAGTTTATTCTCTCTCATTTTCCTCTTTGTTTTGCTACCAATGAACACACTGATGAAGTTTCTACATTCTATGAATCTCGAAATATTTCTGGTCTCCTCAGAGTAGTTGTTTCCCAAGAAGGGTTTTGCTCTGCGCCTTCAATCTTCAACGCTGCCACCAATTCTCAACCTCTCTATTGGAAAGTCACAAACCCCACTCTCTCTCCTTCTCATCTCCAAGGTATGTCCCCTGTTCGGTTGCCAAGAAAAAATGGAAGGTAAAAACTGATAGAAGAAGTTGAATCTTATGTCTTAATTTAGTTTTCCTAACCCAGAAAAGAACGAAAAAGATAATGTGTTATGTTGTTTTGGGACTTTAGATTGCAGAAGTTGTTGTGTTGGTGATTTATTTTGACATCATTGTTTATTTGGATACTATATTACCCTGGTAGACTTGCCGGGGTTTACTCGCAGTGTGTATAAAAGAGACCACGCTTTAATCACACCAGAAAGTCATGTCTTCAGGCCTTTACCTGATTGGTATATACAAATCAGCATCTTGATTTGTTTATTCTTTTGATTTTTCAATCCTCCTTGATTCATTATTTGAAAGGCTTTTGTAGGACCAATACACTGGGAGCATATCTAATCTCTCCAGCAATGGGATAACACTTTGTTATGTACTTAGCAAAGATGCCGCCTACCCTCTCTTGCCCACAGTATCACATGGGCTTAATAGATAAAAGGGTCTATGGGCTTAATAGATGGATGTGTGAATTGGCTTCATTTGTGGTGTAATAAGTGTGTGTGATGTTCTAGATTGGCTTATGTGGGAAAAAATCACTAACCACAATTGAACCCCAACGAAACTCACTCCCATGATGTAACGCCCCAAAACACACCCTGGACGGCATTACATACTAAAACCATTTACATCATGAGAGCACTAATATCATCCATAAATAAATTAAACTTCATTCATCATCCATAAAATATTTACATTATTATCCAAAAGAATATGCCCAACCATGGCATTTACATCTCAAAAATAAATTAAAGTAGCACAGCGGAATAGCAAAAGAAACTAGACCTTACAGTGTCCAAAAGAATAACCTAGTCTAGTACAAAAGAAGCTACATCTCTACATATCCACCTCGGGATCTAGGTTCCCCTCGAGTGGAGCCTCCCAATGCCCTGACTCGTCGATGCCGAGATCCTCCTCTAGCACCAAATCTGAAAAATGTAATTTGTAGGGGATGAGCACGAAGCTCTGTAGCAAAATCTTCCCAACTCAAACAAGGTTTATAAAAATATAAAACGGGTCGGTCACATTTCGAAAATAATATATATCAATTTTTGAAGGAAAAACAGGACAGTTTAAAGAGATCTCAAGTTCAAGCCATAACGACAATCAAGTAAAAGAATAAATTAAATTGAACAACAATACACCGTGTCCAAAGTTAGGCCAATTCGGAAGGGCGTCTTCCGATGCATTGTCCCATACCAATGTACCGGCCAAGACGTTCCAACTCATCATCCCATGTATATTGGTTCATCCCCGTACCATGTATGTTGATTGCTTCTCATGAATCTACCCAACGATTATACCTAGTCCACCAATCACAATCACATTCACAAGCATTTTAGGAAAGGGCGTCTACCATCCCAATGGCAGTGACGAGTCCCTTCCAGGAAAAGTATACTATCCCTTGTTCGAACTCCAGTGAACGATAGTGGTTTCATTACCAAATGACAACCCACTACAAGTGCTAGGAAACCATCTCACCCCCACTGGGGTAGACTAACCTCTAACACTCTACGGCATCTCTCGAAGGCAATCCAAGTCCCTCACAACAACCATACAATTGAGGAAACCAAAATATTCTCAATTCATCAACATTTCAAGGAATTACCAAATTCCACAATTTCTAATATAATGTTTCATATTATGATGGAAGAAAATGAGCAAGAGATCATCATAAGTAACATTTTGGTGTACAATATCAAACACTAAAGTTTTGAAAGCAATACCAAGGAAAAATAGAGGGAAAAGTCCATTTCTCTTTAAAACCAATGTTTGAAGATGAAAAAGAGAAATTTAATAGTTACCCAACCATCACAATGTTCAAAACATGGCATTTATTTCAAGAGGAACAAGAATCATGTATTTCTTATCATGTATATAAGGATGAGAGTGAAAAACATATATATATACATAAACCCTAGCCTCAATGTAAGAAATTAGGAAGAAATCCCCTACCTTATGCTCTTGAAGAAACCTAGGGTTTTAGTCTTGAATCACTTGTGAACCCTTTGTCTTTCCTTTTGATCTTGAGTTTTATCTTTCTCTCTTTCTCTCTAAGGGTTTCTAGGAGAGTTAGGGTGAGAGGGAGATGAAGAAATGTGGCAAATGAGGCTAAAAAGGGTGTTTTAAAACACCAAAATCCCGATTTTTACTGTTCGGCGGGCGTCAGACAAATGGTACCGGTACGTGGTACCTGTACGATATGGTACCGATACTCGGTACCGGTACGGTATGGTACCGGTACGCGGTACCGGTACACTTCGACTATCTCGACTTCCAGGGAAGTTTTGACCCATTTAGAGGTCGAATTGGAAAATTTTCATGAGATACACTTTTGTAGCCTTAGATGTCTAATATCTACTGTCCAAATTTCAGATCAATTGGACATAAGGATAAAAAGTTATGACCAAAATACTAGAAGGTGTCCCAACTCCTTTTTACCCAAATTTTCTCTAAGTGTGTTTTCACTCCGGAATACTTCCTAACTTCCAATACACCTCATATTACCTCTCCCAAGGTTGTTCGACCTTCCGGATTCAATGGACACCTTATTTTGACCTAAAAATATTTAGAAATTCGTCTAGTCACCCTTTCCAAGTTTAAACGTCTTGGAAACTCCAACTTCCCAATCCATATTTATCTCTAGCATTTCTCCTACTATTACAATCTATATAAATTATCCTTACATCCTTACACATATCCACATTTTTTTTACAACCATTATTTACTATATATCTATATACATATATATAAACGAAAATGCGGGGTGTTACACATGATCTCCATCCCCATATGTTTTTCATCCTCTTATATGTATTTTAGTTTGAATACATGCTCAATTCATCAAGAGAATAGAAAAAAGAGAGTGAATAGTAACTTACGGGGATACAAGTAACCCTATGACCCTGCACTGTTATGTAGAAAAACTGTTTATCTCAAGTTATTGACCCCTATGCCCTATCCCTATCTCGCTCTCTCTTATACTATATCAATTTCTCTCTTTATAAAAGTCCATGGCACAAAACCATCAAGGACTCTAAAAGGCAAACAAAATTTAGAGCTAAACCTTCTAGCTCTGTAACACCCCGCATTTTCGTTTATATATGTATATAGATATATACTAAATAATAGTTGTAAAAAGGTTGATATAGTATAACTCGAGGAAATAATATTTGAAATTTAGTTTTAGTATGTGAAAATATGAAATTTTATGTCCTACAACTTGTACTAAATAGGTTTGAGGTAGAAATATATGTTGGAGAGGTTTGGGATGGTTTTGGAAGAGATTGGAATGGATTAGAAATGAAAAATAAAGGAAGTAGGAAAATCTGGGATCAACTACCGGTAGTAACTACCGGTAGTCAATGGTCTAGTGTGCCCGAGCTACCGGTAGTCAACGGGTAGTCGAGTGCCAATGTACCCGAGCTACCGGTAGTCAAAATTAACTACCGGTAGTCAATGGTCCAGTGTGCCCGAGCTACCGGTAGTCAACGGGTAGTCGAGTGCCAATGTACCCGAGCTACCGGTAGTCAAAATTAAATACCGGTAGTCACTGTAAAAATCTGAAATTTTAAATCGCGAACCAGCCGATTTTTCCTCCACTATAAATACATTTTTGTCACCTCCTTAGCCTTCATTACACCACTCCAAACCCTAGAAAACATAAGAGAGGAAGAGAGAAAGAGAGAAACACAAGATCAAGAGAAAACAAGAGATTGAAGGGTTGATTCAAGATCAAAGCCCTAATTTTTCCAAAAACATTAAGGTAGGGGATTTCTTCCTATTCTCTTACATTGAGGCTAGGATTAAATTATATGTATTCTTTTGGTTCAAAATCATATATACTTGCTATTATTTACTTGATTCTTGATCCTCTTGCATTTATTGTCATGTTTTAAACATTGTGGTAGTTGGGTAACCATTAAAGGTCCCTTTTTCATTCTCAAACCCTAGTTTTAAGAAAAAATGATTTTTTCCTCTTTACATTTTCTTTGTTCTCACCATCACAACCTTAGTGCTTGATATGGTATAACAAAATGATGTTTATGGTGATCTCTTGCTCTTTTTCTTCAATTTTGCTATGGTACAAATTGTGAAATTTAGGGATTTTGGGATTTCTGGTAAATTGAGAAAATGTTTGTAATGATATCTCTTGTATGATTGTTGTGATGGACTTGAATTGCTTTCGAGCATTGCCGTAGAGTGTTAGAGGTTAGTCTATCCCGGTGGGGATTTATGGTATGGTTAGAATGTGAGATATTTGTGGGAATTTTATCGCTTGCGTGGTTGTACGATACGAACATGGATTACTATGGACCGGGTATCATGTAGTGGGTATACGTCTTTATATGCCACGCGGGTATGAACTTTTCCTACCACATGGAGTGGGTAGACGCCTTTGTACGCCGTGTGGGTATAAACTTTTCATATCGCTAATGATCACGGGTTAGTAACGTGGGTTGTATCGGGCACACAGTGTGGGTCATCGTGCATTGTACCATAAATTGTTTTGACAAGAGTTTCGGGAAGTATGGGATTCTACGAGAACTTGTTGAAAACGGTTCATGGTAGAATGAATTACCGATGGTATATGGTGTTTATTTATCCATTTCGATTACTATTGCTACCTAAACTTGAGATCTATTTAAAATGTCCTGCTTTTCCTTCAAAATGTTATATATGCTATTTGTGAAAATTAGACCAACCGTTTTATATGCTTTCCTAAACCTTGTTTGAGTTTGGGAAGATTTTGCTACAGAGCTTCGTGCTCATCCCCTACAATTAACATTTTTCAGATTATGCTATAGAGGAGGAGCTTGGCGCTAATGAGCCGGGCCTTGGGGAAGCCTCATTAGAGGGGTACCTGGATCCCGAGTGGGACATTTAGAGATGCCCTTTTATTTTTGTACTAGACTAGGAACCAATATGTACAAACATTGTAAAGTCTAGTTTCTTTTGAAATTCCGCTGCAATATATTCATGTAATTCTTTTGGGTTGTAATGGCCTTAGTTTGGCTTATTCTTTTGGGATGATATTGTAAATTCTATGGATGATGAATGGAAAAATTTTCCTATTTGATGGATATATATATATATATATATTTAGTTGCTCTCATGACAGGAATGGTTTCATAATGTAATGCCGTCCAGGGTGGTATTTGGGGCGTTACAAAGTTGGTATCAGAGCGTAGGCTTTAGGTCTTACATGGGAGCTGTAGGTTGTGGATTACCACTAGAAAGGTAGGACTAGGTTGAAGGAACCGTAGGCTTACATTTTTTTTGAAGTTATGTGTTTATCATATAGGTTAGATTCATTGTATATTTAGGTTAAGGGTTAGTTATTTGTTCGAATTCGAGGAGTTGTCTCACTACGCAATCAAGTTGGTGGTGACTGAGGCAAGGAGGGCTAAACGCTTTGAACAAGATTTGAGGTCTTCCATCCACGAGAAGCTGGTCACACTCTTAATTCGAGAATACAAGATCTCGTGAACGTGGACGTGGACGTGGACGCGGTTAAACAAAGACTTCAGACAGTTGGAGAAGATGGAGTTACTCAGACGAGAGCAGGCATGAACCCGCGCCAATGCTTTGCATGGGAAGAGTATGGGCACTTCAAACATAGATGCCCCTCGTTTTCCCCAATGACCAAGCAAGCAACTGAACAAGTACCAACAAACAAGCCACCTCTACAAAGGCCAGCACAACAGAGACCTCAGATAGCTCGAGGAGCGGGAGGCGTACCAGAGAGAATAGGCACGGATGCACGCCGATGCTTTGCCTGTGGAGGTGTTGGGCACTTCATAGATAATTGTCCATTGCTTTCTACCAAGACTAACCAAGCAACCAGGCGAGTGAATGCAAACAGGCTACCGCTACGACAGCCATTACCACCACAGAGACCGTTACAAGCTCATGCCCCTGGCGGCGCCAATCAAGGAAGGGTTTTTGCATTGACTCAACCGGAGGAAGATGTCCCCAACGCCGTTGTGGAAGGTATTGTTCTTCTCTACCATTCTTGGGCCCGAATTTTATTGGATTCCTATGCGACTCCTTCTTTTATACGTACTGCGGATGCTGTGGAATTGGGATTGGGTTCCGAGGAGCTAGAACATGCTTTATATGTTGACTTGCCTACGAGAGAACAGAGGGATACCAGGCTGGTCTGTAAGGGTTACGTGCAAGCGGATTACATTTCAGTTACCAGTAGGTTTACTTATATGTATGTGTTTGACTCGAATTTATATCTACTTGCTATGGAATCATCATGTCTTGCCATTCTGGATAATACTACCTTGTCCCAAAATATATTATGGTGGGGTAAACCCTAAATCTTTTCTTATGCCTCAAACCCTAGTTTACAAAGGAGATGTGTTTTTCTCTTGATTTCTCCTTTGTTCTTGATTCCCGAACTTAAATATTATTTGTTCTAAGCTATGTTATGGGTGGGTGACCACCAAATCCTTTGGTATGCCCTTGAAATCCTAGTTTTCAAGGGAGAGGTGTTTTCTCTTTATCTTGCCTCTGTCATTGATTTCAAACCTTGATAGTCGTTTGTTATCGATTCCAATACATGATTGTTACTTTATCTCTGATTCCAAGCTTGATATCAATTGTTATTGATCTCGAGACTTGATTGTTTCCTTGTCCTTAACTTCCTAAGCTTAATGATCCATTTGTTCTTGGTATCAAAAATTTGATATTCATTTGTTATTGATTCTACCCTTGTGATTCAATTATTTTCAATATTCAATACTTGATATTCTTTATTCTTGGTTCCAAGACTTGAGTGTTCTTTTGGTCTTGATTTCTAAGCTTCATAATCCTTTGTTCTTGATTACACACCTTGATAGTCGTTTGTTATTGATTTCCATACATGATTGTTCCGTTAAATCTTAATTTCTCCTTTGTTCATGACTTTCAAGCTTGATACGCTTTTATTCTTGATTTCCAAGCTTAATATTCATTTGCTCTTGATAGCCAAATTTGGTATTCATTTGATTGATTCTAACTATTGTAATTTATGTATTCTTGATATTCAATATTTGACATCCTTTGGTTCTTGATTTCAAGACTTGGTTGTTCCTTTTTTTTTAATTTCCCCAGGCTTGATGATCCATTGGTTCTTGATAGCCAAATTTAATATTCATTTGTTATTGATTCTAACTCTTGTGATTCATTTATTCTTGATATTCAATACTTGATATTCATTGGTTCTTGATTTCAAGACTTGACATTCAATTGCTCTTGATTTCAATACTTGATTTCTCCTTGTCCTTGAGTTCAAAACTTGATACTCTTTAGTTCTTGGTTACAAAGCTTGATATGCATCTGTTATTGACTCCAAGACTCGATTGTTACTTTGTTCTTGATTTCAAGCTTTGATTGTTTCTTATTTTGATTCCAAAGCTTGATATGGGTTTGTTATGGAATTCGAGACTTGATTGTTCCTTTATTTTGGATTCCAAAAACTTGAGATTCGTTTGTTATTAATTTCAAACCTTGCTTGTTCTTTTGTTCTTGATTCCAAAGCTTGATTATTTATTTGCTCATGAATTCAAAAACTCTAGTGATTGGTAGTGACCACTAAAATGGTATTTTCGATGATATTATGTTAATTTTTCTTAAATTATTTCAAAAAAAAAAAAATGTATATGGATTTGGAAGCAAAAATGGGAGGACAAGTCTAGTTAGGTTTCAACTGTAACCTTTGGTGGATTGTAATTTATATCAGAGTGCGCAGCTAACTAACGGAGTAAGGACTACAATGGGGAAACTACGGAGAAGATTCAACTCATCCGAGAGAGGCTACGCACGGCGCAAAGTAGATAGAAGAGCTATGCGGACCACAAACGAAGACCTTTAGAATTCAAGGTGGGAGACTACGTATTTCTCAAGGTGTCACCCAAGAAGGGCGTGTTTCGATTCGGCAAGAAGGGGAAGTTAGCGCCAAGATATACCGGACCGTTTGAGATAATCAAAGTGGTAGGCAAGGCGGCATATCAACTTCGACTACCAGCCCAGCTACCCGGAGTACATGACGTGTTCCACGTGTCGATATTGAGAAAGTGTCAATCGGATGCAACGCCGGTCGTAGACTTGGAAGATATTGAAATTCAAGAGGGAGCAACCTATGAAGCACAACCGTTGAAGATTCTCGATGCCAAAGAGAAGGTGCTCCGTAACAAAGTCATCCGACTAGTGAAGGTTTTGTGGCAACACCATGGAGTGGAAGAAGCTACTTGGGAACCGGAGCAAGAAATGCGGGAGAAGTATCCACATTTGTTCACTACTTGAGGTAAGTTTCGAGGACGAAACTTTCTTTAAGGGGGGTGGATTGTAACACCCCGCATTTTCGTTTATATATGTATATAGATATATACTAAATAATAGTTGTAAAAAGGTTGATATAGTATAACTCGAGGAAATAATATTTGAAATTTAGTTTTAGTATGTGAAAATATGAAATTTTATGTCCTACAACTTGTACTAAATAGGTTTGAGGTAGAAATATATGTTGGAGAGGTTTGGGATGGTTTTGGAAGAGATTGGAATGGATTAGAAATGAAAAATAAAGGAAGTAGGCAAATCTGGGATCAACTACCGGTAGTCAATGGTCCAGTGTGCCCGAGCTACCGGTAGTCAACGGGTAGTCGAGTGCCAATGTACCCGAGCTACCGGTAGTCAAAATTAACTACCGGTAGTCAATGGTCCAGTGTGCCCGAGCTACCGGTAGTCAAAATTAACTACCGGTAGTCACTGTAAAAATCTGAAATTTTAAGTCGCGAACAAGCCGATTTTTCCTCCACTATAAATACATTTTTGTCACCTCCTTAGCCTTCATTACACCACTCCAAACCCTAGAAAACATAAGAGAGGAAGATAGAAAGAGAGAAACACAAGATCAAGAGAAAACAAGAGATTGAAGGGTTGATTCAAGATCAAAGCCCTAATTTTTCCAAGAACATTAAGGTAGGGGATTTCTTCCTATTCTCTTACATTGAGGCTAGGATTAAATTATATGTATTCTTTTGGTTCAAAATCATATATACTTGCTATTATTTACTTGATTCTTGATCCTCTTGCATTTATTGCCATGTTTTAAACATTGTGGTAGTTGGGTAACCATTAAAGGTCCCTTTTTCATTCTCAAACCCTAGTTTTAAGAAAAAATGAATTTTTCCTCTTTACATTTTCTTTGTTCTCACCAACACAACCTTAGTGCTTGATATGGTATAACAAAATGATGTTTATGGTGATCTCTTGCTCTTTTTCTTCAATTTTACTATGGTACAAATTGTGAAATTTAGGGATTTTGGGATTTCTGGTAAATTGAGAAAATGTTTGTAATGATATCTCTTGTATGATTGTTGTGCTGGACTTGAATTGCTTTCGAGCATTGCCGTAGAGTGTTAGAGGTTAGTCTATCCCGGTGGGGATTTATGGTATGGTTAGAATGTGAGATATTTGTGGGAATTTTATCGCTTGCGTGGTTGTACGATACGAACATGGATTACTATGGACCGGGTATCATGTAGTGGGTATACGTCTTTATATGCCACGCGGGTATGAACTTTTCCTACCACATGGAGTGGGTAGACGCCTTTGTACGCCGTGTAGGTATAAACTTTTCATATCGCTAATGATCACGGGTTAGTAACGTGGGTTGTATCGGGCACACAGTGTGGGTCATCGTGCATTGTACCATAAATTGTTTTGACAAGAGTTTCGGGAAGTATGGGATTCTGCGAGAACTTGTTGAAAACGGTTCATGGTAGAATGAATTACCGATGGTATATGATGTTTATTTATCCATTTCGATTACTATTGCTACCTAAACTTGAGATCTATTTAAAATGTCCTGTTTTTCCTTCAAAATGTTATATATACTATTTGTGAAAATTAGACCAACCATTTTATATGCTTTCCTAAACCTTGTTTGAGTTTGGGAAGATTTTGCTACAGAGCTTCGTGCTCATCCCCTACAATTAACATTTTTCAGATTATGCTATAGAGGAGGAGCTTGGCGCTAATGAGCCGGGCCTTGGGGAAGCCTCATTAGTGGGGTACCTGGATCCCGAGTGGGACATTTAGAAATGCCCTTTTATTTTTGTACTAGACTAGGAACCAATATGTACAAACATTGTAAAGTCTAGTTTCTTTTGAAATTCCGCTGCAATATATTCATGTAATTCTTTTGGGTTGTAATGGCCTTAGTTTGGCTTATTCTTTTGGGATGATATTGTAAATTCTATGGATGATGAATGGAAAAATTTTCCTATTTGATGGATATATATATATATATATTTAGTTGCTCTCATGACAGGAATGGTTTCATAATGTAATGCCGTCCAGGGTGGTATTTGGGGCGTTACAAGCTCTCCCTCTTTATCTTTTCTTTTGCATTTTCTGAAAGGTTTCAAGCTGGTAACAGTAAAGGGAAAAAAAATTCCTTTCTGCACTATAGCTCACCTTAAGCTACAATTCAATAGCTCACTGTCTACCCAATACTTAGCTCTACACTTCCAACATGGTCGAGGTCTCCAAGCACAAGAAGCCCAAGGACTATTGGCTCATCGCCAGTGGTAAAGTATAACTTCATTTGGTTTTGATTGGTTATTAAATAAAACTAATTTGACTCACTTTATTATCTTTATATCTAATTTTTCCCTTCGATGTGGGTTTGTAGGTATGAATGCCACCGTTTCATGAACGAAATGATAGCAGGTCGGGCTTAAAGAGACTAAATAACATTATTTTCATATGCTATTTGTTTAAGGTTTAATTTTGTTGTCTCTAATTTAATATAGGTCTTTGTTGTATAATTCTTGGGGTCCCCTCTTAAAGAAAATTCTGCCCAAATTTTTCAAATTTATTAGGCCTACCATATTTTCATATATTGAATTACATCATATTTTCAGAGGATACTTTGCCAAAAAATTGAAAGTTTCTTACATTGATTTCAATTTCTCTTATTACTTGGTTTTTGAATTAAGCAAATTTTTTAGTGACCCAAAATGTAATTCAATATCTCTTGCTTGATTTTTGTTCATTCACAGAGATAGCGATTGATTTATAAATAGTTTATGTCATTTTGTTGTGTGATTAAAGTAGTATGTGATTGAAAAAAATTATGGATTTATTTCAAATTTTTAAGAATCTTATATTTTGTCTGTCACTTTTACAAGTAATTGATATAGTTGTTTGTGTAGGAAGAATGGTGTTGTGGTAATTGGTACATAGTTGGATTTAAGTGTACATATGACATGATTTGATTATGATTATGAAATATATAAGTTTTGTAGACAGGTTGATATATTTGTGTCATCATATTTTCAGAGGATGGTGGGGAATCATAACTTGCCCTTTTTATTTCATAAAGTCATGACATTAAAAATGACTAAACGATTTTCAGCTTAATGCATGTTTATATTCATTGTTTGATTATTCGTGCGTGATTAGATTAAGATTATTCTTGCAATGCATTAAAATACGAATTTAATTTAACCGTGAATTATATGAAATAGTCTTCCTATCTTAAAACTATCAGTTTCATAAGTAACAAAAACAAATTTAAACACACATAAGTTCAAAACAAACAAGTTCAAAACATACATAAGTTCAAGACAATTAAACAAGTGCAAAACATAAATTAAAGTTCAAGTGCATAAGTAAAAGTGCATAATTAAAAAGTTGAGTGAAAGATATCAAAGTTTTTTCGTAGAATCTCTAGTCTTTAAGAAATAGAAGGTCCTCCTCCAAAACGCTCTCTCAATAGCCTCAAGATTTCTGCTTGGTTATGCTCATAATCATCCATACGCTGATTGAGTTGATTGATAGTGGTTTCCAATTCTAGCAAAATTTGTTTGTCAGTTCTGTCATCCACTGGTATGTATGGTTGATCCTCTTGTGGCTGCTGCTGTTCTTGGGGAATGAATTCTTCAGGTACTTGGAATGGTTCATCTTGTGGTGGAGGTGGTACTTCGGGTTGCTCTTCAGGCTGTCCTCCATGACTCTTTTTCAATGAAGTTTTATCCAATGCTCCAAAATGGTCCACTGTTTTCCATATAGGATCAATAATCACGCCCTTGTTCCTACATAGCTGAGAAACTAACATAGCATATGGAAGTGAGGGTTTTTTTCTATCCACAGCAAGCAACATTTGGTCCATGATTAAGTTTGGAAGATCAATTGTGTGTCCCATCCCAAAAACATATACAAAGTAAGCTTGCTCAGTATAAATATGATTTTTCTGAGCACGGGGTAACAAACTGTTCACTGTTATCAAATTTAGAATTCGATATTTGTCTCTCAGATCCCCTTACTTCATATATTTATTTGGTCTACCCCAAACAAACTCTAGATTACGCATCAATTCTCTCCCTACGTCATTCAAATAAGGTAATTCAGTGTAAGGATATTGAGGGTTTTCTGGTCTTTGCATGGGTTGAAAAAATTTGGCTACAGTAGCCGGTGTAACTTGAAAAACAATACCCTGCACGAACACACACAATTGTATTTCTCCAATTATCTCAGCATTACTGTAAAACTCACGAACTAAACAATCATAAGCAGGAGCAACAAATCTAACATAATGCAACCATCCTCTTTCAACAAGAATTTTTCTTACTCCTATGTTCTCAAAATCCTTATAAATAACTGGCCGTTCAGAAATGATAGTTTTAGTCAGAAAATTAGAATCATACCAGGCCTGTTGTTCAAAATTTTCAAATATCACCTCATTGAAGATATTCCCTGGTCCAGGTTGTTGTGGAGGTGCTTGAGGTGGTTGAGGTTGATCTCTTTGTGCACGGCTTGAAGATCCTCTCGTTCGTCGTCTTGAATCCATGTTTTTCTTGATTTCTCTTTAGATACTCCGTTTCAACTGATTTCAATCGGTAAATACCTTCAAAACATGATGGGTAAGTGAATAATCGAAAAAGATTTGAAGAAAAACGGTTGAATATTGCAGATTTGAGAGCTATTCTTTGGAGAAAACTCGGCTATTTCGAATTTTTACTTGCGAGGGAGATGAAATGATCGGTTTTTTGCATGGAGATGGCATTTATAGGGGCACTGCCGTCCGGATGCTAGGCCCACCGTCCGGACGGTGTAGCCTTGCTATTTTTTGTGTTGTATACTGCAGGTTTCTGCTTCTTAGTTCCTGCAATTCATAAAATTCCTGCAGTTTACAAAATTAAAAACAATTTGATCTATTCTACAAAACTTTGCTAACCACTCTTTTTCTTGTCAAAAATTGGTGGTTTATAAATCTTTTTTATTTTATTTGTTATTGATTATTTACTAATTTTCCTAATTAATTTATAGTTATTTATATTTATTTATAGCTATTTATAATTATGTACACTTATTCCAAAATAATACATCATTTGATCATGCTGATTCATAGTCAGAACTATCAGTATCAATAATACCTGTGACAAGATTAACTTCACTTCTTACGTATCTTGTTAACATTAGGGTAGAATAGGATGGCGTCTTAGGATAATCCTTACTCTGCTCATACCTAATCCACCGGAGGCGATCTAACTCTTGACCTGAAATTGGTTCCGCACACTGATTATATTGTCTTAAATGTTCTAACCGACCACATCTTTCACAACCACCGAGACGATTCGCTCATCGGTGTTTAGCAAATGTACTTTTTCCACACAGGGGTCTTGGTTGACTTTCAAAAATTTCTAAATTTCTAAATTTTCTAGCTTTTTGCATGATTAATGCATGTATATCTTTTGGAAGATGACGTAGTAGAACTAAACTTAACCAAAATAGTTTTTCGTCCATTGTACAATTTTTTTTTGAAAAATTCTAAAAATAATTCAAAAATTATTAACAAATTGACTCACTATCCGGTTCTTTAACGTCTACCAGTCACAAAGACGAACGAGTTTATAAAAACACTAAACACACACATAAGTAAATTCACACCCATACCTCCCCAACTTAAATTAAACATTATCTGCAATGTAAAAACAGTGATAATTAACATTGATAAGAAAACTCAGCAATCTGTTGACGTTTCACCGATTGGGATATCTGGCTGTTACTCAGGATATTTAGTCTGTCAAATAAATTGCAACTAATTAGTAATATTATTGAGAATTAAGCAATAATTTATTTTTCAGAGTACATAAATAGGATAAAAAAAGTTGTACAAAAGTTATATCTTGAGTAAAATCATCATAATATGATTTAAGCCTTTGACCGTTTACTTTAAAGATAGTTCCGGTTACCGGATTTTTAATTTCAATTGCTCCATAGTCAAAAACTTGCTTGACAATATAAGGACCTGTCCATCTAGATCTTTGTTTTCCAGGAAATAAACGAAACTTTGCATTATATAACAGAACTTTTTGAGAAGGTTCAAAAGATTTTCGCACGATGTTTTTATCAAGAAAAATTTTTGTTCTTGACTTTGCAATTTTAGCATTTTCATATGCTTCGTTTCTTAATTCATCTAATTCGTTAATTTGAAGTTTGCGAGATATTCCAGCTTTGTCCATATCAAAATTTATCATTTTGATTGCCCAATATGCTCGATGTTCTAATTCTACAGGTAAGTGACATGATTTTCCATAAACTAACCGATAAAGAGACATCCCTAAAATAGTTTTATATGCAGTACGGTAAGCCCAAAGCGCATCAGTTAATCTTAAGGACCAATCCTTACGATCTGGATTTACTGTTTTTTCTAAAATGTATTTTATCTCCCCTATTAGCTAATTCAGCTTGTCCACTTGTCTGTGGATGATATGGAGTGGATATTTTATGAGAAATCGAGTATTTTTTCATAAGATTTTCAAAAAATTTATTGCAAAAATGTAATCCACCATCACTTATAATGGTCCGAGGAATTCCAAATCTGGACAAAATATTTTCTTTTAAAAACTTGATCACTGTTTTATGATCATTATTTTGACATGGAATTGCCTCTACCCATTTAGAGACATAATCGACTGCAACTAAAATATATAGATATCCAAAAGATGGGAGAAATTGACCCATAAAATCGATGCTCCAACAATCAAAAATTTCAATGATTAAAATAGGGTTTAAAGACATCATATTTCTTTTTGAAATATCTCCCAATCTTTGACATCTGTCGCAATTTAAACAAAAGATGTGAACATCTTTAAAAAGAGTTGGCCAATAAAATCTACACTGCAAAATTTTAGCAGCGGTTTTCTTTGAAGCAAAATGGTCTCCACAAGCTTCAGAGTAACAAAACTAAATTACCTGACCTATTTCATGACTTATTATTTGATCTTTACAATATTTAAACAAATAAGGATCCTCCCAAAAAATGTTACGTACTTCGTTTAGGAACTTATTTCTGTCAGACCAGGTATAATGAGAAGGAATAATACCAGTGGCTAAATAATTTGCTATAGCTGCATACCATGGTAATTCTGTTATAACAAACAGTTGTTCATCTGGAAAGGTTTCTTTAATCGAATTTGGTTCTTCCTTTATTTCATAATTTAGCCTTGACAAGTGATATGCTACCACATTTTCTACTCCCTTCTTATTCTTAATGATAAGATCAAATTCTTGAAGTAATAATATACATCGTAGGAGATGTGGTTTAGCATCTTTCTTCATAAGTAAGTATTTTAAAGCTGTATGATCTATAAATACAACAATTGACGATCCAACCAGATATGAACGAAATTTATCTAAAGTAAATACAACAGCAAGTAGTTCTTTTTCTGTGACGCCCCATTTTCCAGGGGTCCTGTATTAACCATTGGCAACCCGTCAACCCGCGAAAATACCCGTGGATGTCGCTTAACCCGATACCGCGGCACCACATTCCCTTTACCGGGATAAAAAAATACAAGTCCAATTTCTTTCGGTTGGTTGACCTATCCGAGGTCCAATATACCACCATTGGTATCCCCTTATTATCCATTTGTAACATTAGAAGGGAAGAAAATATAGCCCAAAGACTTGGCAAAAGAAAAAAAAAATTAAAAAAATTAAATTTTTTTTTTGAGTTTTGGAGAGCGTACCGGTACGCGTACCAGTACGATACGCCCTATGGACCTTACCGTACCGGTACGCGTACCGGTACGCTACGCCTTCTGGACCTCACCGTACCGGTATGCGTACCGGTACGCCTGGCCCAGAATTGCCCTTTTTACCTGTTTTTCGTTTCCAGGCCATTCAAAACCTCCCAAAACTCATCCAACACATGTTTAATGAGATTTTCCATGTAATACATAACTTATACAAGTTCCATTACAATTAATTCCATAATTTACACATCAAAATGGAATTTATACAAAAGTTTTACAAAAACTCGAATTAAGGCCACAAGCCGGCCCCCTTCATGCTTGATGCTCTCCAAGTGAGCCATCCACCGGTGCAAACCCCACACCTGAAATGTTTCCCGTATAGGGTGAGCCAACGCCCAGTAAAGTAAACCCTACAAGGGCTACTCTCCCCTTAGATGCTCATGCTCATGCAACATTCATTTGCAAACAATCATTTCTCATAAGAACATGCATTCTAAGTTGGAATGCAATACTACCATGCCATGAAATGAGATGACACCCACTCATGCAATTCAACCCGAGTCCTCTCCGACTCCTACTACACGATGCAATGTCAAAGTGTTTCATTCCATCATTTATGTTTACATCAAATGACATTTTCAAAACTAGGGTCTTTCTTGGGATCGGACTTTTTCATGGACTTATACCAATGGTCTTCCACACCCGTACACTTTATGGGCTCTTATACCAACGGAGTGCACCCTCCAAATCACCGGGTCTTTCACCCGAGAGGTCGTCATGCCTCTTCTTGCTCATCCCGACCCAATTTATCATGCAATCAAGCGGCTTAGCTAGGTCTTCGACCCAACTTTTCCCAAGCCATACCATCAATCACCAAGTGTGGTGTTGACATCAACCATGCACACACCCATGTAATGAGATGCTTCCATGCACATGTAATGCTATGTCCCATTGCATACCACATGATGTTCCACATGTCAAGAACAACTCATGCACAATTTCAACATGTCCATGGTAAATTTATATCCTAAGCATATAAATACCATATTCATTTCAATGTTAATATATCAACACATGCATCTATGCACAAACACGTCCAATCATATCAATAGCATATGATTCCACAAGTTAAACTTAAACATGTTATTTCAATTAAATCAAAATAACCATTCCATTCAAGCAAGGCATTTAATCAAACATCTTCTAGGCACAATTTATAAATCACATAGCATGCCTCAAATTTCCCCAAGTTACATAATAGATCACATGTAACTTCATATACCAAAGTCAAGCTAGAAAATTAGATTAAACCATTTCTATGCTCACTTTTCCATTTTCATAACCATAAACCTATATATGAGGATCTATCCCTATGCATAACATATCAAGCCTTTAAACTACCAACATCTAAGGAAAGATTACACCAAAGTAGGGAGAACCCTACCTCTTGAAGCGTAATCACCCGAAGGAAGCTTCAAGAACTCTTTCCTAGCCCAAGACTATATTTCCCCCCAAATCTCCTTCTTTGGATCTTCGGTGAAATCCCTCGTTCTTGGGGTGGTTGCGTAGCCCTCGTCGAGAGGATCGACTTTAGCTCTTGGCTCGACGGAATCCGAGCGACGGAACTCCGGGAATCGACGGAGAAAGCTTGAAGATCAAGGTTTTCTCTCTTTTCTCTCTCTTGGCCGGCCAAACAAGAACACAAGGGAATGAAAATCTGATTTTCGAGATATTTACCCCTATTTATAGTTTTAAATACTCGGCCCACGTCGCGCCACGTGTCCCTCGCTTAATCGGGTCCGATTTAGTCCCGAAACGATTCGTTTGATCTCGGTTTAAGTTCAAATTAATTTTATTTGAACTTTAACTTAATTTTAAGGAAATTTTATAATATTCATTTATGGGGACGTTCGTAAGGTGAATCGCCACGCAGTCGCCTCGAACGACGTGCAAAGTCCGACTACTTCAGAATTCGACAAAATTTGACAAGGTGACTAAATTTCGCGATACGAATTCAACAGCGAACTCCGTTTCCTCATCCGAGGTCTAGAACATGAGTATTTTAAATACGCATTATAGTGGCAAATTACTATTTTGCCCTTTTTTTGGAAAAAGTTTAAATTTCCCGGGTTTTACATTCTTCCCCCCTTAAAAAGAATTTCGTCCCCGAAATTCACACACACATACATGCAGTCTCATGCACATGCTACAGTCATGTAATAGTAAATGACTGTAAAAACATACCTCTATCCTCAAACAGGAAAGGATAATTGGCACGTACGGTGTCCTCGCGCTCCCATGTCGCCTCTTCCACTCCCCGGTGCTGCCACAGCACCTTCACTAGCCTCACGGTTTTGCCTCGCAAAACCTGATCCCGGCTATCCATGATACGCACCGGTCCCTCCTCAAAGGTCCCATCCGCATCAACAACAAGCTCGCCCCAATCCACCACATGAGTCGGATCTGGGGTGTATTTCCGGAGCATAGAGACATGGAACACCGCGTGAACGCTCGATAAATCTGGCGGTAACGCCAACCGGTAAGCAACTGTACCCACCCTCTCAAGTACCTCAAAGGGCCCGATGTATCTCGGCGACAGTTTTTCCCGCTTACCAAACCGGACCACTCCTCTTTTAGGCATAACCTTCAAGAAGACATGATCTCCCACCTCAAATTCTAGAGGTCGCCGCCGTCTATCGGCGTAGCTCTTCTGCCTGCTCTGAGCCGTGAGAAGACGCTTCCGTATCAAACCCACCTTCTCCGAGGTGTCTTTTACCAAATCTGGACCCGTAGCAGGTCTCTCCCCAACCTCTGTCCAACAAACTGGAGATCGACATGGCCTCCCATATAGTGTGTCATAGGGTGCCATCTGTATGCTCTCCTGATAACTATTGTTATAGGCGAACTCCACCAAGGGTAAGTGATCTTCCCAGCTACCCTTGAGATCTAGGACATATGCCCGCAGCATGTCCTCTAAGGTCTGGATGGTCCTCTCAGACTGACCATCCGTCTGGGGATGAAAATCAATGCTCATCATCAGCTGTGTCCCCATGGCTCGTTGGAAACTCTCCCAAAAATGAGCCGTAAACCTGGGATCCCGATCCGATACGATAGATACGGGTACCCCATGCAACCGGACAATCTCCCGTATATATAACCTGCAGAATTCCTCCAGTGTGAAGGTCATCCGCACAGCCAAAAAGTGTGCCGACTTCGTAAGCCGGTCCACTACCACCCATACCGCGTCATGTCCCCGCGATGTCCGTGGCAAGTGAGTCACAAAATCCATCGTGATATGTTCCCACTTCCACTCAGCTACCTCCAATGGCTGGAGTAACCCTGCTGGTCTCTGGTGTTAGCCTTTACTTGTTGACACGTGAGACATCTACTAACAAAATCACCAACCTGTCTCTTCATCCCATTCCAATAATACTGGCGACGAAGATCATGATACATCTTCGTGCCCCCTGGATGAACCGCGAAACGGGAGCAATGAAACTCCCTAAGGATTTCATCTCTCAGATCCGCCAACTGAGGAACCACAACCCTTCCTCGATACCGAAAACTACCATCCGAGTGAATGGCCCAGCCCTCGTCACCTGTACCTGCCTGTACACGGTCCCGGATGGACAATAGCTCCATGTCCTGACTCTGGGACTCAACAACCCTGCTCAGTAGGGAAGGTGTAGCCACCAAACTCCCCAAAGTACCCTGAGTCTGTCCCATATAACATAGCCCGAACTGTCCCACAGTCTCGAGCATCTGCCACTCTCGGGAAGCCACACTAGCCAAGACTCCCCGTGACTTCCGGCTGAGTGCGTCAGCTACCATATTTGCCTTACCGGGATGGTAATGCAAGGTGAAGTCATAGTCCTCCAAAAACTCCATCCACCTGCGTTGCCTCATATTGAGGTCCCGCTATGTAAAGATGTACTTCAGACTTTTATGGTCTGAAAACACCTCAAACTGTTCACCGTATAAGTAGTGGCGCAAGCCTTCAAGGCAAAGACAATGGATGCCAACTCCATGTCATGTGTAGGGTAACTCTGCTCGTGGTTCTTTAACTGCCGAGAACCATAAGCTACCACTCTCCCGGACTGCATCAAGACGCATCCAAGTCCGTCCTTAGAGGCATCACAATACACTGTGTACCTCTGTCCCCTTTCTGGGACTATCAGTATAGGAGTTGAAGTGAGCCTCCTCTTCAACTCTTGGAATGCCTTCTCGCAAGAATCATTCCACTCAAACCTAACCTCTTTCCGGGTCAACCTAGTCATAGGTGAAGCTAGTCGGGAGAAGTCCTCAATGAACCTCATGTAATACCCCGCCAATCCCAAGAAACTACGTATCTCGAAGACTGACTTCGGCCTCTCCCAATTCATGACTGCCTCAACCTTCTCCGGGTCTACGGATACACCCGAAGCCGACACCACATGTCCCAAAAATTTCACCTCAGTAAGCCAAAATTCACACTTGCTGAACTTGGCATACAATTGGTGGTCTCTCAAGATCTGAAGAACGAACCTCAAGTGACCCTCATGCTCCTCCTCAGACTTGGAGTAGATCAAGATGTCGTCAACAAAGACTACAACAAATTGATCAAGGTAGGGTTGAAACACCCTATGCATGAGATCCATGAATGCCGCTGGAGCGTTCGTCAATCTGAATGGCATCACTGTGAACTCGAAATGCCCATATCGCGTCCGAAACGCCGTCTTAGGGATATCTGTCTCCCTAACTCTCAACTGATGGTAACCGGTGCGGAGATCTATCTTGGAATAGACCTGCGCCCCTCTCAGCTGATCAAACAAGTCATCAATCCTCGGCAAAGGGTACCTATTCTTGATAGTAACCCTATTCAACTGTCGGTAGTCTATACATAGTCGAAGGGTTTTGTCCTTCTTCTTTGCAAATAACACCGGAGCGTCCCAAGATGAGGTACTCGGTCTAATGAAACCCCGGTCCAACAATTCCTGCAATTGGACCTTGAGTTCTTGCAACTCAGCAGACGCCATCCTATGTGGAGTCATAGAAATGGGCGATGTACCAGGATGCAACTCTATAGTGAAATCTACATCCCTATGTGGAGGTAATCCCGGTAGTTCATCCGGAAAAACATCCTCATAATCACACACAACCCGAGGTAGACCAAACTCCTGTCTCGCCTCGTCCTCCAGGGTAAGGCTTGCTAGCCAACCCATCAACTGTTCGTGCCATCTAGAATCGTACACGGCTTGAGGAAAAGCATCGTGCTTATCCCCCTGAAACATGAAACAAACCCCATCCGGCGTGTAAGCAATAACCCGCTTCCGGTCACAATCAATGATGACTCGGTGTGCCGCCAACCAATCCATTCCCAGGATTACATCGAACTCCGACATGTCCATGACCCGAAGGTCCACGGTGAGTAAAATCCCTGAGATTTCCAGCTCACAACCCCGACATATCTGATCAACTCTCACCCTAGCTCCCAGAGGAGAACTTACATGCAATGGTTCTTCTAAGGTCTCAACCTCTAAACCCAAATCTTTCACACAAGATGCAGAAATGAATGAATGCGATGCACCAGAGTCAAATAATACTCTTGCCCATAAACGAGAGAGTAGAAATGTACCTTGTATCACCGACTGATCTGCCGGCTCAGTCTGTGGCATAATGGCGTAGACACGCCCCTGGGTCCCTGAAGTCCCGGCCTGTGAACCCTGGCCTCGTCCTCTACCCATGCCCTGGCCCATCTGGCCTGCTTGCGGAGTTCCCGCTCAAAAAGTAGTAGGCGCTGGTGCAGCACCCTGTGACTGGTACTGGCTCCTTTGACCATGGTGGGGTAAGGAGGCACAAACTGTGTCTGCGGCTGTCCCACAGAAGACTGGGATTGGGATGTCTCATAGCTCTGGGATCCCTGCCGTTGAGGACACTCATTCTTTATGTGACCCGGTGATTGATTGGTAATTACGTCGTTCCTAACCTCGTAACATCACCCTCACCCTCAATGTGTGTATTGTATATGGCTTATAATGATGGGGGAGTGTCACTCTCCCTCCGGATAATGCAAGAGATATAGGAGCAACAACAAATGTGAATGGAAATGTGGAATGAACAAAATATGTGAAATAAAATGTGCGTGTGTGAACAAAAGCGCTCCTCAATCGCAAGGAGTCTTTCGTTGTCGGTGTTTTACTTGGAAAGTATTCCAAGGTCGTCTCCTCAGGGAAGAAAAGGGAGTTTTGTGAAAGTGATTTTGCAAAAGTGAAAAGAAAGTGTAAAATCTTGTATTTGAGTTTTGTGTTTGGTTTGTGAATGAAAATGCAAATAAAGCAAGTGTTGGCTAATCCAAAGGGTTCATTCCAATGGGAATACCAAATCAACTCAAAGCCTTCTTCCGATTGAGCATGAATGAACGATTGATTCGGGGGAAGCTAGGGACGAGATTGGTGAGTATCTAAGCATAAACCGTGACTAGGCCTACGGAGTATCAAAGGCTCACCAACTCATCCACTCTCAACCCCGTCAAACCGAACCATTTGACTCTAAAGGGAGGAATGAAGAAGAGTTGAAAATAGTATTCCCAAGAGGAATTTTCCCTTGGATTAACCAACTTAAATCCTAGCTAATCATACATAAAAATGAAAGACAAGCATAATGTAAAGACATATAATGAAGACATGAAGCATGAAAATTAACTTACAACAAGAAATCTAAAGCTATGAAGAGAAATATTCAAAACCCATTTTAAGCTAAAAATGAAGAACATGAAAGCATAACAATGGTGAAATGAAGAACATGTAAGTAAACTTGCAATAGACTTGAAAGGAATGAGATTAAAGACAATAAATGAAGCTTACAAGGTTCTTACATTAAACTACAAGTGAAAGAGTAGAAGAAAAATGCAAAAACGTCACTTTGAGCACTATTCATCATCTTCCCCCTTGGAGCTTTCTATCTCTACTCCTAAGCTTAGGTAGCCAACTCCTCTGCAATGCTGAATAATGCTGAGTATATGGAGTGTGAGAGCCTTCAATTTTCGTGTATGGTGGTCCCCCCAAGGTGTGTGCAGGTCTTACACAAAAGGGGGCTGAGTTGCAGCCTTGGACAGACCAGCCTGCCACTCCTCAGGCAGCCCACTCCTCACCCATCCTCCTTGAATGCCAAGCCTCAAAAGTCTTCAAGTTGTGTCAGGGAGGCATGCAAATGTGTTAGAAAATGTTGGGATAGGCGTGGGAGAAGTGTAGGTGGGACCCCCAAGCAAGTGGGGCTGAGTTGCAGGAGTATCGGGGCTGCTTCAGGGGAGCGTACAGGTACGCGTACCGGTACGCAGCACTCCAGAAACTTCGGCGTACCGGTACGCGTACCGGTACCATCTTTTCTGCTCTGGACCACTTTTGGTAGAATCGGCATAACTTTTGATCCAACCGTTGGATTGGGCTGAAATTTTGACACCAAACAGAAGACACCCATATCTACAACTTTCATGTTTTGAACTTTTCCAAATTCGTAGTAGATCATGGTCAAAATGGAGGAATTCCGAGGCAGTGCTTCCAATTGTTGCTGCAGCTGGTGCCCTTGTTCCCAAGCACCAATGCCTTCTTGATTTCTTCACTTTTAAGCCTCCAATTCTTCATGTATTGTGTCCATGCCTTCACCACACATCCAACATAGTTGCAATGTCCTAAAATACATGATTTAAGCTATAAAAGGTTGCAACATCAAAATATCAACATTATTGTTCCAAACGGCTAACTTCTAAGCACTTATATGCAAAAGTTGAGTTGAAATGCTTGCAATGAGGCCATGAAATATGCAATGAGGCCATGAAACACGCCCCTGGGTCCCTGAAGTCCCGGCCTGTGAACCCTGGCCTCGCCCTCTACCCATGCCTTGGCCCATCTGGCCAGCTTGCGGTGTTCCCGCTCGGAAAGTAGTAGGGCCTTGTGCAGCACCCTGTGATTGGTACTGGCTCCTTTGACCCATGGAGGGGTAAGGAGGAACAAACTGTGTCTGCGGCTGTCCCACAGAAGACTGGGATTGAGATGTCCCATAGCTCTGGGATCCCTGCAGTCGAGGACACTCCTTCTTTATGTGACCCGGCTGGTGACAAAAATAACAAGTCTTCTGACCCGTCTGGAAGGCGGTCCTGAAGTTTCCCCCGTCTTGGAAGAATCGACCCCGGCCTTGGCCTTGATAGCCGCGGCTCTGCCCTTGAACTCCCTGCGGAACATAAGTCCTTTGTTTCTTTCCCGCACTAGAAGAAGAGGATTGACCCTCCTTCTTTTTGTCCTTAACACCCGCTTCTCGGATGTTACGCGCATCCTCCACCTCTCTCTCGATAGCCATTGCAGTCTTGACCATCGAATCGAGGTCTTGCAGGAGAAGTCCCACAATCTTGCCTCGAATGGACAACTTCAGTCCATCTTCGAACTTACGTACCTTGGCCACGTCTGAGGCCACATAGTCATCAGCAAAACGGGCCAACTCCGTGAATTTGGCCACGTACTCTAGCACATTCATATTTCCCTGCTTCAATTCTAGGAACTCCTTGGCCTTAGCATGTCGAGCAGTTGCTGGGAAATATTTTCCCATATAGAGCTCTCGGAACTCTGCCCAAGTCATGGCCTCCAAATTTCTGGAGTCCTTCACCCAATCCCACCATAGCTGGGACTCTCCCTCCAGCTGAAAAGTTGCCAGAGTTATCTTGGTGGCATCGGAAGTGATCTCCATAGCCCTCAAGATCTTCTCCACTTGCCGAATCCAACGATCTGCTACCATTGGATCCGCACCTCCCAGAAAAACCGGAGGATGATGGGCTTTGAACTTCTGGAGGTTACTCGAGCCTCCTTGTCCCATGTTTGCACCCGTCTGTGCAATGGTAGCGGCTGTAGCACTAGCCTGTGCAATAGTCGCCGCCGCCTCACCAATAGCCTCTGCAAAGGCTTGGTGATCAAAGGCCGGAGGTGGTTGGTTATTCCACCTACCGCCTCGGCGTCCACGCCCTCTATATGCCATCTACATAAGTCAAATAGCAATATAGTTTTACAAGGCATCCCAAAAATAGGAATCAATACTCACACATAAAGAGTTTCCGAATCGTCTCACTAGGGAAGCATATTCCTCTCCTTAGTAGACATTTATACCATGAACCCTCCCGTTCATTTGTTTTCCCACTCCCAAGGTTATGTTTCCTAACCCTAGTGTGTTCGTTTCCATATACATTCTACGATGTATATTATCCACATAGCACATAGCACATAACATGTAGCATTTAAACACATAAGATGAAATGCACAATGCATGCAATGGTCTAGACCCAATGCCCATCAAGCTTAGGTTTTCGAATTAGCTAGGGCTCTAAACCTCGTTCTCCCTTGCAATGGAAGATGGTAGACTCATTTCCCACAAGACCACATATGATCTATGGCCTATGCTCTGATACCAAGTTGTGACGCCCCATTTTTCGGGGGTCCTGTATTAACCGTTGACAACCCATCAACCCGCGGAAATACCCGTGGATGTCGCTTAACCCGACACCACATCGATAACATCCCTAAACCGAGGTTATAAATCCAAAATGAAAATTCGGTTCAGCATTCATTCGATCCAACCCCAGTCCAACTCCCCATGATTCATACCCCATTAGGGTCCAATTTGATCATTGGAGGGAAGGAAAAACATAGCCCAAAGGCTTGGCAAAGAAAACAAAAATAAAAAAAAAATTCTGAGTTTTGATGGGCGTACCGGTACGCCTACCGGTACACTGAACCCACTGGACATCGGCGTACCGGTACGCGTATCGGTACGCTCTGCCTTCTGTCTGTCTACGTACCGGTACGCATACCGGTACGATTTTGCCAGTTTTGCCTTCTTCCTTTGTTTTTCACTTCCAACCCATTCTAATACATTCCTAATTCATCCAACACATGTATAATACGATTTTTTTATATAATACACAACTTATACAAGTTCCATTACATTTAATTCCATAATTTACACGTCAAAATGGAATTTATACAAAAGTTTTACAAAAACTTGAACTAAGGCCACATGCCGGCCCCCTTCATTCTTGATGCCCTCCAAGTGAGCCATCCGCCGGTGTAAACCCCATACCTGAAATGTTTCCCGTATAGGGTGAGCCAACGCCCAGTAAAGTAAACCCTACCAGGGCTACTCTTCCCCTAGATGCTCATGCTCATGCAACATTCATTTGCAAACAATCATTTATCGAAAGGACATGCATTCTAAGTTGGAATGCAACATACCATGCCATGAAATGAGATGTCACTCACTCATGCATTTTAACCCGAGTTCTCACCGACTCATACAACACGATGCAATGCCAAAGTGTTTCATTTCATCATTTATGTTTACATCAAATGATATTTTGAAAACTAGGGTCTTTCTTGGGATCGGACTTCTTTATGGACTTAACCAATGGTCTTCCACACCCGTACACTTTATGAGCTCTTATACCAACGGAGTGCACCCCCCAAACACCGGGTCTTTCACCCGAGAGGTCGTCATGCCTCTTCTTGCTCATCCCGACCCAATTTATCATGCAATCAAGCGGCTTAGCTAGGTCTTCGACCCAACTTTTTCCCAAGCCATATTGTCAATCCCCAAGTGTGGTATTGACATCAACCATGCACACACACCCATGTAATGAGATGCATATGCAATGCCATGTTCCATTGCATACAACATAATGCTCAATATGCTCATGACAAACATATAAACATTTCCAATACATCAATGGCAATTATATCAAAAGCACATAACTACCATATCTCATTATGTTCAATATATCATTTCATTCATATATCAACAACACTCTTCATCCAACAACCATATCCTAAGCATATGATTTCACAATCACCCAAGCATGTTATAACATAGCATTATGCAAGTAACACACACAATTTCACCTAGGCATTTTATCAAACACCTAGCAATCATTAAAGTCATGTTTCACATAACACATTCCAAGCAACCATATAGCTCAAATGTCACCAAGTTATAAGAGAAACCACATGGAACTCCTATGTAATAACATCAAGCTAGAAGTTAGCCTAGGCCAACTCTATGCTCCCTTTCCATTACCATAACTATAGACATATATATATTTCAATACATGTGCATATATAACATTTAACCCTTAGTCTACTAACACCTAAGGTAAAAATAGTCTCAAGTAGGAGAAACCCTACCTCTTGAAGCGTAATTCTCTCGAAGGAAGCTTCAAGAACACTTTCCAAGCCCAAGTCTAGATTTCCCCCAAATCTCCTCTCTTGGATCTTCGTTGAAATCCCTTGCTCTTGGTGTGGTAGCGTAGCCCTCGTCGATGTGATCGACTTTAGCTCTTGGTTCGACGGAATCCGAGCGACGGAACTCCGGGAATCGACGGAGGAAGCTTGAAGATCAAAGTTTTCTCTCTTTTCTCTCTTCTCTCTCTCTTGGCCGGCCAAACAAGAACACAAGGGGCAAAATAATCTGATTTTCTAGATATTTACCCCTATTTATAGTTTTAAATACTCGGCCTACGTCGTGCCACGTGTCCCTCGCTTAATCGGGTTCGATTTCGTCCCGAAACGATTTATTTGGTCCCGGTTTAAGTTCAAATTAATTTTATTTAAACTTAAACTTAATTTTAAGGAAATTTTATAAATCTCTTTTATGGGGATGTTCGTGAGGTCATTCGCCACGCAGTCGCCTCGAACGACGTGTAAAATCCGACTATCTCGGAATTCGACGAAATTTGACAAGGTGACTCGTTTTCGCGATACGAATTCAACAGCGAACTCTGTTTCCTCATCCGAGGTTTAAAACATGAGTATTTTAAATACGCATTATAGTGGCAAATTACTATTTTGCCCTTTAAAAAAAAATCCAAATTTCCCGGGTTTTACATTCTTCCCCCCTTAAAAAGAATTTCGTCCCCGAAATTCACGTACACATACATGCAATCTCATGCATATGCTACAGTCATGTAATGGTAAATGACTATAAAAACGTACCTCTATCCTCAAACAAGAAAGGATAATTGGCACGTACGGTGTCCTCGCGCTCCCATGTTGCCTCTTCCACTCCCCGGTGCTGCCACAGCACCTTCACTAGCCTCACAGTCTTGCCTCGCAAAACCTGATCCCGGCTATCCATGATACACACCGGTCCCTCCTCGAAGGTCCCATCCGCATCAACAACAAGCTCGCCCCAATCCACCACATGAGTCGGATCTGGAGTATACTTCCGGAGCATAGAGACATGAAACACCGCGTGAACACCCGATAAATTTGGCGGCAACGCCAACCGATAAGCAACTGTACCCACCCTCTCGAGTACCTCGAAGGGCCCGATGTATCTCGGCGACAGTTTTCCCCGCTTACCAAACCGGACCACTCCTCTTTTAGGCATAACCTTCAAGAAGACATGATCTCCCACCTCAAACTCTAGAGGTCGCCGTCGTCTATCGGCGTAGCTCTTCTGCCGGCTCTAAGCCGTGAGAAGACGCTTCCGTATCAAGTCCACCTTCTCTGAGGTGTCTCTAACTAAATCCGGACCCGTAGCAGGTCTCTCCCCAACCTCTATCCAACAAACTGGAGATCGACATGGCCTCCCATATAGTGCCTCGTAGGGTGCCATCTGTATGCTCGCCTGATAACTATTGTTATAGGCGAACTCCACCAAGGGTAAGTGATCTTCCCAGCTACCCTTGAGATCTAGGACACATGCCCGCAACATGTCCTCTAATGTCTGGATAGTCCTCTCTGACTGACCATCCGTCTGGGGATGAAAAGCAGTGCTCATCATCAACTGAGTCCCCATGGCTCGCTGGAAACTCTCCCAAAAATGAGATGTGAATCTGGGATCCCGATCCGATACTATAGATACGGGCACTCCATGCAATCGGACAATCTCTCGTATATATAACTTGCAGAATTCCTCCAATGTGAAGGTCATCCGCACAGCCAAAAAGTGTGCCGACTTGGTAAGCCGGTCCACTATCACCCACACCGCATCATGTCCCCGCGATGTCCGTGGCAAATGAGTCACAAAATCCATCGTGACATGCTCCCACTTCCACTCAGCTACCCCCAAAGGCTGGAGTAATCCCGCTGGTCTCTGGTGTTCAGCCTTCACTTGCTGACATGTGAGACATCTACCAACAAATTCACCAACTTGTCCCTTCATCCCACTCCAATAATACTGACGACGAAGATCATGATACATCTTCGTGCCCCCTGGATGAACCGCAAAACGAGAACAATGAAATTCCCTAAGAATCTCCTCCCTTAGATCCGGAGATTGGGGAACCACAATCCTTCCCCTATACCGAAGACTACCATCCGAATGAATGGCCCAGCCCTCGTCACCTGTACCCGACCGTACCCGGTCCTTAATGGACGCTATCTCTAGGTCTTGCCCTTGAGACTCAATCACTCTGCTCAGTAGGGAAGGCGTAGCCACCAAACTTCCCAAGGTACCCTGAGCCTGCCCCATGTAATGTAGCCCAAACTGTCCCACAGTCTCGAGCATTTCCCACTCTCGGGAAGCTACACTAGCCAAGACTCCCCGTGACTTCCGGCTAAGTGCATCAGCCACCACATTTGCCTTACCGGGGTGGTAATGCAAAGTGAAGTCATAGTCTTCCAGAAACTCCATCCACCTGCGTTGCCTCATGTTGAGGTCCCGCTGTGTAAAGATGTACTTCAGACTCTTGTGGTCCGAAAACACTTCAAACTGCTCACCGTATAGGTAGTGGCGCCAAGCCTTCAAGGCAAAGACAATGGCCACCAACTCCATGTCGTGTGTAGGGTAATTCTGCTCGTGGTTCTTTAACTGTCGAGAACCATAAGCCACGACCCTCCCGGACTGCATCAACACACATCCGAGCCCGTCCTTAGAGGCATCACAATAGACTGTGTATCTCTGTCCCCTTTCTGGGACTATCAATATAGGAGCTGAAGTAAGCCTCCTCTTCAACTCCTGGAATGCCTTCTCGCAAGAATCATTCCACTCGAACTTGACCTCCTTCCGAGTCAACTTCGTCATAGGCGCAGCTAACCTAGAGAAGTCCTCGATAAACCGCCGATAATACCCAGCCAATCCCAAGAAACTACGTATCTCGAAAACTGACTTCGGCCTCTCCCAATTCATGACTGACTCAACCTTCTCCGGGTCTACGGATACACCCGAAGCCGACACCACATGTCCCAAAAATTTCACCTCAGTAAGCCAAAATTCACACTTGCTGAACTTGGCATACAACTGTTGGTCTCTCAAGATCTGAAGAACGACCCTCAAGTGACCCTCATGCTCCTCCTCAGACCTGGAGTAGATCAAAATGTCGTCAACAAAAACCACGACAAACTGATCAAGGTAGGGTTGGAACACCCTATGCATGAGATCCATGAATGCCGCTGGGGCGTTCGTCAATCCGAAAGGCATGACAGTGAACTCGAAATGCCCATATCGCGTTCGAAACGCCGTCTTAGGGATATCTGTCTCCCTAACTCTCAACTGATGGTAACCGGTGCGGAGATCTATCTTGGAGTAGACCCGCGCCCCTCTCAGCTGATCAAACAAGTCATTAATCCTCGGCAAAGGGTACCTATTCTTGATAGTAACCCTATTCAACTGCCGGTAGTCTATACATAGTCGAAGGGTTTTGTCCTTCTTCTTTGCAAATAACACCGGAGCGCCCCAAGGTGAGGTACTCGGTCTAATGAAACCCCGGTCCAACAATTCCTGCAATTGGACCTTGAGTTCTTGCAACTCAGCAGGCGCCATCCTATGTGGAGTCATAGAAATGGGTGATGTACCAGGATGCAACTCTATATTAAAATCTACATCCCTATGTGGAGGTAATCCCGGAAGTTCACCCGGAAAAACATCCTCATAATCACACACAACCCGAGGCAGACCAAACTCCTGTCTCGCCTCGTCCTCCAGGGTAAGGCTTGCTAGCCAACCCATCAACTGTCCGTGCCATCTAGAGTCGTACACGGCTTGAGGTAAAGCATCGTGCTTATCCCCCTGAAACCTGAAACAAACCCCATCCGATGTGTAAGCAGTAACCCGCTTCTGGTCACAATCAATGACGACTCGGTGTGCCGCCAACCAATCCATTCCCAGGATTACATCGAACTCCGACATGTCCATGACCCGAAGGTCCACAGTGAGTAGAATCCCTGAGATCTCTAGCTCACAACCCCGACATATCTGATCAATTCTCACCCTAGCACCTAGAGGAGAACTCACATGTAATGGTTCTTCTAAAGTCTCAACCTCTAAACCCAAGTCTTTCACACAAGATGCAGAAATGAATGAATGCGATGCACCAGAGTCAAATAATACTCTTGCCCATAAACGAGAGAGTAGAAATGTACCCTGTATCACCGACTGATCTGCCGGCTCAGTCTGTGGCATAATGGCGTAGACACGCCCCTGGGTCCCTGAAGTCCCGGCCTGTGAACCCTGGCCTCGCCCTCTACCCATGCCTTGGCCCATCTGGCCAGCTTGCGGTGTTCCCGCTCGGAAAGTAGTAGGGCCTTGTGCAGCACCCTGTGATTGGTACTGGCTCCTTTGACCCATGGAGGGGTAAGGAGGAACAAACTGTGTCTGCGGCTGTCCCACAGAAGACTGGGATTGAGATGTCCCATAGCTCTGGGATCCCTGCAGTCGAGGACACTCCTTCTTTATGTGACCCGGCTGGTGACAAAAATAACAAGTCTTCTGACCCGTCTGGAAGGCGGTCCTGAAGTTTCCCCCGTCTTGGAAGAATCGACCCCGGCCTTGGCCTTGATAGCCGCGGCTCTGCCCTTGAACTCCCTGCGGAACATAAGTCCTTTGTTTCTTTCCCGCACTAGAAGAAGAGGATTGACCCTCCTTCTTTTTGTCCTTAACACCCGCTTCTCGGATGTTACGCGCATCCTCCACCTCTCTCTCGATAGCCATTGCAGTCTTGACCATCGAATCGAGGTCTTGCAGGAGAAGTCCCACAATCTTGCCTCGAATGGACAACTTCAGTCCATCTTCGAACTTACGTACCTTGGCCACGTCTGAGGCCACATAGTCATCAGCAAAACGGGCCAACTCCGTGAATTTGACCACGTACTCTAGCACATTCATATTTCCCTGCTTCAATTCTAGGAACTCCTTGGCCTTAGCATGTCGAGCAGTTGCTGGGAAATATTTTCCCATATAGAGCTCTCGGAACTCTGCCCAAGTCATGGCCTCCAAATTTCTGGAGTCCTTCACCCAATCCCACCATAGCTGGGACTCTCCCTCCAGCTGAAAAGTTGCCAGAGTTATCTTGGTGGCATCGGAAGTGATCTCCATAGCCCTCAAGATCTTCTCCACTTGCCGAATCCAACGATCTGCTACCATTGGATCCGCACCTCCCAGAAAAACCGGAGGATGATGGGCTTTGAACTTCTGGAGGTTACTCGAGCCTCCTTGTCCCATGTTTGCACCCGTCTGTGCAATGGTAGCGGCTGTAGCACTAGCCTGTGCAATAGTCGCCGCCGCCTCACCAATAGCCTCTGCAAAGGCTTGGTGATCAAAGGCCGGAGGTGGTTGGTTATTCCACCTACCGCCTCGGCGTCCACGCCCTCTATATGCCATCTACATAAGTCAAATAGCAATATAGTTTTACAAGGCATCCCAAAAATAGGAATCAATACTCACACATAAAGAGTTTCCGAATCGTCTCACTAGGGAAGCATATTCCTCTCCTTAGTAGACATTTATACCATGAACCCTCCCGTTCATTTGTTTTCCCACTCCCAAGGTTATGTTTCCTAACCCTAGTGTGTTCGTTTCCATATACATTCTACGATGTATATTATCCACATAGCACATAGCACATAACATGTAGCATTTAAACACATAAGATGAAATGCACAATGCATGCAATGGTCTAGACCCAATGTCCATCAAGCTTAGGTTTTCGAATTAGCTAGGGCTCTAAACCTCGTTCTCCCTTGCAATGGAAGATGGTAGACTCATTTCCCACAAGACCACATATGATCTATGGCCTATGCTCTGATACCAAGCTGTGACGCCCCATTTTCCGGGGGTCCTGTATTAACCGTTGACAACCCATCAACCCGCGGAAATACCCGTGGATGTCGCTTAACCCGACACCACATCGATAACATCCCTAAACCGAGGTTATAAATCCAAAATGAAAATTCGGTTCAGCATTCATTCGATCCAACCCCAGTCCAACTCCCCATGATTCATACCCCATTAGGGTCCAATTTGATCATTGGAGGGAAGGAAAAACATAGCCCAAAGGCTTGGCAAAGAAAACAAAAATAAAAAAAAAATTCTGAGTTTTGATGGGCGTACCGGTACGCCTACCGGTACACTGAACCCACTGGACATCGGCGTACCGGTACGCGTACCGGTACGCTCTGCCTTCTGTCTGTCTACGTACCGGTACGCATACCGGTACGATTTTGCCAGTTTTGCCTTCTTCCTTTGTTTTTCACTTCCAACCCATTCTAATACATTCCTAATTCATCCAACACATGTATAATACGATTTTTTTATATAATACACAACTTATACAAGTTCCATTACATTTAATTCCATAATTTACACGTCAAAATGGAATTTATACAAAAGTTTTACAAAAACTTGAACTAAGGCCACATGCCGGCCGCCTTCATTCTTGATGCTCTCCAAGTGAGCCATCCGCCGGTGTAAACCCCATACCTGAAATGTTTCCCGTATAGGGTGAGCCAACGCCCAGTAAAGTAAACCCTACCAGGGCTACTCTTCCCCTAGATGCTCATGCTCATGCAACATTCATTTGCAAACAATCATTTATCGAAAGGACATGCATTCTAAGTTGGAATGCAACATACCATGCCATGAAATGAGATGTCACTCACTCATGCATTTTAACCCGAGTTCTCACCGACTCATACAACACGATGCAATGCCAAAGTGTTTCATTTCATCATTTATGTTTACATCAAATGATATTTTGAAAACTAGGGTCTTTCTTGGGATCGGACTTCTTTATGGACTTAACCAATGGTCTTCCACACCCGTACACTTTATGGGCTCTTATACCAACGGAGTGCACCCCCCAAACACCAGGTCTTTCACCCGAGAGGTCGTCATGCCTCTTCTTGCTCATCCCGACCCAATTTATCATGCAATCAAGCGGCTTAGCTAGGTCTTCGACCCAACTTTTTCCCAAGCCATATTGTCAATCCCCAAGTGTGGTATTGACATCAACCATGCACACACACCCATGTAATGAGATGCATATGCAATGCCATGTTCCATTGCATACAACATAATGCTCAATATGCTCATGACAAACATATAAACATTTCCAATACATCAATGGCAATTATATCAAAAGCACATAACTACCATATCTCATTATGTTCAATATATCATTTCATTCATATATCAACAACACTCTTCATCCAACAACCATATCCTAAGCATATGATTTCACAATCACCCAAGCATGTTATAACATAGCATTATGCAAGTAACACACACAATTTCACCTAGGCATTTTATCAAACACCTAGCAATCATTAAAGTCATGTTTCACATAACACATTCCAAGCAACCATATAGCTCAAATGTCACCAAGTTATAAGAGAAACCACATGGAACTCCTATGTAATAACATCAAGCTAGAAGTTAGCCTAGGCCAACTCTATGCTCCCTTTCCATTACCATAACTATAGACATATATATATTTCAATACATGTGCATATATAACATTTAACCCTTAGTCTACTAACACCTAAGGTAAAAATAGTCCCAAGTAGGAGAAACCCTACCTCTTGAAGCGTAATTCTCTCGAAGGAAGCTTCAAGAACACTTTCCAAACCCAAGTCTAGATTTCCCCCAAATCTCCTCTCTTGGATCTTCGGTGAAATCCCTTGCTCTTGGTGTGGTAGCGTAGCCCTCGTCGATGTGATCGACTTTAGCTCTTGGTTCGACGGAATCCGAGCGACGGAACTCCGGGAATCGACGGAGGAAGCTTGAAGATCAAGGTTTTCTCTCTTTTCTCTCTTCTCTCTCTCTTGGCCGGCCAAACAAGAACACAAGGGGCAAAATAATCTGATTTTCTAGATATTTACCCCTATTTATAGTTTTAAATACTCGGCCTACGTCGTGCCACGTGTCCCTCGCTTAATCGGGTTCGATTTCGTCCCGAAACGATTTATTTGGTCCCGGTTTAAGTTCAAATTAATTTTATTTAAACTTAAACTTAATTTTAAGGAAATTTTATAAATCTCTTTTATGGGGACGTTCGTGAGGTCATTCGCCACGCAGTCGCCTCGAACGACGTGCAAAATCCGACTATCTCGGAATTCGACGAAATTTGACAAGGTGACTCGTTTTCGCGATACGAATTCAACAGCGAACTCTGTTTCCTCATCCGAGGTCTAAAACATGAATATTTTAAATACGCATTATAGTGGCAAATTACTATTTTGCCCTTTAAAAAAAAAATCCAAATTTCCCGGGTTTTACATAGTTGACACAACAGATACTTGTTTAATTTTTTTCATTTCTAAAGTTTCAAGTTTTCGAGATAAATTAGCCATTTTAGCTCTTAAATCATCATCTTCTTTTAATACATATTTTCTTCTTCCGGATGTAGATGGCTTAGTTTCCACTATATTTGAAGAAGTCGAGTCCCACATTTGGGAACTCTCAGAAGTAGTATCAAAATATTGAAATGCTTCTTCCGGATTTTTATTCATAAATTCCCTTTGGGCCGTCATTTCAACAAATTGTCGCATTGCAGGTGGAAGAGCATCATAGAAAAATCCGACTAAAGTCCAGTTTTCAAATGCATGATGTGGACAAGCTTGGAGAAGATCGTTAAATCTTTCCCAACATTGATAAAAAGTTTCTCTTTCTTTTACAGAAAAATTTATTATTTGACGTCTTAGCGTATTTGTACGATGTACAGGAAAAAACTTTTTAAGAAACTCAGTTTGCAAAGCTTGCCAATTTGTGATAGAATTAGCTCTTAAAGTGTTAAGCCACTATTTCGCTTGATCTTTTAAAGAAAAAGGGAAAAGTTTTAATTTGACCATTTCAGAATTATCTTGCAAGGTTCCACAGTCTTCTTCAAATTCTTTCATATGAACATAAGGGTTTTCAGTTTCTAAAGCATGAAATTGTGGTAATAACTGTATTGTTTCTAGCTTAATATTAATATTTGGACCGTCTGTTAGAAAAGCAAAACATCACGGAACATTAGTTCTTGTAGGATGTAAATATTCTCTTAAGGGTCGGACATTTTGAATTACTTCCTACTCTCTAGGATTTTCTTCCCTAGGTACGTTTTGAACCATACTTAATTCAAATGATTCTTGAGTAGATGAAGATGATGAAGATGAAGGAGATGACTGATTTACCGAACCTAATGATGAATGCACAGACATAAACTATTAAAGAAAACAGACACTTTATATATATATAATAAATAAACACCTTTGTATCTTATTTGATTTCAAATTACCATCACTCCCCGGCAACGGCGCCAAAAACTTGATTCGCACTATTTCATGATCTAATTTATATTATACACCCAAGTATAAGTGGTCGAATTGTAGTTTTCTCGGTTTTAAGTCCAAGTATCGATCCCACGAAGAGTTTTAATAATTAGGAAATAAAATGAAAATAGTGAAGTTGTTATTTCAAATAGGACAACATGTGATAGCTTGTAATGTGAGCTTAGATTGATAACTTGTCTAATTAAACGTATATGTACAGATAGATTGTTTAAAGACATTAATATAAAACGTATCCTTTAGTTTAAGGATCCCATATGTTTTATATTGGTCAAGTACTGAAAATGCCACCTTACAACAATTAACTTTCATGTCACTGAAAAGTCAACCGGTAGGTCTGATGTACATAAACCATCACACATCAACTTCTTAGGTTAGCTGGTGGTATCCATGACAATTGATTAATCCAAGTAAACCAGAAGGACACGCCATTCATGAGGAATACTTGAATTACTCAATTGACCCCATGATAGTAAGTGCATACACAATAAACCATAACACAACAACTTCTTAGGTTAGGTGGTGGTATTAAATCATAACACAACAACTTCTTAGGTTAGCTGGTTATAGATACGCCAATTGACTAATCCGAGTAAACCAGAAGGACACGACATTCATGAGGAATACTTGAATTACTCAATTGATGATCTATAATATATATATATATATATATAAACATCCTCAGTGCTTTTGGAGGTCAAGCCATACCGATGGAACACCGTAGATATTCGACTGGCAGTATTATTATGTATACTAGTTAAACGAACTTAGTAATCCAGAAGGACAAGCCATTCATGAGGATCACTTAGGTCATTAATCTGATAGTTATATATATAAGTTAAACAACCCTAATAACCTAAAAGGACAAGCCATTCATGAGGATCATTTAGGTTTTATACCATGCATCAGTAGAACATCCTCAGTGCTCCGGCGGAGGTCAAGTCATACCGATGGAACACCGTAGATATTTAACCGGCAGGTTGATGATGCACTGATGACATAATTCCAGGCACATCATCGAAATTACGTACATCACTGTATCATGCATGAAGTGTATAAAACATACATATATATATTGAGTTGAATCTGAAAAGAAGATAGTAGAACAAGTCAATTTTACTAACCAAAGCCTAATCACCATAGGTAAACAGTTAGATAAAATTGAAACTAAAATTGATGAAATCAGACCATCTTCAAGTAAAAAATTAGAAAAACCTCTAATCCAATTACCTGAAGATAGATATAATTTAGGAATATCAGAGTAAAAACTCTTAAAAGGAGATGCAGTGACTTCAGTGTTTTTATGGTTGAAGGTGATGGCCTCTACTGGAGGGTGACTTGAAGATACCGTAGCATCACAAGTCTTCCATTTGTGTTTTGTTACTACTTTTACTTCTTTGTGACAGGATTCAATGTAATCAAAGAATGCAATTTCAGATTCAATTTTATGCATTAATTTGACCCATCCTATCCTAATTTCATTTCTTTGTTGATAATTAAATCTTTGAAAATAATCTTGCTTCTTGGATTTATTTTCTTCGGATTCAATTTCTTTCATTAATTTGCCTATGTTGGGCATGAACACTAGATTGCTTTCTCTTTTAATCATTAAAAGTAGATGATTAACAGAGGCTATATCACTGGCAGAAGGAGAAGGGGTGAAGTCATCTTCTTCCTTATCTTCTTCTTGTGGTTTGGGTTGTGGTACACTTTGGGGAGTGTAGTAAGGTTTACTGACTTGAGGTGAGGAATTATTGATTCATTTTAACTTAAGTCTTCTTTCAATTTCTTCTGTTAATTTTTTATCTCTTCTACTGGAATGAGATTCAGTTTTTCTTCCTTCATTAATCCTAATTAGTTTATTAATTAGGCTAGGAGGAATTGATGATAGACTAGATCTATTGGATCTGGCACTATCAAAGTTAGATCTATGGGATCTGGCACTATCAAAGGAGATTCTCACTGATCCATCAGCTAACTGTTGGATCTGTTCTAAATCTGTAGTAGTGCTTTCACTATCTTTGTTGAAATTTTCATTTTCAACTATCCAATGTTCTGGTAGCTGAACATCTTTCCACAAAAGTCTTTTAGGGACTTGTATGTTGGATTCATTAGTACTAGCTTGAGTTAGTAAGGTACTATCTTTAGGACTTTTCTTTAATGCATGCACATTCAGGTTTATGTAAATGCATCTATAATAAATCCTAAGATGAGGACTAGAGATTCTGTCTCTTTTACTAATTCAGTTATGTCTCCATTTAACTTTACGCCTAAGGTTAAAGCTAAAGGAGTGTTTTTACAGGTTAGACTTAAAGTGAGGGATAAGGAAAAGAAGAAGATAACTCTGCATTTCCGGAGTTAACCTTACCTAGCCCAAAGCCCTATCAATTATGACTACCAACAAACATGGTCTAATATAAGCAGCCTGTCAGAGTAGTTCGTCAGCCTCTTCACAAGCATCCGTTAATGCATCCATGGACCCTTTCCAAGATGCCCAGGATCCCTATGAAGGTTATGATGACCTTGATGAAGCTGACCTCTCTACCCCTTGATCCTTGCCCTTACTTGTGATAGCTTCAATCACTACTTTCTTCATTAAAAAAAGAAAAGATGGCTGTCACATGTAACGATAAGGTATCAACTAGTAGACGAGGCTCTTTCCCCTAGTAAAGCAGCCGACAGTTAGATATCAATTTGCTTTTCCACCGAAAGTAGATTCCCTCAGCAGACAGCAGGGGCCCACACCTGCACAAAGTCAAAAGTTACTTTGGTAAAAGGAATTACCCTCACTTTTCCACCGAAAGTAGAAGTGAAAACCCTTTCACCAGAGTTGAAGCAGCCGCAGAAGACAAATGAGTAATCATTCCAGAGATTGTCTCAGAAATCCTTATGCCTATATAAGAACTTCAGTCTTCACTAGCAAACCAGAAGTTGTTTTCACAACTCATTACAAGCCCTGTAAAACACTCTCCCTACGTCTTCTCATATTGTATCTATGCCTCCATAATGATGCAAATGAAGAGCCTTAAATGCTTTAACTGTGGAAAGAAAGGCCACATTAGCCCAGATTGCCCAGTTAAAAAACAAGTCAAAAGATTACACTTAACTGAAAAAGATGAAGAAGAAATTCTCAAAATCTTTAGGTTAAGCAATCTTAGACAAAGCGAAGAAAGCTCAGGCTCAGAAAGTACTGAGACTTCTTCGGATTACCAGTCTGCCCCTAGCAACCATAGTGGGCCTGACATTAAGTTAGGATGTGAAGATAACTGTAACTGCAAAATGGTTAGAGTTATCACAAAACAAGATCATGAAGAGGAACAAATTCTTATTGACCTTATCAGTAAGATTGAAGATCCTGAATTGAAACTAAAATATATTAAAAATCTCAAAGAATTGTTTGTCAAGAAAGATAACAAACAATCTTCAGATAAACAATTAATAAGTTTTAACAAAACTTTAGAAATATTTGGTAAGGAGAAAAAGAAAGAACTCACCTTACAAGATCTCCAAAATGAAGTTAATAAAATTAAGCAAGAAATAAAAGACTTAAAAGCACAAGACAAAATCTTTGCTGAAAATTTAAGCCTTTTACAAACTGCAACTTCTGAGCCAAAGGATTTTAATCCTGAAAAATAGCCTCAGGAGTCATCTGAAACAGAAGATCTTCAGAGAACACATTTACAGCGGATACCTGTAACCTCCCCTTTAGTGGAAACTTCGGGTTTAACGAAGCTGCCATCTCACGATGGGTGTTCACAATCTGATAATAATAGGATAAATTTGGTTAACAAAATCAGTTTTCAAAAATGGTATTCTCAAGTAAGAATTATCATTGATAATGATTTTGAACTTGACACTGTTGCCCTCATAGATAACTCTGGAAATGTAGAGTTAGTATATACATACATATATCTTTGTTTGCCAATTTTCATATCAATACACATCCGCATACCTTCTTTTTGGATGATATTGACTATTTCTCCATATGTTAGAGAATCATACTCGATGATCCCTGTATCTTTGGCAAGGGCTTCTCTAATCTTATGGGCAAAGAGATTAGGTAAACCATTCACAAATTTTTCTTTCCAGAATGATTTGTTACAATCTGGGTGGATTATAACTCTGGAAATAAAAACATCTTTGTACCATCTAAAATCACTAAGTGTTGGGCACCTAAGGTTACTGAGCTGGTCATGGATCCTAGCTTCAATATTACTGGGTGTACCAACAAAATGTTTTATGATGGTGAAGATGAGAGTATTGATCCCATCCTCTTTGGCTTTACCAATTCTTTCATTGAAAATTGGCATTCCTTCATCATCAACAACAACAACATATTTAACAGTGTCTCTTGATTCCTGAGTGAGATAGTTGTCCCACCAACTTCTTAAGACTCCTGTAAAACCAGAGGTGATAAGGTCAACTAATTCTGGTCCAGATTTGTCAAGATTGTTGACATAGTTGTTGATCACCATAGACATGTGGTGAATCTTGTTAAGGATTTCTTGTTCACTTAAACCATCTATGTTCCATTCATAGAGTTTGTTAGATTGAACAGAAAATTGATTACTGATATTTTTTTTTTCAAATTGAATGTCAGGCGGTGTTGGTCTGGGGTACCAATTTTTGCTGACGCTGGTTGGATTAACATTTGAAAAAGTCAACATGTTAATTTGTTGATTTTCAAAAGCTTCTTCCAATTGCTTGATTTCAGGATCAGAAATACTACTAGATTCAGAATCAGAAGTTTGGTTGATAACTGTTATTTGAGATGGTTCTGCTTTTTCAGGTTTAGATTCCATCTTTTTAATCAGTTTCTCAATTTTCTGGATTTGAATACTATCTTTTTCTGATATTCCTAAATTAGATCTATCTTCAGGTAATTGGATTAGAGGTTTTTCTAATTTCTTACTTGAAGATGGTCTGATTTCATCAATTTTAGTTTCAATTTTATCTAACTATTTACCTATGGTGATTAGGCTTTGGTTAGTAAAATTGACTTGTTCTACTATCTTCTTTCAGATTCTAATGTGGGAACCTTAAAAGGAGATGCAGTGACTTCAGTGTTTTTATGGCTGAAGGTAATGGCCTCTATTGGAGGGTAACTTGAAGATACCGTAGCATCAGAAGTCTTCCATTTGTGTTTTGTTACTACTTTTACTTCTTTGTGACAAGATTCAATGTAATCAAAGAATGCAATTTCAGATTCAATTTTATGCATTAATTTGACCCATCCTATCCTAATCTCATTTTTTTGTTGATAATTAAATCTTTGAAAATAATCTTGCTTCTTGGATTTATTTTCTTCGGATTCAATTTCTTTCATTAATTTGTCTATGTTGGGCATGAACACTAAATTTCTTTCTCTTTTAATCATTAAAAATTGATGATTAACAGAGGCTATATCACTAGCAGAAGGAGAAGGGGTGAAGTCATCGTCTTCCTTATCTTCTTCTCGTGGTCAATAAGAAGAAGCATGGTCAATAAGGAATGCTTTAACTCTGGTGAAAGGGTTTTCACTTCTGCTTTCGGTGGAAAAGTGAGCGTAATTCCTTTTACGAAAGTAACTTTTTGACTTTGTGCAGGTGTGGGCCCCTGCTGTCTGCTGAGGGAATCTACTTTTGGTGGAAAAGCAGATTGATATCTGACTGTCAACTGCTTTACTAGGGGAAAGAGCCTCGTCTGCTAGTTGATACCTTATCGTTACATGTGACAGACAACTTTTCTTTCTTTAATGAAGAAAGTAGTGATTGAAGCTATCATAAGTAAGGGCAAGGATCAAGGGGTAGAGAGGTCAGCTTCATCAAGATCATCATAACCTTCATAGGGATCCTAGGCATCTTGGAAAGGGTCTATGGATGCATTAACTGATGCTTGTGAAGAGGCTGACGAACTACTCTGACTGGCTGCTTGCTGGAGGAGTTTATGGGCTAGTTATATTAGCTCAGAGGACTTCTTCTTTGATTGTTTGGTGGTAGTAGAATCCTTAGATGAGGATTTATTTTGCTTGAAGGGCTGTGTTGACTCTTGGGGTTTTTCTAAAACCCTGAGGGGAGGCATGGCTGACTTTGCTGGAGTTGCTGGAGGCAAGGCTGCTAGAACCGCTACTGGGATTGGAACCTTGACGGGGAACTCCTTTTGTACCTGTTCAATGACCTTGTCCTGTTGGAACCTGGGCCACCATTTAACATAGAACTGCTGGGCAATACTGTTGCCATTAATTTCCCATTGCCATTTATAGATCCAGGGAACTTTATATTTAACAATAAATAATAATAATATAGGAAACTGACTCTCATGCTTACTAGGCCGGTAAGTAGATGAGAAATAGACTATCTGATCATAAAGATCATGTAACGCCCCCAAAACCACCCTGGACGACATTACATACTAAAACCATTTACATCATGAGAGCACTAAGATAAATCATCCATAAATAAGACTTCATATCAATCATTCCTTAATTTAACAAAATTCGGGCAGAGTCTCCTTTGTTCGAGGAGCTCTACCCAAAACGCAACCTGTGCAATTATACTACATCGACCACACCGGGTCCATTTATCCATAAACTATTTACAACATTATCCCAAAAGATTTTCATTCATCGTATGTAATACCCACAATAGCATTCCAAAAGAATAAGCCAAGCAATGGCCACAATATCAACAGAATAAGCCCAACAATGGCATTTACATTTCCCAAAGAAAACATTAACTATTATAGCGTAGCGGAAATTACAAAAGAAATCTAGACTACACAGTGTTTCAAGAGAATATCCTAGTCTAGAACAACAGTCAACGACATCTCTAGATGTCCCACTCGGGATCCAAGTATCCCTCTAGTGAAGCCTCTCCATGGCCCGGCTCGTTAGCACCAAGCTCATCCTCTGGCACAAACTCTGAAAAATGTTCAACTGTAGGGGTGAGCACGAAGCTCTGTAGAAAAATCCTCCCAAACCCAAACAAGGTTTAGAAAATAATTTAAAACGGTCGGTCTCATTTCACAAATAACCTATATAACATTTGAAGTAAAACAAGGAAATTTAAACAGATCTCAAGTTTAGATAGCAATAGTAATTGAAATAGATAAATAAACACAATATACCCTTGGTAATCCATTCTACCATAAACCGTTTCCAACAAGTTCTCGCGGAATCCCATACTTCCCGAAACTCTTGTCGAAACCATTTCTGGTACAATGCACGATAACCCACACTGTATGTCCGACACAACCTACGTTACTAATCCGTGATCATTAGTGATAGGAAAAGTTCATACCCACACGGCGTACAAAGGCGTCTACCCACTCCATGTGGTAGAAAAAGTTCATACCCGCGTGGCATATAAAGACGTCTACCCACTGTAAAACCCGGGAAATTTGAACTTTTTCCAAAAAGGGTAAAATAGTAATTTGTCACCATAATGCGTATTTAAAATACTCATGTTCTAGACCTCGGATGAAGAAACGGAGTGCGCCGTTGGATTCGTATCACGAAAACGAGTCACCTTGTCAAATTTCATCGAATTCCGAGATAGTCAGATTTTGCACGTAGATCGAGACGACTGCGTGACGATTGACCTTTTAAAGGTCCCCAAAAACGAGAAATATTAAAATTCCTTATAATTGGATTAATGTGCCAATAAAATTTATTTGGACTTAATCCGGGACTTAATGAGTCGTTTCGGGACGAAAAACGGACCCGAAAGTAATAAACGAGCGGTGCGATGTAGATCACACATTTAAAACTATAAATAGGGCTAAAATATCTGAAAATTCAGATTTTCTAAGCCACTTGAGTCTTGTTTGGCCGGCCAAGAGAGAGAGAAGAGAGAAAGAGAGAAAACCTAAAACTCCAAGCTTCCTCCGTCAATTCCCGGAGTTCCGTCGGTCGGAATCACTTGGACCAAGAAGTAAAGTTACTCTACGCGGTGAGGGCTACGCGTGGGTACCAAGAACAAGGAGTTTCACCAAAGATTCAAAGGTCAAGTTTTTGGGAATCAAGAGCTTGAGCTTGGTGTTGGTGTTCTAGGAGTTTCTACACTTCTATTAAGGTAGGGGGTTCTCCTACTTTGGTTTATTCCAACCTAGGATGCCTATGGAAATGGTTGAATATATATATATATATATTGGCTCATGTGATTCATGTATATATATATATGTGGCTAAGGAAATGGGTGTGGAAATTGGGCCTATACAAATTCCTAGTAAATTTTGGTAAAGGAGGTTACTTGTGTAATTCCTGAGAATTGATGTGTTTGGGTATGTTAGGTGCTCAATGTTGACTTATCATGTGGTAGGCAATATTATGTGATAACATGAAATATTTGCCTTGAAGGTGTTTGATTAAATGCCTTAGAGAATTAAATGTTGTTGTTTGATGTAGATAACATGTTTGAGTTGTTATTACATGTGGATATATGCTTTGTGATATATGGAGCATAATGTTAATTTATGGAGATTATGTGCATGTGACATAAAATTCCATGGAAAAATAGTTACATTGCTCATGTGGCATTACTTGCATTTTGGGGCATGAGGTTGCACCACATTCATGGGTTAGGCATGGGTGTGGGTGTGTATGCATGATATAATCAATACCAACCTTGGTAATTGATATGTGGACTTGGAGTGGGTGGATCGAAGATCCCTTGGAGTCACATGTGGTATGAGAAAAACTTGTGTCGGGTTAAGCAAGAAGGGATAGACACTCCCTCGGGTGAGAGGCCCGACCACTTGGTTCATACACTTCCCTGAGGTGGAATTCCGGAAAAGTGTAATGGCGTACGGAGCCAGCGGTGTAACTCCGGAAATCCGATACCCAACGAGACACATGATTTTGAAATATAAATTATTCATTTGATGGGAACCATCCATAAATGAATTGGTTTTATGAACACATGAATTGTTTTCAATGGTCTTTGGATGTACTTCATCAAAGACAATGATTTTACACATATGCATCGCATGGTGTTGTGGATTCGGTGTGGGCTCGGAATAGCATGCATGAGTGAGTTTCATCTCATTACAGGGCATGGCATCATGATTTTTCCAACATTGCATTGCATGTTATGTTTGGAAGAGATACTTGTTGTGGAATGTGGTACAAGGCCTTTGCATATGCATTTAGGTGGGGAGTAGCCTCTGTAGGAAACTTTCTACTGAGCGTGGCTCACCCTTTATGGGAACACTTTTCAGGTGCGGGACTCGTGCCTAGGGAGGACACACACTCGGGGCCTTGAGAGTGAAGAAAAAGTCGGTTGTGGCTTTTGAAATGAAATTTGTATAAACAAACTTATTTCATTCCCTTTTTGAATTATATTTGTATGGGATGGATTGTAATGGTCTCGTATGGATCATGTGTAATGTAAAAATATGGTTTGTACATATCTTGGATGAATTTTAGGAGGTTTGGAATGGCTTGGAAACGAAAATCAGGTAAAAAGAGGAAATTCGGGGCCAGGCGTACCGGTACGCGTACCGGTACACTAGGGTCCAGAAGGTGTAGCGTACCGGTACGCGTACTGGTACGATCTAGTCCAGAGGGGGTAGTGTACAGGTACGCGTATCGGTACGCTCACCAAAACTCAGAATTTTTTTTTATTTTTTTTATTTCTTTTGCCAAGTTCTTGGGCTATGTTTTCCTCCCTCCTAATGTTACAAATGGATAATAAAGGGATACCAATGGTGGTATATTGGGTCTCGGATGGGTCAACCAACCGAAAGAAATTGGACTCGTATTTTCTTTTGACTCGGTAAAGGGAATGTGGTGCCGCGGTGTCGGGTCAAGCGACATCCACGGGCATATTCCGCGGGTTGACGGGTTGTCAACGGGTAATACAGGACCCCCGGATTTTGGGGCGTCACACCCACTACATGATACCCGGTCAATAGTAATCCATGTTCGTATCGTACAACCACGCAAGAGATAAAATACCAACAAATATCTCACATAACCAACAATACCATAAACCCCCAATTTTTCAAGCAAATTCCATAAAATCCACAAATCCATCATGAGACAATTTCAAATAAACAATGAAGAAAAATACAAGAGATCATGCACAATAGCATTTCAATACTCAAAACAAAGCACTATAGTTTTCAAAGCCAAATTTGAGTGAAGATAGAGAGAGAAACTCATGTTTCTCACAAACTAAGATTTCTATGGCTCTCCACCCATAACTTTTCTCAAAACATAATCAAGTTTGCAATAATACCAAGAGACAAGGAATGTAACGCCCCAAAACACACCCTGGACGGCATTACATGCTAAAACCATTTACATCATGAGAGCACTAATATCATCCATAAATAAATTAAACTTCATTCATCATCCATAAAATATTTACATCATATCCAAAAGAATATGCCCAACCATGGCATTTACATCTCAAAAATTAATTAAAGTAGCACAGCGGAATAGCAAAAGAAACTAGACCTTACAGTGTCCAAAAGAATAACCTAGTCTAGTACAAAAGAAGCTACATCTCTACATATCCACCTCGGGATCTAGGTTCCCCTCGAGTGGAGCCTCCCAATGCCCTGACTCGTCGATGCCGAGATCCTCCTCTAGCACCAAATCTGAAAAATGTAATTTGTAGGGGATGAGCACGAAGCTCTGTAGCAAAATCTTCCTAACTCAAACAAGGTTTATAAAAATATAAAACGGTAGGTCTCATTTCACAATTAACATATATAATTTTTGAGGTAAAACCAGGACATTTAAATAGATCTCAAGTTTAGGTAGCAACGGTAATTTACATAAACAGTAAAAGAAACCAAGATCCAATACATATCCATTTTCCAAAATATAAACCATTTTCCCACAAGACCTTGTGGAATCCCATACTCCCACAAGTCCTTGTAGGAAACCATTTTCCACAATAATACAACAATCCATCAATATGTATATGTATCTCAAACATGATGTAAGGCAAACCCCATGAATCGACACATTGAGTAATATCTAACCCACACACACCCACACAAATCTTATCAAAGATATCCATCCTTTAGGAAGGGCGTATGCCACACCAATGGCAGTGACGTATCCAACCCAGGCATTAGTATACTAACCCTCTTACACGGCACCCGTGAGCAATAGCGGTTTAGCCTTACCAAAGCACTAACCCCACTACGAGTGGTAGGAGAAATGCCAACCCCCACGGAACAAGCAACACGTCTACCCACTCTACGATATCTCGTCAAAGGCCACCCATGGTCATCCCACACTCATAAGAGATACAATACCAAACCCAATTTCACAATTTACAAGAATATCTTAAAAATCCCCAATTTAAGCATGTGACATTTTCAATAACCAACAAAGAAAATGCAAGAGATCACAACAATATCATTTTATTACTCAACACAAAACACTATGATTTTGAAATCAAGAATAAAGGAAGAGTTCAAGAGGAAAACCCATCACTCTTGAAAACTAGGGTTTTTCAAACAAAAGCGGGATTTCATGGGTATACAACCCTAACTTTGTGTAAAACATGTTAACAATTGAAAAAGAACCAAGAAACAATGGAGCCATAGCAAATACATATCATTAAGAATCAAAACATACATATTTATTAACCCTAACATCAATGTAAGAGAAAGAGAAGAAATCCCCTACCTTAAGCTCGTGAAGAAACCTAGGGCTTGGATCTTGAATCACCCTTAAATTCCTTGTTTTTCACCTTTGATCTTGTGTTTTTCTCTTCCCCTCTTTCTCTCTAATGTTTTCTAGGGTTTTAAGGTGTGTAATGAAGGCTAAGGGGATGGCAAGAATTATTTATAGTGGGGGAAAAACCGACTGTTTGCGAACTAAAATTGTCTGATTTTTACAGCGACTACCGGTAGCTGATTTTGACTACCGGTAGCTCGGGTACACTGGACACTCGACTACCGGTTGACTACCGGTAGCTCGGGTACACTGGACACTTGACTACCGGTAGTCCGAGTACACTGGGCACTTGACTACCGGTAGTTACTACCGGTAGTTGATCCCAGATTTGCCTACTTCCTTTATTTTTCATTTCTAATCCATTCCAATCTCTTCCAAAACCATCCCAAACCTCTCCAACATATATTTCTACCTCCAACCTATTTAGTACAAGTTCTAGGACATAAAATTTCATATTTTCACATACTAAAACTAAATTTCAAATATTATTTTCATTTACATTTTAAATCTTTACTTTTCAAATTTACAAAGTTCAAACACACTTCAATACCCCTATCCACATCTTTACAACCATTATTTGTTATATCTATATATCTATATGCATATATAAAAGAAAATGCGGGGTGTTACAAGGAACCCATAGCAACAATTCCACAAGTCTCCTATTTACAAGCAATTTCCAAGAAAAATCCCCAATTCTCATAAGTGGTGGTACAAAGAATAATATAAGAAAATGTACAAGAGATCATCATAAATACCATTTTGTTGTTCAATATGAAACACTAAAGTTTTGAAATCAAGAACATAGGAGAAATCAAAAGAAAAACCCATTTCTGTTGAAACCTAGGGTTTGAAGATGAGAAAAAAGGATTTAATGGTTATTCCACCATAGATTTATTTAAAACATGATAATCTTTGCAAGAATGTCAAGAATCAAGTATTTCATACCATATATATAAGAATGAGAGTTAAAACATACATATATAATAACCCTAGCCTCAATGTAAGTGAATGAAAGAAAACCCCTACCTTGAAATCAAGATTTTCAAACCAAAGCCCAAGCTTTAGAGACTCTCTTTCTCCCTTTTCTTCTTCCCTTTATCTTCTGCTAGGGCTCTAAGAGGTTTGTGGTGAGAGTGGAATGGAAGAATGGGACAAATGGGACTTAAAATGGTGTTTTAAAACACAAAAATCCCGATTGTTTTTACTGTTTCGGCAAACACCAGACCAGTCTTCGTAGAATGGGCATAACTCTCTCATCCGAGCTCCGATTGAGATGATTAAAGATCCTATGGAATTCCACGAAAGAGCTCTACAACTTTCATGTTTTGAGTTTTGAGAGATATTGACTACATCAAGGTCAAAATCGCGCTTGAAATTGCTGCCAGTGCACTATTCACGTGCACTGTTCACAGACTGTTTCATTCCTTTTTTTTTTTTTTCATTTCCAATCCATTCCTAAGCCAACCAAATCCATCCCAAACCTCTCCAACACATATTTCTACACCAAACCTATTTAATACAAGTTCTAGGACCTAAAATTTCCTATTTTCAATTATTAAAAAAATCAAATTTCAACTATTATTTCCACTAACATTTTAAATCTCTACTTTTCCAATCTACCAAATTCAAACACACATCACTACACATATCCACATTTTTACAACAAATATTTACTATATATCTATATACATATATCAAAGAAAATGCGGAGTGTTACAGATCAGCTAGAAAGATTTCATTAATGGGGCCGTAGACAAGCCACCACTGTATGAACCAGGAATGAGTTAATGACTCGTCTTGGTAGAAGATAAGTTTAGACCATGCCTGTTGATAGTCATAGTAACTAAACTTTTTGTTATGTCCCTTGGGGTCTCTGAGTAAAGAAGGGTGAGATCCCCATTTCTTGAGGGAGATAAACTTTAAAATATATAAAGAATGATAAATAACTTTACTTGGGTCAAATTTATCAAATATGGGTTTGATAAAGATAGACTGGATAAAGAACAATATATCCTGATAAAAAGTAAAGGTTTTTTCAGGATCAGATGGGATAAAGGTCCATCCGGGTCCAAGATAGGCATCGACTAGGTCAATTGGGTTGGTTAGGTGAGCATGATTGGGTTCAATAGAAAATACATTTCTAGGAGAACCTTTTTTGATGTAGGCTACCTTTGGGCCTTTGGGGGCTGGTAGTGATCTGTAGTTTGGATATGGGTTGACTAGTTGGTCTATGGGTTGACTAGCTGGTCTGACAAGCTGGGTAGTTGGGCCTTGTTGGGCCATTTGTAGGAATGTACTAACTGGTACAATAATCGGTTGGACTACTGGCCTACCAAGGGGTTGATATCTGTTGGCTATTTCAATTCCAGTGCTTGGGCTAGGCAATTGATAGGGCTTTGGGCTAGTTAAGGTTAGTTGTTTCTGTTTATCATTCCCCGGGTTTTTAGAGGAAGTGCTAGGTTTCCTGTCCGCCATGAGGTTCCTGCAAGAATTCACGGGTTAGGAAATCAAGGATGCAGTTATTACTGCCCTTAATATATTCTATATCAAAATCAAAAATACTTAAAATAAATTGCCATCTGGCGAAAATCTGTTTACTAGCAATGTTTTGAACATCTTTTTCTAAAACATATTTAGCAGATTTGTAATCTACTCTAACCAGAAATTTTTGATTTAATATATTATCCTTGAATTTATAGATACACAAGACAATAGATAAAATCTCTTTTTTTAATAGTACTATAATTAGCTTGTGCTTTGTTCCATATACCAGAATGGAAACAAACAATTTGCTCAGGAGAGTTAGGAGACTCTCTCTGAAGGAGGATACCTCCATAACCAATATCAGAGGCATTAGTTTGAATGATTTTAAAGGAATTTACTGAAGGAATTCCAAGACAGGGCAAAGTTTTGATGAACTGTTTGACCTGTTTGACAATAGGCGTATGCTCAGGGGTCCAAGGAGAATGATTTCCTTTGAGCCTGTCATACAGAGGTTTGACGGTTTTCCTAAGATTCTGATAGAAGTCGGAAACATAGTTTAGAGAACCTAAGAACCTTTGCAACTGGGTTTTTATCAAGAATTTCATCAGGAAATTTATCTGCAAATTAGATAGATCTACTGATGGGAACAATAGTGCACTGATGGATATCATATCCTAGGAACCTTACTGAGGTTTGAAATAACTTAATCTTCTTAGCTGAGATGACTAAGCCATTGTGTCTAACTGTTTCAAAGAAAGCATTAAGGTGCTTCCAGTGTTCTTCTATAGACCTGCTGAAGATGAGAATATCATCTATATAGACTATAGAAAAATGACTAAGTGAATTAAAGATTTCATTCATTATGTTTTGGAATTCTAAGGGTGCATTTTTCAATCCAAAAGACACTACATTCCACTCATAATGACCAAATGGTGTTGTAAATGCAATTTTATACCTGTCTTCTGGGGATATAATGATCTGCCAGAAACCACTTTTCAAATCAAAATTTGAAAATATTACTGCATTATGAAGTCTTTTAATTAAATCCTGTTTATTTGGAATTAGGTACCTGATCCATTCCAAAACAGCATTTAAAGGTTTATAATTAATGACAAGTCTTGGTGTGCCTCTTTCTAATTCTGCATTTTTTATGACATAGAAAACAGGGCATAACAAGGAGATTTGCTTTTCCTAATGATACCATTTTTAAGTAATTCAGAAATTTCTTTTTTGCAAATTTTTATTACTTCATGGTTCATTTGGATTGGTCTGGATTTAGTGGGGATATCTGTCTCCTTAAATCCTTTGATGTATGGAAGTTTGACCATATGCTGTTTCCTATGCCAGAAAGCTGTAGGAAGGTTAGAGCAAACTTCTGTTTCAAGTTTTTTTCTTAAATTCTTCAATCTTTTCAATTAAGATTGGGTTGGTTAACTGTTCTTGTATTCTTTTATAATTAATTTCTTCTTTGAGATATTTCAGTTGATTAGTCTTCTGGTTAATCAACCTAACATACTTAGAGATTGAATGATCTTTAAGTTGTTTTAGATTTTTGACTTCAGGTTTAGTGATGAACCTAAAGGTTACAGAGTGACCAAATGGTTTCGTGGATACACCATCTGTATCTGTTGTAAATGGGTACAATAGATATATAAATGGTAATCCAAGGATGAGTTCATCAGTCATATCTTGTACTAGGACAAATGATGTTTTAAAACAAACATTGTCTTGACAGATATGCACATTTGGTAACTTGTATTTTACATTCATTTTACTACCATTTGCAGAACTTAGTCTTTCAATGGTCTTCTGGTAGTATTTGATTGGTATGATCCCTTCTTGGATACAATTTACATCTGCACCTGTATCTATGAAGGCAACAGTATCAAGGTCAAAATCATTATCAATGATAATTCTTACTTGAGAATACCATTTTTGAAAACTGATTTTGTTAACCAAATTATCCTATTATCATCAGATTGTGAACACCCATCGTGAGATAGCAGCTTCGTTAAACCCGAAGTTTCCACTAAAGGGGAGGTTACAAGTATCCGCTATAAATGTGTTCTCTGAAGATCTTCTGTTTCAGATGACTCCTGAGGCTGTTTTTCAGGATTAAAATCCTTTGACTCAGAAGTTGCAGTTTGTAAAAGGCTTAAATTTTCAGCAAAGATTCTATCTTGTGCTTTTAAGTCTTTTATTTCTTGCTTAATTTTATTAACTTCACTTTGGAGATCTTGTAAGGTGAGTTCTTTCTTTTTCTCCTTACCAAATCTTTCTAAAGTTTTGTTAAAACTTATTAATTGTTTATCTGAAGATTTTTTGTTATCTTTCTTGACAAACAATTCTTTGAGATTTTTAATATATTTTAGTTTCAATTCAGGATCTTCAATCTTACTGATAAGGTCAATAAGAATTTGTTCCTCTTCATGATCTTGTTTTGTGATAACTCTAACCATTTTGCAGTTACAGTTATCTTCACATCCTAACTTAATGTCAGGCTCACTATGGCTGCTAGGGGCAGACTGGTAATCCGAAGAAGTCTCAGTACTTTCTGAGCTTGAGCTTTCTTCGCTTTGTCTAAGATTGCTTAACCTAAAGATTTTGAGAATTTCTTCTTCATCTTTTTCAGTTAAGTGTAATCTTTTGACTTTTTTTTTAACTGGGCAATCTGGGCTAATGTGGCATTTCTTTCCACAGTTAAAGCATTTAACATCTTTATCTTTTTTGTCTTTTTTATCAGACTTTTTCCCGGGGTTTTTCTTATAAGTTTTACGCTTATAAGATTTCCTAGGTTTCTTATAAAATTCTTCTTTGTGGAAGGGTTTTTTTGCTTCTTTTATGATAAGAATTGCTTTTGCTATAAGGCTTGTGTGATTTGTGGGATTTGTGTTTTCTGTTGGTGGATGGTGCTACTGAAGGGAGACCATATTGTTCACAGAAATCACCCATTTCATATTTAGCCTTTTTCTTATCATCTTTTAGTTGTTTGCTAATTAACATATCAATACACATCCGCATACCTTCTTTTTGGATGATATTGACTATTTCTCCATAGGTTAGAGAATCATACTCGGTGATCCCTGTATCTTTGGCAAGGGCTTCTCTAATCTTATGGGCAAAGAGATTAGATAAACCATTCACAAATTTTTCTTTCCAGAATGATTTGTTACAATCTGGGCGGATCATAACTCTGGAAATAAAAACATCTTTGTACCATCTAAAATCACTAAGTGTTGGGCACCTAAGGTTACTAAGCTGGTCATGGATCCTAGCTTCAATATTATTGGGTGTACCAACAAAATGTTTTATAATGGTGAAGATAAGGGTATTAATCCCATCTTGTTTGGCTTTACCAATCCTTTCATCGAAAATTGGCATTCCTTCATCATCAACAACAACAACATATTTAACAGTGTCTCTTGATTCTTGAGTGAGATAGTTGTGCCACAAACTTCTTAAGACTCCTGTAAAATCAGAGGTGATAAGGTCAACTAATTCTGGTTCAGATTTGTCAAGATTGTTGACATAGTTGTTGATCACCATAGACATGTGGTGAATCTTGTTAAGGATTTCTTGTTCACTTAAACCATCTATGTTCCATTCATAGAGTTTGTTAGATTGAACAGAAAATTGGTTACTTATATTTTTTTCTTCAAATTGAAGGTCAGGCGGTGTTGGTCTGGGGTACCAATTTTTGCTGACGCTGGTTGGATTAACATTTGAAAAAGTCAACTTGTTAATTTGTTGATTTTCAAAAGCTTCTTCCAATTGCTTGATTTCAGGATCAGAAATACTTTCATTAGTTTCAGAATCAGAAATTTGGTTGATAACTGTTATTTGAGATGGTTCTGCTTTTTCAGGTTTAGATTCCATCTTTTTAATCAGTTTCTCAATCTTGTAGATTTGAATACTATCTTTTTCTAATATTCCTAAATTAGATATATCTTCAGGTAATTGGATTAGAGGTTTTTCTAATTTTTTACTTGAAGATGGTCTGATTTCATCAATTTTAGTTTCAATTTTATCTAACTATTTACCTATGGTGATTAGGCTTTGGTTAGTAAAATTGACTTATTCTACTATATTCTTTTCAGATTCTAATGTGGGAACCTTAAAAGGAGATGCAGTGACTTCAGTGTTTTTATGGCTGAAGGTAATGGCCTCTACTGGAGGGTGACTTGAAGATACCGTAGCATCACAAGTCTTCCATTTGTGTTTTGTTACTACTTTTACTTCTTTGTGACAGGATTCAATGTAATCAAAGAATGCAATTTCAGATTCAATTTTATGCATTAATTTGACCCATCCTATCCTAATCTCATTTCTTTGTTGATAATTAAATCTTTGAAAATAATCTTGCTTCTTGGATTTATTTTCTTCGGATTCAATTTCTTTCATTAATTTGCCTATGTTGGGCATGAAGACTAAATTTCTTTCTCTTTTAATCATTAAAAGTTGTTGATTAACAGAGGCTATATCACTAGCAGAAGGAGAAGGGGTGAAGTCATCTTCTTCCTTATCTTCTTCTTGTGGTTTGGGTTGTGGTACACTTTGGGGAGTGTAGTAAGGTTTACTGACTTGAGGTGAGGAATTATTGATTCCTTTTAACTTAAGTCTTCTTTCAATTTCTTCTGTTAATTCTTTATCTCTTCTACTGGAATGAGATTCAGTTTTTCTTCCTTCATTAATCCTAATTGGTTTATTAATTAGGCTAGGAGGAATTGATGATAGACTAGATATGTGGGATCTGGCACTATCAAAGTTAGATCTATGGGATCTGGCACTATCAAAGGAGATTCTTACTGATCCATCAGCTAACTGTTGGATCTGTTCTAAATCTGTAGTAGTGCTTTCACTATCTTTGTTAAAATTTTCATTTTCAACTATCCAATGTTCTGGTAGCTGAACATCTTTCCACAAAAGTCTTTTAGGGACTTGTATGTTGGATTCATTAGTACTAGCTTGAATTAGTAAGGTACTATCTTTAGGACTTTTCTTTAATGCATGCACATTCAGGTTTGTGTAAATGCATCTGTAATAAATCCTATAGGTGAGGACCAGAGATTCTGTCTCTTTTACTAATTCAGTTATGTCTCCATTTAACTTTATGCCAAAGGTTAAAGCTAAAGGAGTGTTTTTACAGGTTAGACTTAAAGTGAAGTCTGGGAAACAGTTAAAATATACTGGTTCGTTATGAAGACCAGCTTCCATTATTCCTAAGACACTAGGTTCATATCTTTTGAATCTAAGGTCTCTTAGGGTTAACAGACACTTGGACTAGACCTAAATGGATAAACTTAAATCCTTTAGACCTGTGTTTCTTGAGAGCCTCCTTACTCAGGAGTTGACAAGATTCTTCATCATTTTTTAAGGCATAAACATGTTCAATGGTTTTTACCTGTAATTCAGCATTAAAGGCTTTAGGGAGCCAACAAGACTTGTAGATTTCCCTATGGGGGACTACAGGGATATTCCATCCATGCCAATCTACACGAGACTCATGATATTCATGTTCTTCTTCATTTACTATATTCGGTATAATGTTCAATGAAGATCTAGATGAGCTAGCCATAGAATTAGATCTGAATAATCTATTCATCGTTAAATCTAAAATTTTTCAATTTTGTAAATTATGAGTTAATTTTACTCCTAAGCTACCCCTCTGCTCATACCCTTCTAGTAAAACCTCATCCATTGGTTTTTATCCCCCAACTGCCTACACAAGGACTTACAAACGGGACGACACACTAGGACCTCTCGGTTTCAGGCTGGGTGGCAAGACTAAGGCAACAAAGTTATAAAAATAACAAATGATTTACTAATTGAACAAGCAAAGATTTAGAATGAATCAGATGACTCAAATATAATTGCATGGGTAACTATCCAGGCCGTCAAATGGCTCTGATACCAAAATAAAGAAAAGTGCGGAAGCCATGAAGAATCACAAGCTATAGATATAAAAGATGGATAATTATATTTGATTGATTGGTAATTACGTCGTTCCTAACCTCGTAACATCACCCTCACCCTCAATGTGTGTATGTGGCTTATAGTGATGGGGGAGTGTCACTCTCCCTCCGGATGATGCAAGAAGATAGGAAACAACAACAAAATGGATGTGAAATGAGTGCGTGTGTGTGAACAAAAGTGCTCCCCAATCGCAAGGAGTCTTTCGTTGTCGGTGTTTTACTTGGAAGAGTATTCCAAGGTCGTCTCCTCAGGGAAGGAAATGGAGTTTTGTGAAAGTGATTTTGCAAAAGTGAAAAGAAAATGTAAAATCTTTTGTTTGAGTTTTGTGTTTGGTTTGTAAATGAAAATGCAAATAAAGCAAGTGTTGGCTAATCCAAAGGGTTCATTCCAATGGGAATACCAAATCAACTCAAAGCCTTCCTCCGATTGAGCATGAATGAACGATTGATTCGGGGGAAGCTAGGGACGAGATTGGTGAGTATCTAAGCATAAACCGTGACTAGGCCTACGGAATATCAAAGGCTCACCAACTCATCCACTCTCAACCCCGTCAAACCGAACCATTTGACTCTAAAGGGAGGAATGAAGAAGAGTTGAAAATGGTATTCCCAAGAGGAATTTTCCCTTGGATTAACCAACTTAAATCCTAGCTACTCATATTAACAATGCAAGACAAGCATAAAGGAAATGGACATGGAAGGGAAATGGAGCATGGAAATCTGTTTTATAGCTATGAACATGAATAACTTTTGAAGCATTAATGGTAGAACTTAAATGGGAGCATTAAACTAGCAATGACATAAGGGAAAAATGACATTAATGGCATTCATTCAAGATATAAAGGTTCCTACCATTGATTACAAGACAATGCAGCAAAAGAAATGCAAAAATCACAACTTTCTCTCTCTAAAACTACTATTCATTGTCTTCCTCGCCCAGAGCTTCTCCCTCTCCAAAACTCTATCCTGTAATACATCATGAATGAATACCCCCCAAGGAGACTCTTGCTTTCCCCCCAAAACGTGCTTGGAGAGAGAGGGAGGTCTACAGAGTTGATCTCCATCACTAGGGGTGCAGCAACATGGGCTGGACAGGGGGTGAGGCAGAGCTGTCTGCCCACCCAGCTTCCTTCTTCTTCTCTCTCTTCATTAATTTTCAAGACTCATCCAAATCAATGCAGGGGTGAGGGAGGCTCCAGGATGTGTAAGGGATGTCAGGAAGCATGTAGGAGAAGTGCATGTGGGACCCTCCAAGCCGCAAAGTTGAGTTATAGGCTGTCTGGAGAAAAGTGCAAAAACCTTCCGGAAGGTCGACATACACCTACCGGAAGGTCGCTGAAAGAACAGTTAAATGAAAAGAATCAAATGCAAGAACTTCCGGAAGGTCGACATCAGTAGCAAAAAAATCTTCCGGAAGGTTCATTCCAGTAGCCAAAACGTTCCGGAAGGTTCATTCCAGAAAACAAAACCTTCCGGAAGATTTTGGCAGTCAAAAAGAAACCCAAGGCAAAACCTTCCGGAAGGTCCATTCCAGTAGACAAGTCCTTCCGGAAGGTTTTACTCCAGTAGCTAAAATCTTCCGGAAGGTTCATTCCAGTGGACAAAACCTTCCGGAAGGTATTAGCTGTGAACAAGGCATCCAGGGTTTTTAGCAAAACCTTCCGGAAGGCCGACATACACCTTCCGGAAGGTTTTCAGACTGTGAGCAAAAATTGGATTTCTTTCCCCTCCAAACCATCCTTAAAGCTACCCCATACACTCCATCAAGGTTGCAATGTCCTAAAATCAATCATTTAAGCTATAAAAGGTTGCAACATCAAAATATCAACATTATAGTTCAAAACGGCTAACTTCTAAGCACTTATATGCAAAAGTTGAGTTGAAATGCTTGCAATGAGGCCATGAAATATGCAACATTACGCACTCATCAATATTCACAAAATAAAAATTACAATAACAGAAGATAAATACTTACAACACTAGTACTATTGGACTAGTGGAAATAAGCGGAGTAAAAACTCTTGAGGCTCTATTCTGATGATAAGTTTAGACCATGCTTGTTGGTAGTCATAGTAACTAAACTTTTTGTTATATCCCTTGAGGTCTCTGAGTAAAGAAGGGTGAGAACCCCAATCCTTGAGGGAGATAAACTTCAATATATATAAAGAATGATAAATAACTTTACTTGGTTCAAATTTATCAAATATGGGTTTGATAAAGATGGATTGGGTAAATAATAGTATATCCTGATAAAAAGTAAAGGTTTTTTCAGGATCAGATGGGATAAAGGTCCATCCAGGTCCAAGATAGGCATCGACTAAGTCGATTGGGTTGCTTAGGTGAGCATGGCTGGGTTCAATAGAAAATACATTTCTAGGGGACCCTTTTTTGATGTAATCTACCTTTGGGCCTTTGGGGGCTAGTAGTGATCTGTAGTTTGGATATGGGTTGACTAGTTGGTCTATGGGTTGACTAGCTGGTCTGACAAGCTGGGTAGTTGGGCCTTGTTGGGCCATTTGTAGGAATGTACTAACTGGTACAATGGTCAGTTGGACTACTGGCCTACCAAGGGGTTGATATTTGTTGGCTATTTCAATTTGCAGTCCTTGGGCTAGGCAATTGATAGGGCTTTGGGCTAGGTAAGGTTAGTTGTTTCTGTTTATATATATATATAACATCAACATTTCCAGAGTTAACCAATATTATACATATGTTCACTTCTCCTTGGAGGATAGAAGCAACTACTCACACCCCATTACTACAGAGGAGCAAGGAGTGCGGGCAATTTTCATTACAACTATAACTGAAATACATACTCGGACACTTCTTTCACAAGGAACAACTGAAACACACCCACCTTTTATTATCAGTCAAGATAAAAAGGTGGCGGCAGTTCAATTATCTAAATAGAAAGATAACACAGAAATGTAGAAATATAGAGTTTCGGTTGGATTGTATGATGGAACGGATTTGTGTGTGACTTCCTCTTTTTCTGTTTCTTTTTCTCTTCTTTTCTTTCTTCGGAATTCTCTCTGGAGCTCTCTCTCTCTCTGCCCGGCCAAGTGAAGAAGAAGAAGGCCATGCATATATATAGGCTACAGGAAACAAGAGGTGGAGGTTTTGCATGAGCCGCCTTTGGCCACCGTCCGGACACCCCTCCACTGTCCAGACAGTGGAGCCTTGCTGGATCATTATCTTGTTGTGTGCTGATGAGTGCGCGAAAGTGCATTCTAAATACCCTATTATTGGATTAAAATGCTAAAATGTGAATAGAAATAATTAGATATAATTTACATTATTGAATTTAATATCTATTCACACTGAGATATATTTGAGCATGATTTTATAATTTTTTAAATCTTAAATATTGCATTATTGGTTGGTGAGAGATAATTTACAATTGGACTTTACACTTAATATTTTTGGGACTTTATTATTGGGCTTTTATATTTGTTTTTATTTTGATAGCAGCCCATGGAGTAAAAATGCTGAAATTGATGTTGTTATCACGTGGGCCCAACACTCATTATTTTTATTGGGCTTGATATTTCTCAAGTTACACAAGATTTGGGCTTTAGGGGCTGAAACAGAAAGGCTAGAATAAAGAGGGGTTGAAATAAAAAGGTTGGAATAAAGAGGGGAAGAAAATGTATTTTTTCTTAAAGACTTGTAAACCTAGTCTTTTTGTCTTTTCCTTTTGGGCTTTGGGCGGCTGTGCCTTTTTTTTGCCTTTGGCTTTTGGCGGCTGGAAGAAAACAGAAGGAAGGAGGCGGCTGTGCTGGCTTGGGACAGACGACGAAACAGAGGAAAAAAATTGCTGATGGCTGCCGGTTTGTTCTATTTTTCGGGGCGATTTTTGTTGTCTATTATATTTATGGGTAACTAAATTCTCTGGTAGAGCGAGGGATGAACTTGCACAGTAGATGATATTTTATTTATTTTTAATTTATACATTCGATTTTCAATTACTGAAACTCTTTTGTTTTATCATTCTCAATTCATTGTTGATATTTTCTTCTCCGAATAGTCGTAGAATTTATTCTATTTATGGATTCAGTCATGCTTTTTCTATTGAATGAATTAGTTCTTTGATTATGTTTGGATCAATTATTTATCTATATTGATTTAATTCTTTGCTGCAATATTGCTTCTTGAGTATATTGTCGTCGTTGGACTTTCTCAATAGTGATAATAATTTACATATTTTCAAAATGGTGAATGATTTTTCAAAGGGTTACATTTGGTTTAGTCTTGGTTTATAAATCTATACCTTCCGGTTGGAAATTTTGGGAATTAAATTCCTAATTAAGTTATTCAATGAATTAAGAATAATTAAAATACCAGATGTGTGCAAGGGATTCCCGACGCTTTACCGTTTGTCAAATTTGAGTACTTTTTCCGTTAGTTACTTTGCTTCACTTTAATTTGCATTTAAAATTAATCTTTGTTCTCCAGTAATCATCTAATATTTTTCTTTAGTTTCTTTGTTCGTGTCTACTATTCTTTTAGTTTGTCTCTCTGTGGAATCGACACCCCAAAGCTGTGCTAGATAGTTTTTTTTCTTTTCAACAGTTTGCAAGAGCGGTAACTTCGTTCCTTCTTTTAGCTTGCTGCATTGTTATTATTATTATTATTTACCTTCTTTCTTTTTATAGTGTTTTTGTGACACCCCAAAATCCGGGGGTCCCGTTGATAACTCATCAACCCGCGGAAATACCCGTGGAATCGCTCAACCCGACACCACGTCAAGAATATCTTCAAAACCGGGATTATACCCCATAGTGAAAATTCGGTTCGACATTCATTTGCTTCAATTAAAGTTCCATACACCATGATTGGTATCCCATTAGGGTCCACTTTGATCATTTAAAGGAAGGAAATTCATGGCCCAAAGACTTGGCAAAACATTTGAAAATTTCAGATTTTTGTACCGACTACCTGTTGGCTACCGGTAGCTAAAGGCAGATTTTGCCCATTTCATTAGTTTTTCATTTCCAACCCCTTTTAAACTCTTCCAAACTCCTACCAAACATATATAATGAAAATTCCCACATTATACATAGTCCATCCAAGTCATATTACATACAACTTCATACATTCATAATTCAAAATATAATGTTTTACAATATTTACATGTCATAAACTATTTTAAAACAAAAGGTTTACAAAATATTGAGATAAGGCCACACATAGGCCCCCTTCACCCTTGATGCTCTCCATGGGAGCCAATCGCCGGTGTAAACCCGACACCTGAAAATTGTTTCCCGTATAGGGTGAGCACAACGCCCAGTAGAGATAAACCTATAGAGGTTACTCTTCCCCTAGATGCACATGCTCATGTAATCATCACATAAACATATAACTAAACATTTCTCATACTTATGCATTCTATAATGGAATGCAACAATGCTATGCCATGGAATGAAGTGACACTCACCCATGCGTTTCAACCCGAGTCCTCACCGACTCACACAACACAATGCAACGCCAAAGTGTAATGCAACCCGTCTATTGACGAAAAAATCCTTCCAATGATCGTTATGAAATCCGATCATTATTGGAATCTACCCATTGAATGGGTGTTTTTATAACCAAATCCTTGTGTTTTCTTTGGGCAATGGATTTTCGGAGTTACACCGCCGGCTCCGTGAACCGTGCCACTTTTCTGGAATTTCACCGCCGGCCAAGTGACTGAACCAAGTGGTTTAGGGCTTTTCACCCAAGGAAGTCGCCATGCCCCTTCTTGCTATACCCAACACAAGTTTTCCTTATGCAATGTAATCATGTGACTCCATGTGACCATCGGTCCACATTTCCAAGCCCACATATCAACCACCAAACAAGGTGTTGATTATATCCATGCATCTCCCACACACCAACACTCATGCAATAGTCCCATGAATGTGATGCCATGAAAATGCTCAAAATGCAATAACTACCACATGAGCAATGTATCCACATGTTCAACATGTCATAACTTCATGGCAATTATATCAAGTGCATATAACTACCAAACCTCATATTCATGTCAACATATCAAAGTCATGCATAATTTCAATTGTCTCTATACACATAAACATGTTATCACAATATCATTGAAATAACCTCATTTCATCAACCAAGACATTTAAACAAACACCTTAAAGGCATACAATATATTTACACACAATTCATGCCCACATTCGTCAAATCCCAAGGAGAATTCACACATGTAATTCTCTATAGTTAATTTCAAGGTTGAATTTGTTAAGAATACTTTCCAAACACACTTCCTCATCCCAAATTCATGGAACCATGCATATCTATATATAAATCTATACATATCTATATATAAATCTATACATATATATATATATATATATATATATATATATATATATATATATATATATATATATATATACACTTATCTACATCTAGAACAAGAATAGACCAAAGTAGGAGAACCCCTACCTCAATAGAGATGTAGGCAATCTCTATACACCAAAATCACTCAAAAACCAAGACTTTCCCCAAACTTTACCTTTGGATCTTCGGTGAAACGCCTTGTTTTTGGTACGTAGTCGAAGCCCTCGACGAGTAGATCACTTCTCCCTTCTAGCTCGATGGAATCCGAGCGACGGTTGTCGGAGAAATCGCCGGAGAAAGGCTTAAGAAAACCCTTTTCTCTCTCTCTTTGAACGGCTGAACAAGGATCAAGTGGGCTTAGAAAATCTAATTTTTCAGATATTTTAGCCCTATTTATAGTTTTAAATGTGTGGTCTACATCGCACTGCTCGTTTATCACTTTCGGGCCCGTTTTTCGTCCAGAAATGACTCATTAAGTCCCGGATTAAGTCCAAATAAATTTTATTGAAACTTTAACTTAATTTTAAGGAAATTTTATAATTCTCGTTTTTGGGGACCTTTAAAAGGTCAATCGCCACGCAGTCGTCTCGAACTACGTGCAAAATTCCGACTATCTCGAAATTCAACGAAATTTCTGGTGGTCACTAGATTTCGCGTTGCGAATCCAACGACGCACTCTGTTTCCTCATCCGAGGTCTAGAACATATGTATTTTAAATACGCACAGTAGTGGCAAATGACTATTTTGCCCCTTTTCAGAAAAAAAAAATTCAAATTTTCCCGGGTTTCACATTCTCCCCCCCTTAAAAGAATTTCGTCCCCGAAATTCACATACACATATACATTTAATAGCATGCATATGCAACAAGTAATGTACTCTCAATACCAAGCTGTAAGTATGAAAATGTATCTCTATCCTCAAACAGGAAAGGGTAATTGGCACGTATGGTGTCCTCACGCTCCCATGTTGCCTCCTCTACTCCCCGGTGCTGCCAAAGCACCTTCACTAGCCTCACGGTCTTGCCTCGCAAAACCTGTTCCCGGCTGTCCATGATACGCACCGGTCCCTCCTCGAAGGTCCCATCAGTATCAACCACAAGCTCGCCCTAATCCACCACATGAGTAGAATATGGGGTGTACTTTTGGAGCATAGAGACATGGAATACCACGTGAACACCCACTAAATCAGGCGGTAACGCCAATCGGTAAGCGACTGTACCCACCCTCTCAAGTATCTCAAAGGGCCCGATATACCTCGGTGACAGCTTTCCTCGCTTGCCGAACCTGACCACTCCTCTTGTAGGCATCACCTTCAAGAAGACATGATCACCCACCTCAAACTGTAGAGGTCTCCGCCGTCTATCGGTGTAGCTCTTCTGCCGGCTCTGAGCCGTGAGAAGACGTTTCCGTATCAAGTCCACCTTCTCTGAGGTGTCTCTAATCAACTCTGGACCCGTAGAGGGTCTCTCTCCAACCTCCGTCCAACAAACCGGAGATTTACAAGGCCTCCCATATAATGCCTCATAGGGTGCCATCTGTATGCTCGCCTGATAACTATTGTTATAGGCAAACTCTACCAAGGGTAAGTGATCTTCCCAGCTTCCCTTGAGATCTAGGACGCATGCCCGCAGCATGTCCTCTAGTGTCTGGATAGTCCTCTCTGACTGACCATCCGTCTAGGGATGAAAAGCAGTGCTCATCATCAACTGAGTTCCCATAGCTCGCTGGAAACTCTCCCAATAATGAGATGTGAATCTGGGGTCCCGATCCGATACTATAGATACGGGCACCCCATGCAATCGGACAATCTCCCGTATATATAACCTACAAAATTCCTCCAGTGTGAAGGTCATCCGCACAGCCAAGAAGTGTGCCGACTTCGTAAGCCGGTCCACTATCACCCACACCGCATCATGTCTCCGCGATGTCCGTGGCAAGTGAGTCACAAAATCCATCGTGACATGCTCCCACTTCCACTCAGCTACCTCCAAAGGCTGGAGTAATCCCGCTGGTCTCTGGTGTTCAGCCTTCACTTGCTGACATGTCAGACATCTACCAACAAATTCACCAACTTGTCTCTTCATCCCACTCCAATAATACTGGCGACGAAGATCATGATACATCTCCGTGCCCCCTGGATGAACCGCAAAACGGGAACAATGAAATTCCCTAAGAATCTCCTCCCTTAGATCCGGAGATTGGGGAACCACAACCCTTCCCCTATACCGAAGACTACCATCCGAATGAATGGCCCAGTCCTCGTCACCTGTACCCGACTGCACCCGGTCCTTAATGGACACCATCTCTGGGTCTTGCCCCTGAGACTCAATCACTCTGCTTAGTAGGGAAGGCGTAGCCACCAAACTTCCCAAGGTACCCTGAGCCTGCCCCATGTAATGCAGCCCGAACTGTCCCACAATCTTGAGCATTCCCCACTCCCGGGAAGCCATACTAGCCAAGACTCCCCTTGACTTCCGGCTAAGTGCGTCAGCCACCACATTTGCCTTACCAAGATGGTAATGCAACGTGAAGTCGTAATCTTCCAAAAACTCCATCCACCTGCGTTGCCTCATGTTGAGGTCCCGCTGTGTAAAGATGTACTTCAGACTCTTGTGGTCCGAAAACACCTCAAACTGCTCACCATACAGGTAGTGGCGCCAAGCCTTCAAGGCAAAGACAATGGCCGCCAACTCCATATCATGTGTGGGGTAATTCTGCTCGTGATTCTTTAGCTGTCGAGAACCATAAGCCACGACCCTCCCGGATTGCATCAACACACATCCGAGCCCGTCCTTAGAGGCATCACAATAGACTGTGTACCTCTGTCCCCTTTCTGGGACTATCAAAATAGGAGCTGAAGTAAGCCTCCTCTTCAACTCCTGGAATACCTTCTCGCAAGAATCATTCCACTCAAACTTAACCTCCTTCCGAGTCAACTTCGTCATAGGTGCAGCTAACCTAGAGAAGTCCTCGATAAACCGCCGATAATACCCAGCCAATCCCAAGAAACTGCGTATCTCGAAAACTGACTTCGGCCTCTCCCAATTCATGACTGACTCAACCTTCTCCGGGTCTACGGATACACCCGAAGCCGACACCACATGTCCCAAAAATTTCACCTCAGTAAGCCAAAATTCACACTTGCTGAACTTGGCATACAACTGATGGTCTCTCAAGATCTGAAGAACGACCCTCAAGTGACCCTCATGCTCCTCCTCAGACTTGGAGTAAATCAAGATGTCGTCAACAAAAACCACGACGAACTGATCAAGGTAGGGTTGGAACACCCTATGCATGAGATCCATAAATGCCGCTGAGGCGTTCGTCAATCCGAATGGCATCACTGTGAACTCGAAATGCCCATAACGCGTCCGAAACGCCGTCTTAGGGATATCTGTCTCCCTAACCCTCAACTGATGATAACCGGTGCAGAGATCTATCTTGGAGTAGACCCACGCCCCTCTCAGCTGATCAAACAAGTCATCAATCCTCGGCAAAGGGTACCTATTCTTGATAGTAACCCTATTCAACTGCCGGTAGTCTATACATAGTCGAAGGGTTTTGTCCTTCTTCTTTGCAAATAACACCAGAGCGCCCCAAGGTGAGGTACTCGGTCTAATGAAACCCCGGTCCAACAATTCCTGCAATTGGACCTTGAGTTCTTGCAACTCAGTAGGCGCCATCCTATGTGGAGTCATAGAAATGGGCGATGTGTCAGGATGTAACTCAATGTTAAAGTCTACATCCCTATGTGGAGGTAATCCCGGTAGTTCATCCGGAAAAACATCCTCGTATTCACAAACAACTCGAGGTAGACCCAACTCCTGCCTCTCCTCGTTCTCTAGGGTAAGGCTTGCTAGCCAACCCATCAACTGCCCGTGCCATCGGGAGTCATACACCCCTTGGGGTAAAGCACCATGCTTGTCCCCCTGGAACTTGAAACAAACACCCTCAGGCGTATAAGCAGTGACCCTCTTCCGATCACAGTCAATAACAACACGGTGTGCCGTCAACCAATCCATTCCTAGGATGACATCGAACTCCGACATGTCCATGACCCTAAGGTCAACGGTGAGTAGAATCCCAGAGATCTCTAACTCACAGCCCCGACATATCTGACCAACCCTCACCCTAGCACCTAGGGGAGAACTCACTTGCAATGACTCTTTCAAGGTCTCAACCTCTAAGCCCAAGTCTTCCACACAAGATGCAACAATAAATGAATGTGATGCACCAGAATCAAATAATACCCTAGCCCATAAGCGAGAGAGTAGAAATGTACCCTGTATCACCGATTGGTCTGCTGGCTCGGTCTGAGGTATAATGGCGTAGACACCCCCCTGGGTTCCCGAAGTACCGGCTTGTGAGCCCTGTCCTCGGCCTCGACCCAAACTCTGGCCCATCTGGCCTGATTGCGTGGCCCTCGTACGTGATGTAGTAGGGGTCTGTGTAGCACCCTGGAACTGGTACTGGCTTCCCTGGCCCGTAGTGGGGTAGGGAGGAACATAAGGTGTCTATCTGTGCCCCACTGAAGACTGGGACTGGGATGCCCCATAACTCTGGGATCCCTGCCTCTGAGGACAATCCCGCTTCATGTGCCCCGGTTGGTGGCAATGATAGCAAGTCCGTTGGCCTGCCTGGTAGGAAGGCCTCTGATTTCTCCCACCTTGGGAGGATTGACCCTGGCCTTGGCCTTGATAGCCGCGGCTCTGCCCTTGCTGTCCCTGCGGAGTAGAAGTCCTCTGCCTCTTCCCCGCACTAGAAGAAGAGGATGGTCCCTCCTTCTTCTTGTCCTTAGTACCACCCTCGCGAATATTACTCGCGTCATCCACCTCTCGTTCAATAGCCATAGTCGTCATGATCATTAAATCCAGATCTTGTAGGAGAAGACCTACAATTTTCCCCCGAATGGAAAGCTTCAAGCCTTCTTCAAACCTTCTTACCTTAGCCACAGCTGTGGCTACGTAATCATCGGCGAAACGTGCTAGTTCCGTGAACTTCGCAACATATTCCATCACCGTCATGGTTCTTTGTTTCAATTCCAGAAACTCCCGGGCCTTTGCATGTCGCATGGCCGGTGGGAAATACTTGCCCATGAAGAGCTCCTTGAACTCTTCCCATGTCATAGTCTCAAGGTTTTTCGAGCCCGAGACCCAATCCCACCACACTTGGGATTCTCCTTCTAGCTGGAATGCAGCTAGTGTTATCTTACTGGCGTCGGAAGTGATTTCCATTGCCTTCAAGATCTTCGTAACTTGCCGGAACCAATGGTCAGCCACCATAGGATCCGCCCCTCCCTTAAAAACTGGAGGTTTATGTGTCTTGAACTGTTGGAGGTTACTCATACCTCCTCGGTGTGCAACCGTAGCTGCCATCATGCCCATAGTCTCATTAAAGGCCTGTTGATCGAAGGCCGGTGGTGGTTGATTAGTTCTCCCACCGCCTCGGCGTCCCCTTCCTCGACTAGCCATCTACATTTGTCAGATAGCAAACAAGTCTCACAAAGTATCCCAAAATAGGGATCAAGATTTGAAACTTTGAGAATTCTTCTCATTGTCTCACTAGCAATGCTTATGCCACCCACTAGTAGACATTTATACCATGAACCACTCCGTCCATCCCTTATTCCGAACCCAAGGTTATGTTTTCAAACCTAATGTGTTCCTTTACATATACATTCTACCATGTATATAATTCACATGTCATGTAGCACATAACATATAGCAAACGACAATTAACATGTAGCATTTAAACACATAACATGAAATGTACTATGCATGCAATGGTGTAGACCCAATGCCCATCAAGCCCAAGGTTTATCGTAAACCTAGGCTCTGATACCAAGATGTGACACCCCAAAATCCGGGGGTCCCGTTGATAACTCATCAACCCGCGAAATACCCGTGGAATCGCTCAACCCGACACCACGTTAAGAATATCTTCAAAACCGGGATTATACCCCATAGTGAAAATTCGGTTCGACGTTCATTTGCTTCAATTAAAGTTCCATACACCATGATTGGTATCCCATTAGGGTCCACTTTGATCATTTAAAGGAAGGAAATTCATGGCCCAAAGACTTGGCAAAACATTTGAAAATTTCAGGTTTTTGTACCGACTACCTGTCGGCTACCGGTAGCTGTTTCCTACTGGAAAACAACTACCTGTTGGCTACTGGAAAACAACTACCTGTCGGCTACCGGTAGCTGTTTCCTACTGGAAAACAACTACCTGTTGGCTACCGGTAGCTAAATGCAGATTTTGCCCATTTCATTAGTTTTTCATTTCCAACCCCTTTTAAACTCTTCCAAACTCCTACCAAACATATATAATGAAAATTCCCACATTATACATAGTCCATCCAAGTCATATTACATACAACTTCATACATTCATAATTCAAAATATAATGTTTTACAATATTTACATGTCATAAACCATTTTAAAACAAAAGGTTTACAAAATCTTGAGATAAGGCCACACATAGGCCCCCTTCACCCTTGATGCTCTCCATGGGAGCCAATCGCCGGTGTAAACCCGACACCTGAAAATTGTTTCCCGTATAGGGTGAGCACAACGCCCAGTAGAGATAAACCTATAGAGGTTACTCTTCCCCTAGATGCACATGCTCATGTAATCATCACATAAACATATAACTAAACATTTCTCATACTTATGCATTCTATAATGGAATGCAACAATGCTATGCCATGGAATGAAGTGACACTCACCCATGCGTTTCAACCCGAGTCCTCACCGACTCACACAACACAATGCAACGCCAAAGTGTAATGCAACCCGTCTATTGACGAAAAAATCCTTCCAATGATCGTTATGAAATCCGATCATTATTGGAATCTACCCATTGAATGAGTGTTTTTATAACCAAATCCTTGTGTTTTCTTTGGGCAACGGATTTTCGGAGTTACACCGCCGGCTCCGTGAACCGTGCCACTTTTCTGGAATTTCACCGCCGGCCAAGTGACTGAACCAAGTGGTTTAGGGCTTTTCACCCAAGGAAGTCGCCATGCCCCTTCTTGCTATACCCAACACAAGTTTTCCTTATGCAATGTAATCATGTGACTCCATGTGACCATCGGTCCACATTTCCAAGCCCACATATCAACCACCAAACAAGGTGTTGATTATATCCATGCATCTCCCACACACCAACACTCATGCAATAGTCCCATGAATGTGATGCCATGAAAATGCTCAAAATGCAATAACTACCACATGAGCAATGTATCCACATGTTCAACATGTCATAACTTCATGGCAATTATATCAAGTGCATATAACTACCAAACCTCATATTCATGTCAACATATCAAAGTCAAGCATAATTTCAATTGTCTCTATACACATAAACATGTTATCACAATATCATTGAAATAACCTCATTTCATCAACCAAGACATTTAAACAAACACCTTAAAGACATACAATATATTTACACACAATTTATGCCCACATTCGTCAAATCCCAAGGAGAATTCACACATGTAATTCTCTATAGTTAATTTCAAGGTTGAATTTGTTAAGAATACTTTCCAAACACACTTCCTCATCCCAAATTCATGGAACCATGCATATCTATATATAAATCTATACATATATATATATATATACACTTATCTACATCTAGAACAAGAATAGACCAAAGTAGGAGAACCCCTACCTCAATAGAGATGTAGGCAATCTCTATACACCAAAATCACTCAAAAACCAAGACTTTCCCCAAACTTCACCTTTGGATCTTCGGTGAAACGCCTTGTTTTTGGTACGTAGTCGAAGCCCTCGACGAGTAGATCACTTCTCCCTTCTAGCTCGACGGAATCCGAGCGACGGTTGTCGGAGAAATCGCCGGAGAAAGGCTTAAGAAAACCCTTTTCTCTCTCTCTTTGAACGGCTGAACAAGGCTCAAGTGGGCTTAGAAAATCTGATTTTTCAGATATTTTAGCCATATTTATAGTTTTAAATGTGTGGTCTACATCGCACTGCTTGTTTATCACTTTCGGGCCCTTTTTTCGTCCCGAAATGACTCATTAAGTCCCGGATTAAGTCCAAATAAATTTTATTGGAACTTTAACTTAATTTTAAGGAAATTTTATAATTCTCGTTTTTGGGGACCTTTAAAAGATCAATCGCCACGCCGTCGTCTCGAACTACGTGTAAAATTCTGACTATCTCGGAATTCAACGAAATTTCTGGTGGTCACTAGATTTCGCGTTGCGAATCCAACGACGCACTCTGTTTCCTAATCCGAGGTCTATAACATATGTATTTTAAATACGCACAGTAGTGGCAAATGACTATTTTGCCCCTTTTCAGAAAAAAAAAATTCAAATTTTCCCGGGTTTCACAATTTTTATTCTTTTAGTATTGTGTTGCCTTGCATGCACAGATACAAGGACACCTTGGGTAGATTTGATTGTAGGCCTGTGGTAGAGTTAGAATCAGATTTTTTAAATCCTTTATTTGACAATCCATCGAGTCTCGAAGAAATGGGTGAACGTGAAGATCAATCCATTAGAACTCTTCATGACTATCTCCACCCTACACGCACAGCCACACCATCATGCATCATGTTTCCAGCTAATACTCGCCAACTGGATTTTAAAACAGGGATGATTCAGTTACTCACTAATTTTCATGGCTTGGAAAATGAAAATCCATATGTGCACATTAGGGAGTTTGAGGAATTAGTTGCGACTTTTCATAATCAAATTGCACTTGATGATGTTGTGAGACTTAAGTTCTTTCCTTTCTCTTTGAAGGATAAAGCTAAGAGTTGGCTATACTCGTTGAGACCACGATCTATTGGGTCATGGAGTGAGATGACTCGGGTCTTCTTTAATAAATATTTCCCCCAACATAAGACCAACGCTTTAAAAAAGCAAATCTCCACCTTTGCACAAAAGGACAGTGAGACTTTGTATCAGTCTTGGGAGAGATTTAAGGAGTTGTTGAGTGTGTGTCCTCACCATGGGTATGAGAATTGGCACCTAGTGAGCTATTTTTATGAGGGACTTACAACTAGAGAGCGCCAATTTGTGGAGATGATGTGTAATGGTGAGTTCTTACAAAAGATCCTGATGAGGCCATAGAATAGCTCAATGAGCTTGCTGAAAAAGCTCACACTTGGACTGGACCTAGTGCTACTGAAAGCACAAATAGGTCACGACCTGTAGGAAACCCAAATGGTGGTGGAATTTACCATCTCAGGGAAGAGGATAGCCTAAAGGCTAAGATTGAGATGCTCACTAAGGAGCTAGATGTGTTAAAGACTAAGGACTTAAAGCCAACACACATGGCTAATCATGCAGAGTCTTTTGGACCATGTTTTGTGTGTGGCGGGGTAGATCACCTCGCCCAAGAATGTCTCACACACGCTGAGATGAGAGGGATGTATGAGGAACAATGTAATGCCTTAGGTATGTACAAGAAGCCTTTTACACCTTACTCTGATACCTATAATCAGGGGTGGCGCAATCACCCTAATTTTTGGAAGTCTGAAAATCAGCCACCTACACAACCCCCTAGATCATATCCTGCACCTTATCATGCACCTTCATCTTATAGGAGTCCTTTAGAAGACACTTTGCATGCTTTTATTGAGACACATGGTAAGACTAACCAAAAATTTGAATCTTTGATTATGCAGGTTGTTGAAGAAAACAAAGAGATAAAAAGCCAAATGTCCAAATTGATGAGCTCCTTGAGTGTGAATGAGCGAGGTAAGTTCCCTTCTCAAGCTCAGTCTGCACCCCATGGTCAACACATGGCGCAAGAGAATTTGAAGGATGTGAATGCCATTGTGACACGAAGTGGTGATTCATTACACATCCCAACAACGGACAAATCAGAGGATCAAGATAATAGTGATGCCGAGTTGCCCAAGGAACCTGAGGTGACAAAGAGTCTTGCTAAGGTACCATTCCCTCAAGCTTTAAAATCAAGCAAGCGAACTCTGGATGCTAACAATGAAATCCTAGAGAATCTAAGGCAGGTAAAAATCAATCTTCCTCTTTTGCATGTGATTAAGCAAGTTCCCACTTATGCAAAGGTTCTCAAGGATTTGTGTACAGTTAAGAGAAAGCACCATGTGAAGAAGACAGCGTTCCTGACAGAGCAAGTTAGTGCTCTAATTGAGCAGCGGATTCCTCCCAAGTACAAGGATCCTAGTTGTCCAACCATTGCGTGTAGCATTGGAAATAATGAGTTTGGGCAAGCTTTGCTAGATTTAGGAGCTAGTGTGAATCTAATGCCATATTCTATTTATTTGCAGATGGGGTTGGGAGAAATCAAACCAACCACTGTGGTATTGCAATTGACTGACCGTTCAGTCAAAGTACCTTGAGGTGTGGTAGAGGATGTTCTAATTCAAATTGATAAATTTTATTATCCTGTTGATTTCCTAATCCTTGACACTAGTTCTGTTGTTGATACTACTTCTAAAATTCCTTTGATTTTAGGTAGGCCTTTTCTTGCCACTGCTAATGCTCTTATTAATTGCACGAACGGGCTCATGAAGCTGTCTTTTGGAAACATGACTCTCGAGGTGAATATTTTTCATATTGCAAAACAGCCAGAAGATGATGACGAGAGCCACCAGACATACATGATTGACTCACTCATGGATAAGGGAGTTTCTATAGCTCATGATTTTGATCCCCTTGAGTATTTTCTTATTCATTCTGAGTGTGATTCTATTAGTGATCCATCTGATGTAGTTGATATTTGTGTTATTTTTTATAGGACTCAGGACTATGGCACTCGGGCATGGCAACCGATGTTTGAGGAGTTACCTGAGAAAGGTGAAAAACAAATTCCTTCAAGTGTGGAAGCACCCAAAACTGAATTGAAGCCTCTACCTAAAGGCTTAAAGCATGCTTTCCTTAGTCCAGGTGATAATTTTCCTGTTATTATCTCATATGAATTGTCTGAGTCTCAAGGTGAGAAATTAATTCAGATCCTAAGTGAGCATAAGTCAGCCTTAGGTTGGAACATTGCTGATATAAAAGGTGTTAGTCCCCTAGTCTGTTCTCATAAAATTAATTTGGAGTAAGGAACTAGCCCTCATAGAGACCCCCAACGTAGGCTTAATCCCACTATGAAAGAAGTGGTGAAAAATGAAGTGTTGAAACTATTAGATGCAGGAATCATATATCCTATTGCTGATAGTAAATGGGTAAGTCCTACACAGGTTGTTCCTAAAAAGTCAGGTGTTACTATGGTGAAGAATGACCTGGGAGAGTTAGTCCCTACAAAACTTGTGACTGGGTGGTGGATGTGCATTGATTACAGAAAATTGAATGATGCCACTCGAAAAGACCATTTCCCTCTCCCTTTTTTTGATCAAATTCCTGAGCGTGGGGTTGGTCATCCTTTTTATTGTTTCTTGGATGGTTATTCTGGTTATTATCAAATTGAAATTGCATTAGAAGACCAGGAAAAAACCACTTTCACTTGTCATTTTGGTACTTATGCTTTTCGTAGAATTCCATTTGGATTGTGTAATGCACCTGCTACTTTTCAACGTTGCATGATGAGCATTTTTAGTGACATGGTTGAAAATTGCATGAAAGTTTTTATGGATGACTTAACTATTTTTGGATCTTCTTTTGATGCATGCTTATTGAATTTAGAGAGAGTGTTGACTCGTTGTGATGAAAAAAAATTGGTTTTGAATTGGGAGAAATGCCACTTTAGGGTACCTTCAGGTATTGTCTTAGGGCATATTATTTCTTCTAGGGGGATAGAGGTTGATCAATCTAAGATTGAATTAATCTCCAAGTTACCCACACCTAGGACAGTAAAGGATGTGAGATCCTTTCTTGGTCATGCGGGCTTTTATAGGAGGTTCATACAAAATTTTTCCACCATATCTAGACCATTATGTGACCTCCTAGCTAAAGATGCCCCATTTGAGTGGACACAAGCTTGTCAAGAGGCCTTTAAAACGCTAATTGGCAAGCTTACCTCAGCACCCATAATGCAACCACCTGACTAGACTTTACCTTTTGAGATCATGTGTGATGCTAGTGATTTTGCTGTAGGTGCTGTTCTTAGACAGCGAAGGGAGGGTAAACCTTTTGTCATTTATTATGCTAGTAGAACTCTAAATAGTGCTAAGATGAATTACTCCACCACGGAAAAAGAGTTGCTAGCTATAATGTTCGCTTTGGATATTTATTTGATTGGTTCTTCTATTATTATTTTCACAGATCATGCAGCCCTTAAGTACCTTCTTACAAAGAAGGATGCTAAGGCACGACTAATACGGTGGATTTTACTTTTGCAAGAATTTGATACTACCATCAAAGACAAGAAAGGAGTGGAGAACGTAGTGGCTGACCATCTCTCGAGGCTAACATTTGAGGATACCTCTGACCACCGGCCAATCAGGGATGATTTTCCCGATGAGCATTTACTTTCTATTACTTCTCTACCATGGTTTGCTCATATTGTGAATTATTTGGCTGCAGGTGAAATACCGGTGGATTGGAGCGCTCAAGACAAGAGTAAGTTCATGACTGAGGTACGTAAATTCTATTGGGATGACCCTTTTCTTTTCAAATACTATCCTGACCAAATTTTATGGCGTTGCATCCCTGATGAGGAGATTGCAAGCGTTTTGGAATTTTGTCACTCCCAAGCTTGTGGGGGCCACTTTTCAATGAAGAAAACCGCTGCAAAAATTCTGCAGTGTGGATTTTATTGGCCCACCTTGTTTAAGGATGCAAATATCTATTGTCGCTTATGTGAAAAGTGTCAAAAGTTAGGAGTTATGTCCCGTCATCATATGATACCCTTAAATCCAATTCTAGTGATTGAAATTTTTGATTGTTGGGACATTGATTTTATGGGACCATTTCCTCCTTTTGGATATCAATATATTATTGTGGCAGTAGATTATGTGTCAAAATGGGTAGAGGCAGCAGCTTGCAGGAGCAATGGTAATAAGACGGTAATTAAATTTCTCAAAGAAAATGTGTTGTCTCGTTTTGGTATACCACGTGCTATCATTAGTGATCAGGGTACGCATTTTTGCAACCGTTCTTTTGAAGCTTTGATGAAAAAATATGGGGTGGTACATAAGATCTCTACTGCCTACCACCCTCAAACAAGTGGACAGGTAGAACTTGCAAACAGGGAAATTAAGCAAATTTTAGAAAAAACGGTCAACCCGTATCGCAAGGATTGGTCTTTGAGACTAGTTGATGCGCTTTGGGCCTACCGTACAGCTTTCAAAACCCCTTTAGGCATGTCACCTTATAGGCTTGTTTTTGGAAAGCCTTGTCATTTATCTGTGGAGCTCGAGCATCGAGCCTATTGGGCCATCAAGCATTTCAATTTTGATATGGGAGAAGCAGGTAACCATAGAAAATTTCAGTTGACCGAATTAGAGGAGTTGAGAAATGATGCTTATGAGAACTCTAAAATCTATAAGGCTAAAATGAAAGCGTTTCATGATAAAAATATTTTGAGAAAAATGTTTAAGCCTAATGATCGAGTGTTCTTATATGATTCTAGACTCCATAAGCACCCCGGAAAACTTAGGTCTAGGTGGACCGGCCCTTTTGTAGTGAAGAATGTTTTTGTACATGGGGCAGTGGAAATAGAGAATCCTAAGGATGGTCGGATCTTTAAAGTAAATGGTCAATGCCTTAAAGTCTTAATTGATAGACAAGTTCCGAACGTGGAAGACATTCCACTTGAGGATCCGGTCTATCAACCTTGACCACACCACGCATGTATGTTTTTCTTTATTTGTTTTGTTTTATTTTTTATTTTTTATTTTTTATTTTATTTTATTTTATTTTCCTTTTAGTTTGCGGTTGTTTGCTGTTGTTTTTGTTTGCAGGTTAGTTCATTTTTTCATTTCAGGTTACCATCTTTGGTGCTTAGCGAACTACCCACGTCACTCATCAGGTGTATTCTACCCTTTTAGTTACTCCCCATTCAAATTTGATTCTTAAACATCGAGGATAATGTTTCATTTAAGTTGGGGGGTGGTGGTGCAAATTCAATATTTAAAATTCTTGTTGGAACTCTGTGGCATATTTTCATGTGTCAAATGTTTTTAATTTTACATCACACGTGCATCCTTTTCACATGTGTACTTATTCTCATTCATAGCCATCTTCGTGAATTCTCCAAACCATAATCATTTTTTTTGATGAAGCATTCACAGAACCCCTAATGCACTCATCCAAGCTTTGTGGTAAGATGGTGGTTTGACACATGTAGCTAGAGAACTCTTTTGCTTAAGTATTCATGTGAGTTTTGGAGAGGATTGAGAGCCTACAAATGCAGTAAATTGTGATAAGCGTTCATTGATCTGTTGAACTGGGTACTTCTTTTGAGAATATCATTACATGGTTTGTGGTAAGATGGTGGATATACATGAGATATGACGAAGGTCAACTTAGGATCAACGTTTGAGCCTTTCAAGCTGACCCTTTCCACCATAGACCCATAGTAGTCAACTTCGAGCCAATAAACACATATAGCTTTTTCTTTTCATATGCCTACATTATCCATACCTCTCCACATTGGAGTATAACCTATACACTGATTTTCCCTACCCTTGTTACTTCCAAGTGTGTACTAGATGTGGAATTCTTTTTGAAAAAAAAAAAAGAGAAAGAGAGAGAAAAGGGAAGAACACGAGTTACAAGGTGTTCAAGTGAGTGAGTTTCAAAGACAAAAATACCAAGGCTGGGTAGAAATAGAAAAATACCAGGGTGACATTATTGTTTACCAAATTGTTTCAAAAAAAAAAAAAAAAAAAAGAAAAAGAGGCATTATTCGATGACTTGAAAGGTTGAAGAGTACATCAAGTGAGAAATGTGGTTTATTGAGAGATGTGGCAAGATTCCCTTTGTATGTACTTGGAAGTTTTTGAATCCTTTTCATTTTTTTTATATAGCCTCAAACCTAAGCCACGTTACAACCTTTTGTGTTGACCGTTCTGATCCTAAGTAAGCTTTTGGGAAAGCGTGGTGGAAGTCTCATTTGTTAGTATTCCTATCATAAGATCAATGTTTGCTTGTTGCTTGTACAAAATTGCCTAATTCCCCATGAGAGTGTGTGCACACCCATTGTCAACTCCACAGAGAGAATCTTCCCACGAAACACTTTTATACCCGTGAGTTATGGAGTTGAACCTTTCGCTTGAGATGTTCTTGATGTTGCATGTGTCAGGGCTTCTGGTTAGATGGATATAGTTTGGAACACACACACACTCTGTGGATTGCTTCAAGTGGATTGCTTGTGATAGGGTTATTGAATTCCTAAGATTGCTTTGATATGTGAATCTGGAATGTGTGACTTGGTGGCCTTTGTGTGTGATTTTCTTTGGTTTCTTTCGTTGTTTTGGCATGAAATTGCTAGGGACTAGCAATGAGTAAGTTGGGGGGTGTGATGAGTGCGCAAAAGTGCATTCTAAATACCCTATTATTGGATTAAAATGCTAAAATGTGAATAGAAATAATTAGATATAATTTATATTATTGAATTTAATATCTATTCACACTGAGATATATTTGAACATGATTTTATAATGTTTTAAATCTTAAATATTGCATTATTGGTTGGTGAGAGATAATTTACAATTGGACTTTACACTTAATATTTTTTGGGACTTTATTATTGGGCTTTTATATTTGTTTTTATTTTGATAGTAGCCCATGGAATAAAAAGGCTGAAATTGATGTTGCTATCACGTGGGCCCAGCACTCATTATTTTTATTGGGCTTGATATTTCTCAAGTTACACAAGATTTGGGCTTTAGGGGCTAAAACAAAAAGGCTAGAATAAAGAGGGGTTGAAATAAAAAGGTTGGAATAAAGAGGGGAAGAAAATGTATTTTTTCTTAAAGACTTGTAAACCTAGTCTTTTTGCCTTTTCCTTTTGGGCTTTGGGCGGCTGTGCCTTTTTTTTGCCTTTGGCTTTTGGCGGCTGGAAGAAAACAGAAGGAAGGAGGCGGTTGTACTGGCTTGGGACAGACGACAAAACAGAGGAAAAAAATTGCTGATGGCTGCCGGTTTGTTCTATTTTTCTGGGAGATTTTTGTTGTCTATTATATTTATGGGTAACTAAATTCTCTGGTAGAGTGAGGGATGAACTTGCACAGTAAATGATATTTTATTTATTTTTAATTTATGCATTCGATTTTCAATTACTAAAACTCTTTTGTTTTGTCATTCTCAATTCATTGTTGATGTTTTCTTCTCCGAATAGTCATAGAATTTATTCTGTTTATGGATTCAGTCATGCTTTTCTATTGAATGGATTAGTTCTTTGATTATGTTTGGATCAATTATTTATCTATATTGATTTAATTCTTTGCTGCAATATTGTTTCTTGAGTATATTGTCGTTGTTGGACTTTCTCAATAGTGATAATAATTTACGTATTTTCAAAGTGGTGAATGATTTTTCAAAGGGTTACATTTGTTTTAGTCTTGGTTTATAAATCTATACCTTCCGGTTGGGAATTTTGGGAATTGAATTCCTAATTGAGTTATTCAATGAATTAAGAATAATTAAAATACCAGATGTGTGCAAGGGATTCCTGACGCTTTACCGTTTGTCAAATTTGAGTACTTTTTTCGTTAGTTACTTTGCTTCACTTTAATTTGCATTTAAAATTAATCTTTGTTCTCCAGTAATCATCTAATATTTTTCTTTAGTTTCTTTGTTCCTGTCTACTATTCTTTTAGTTTGTCTCTCTGTGGAATCAACATCCCAAAGCTGTGCTACAATTACTGCGTTATTCTTTGGGCGTAATCATGTGCTGACTCTTCTCTTGGTTGAATTACACTTTGGTCCCTTGTTCTTTTAAGCTTTGACATATTCTTCCTTGTATTTTCCGACAATTCCGCATCAAACCCTGCAATTTCAAACATAATATTCATAAAACCCTAGTTTACACACAAACCATAATTTACAGTTTTGTGACTAATTTATCTTTCAAAATCACTTATTTAACTACTCTATTTTATATACTAATTTGGGTTAATTAGAGATAAGTCAATATTTTTGAATTTTCTTCCATACATTGTCTTGTGATACCTTGAAATGATCTTCTAAGCTTTGTCTTAAGTCTTTAATGTCATTTTATTGCAAGTTGCTTTCAAGTTTAGTCTTTCATCCAAGTTTTCACCATTAATGCACTCATTCTTCTTCATTTCTTAGTTTTAAAATGGGTATTCAATGCACTCTCTTTTAGTTTATGTTTTCTTGCATTGACTTAGCTAAAATCTTCATTGCCCTACAATGTCTTTCCATTACATTATTGTCTTTCCTTTAAGCTTGAGTAGCTAAGTCTTTAAGTTGGTTAATCCAAGGGAGACCTCCTCTTGGGTATGCCATTTGAACTCATCTTCTTTCCTCCCCTCGGTGTACGATGGTTCGGTTTGACTAGGTTGAGTGTGGACATGGTTGTGAGTCTTTGATATCCCGTAGACTTGTCACGGGTTATGATTGGATCCTCAATTCCATCTTGTCCCTCGCTTTCCACGAATCAATCATTCATCTATACACCATTAGAGGAAGGTTTCGAGTTGACTTGTCATTCCCATCGGAGTGAACCTTTGGATTAGCCAACACTTGTTTCCCATTTCAATTTCATTAAGACAAAATCACAAATCAACCTTCAAGCAACAAAAGATTTTACATTTTTCTCTTTTTACTAAAAATCACCTTCAACACAATCCACCTCCTTCCCCGAGGAGATGACCTTGGAGTACTCTCCAAGTAAAACACGACACACAAAAGTCTTCTTGCGCTTGGGAAGCATTTTTGTTCACACATTCACATATCATTCATCCACTATTCCGTTGCCCTTTCTTTTGACATCATTCCAAGGGAGAGTGACATTCCCCTCCACACATATACGATACATATTGAGGGATGATGTTCGGAGATTAGGGTATACTACAACGAAAACCATCAAGCATTCCTCCCCCAACTCTAACATGTTCAGCAACTCCGAATACTCCTCTACCAAGGTGTCAATCCTATTGACCTCTTGCCCTTCCTCATCATCCCCCCGTTGTTTGTTCAAATTGAACACATTGAAGTCCATAGTCATGCTCCCGAAAGTAAGCTTCATGAGACCATTCGTGCAATTAATAACAACGTTAGAGGTCGCAAGGAACGGTCTACCTAATATAACAGGGATTTGGGAACAAGGTTTAGCAATAGGGTGAGTCTCAAGCACAATAAAATCGACAGGAAAATAAAAGCTATCCCCTTAAACCAAAACGTCCTCAACCACTCCCTTCAGTGTCCGAATGCTCCGATCCGCCAACTGAAGAGTGATTGAAGTTGGCTTCAACTCTTCAAGTTGGAGTTGCTTGTACACCGAGTAAGGTAAGAGGTTGACACTAGCCCCCAAATCAAGCAATCCTTGCTCCACCCAGGAATTTCTTATTGTGATGGCAATGGTAGGGCAGCCAGGGTCTTTAAACTTTGGTGGGGTGTTCATCCTCAGGATTGAGCTCACTTGCTCGGTGAGGAATGCCTTCTTGTGGACATTGAGTTTCCTCTTCACTGTACACAAGTCATTCAAGATCTTTGCACAAGATGGAATTTGTTTTATCGCATCGAGGAGTGGAATGCTGATTTTCACTTGCTTGAACATCTCAATTATGTCAAAATAATTAAACACCTTGACGGGTGGCTTCAAACGATTAGGAAAAGGAGCAGGCATGGGGGAAACAAGCACACTTTCATCAACCAATTTTTCTTTCTCATCCACCTTATCACTCACCTCACCCCCCCTCGATGTCATCCTTAGTCTCTTTCTCTAATGGCAATGTGGAATTGGGATAGACTTTTGGCACAATGGTTTTATCAATTTGTTTGCCACTTCGAAGGGTGGTGACCGTCATGAGTTGCTCACAACTCTCTTTGGTGGGATCGGATGACTCAATCACATGTTGGCCCTTAGGGTTCTCTTGGGGTTGAGCGGGGCATTTCCCCTTCTCTTGTTGTGATAACCCTATGTGATTGGTATTTTTTGTGAGTTGAGCTGAAATATTGTTGTTAAAGGCGGTTTAGCTTTGGATGAAATTGTAAAGCACATCCTCCAAGTTCCTCTTATGGGGAGGTTGGTAGGTGGGAGGATTGGATGACCCTTGTTGGGAAAAAACATTGGGGAGGTGGACTTTGGGAGAAATTTTGTGGTGGTGGGTTTGGTGAATACCCTTACGGATTAGACCGGGGGTATTGGGAGCTAGACACTTGCCCTTGGCCTTGCTATTGATTTTTCATAGAAGGCTCGGGAGGTGAATAAGCATTTGAACCATGAGGAGTAGGATTATCATTTGTCCAACTAAAATTCGGGTGATTGCTCCAACCCGAATTGTAAGTATTTGAGTGTGGGGAGAATGATTGCCATGTTTGGTTAAAGGCATGGACTTGCTCGTGATACACTTCCTTAAGTGTCGGAATGTTGGGGCACTCCGACATAGAATGCTCCACACTCTCACAAATGAAGCAAGACTCCTCAGTCTTTGAAACATTGGACACCTCATGTCTCCTATTTACCTCAAGACTCTCAATTTTCCTAGACAACTTGGCAATTTTGGAAAGCAAGTCTTCCAGGTCTCTCAAATCATACATCCCTCCCCCTTGTGGTTGATTACTACCCGGGGACGACCTAGGTATGTCGGTGGGATCCGTAATGTCCCATGATTGTGCATTTTGGGCCAATGTACTAAAGTAGTCTAGGGCCTCATCGGGGTCCTTGTTTAAGAACTTACCATTACACATCATGTCAATGAATTTTCTATGGCCCGGTGTGATTCCTTCATAGAAGAAACTTACCAATTGCTAAGATTCAAAACCATGATGTGGTACGGATTGGAGCAATTCCTTGTAGCGATCCCAATAGTGATATAGTTGCTCATTGGGCTTTTTCAAAAAGTTTTAAATTTGCTTTTTTAAAGTGGTGGTTCTATGCACCGGCAAAAATTTATTTAAAAACTCATAAAGCATTTGAGCCCAAGAGGTGATGGATCGAGGCCGCAAGGAATTCAACCATGTTTTGGCTTTGTCCTTAAGGGAAAAGGGAAACAATTTTAAGTGAGCTATGTTTTGGCTTTGTCCTTAAGGGAAAAGGAAAACAATTGAAGGTTGCAACTATATCCTCAAATTCTTTGATGTGCAAATAAGGGTCCTCTTTTTCAATTCCGTGGAATGTAGGAAGTAGTTGCAACATCCCCGGCTTAACTAGGAAGAGCTGAGCTTGGACCGGTAAGAGGATGCATGAGGGTGTGGTGCTACGGGTTGGTTGAAGGAAATCCCTCATTGACCTCGCCGGAGGATCAAGTTGCATGTTGTTCTCTTCATTCATAGGTGGGGGGAATTGCACTCGTGGATTAGGCATTCTTGGTTCTTGCACTCCCCCACCCCTTTGCATGTTTGGATTGACACCTACATTCTCAAAATTATCACCCGCATCGTCGACTAGGCCTTGGTCAATGTTCATGTTGGGGCCTAAGGGTTGTCTAATCAATCGGTTTTGTTCATCCCGTCCCCACATACAAAAAACTACCTACAAATAAAAATGTAAACAAACAAAAGTATATACAAGGAGCAACATACCTTAGCCCATGATGAACATCACGGGACTTACATCCGTTATTCGAAAATCACCTTCTTAATTCAACAATTGCCATCCCTGGCAACGGTGCCAAAAATGCTTGGTGTTTTTCGTTGTACTCCCTAATCTCAGCACATCACCCTCAAATGTGTATATGGCTTTTGTGTGTAGAGGAGTGTCACTCTCCCTTGGAATGATGTGAGAAATGGGGAAACAGAGTAATGGTGGGATGAATGTAAATGCGTGTGTGTGAACAAAAGTGGTCCCCAAGTGCAGGGAGACTTTCGAGTGTCGTGTGTTACTTGGAAAAATATTATGAGGTCGTCTCCTTAGGGAAGGAGATGAATCGTGTTGAAGGTGATATTGGTAAAAAGGGAAAAGTGTAAAAATATTTTGATGTTTGAAGTTGGTTTGTGATTGTGTTCTTAGTGAAAAATGAAATGGAACAATTGTTAGCTAATCTGAAGGGTTCATTCCAATGAGAATGCCAAATCAACTCAAGACCTTCCCCCAATGGTGTCTAGATGTTCGATTGATTCGTGGGAAGCGAGGGACTAGGATGGAGGTGAGGATCCAAGCATACCCTGTGACAAGTCTACGGGATATCAAAGACTCACAACCACATTCACACTCAACACAGTTAAACCGAATCAACGTACACTACAAGGAGGAAAGAAAATGAGTTGAAATGGCATACCCAAGAGGAGGTCACTCTTGGATTAGCCAACTATAAGCTTAGCTACTCATGTTTAAAGCAATAACATAAATGAAATGAAGAAAAATTGAATAGAAATGAAGCTTGGAACTTATACTAATGCAAGAAAACACAAAACTATAGGAAAATGCATTTAATACCCATTTAAAGCTTGAAATGTAGAAAACTCAAATACATTAATGGTAGAAGTTAAGATATTCAACTTAACTTGAAATGTACTGGAAATAAATGACATTAAAGACAATAAAGTATGCTTACAAGAGTCTTACAAGAGATTACAAGAGAAATGGATGGAAGAAATGTAAAAATCCAAGCCTTCTCTCTCTAATTATGTCTTCTACCTAGAGCTTCTCTCTCTACAATGCAATATGAACTCTATATCCTCTCATGAATGCTGCATTTTCATCCATGGAGAGCTTCTTAGGCGTGTGACAGGCTTCCAATCAAGAGGGGGGCTGATTGGATGCATTTGGCAGGCTAGGATAGGCCTAGCCTGTATTGCCTCTTCTCTCTCCTCCATATTAATGCTAAAGCCTTCAATGTCCAAACTAAGGTGAGGGGAGGCCTGTAGATGTGTAAGGGATGTCAGGGGACTTGTTGGAGAAGTGTAGGTGGAACCCCCAAATGGCAGAGCTTAAGTTGCAGGCTGTCTGGGCAATCTGGGCAAAACCTTCCGGAAGGTCGACACAAACCTTCTGGAAGGTTTGTGGAGGAACAGTTAAATGAGGAAACCAGTAGGCAAAACCTTCCAGAAGGTTCATTCCAGTAGACAAAACCTTCCGGAAGGTTTTGCCAGTAAAAAGGCAGACTGAGGCAAAACCTTCCGAAAGGTTTTTCCTTAAACCTTCCGGAAGGTTTTCATCCAATTTGTATTTTTCTTGGTTTCTTCACCTTCCAAACCTTCCTTTTAGCCATCCCCTTATCTTCATTGACTTTAAACACTTCAATGGGGGCCTAACTCAAACCATTTACATATTTTTACCTGCATTTATACAAAATTCCATCAAAGAGAGAATTAAAAGAATTTCTCCCCAATTTCACGACAAAAGCAAGTGTAAAATGGCATATTAGCATACAATATATGCAATGTTTTGTGCTTATCAGTTTGACTAGGTCTAGGTTGAGTGTGGATGTGGTTGTGAGTTATTGATACATCGTAGAGTTGCCACGGGGTATGCTTGAATCCTCACCTCCATTTTAGTCCCTCGCTTCCTACGAATCATCAAACATCTAGGCACCATTGGAGGAAGGTCATGAGTTGATTTGGCATTCTCATTGGAATGACCTCTTCGGATTAGCCAACACTTGTTTCCATTTCATTTTCATCAAGAACACAATTCACCAAAACTCAAACATCAAAGATTTTTACACTTTCCCTTTTTCACCAAAATCACCTTCAAAACAATTCACCTCCTTCCTTGAGGAGACGACATTGGAATACGAATTCCAAGTAAAACACGACACTCAAAAGTCTCTTTGCGCTTGGGGAGCACTTTTGTTCACACGCACACACATTTCATTCACACACCCATTTTCCCATTTCTTGCATCGAACCCGAGTGAGAGTGACACTCACCCACACACTGATGAGCACATAATATTGCATATTTGAAGGGCTCATTACATGCATTTTAACTCAACTTTTGCATTTAAGTACTTAGAGTTAGCCGAAATTATGAATAATGTTGATATTTTGATGTTGCAAGTTTTTATTGCTTAAATCATGTATTTTATAACCTTGCAACTATGATGGATGTGTGGTGAAGGCATAGACACAATACATGAAGAATTGGAGGCTTAAAAGTGAAGAAATCAATAAGGCATTGGTGCTTGGGAACAAGGGCATCAGCAGCCACATCATTTGGAAGCACTGCCTTGGTTTTCCTCCATTTTGGCCATGATCTACTCAGAATCAGGAAAAGTTCAAAACATGAAAGTTGTAGATCTGGATGTCTTCTATATTGTGTCCAAATTTCAGCCCAATACAACTGTTGGATCAAACGTTATGCCAATTCTACCAAAACTGGTCCAGCGAAGCCAGATACCGCATTACTACCGGTAGCCGATTGCTTCTGGAGTTGCTGCTACCGCCGAGCTACCGGTAGTTGATTGCCCAGAAGTGCCCAAAACGACTTCTTTCTTGCTCCACTTGCTTGGGGGTCCCACCTACACTTCTCCCACGCCTAACCTGACATTTTATCCCTACAACCATGCCTCCCTTACACAAATGGAAGACTTGGGAGGCTTGGCATTGAATGAAGAGGAGAGAGAAGTGGGCTGCCATATGGGGTTGCAGGCTAGCCTGTCAAGACCCATCCATTCAGCCCTCTCTTGATGGGAGCTCATCCACACAGGTAGGGGGGAGCCTCATGCACGAAATTGGAAGTCTCCCACACACCATTATATTAAGCATTACACACACATTGTATTAAGGAGTTGGCTACCTAAGCTTAGGATTAGTTTTTTGGAGCTCCAAGGAGGAAGATGATGAATAGTGACGTTCTTGCATTTTCTTCTCCATTCAAGTTATAGAAATCTTTTTTAATCTCCTGTAAGGATCTTCTAAGTTTAATTTATTGTCTTTAATCCCATTCCTTTCATGTACATTGCAACTTTAGTTACATGTTCTAGCTTTCACCATTGTTGTATGAGTCTTTCCACTTCAAGCTTTTCTTAAAATGGGTATTGAATGTTTTTCTTCATAGTTTTAGATTTATTGCTTCAAGTTAAGTTTCATGCTTTAATCTCCATTTCCTTTATATGTCTATTTACATTATGCTTGTCTTTCATTTATGCATAAGTAGCTAGCTTTTAAGTTGGTTAGTCCAAGGGTGAATTCCATTTGGGGATTCCATTCCAACTCTCTTTCATTCCTTCTCTCGGTGTATGTTGGCTCGGTTTGATTGGGTTGAGGGTGGATAAATTGGTGAGTCTTTGATATTCCGTAGGCCTAGTCACGGTTTATGCTTGGATACTCACCATTTTATCCCTAGCTTCCCATGAATCAATCGTACTTCTAGGCACCATTGGAGGAAGGCTTTGAGTTGGCTTGATATTCCCATTGGAATGAACCTCTTGGATTAGCCAACACTTGCTTTCTTGCATTTTCATTTTGAACAAAACTCAACAAAACACAAATACAAGATTTTACACTTTCTTTTCTCTTTTTGCAAAATCACTTTCACAAAACTCCCTTTCCTTCCCTGAGGAGACGACCTTGGAATACTTTTCCAAGTAAAACACCGACAACAAGAGACTCCTTACGATTGGGGAGCACTTTTGTTCACACGCATTCCATTCCACATTTCATTCCATATATTTTCCCATTTCTTGCATCGAACCCGAGTGAGAGTGACACTCACCCACACACATAGGCCATATACACATTGAGGATTCATGTTCGAAAATTAGGAATGACGAAAATAACTCCAGCATTTTTGGTGCCATTTATGGGGAAGGCAAAGCGTTGAATTGAGAAGGTGATTTTTGAATAACGGAGGTAAGTCCCGTGAATTCTCATCACGGGCTGAGGTACGTTGCTCCTTGTATATACTTTTTTTTTTACCTATTTTTCATTTGTAGATAGTGTTTTGTATGTGGGCACGGGACGACCAAAACAGATTGGTTAGACGACCTTTAGGCCCCAACATGAATATTGACCAAGACACACTCGAGGATGCCGGTGATAGCTTTGAGAATGAGAAGGCTAATTTCCCGAGGGGAGGGGGAGTGCAAGACCCTAGAATTCCAAACCCTATAATGCACTTTCGTCCTAGGAATGAAGGGAACAATACCCCATTGATTCTCCGGCGAGGTCAATGCGGGATTTTCTCCAACCCACACGTAGCACCAATCCTTCATGCATCCTCTTACTGGTCTAAGCTTATGCCTTCCTAGTTAAGTCGGGAATGTTGCAACTACTTCCTCAATTCCACGAAATTGAAAGGGAGAATCTTCATTTACACATTAAGGAATTCGAGGACATAGTTGCAACCTTCCTCACTAATTATGCTGTGGAAGACATAACTCGCTTGAAATTGTTTCCTTTTTTCCTGAAAGACAAGGCCAAAACATGGTTGAATTCCTTGAGGCCTCGATCCATAACCTCTTGGGCACAAATACTTTCCGAGTTTTTGAAAAAAAAAATTTCCAGTGCCTAAAACCACCGCTCTTAAAAAGCAAATCCAAATTTTTTTGGAAAAGCCCAATGAGCAATTCTATCACTGTTGGGATCGCTACAAGGAATTACTACAATCCATTCCACATCATGGTTTTGAATCATGGCAATTCATGAGTTTCCTCTACGAATGGATTACACCGGGCCATAGACAATTCATTGACATGATGTGCAATGGGGAGTTCTTGAACAAGGATTCGGATGAGGCCCTCGAATACCTTAGTACATTGGCATAAAATGCCCAATCATGGGATATCACGGATCCTACCGATGTACCGAGGTCTTCTCCGGGTAGTAATAACGCACAAGGGGGAGGGATGTATGATTTGAGAGATCGGAAATATTTGCTCTCTAAAATCACCAAGTTATCTCGATAGGTGGAAAGTTTAGAACTCAATAGGAGACACGAGGTGTCCAATATTTCAAAGACCGAGGAGGGTTGCTCAATTTGTGAGAGTGTGGAGCATTCCATATCGGAGTGCCCTAATATTCCGACACTTAAGGAAGTGTACTATGAGCAAGTCAATACCTTCAACCAAACGAGGCAATCATTCTCTCCGCACTCAAAAACTTACAATTTGGGTAGGAGCAATCACCCAAACTTTTAGTTGGAGAAATGAGAATCCCACTCCTCATGGGTCTAGCCCCTATACACCCCCTATGCCTCCCAAGTAAAGTCAATACCAAGGTCAAGGTCAAGCGTCTAACTCTCAATACCCCCGGTCCAATCCGCAAGGGTATTCACTGAACCCACCTCCACCAAATTTTTCATAAAGTCCACCTCCACAAAGTTATGGTCAACAAGGACCATCAAATCCTCCCACCTACTGATGAGTGGGTTTTATACCTACAAATTGAATACTTTCGGCTTGATGAAATTGAAAGTTTTTAAATATTTTATGTTCCTTTTTATTTGTTTTGTGTGTTTTGATGTTATTTTGTAGGAATTATCATTTGGAATGAAACATGATCATTTGGAAGGAAACAAGGTCATTTGGGAGCCTAAGTGTTGGGTTTTTGAAGACTAAGCAACAAGGGAAGCTCTAGGCTTAAAAGGGGATCAGCGCAGTTGCACTAGGACCAGTGTTGCAGTGCTAGGAAGGCAGAAAGTCAGCGCCCCTGCGCTGATTTTAGGGGCTGCAGCCCTTTTATAATGTGGACGCGAATTCTGACTTATTTTTGAGCCAAAATTGGACTCTAATGCCACATATATGCTAGGGTTTGAGTTGGGATACAAGAATACTGATTTTGGGGGCTGCTATCATAGAAGAAGGACCAAGGATTGACAGAAAATTGAAGACAATAATCGAATGAAGTGATGCGAAGAAAATCGGGATTGAAGGCTAGAGAAGATTGAAGACTGCAACTAAGTTTTCATTCCTTTTCTCTTACTTTTAGTTCTTGATTTTTTTAGATGTTGTTTAATTTGATGATGATGTTTTTCAATTACATTATGAACTAAATTTTTATTAAGATTACAACGGAACCTAATGTTTAGTTAAATTTATCTACTCTCGTTTCTAGTTCTTATTGATCATATATGAGTTGTTTATCATATTTTGTACTTAATATATAATTGTGTGGCCAACAATTAATTTGATAATCTAGATGAAATTGGGAGATGAATTCTAGGTTTAGATCGGAATATGATGACATGCGTCTGGTTGATTCTTCTTAGGATTTAATAGCTGGGTTTGTGTATAGGATAGAAATATACCTATATGCCGTGTGTAAATTTTATGAGAGTTTGAACTTAATGAATCTATTCCAAATTAATTTTCATAGGAATATAGTAATTTAATTGGAGAGATATGTTTATCTTACTATCGGAAGAGGTTTGATAAATAATTTTGAAGTCTTAGTTAACAACTTAATTTGATCAATTAACTGGAAAGAGAGTGGAAAGATTTATACGAAGCATTTGAGGAAGTTGTAATCTTAAATTCTTTTATCCGGTAAAATCACTCGTTGTTCAGTAATTTTAGATTTAGTCTTAAATTAGTAATTTAATAGTTCAATTCCAATTGTTTAAATAAAATCGAATTGATATAAAGTTAGTACTTGGAAGTTATTAGCAATAATTCTCCGTGGGAACGATACTTTACTTATCACTTTATTACTTGTTGATCGTGTATACTTGCACGTAAATTGTCAATATCAAATTCGGACAACGCCTATCAACCTCCCCATAAGAGGAATTTGGAGGACGTGGTGTCTAATTTCATCCAAAGCCAAACCACCTTCAACAATAACATTTCAGCTTAAGTCACAAAACTGACCAATGCCATAAGGACATCACAACAAGAGAAGGGGAAATTCCCCACTCAACCCTAAGAAAACCCTAAAGGCCAACATGTGATTGAGTCATCCGAACCCATCAAGGAGAGTTCTGTGCAACTCAAGGCGGTCACCACCCTTCGAAGTGGCAAACAAATTGATAAGACTATTGTGCCAAAAGTCTCACCCAATGCCTAAGAGAAAGAGACTAAGGATGACACTGGGGGGTGAGGTGAGTGAGAAGGAAAAATTGGTTGATGAAAGTGTGCATGCATCCCCCATTCCTGCCCCTTTTCCCAATCATTTGAAGCCACCCATGAAGGTGGCTAACTATTCTGATATAATTGAGATGTTCAACCAGATTAAGATCAACATCCCACTCCTAGATGCCATAAAGAAAATCCCTTCATGTGCCAAGATCTTGAAGGACTTGTGCATAGTGAAGAGAAGGCTAAATGTGCACAAGAAGGTATTCCTCACCGAGCAAGTGAGCTCAATCTTGAGGACCAACACCCCACCAAAGTTCGAGGACCCCGAATGCCCTACCATTGCCATCACCATAGGGAATTGCCGAGTGGAGCAAGCTCTTCTTGACTTGGGGGCAAGTGTCAACCTCCTACCGTACTCGGTGTATCAACAACTCCAACTTGAAGAGTTGAAGCCAACTCCAATCACTCTTCAATTGGCGGATCGTTGCGTCAGAACACTGAGGGGAGTAGTTGAGGATGTTTTAGTCCAAGTTGATAAATTTTACTTCCCTGTTGATTTTATTGTACTTGACACTCAACCGGTTGCAAACCTTAGCTCCCAAATTCCTGTCATACTTGGTAGACCTTTTCTTACCACATTTAATGCTGTGATTAATTGCAGGAACGGTCTTATGAAACTTGCATTTGGGAACATGACTATGGATCTCAATGTTTTCAACTTGTCTAAACAACTGGCGGATGATGAGGAAGTGCACGAAGTAAATAAGATTGACACCGTGGTGGAGGAGCAGTTGGAGCTAATAGGCATGTTGAAATTGGAGCAGGAGGAGGTTGATGAACAAGAGGAGTTTGAGAGCTTGAAAAGGGTAAAAAAATGGACCCCTACATTTGAGAAGCTTCCACATCAATACAAGAAGATCTTTCCATTGAATGAGAAAAAACCCATCTTGGAGTTGAAGCCATTACCATCCAACCTCAAGTATGCATACCTCGGGGAAGACAAAACCTTTTCAGTGGTGATTAGCTCAACTATGGAGGTGAAGCAAAAAAAGGATCTTTTGAAAGTGTTGAGGGGGCATAAAGGAGCAATTGGGGGGACAATTGCCGACATCAAGGGGATAAGCCCCCTTATTTGTACACACCAAATTTACCTTGAAGAAGACTCCAAGCCGTCTCGACAAACACAAAGAAGGTTGAATCCAATCATGAAGGATAAGGTGAAAGACGAGGTACTCAACCTAATTGATGTGGGCATTATCTTCCCGATTGCTGACAGTAAATGGGTGAGTCTGACTCAAGTAGTGCCAAAGAAATCGGGAGTCACTGATTAGTACTTAAAATTGACATGTTATTATGACATTTTAAGACTAATTGTACTTTAATGGAGTTTAAGTGATGTCATTTCAGGCCCTAAATTGAACAAGGACCCAAGAACAACAAGTACCACACTTGGATGCAGCACCAGCACATTAGGGCCAAAATTGGAAAAGCTTGGAGCACAGCCAGAACGTTCGAACGCCAAATCACGTTCGAACGTCCACATTGCACTGTAGCAGACTCAACTGCTGAAGAGAAGGCGTGTTGCAGTTAGGAAAGAAGACTGAAGCTCTGAAGCACTTGAGTGTCACGTTCGAACGCCAACTCACGTTCGAACGTACACTTGAGTTGATGGAAGACCAGACCACTGCAAAGAGTTGGAACTGAACCTCACAGAAGACCACCAGACTACTCGAGTGATAGGGTCAAAGCAAATCTGGCGTTCGAACGCCCTCAGTGCAAAAACAAAAGAAACGTTCGAACGACAGTAAACGTTCGAACGCCCTTAGTGCAAAAACAGAAAGAACGTTCGAACGCCAACTCACGTTCGAACGTTATTCACAGACTGGCAGCAGAGTTGTTGACAGTTCACTTGGACTTGGGCGGCAAACACTATTCCTTCACCCCCCCCCCCCCCCCCCTTGTCTCCTCCTCTTGCCTATAAATACTCCCCTTGTTAGAGAGTTATGGGAGCCAATTAGGAAGTAGGAAAGTTGATGGAGGCTTAGACTCCCACTCTCATTGTAGATTTAGCTCATTTCCCTTGTATGAAGTCTTTATTTTAGAGATTAGTTTGGCTTTAGTCCAACATCTCTTGCTTGTTATAACAGTAGTTTTATGTTTATGCTTATGTTTATGCTTTCATTTTTCATGCATAGAAGAGAGATAGATCACCTTTTGGTTGAGGAAGCAACCCTCCAATTCTTGGTTGAGGAAGCCACCCTCCAAATGTGACTAGCTTTCTTCTACTTTTATTGTTCATACATTTTACTTCCATTGCTTGCGCTTCTTTCTTTCTTAGAAGAGTGAAACTCTTCCATTTTTCTAGAGTTTTACCAAAGCCGTGAAGGGTGGAATATGATTCACCCATTCTTTGTTAAAGATTGGCTACGCATTTGTTGTTACTTTATCTTATAAGTTCTCTACTTGGAGGGATGAGCATCACTCACTTTTCTAGCTTTACCCAAGCCATGAAGAGTGAGTAGTTTCTCATTCACTCTTTAGTAAGAGGAGAAGGGCATGTATAAGTTATCCGGGAATCATATTTGTGCAATGTTTCTATGCTTAACGCTTATTTCTTCTTGTTATTGGATGATTGATTGCATCTAGCAAAGTTATGGTACTTTGTATAATTGTGGGTTCTTTCTATGACACGGATGACTCTTGCATAGAAAGACTCATCAGTTCAAGGCAAGTACCCCGACTAGATCCTCATGACTACCCTTCAATCTTCCCCCTTATTGTACTTCATTTAAAGAATGGAATATTAATATCATGATTGGATGTCTTGTAGAAACACTTGCTTGTTTGTAGACGGGTTAAGTCTCGGCACAGGCAATTCTTGTAAACTTCTAGAAAGACATCGGAATCATGTTCTTAATTCTCACAATCCATCTTTATCTTCCAATTAACTTGCTGTTGACACGGGAGTTAATTGAGTTATCAAGCACAATTATGACAAATCGGATAACTAGCTACATGTCCAGATCCTTGCACTAAAGAGTGACTTTTTTTATTAGCACCTATTTTGTTAAGAAAATCTTCCTGGAAAGAATCTTATATTCTGTCCAGAAAAACTCATATCTCACAGCAAATCTCAAAGGTTACAATCAATAGGTCTCTACCACTGCTCACCTCAGAAATATCAACAAAAGTTCCCTGTGGATTCGACTCCGGACTCAAACCGGATTATTACTACAGCTTGACCGCCTGCACTTGGGTGTACACATTTCGGATCAAGCATCAAGTTTTTGGCGCCGTTGCCGGGGAACCTTTAAAAGGTATTTTAAGGTGAAAGGTAAAAAGACCTTCAACATTGTGTATATTTTGGTTTACTGTAAATAACTTTGTTTTATTTTCTTTATGACTGAGGGCACTCCTCACTTCCAAAATTTGCCGGCAGAATCGTGTGAGTCCGTGAATCAGCCTGAACCTAATTCACCTAGATCAGTAGCAGACTCTTGTGAGGGTAGTATGGCAAATAATGAAAGAAATCGAGAAGTCCCTATGAGAGAGGAGGAGGTCCCTAACATCCGAACTTTGCGGGATTACTTAAATCCCACAAGAAATAGTGTCCCCTCTTGTTTTATTTTTCCTGAAAATGCTCCCCTCTTTACTGTAAAGCCGGGGAAAGTGCAGTTATTACCCGTATTTCATGGATTGGATGCAGAAAATCCATATCTGCATATAAAAGATTTTGAGGAAGTGTGTGGAACATTCCAAGACAATTCTGAATTGGCCAAAATGAAACTGTTTTCTTTTTCCTTGAGGGATAGAGCCAAACAATGGTTAAATTCTTTAAAGGCTTTTTTAATACCCAATTGGCAAGCATTACAAAATGAATTTTTTAGAAAGTTTTTTCCTTTACACCGCACAAATGCACTAAAAAGGCAAATCATGAATTTTGCGGTCAAAGAAGGAGAAACTTTTTATCAAAGTTGGGAGAGATTCAAAGATCTGCTCCAATCCTGCCCACATCATGCTTTTGAAAATTGGACTTTGGTAGGATTTTTCTATGACTCCTTACCCTCTAGACTACGTCAGTTTGTCGAAATGATGGCCCAAGGAGAATTCATGGGAAAAAGTCCGGAGGAGGCATTCAATGTTTTCGACACCATATCTGACAGTTCTCAGATGTGGGACTCAGCCTCCCCTACGACTGTAGAAGCCAGACCATCTAATTCCCAAGGAGGAAAATATGTCTTGAGAGAGGATGATAACTTGAGAGCAAAAATGTCCACACTATCTCGAAAGCTTGAAGCTTTAGAGATAAAGAAAGTCCATCAAGTTGATGTTAGCCCTTCCACCGAGCAAATGTGTGGAATTTGTGCGCTAACAGGACACCCTACTGGGGAGTGTCCCACCATCCCAGCATTCAAAGAAGTCTTGTTGGAACAAACACATGCAGTTTCCAACTTCAACAAGCCCTACTCCAACCCATATTCTGAAACATACAATCCAGGGTGGCGAAACCACCCTAACTTCAGTTGGAAGAACACACAACCAATACCCATGAACCAACAACAAGGACCATACCCACCACCTCAAGGACCTCCTGCATATCAACCATACCAACCACCACAAAAGAGGAACCTTGAGGACACACTGAATCAGTTCATGCAAAGCCAAATGAATTATAACAATAATTCCACACAGGCTTTCACTGATTTCAAAACCCAGACCACTCAATCTTTTGAGGATCTTAAAAGCCACATCCAAAAGTTGACTCAATCCATGGTCACACACGAAAAGGGAAAGTTTCCTACTCAACCAAAGCAACCACAAGGCCAATTCCATGTAGGGAACCCTTCAACAACAGGAAACACCCAAGACCAAGCCCAAGCTGTCACGACATTAAGAAGTGGCAAAGTGATTGACAAAACAATTAGAGACATACTCATTCCCAAGCCAAGGCCTGAGTCAAGCCCAGCCAATCCATCATCTGAACCTGAACCAATTGAGATTGAACTTGAGAAAGACCCTGAGCCTGTGATTGAACAAGAGCCAGAACCTTCTGAGAAAAGGGAACCTTCGTATCCCATTCCAGCTCCGTTTCCTCATCGACTCAAAACCAAACAGAAGGAGAAAAATAAGCCTGAAATTTACGAGCTTTTTAAGCAAGTAAATATCAACATCCCACTTCTGGATGCAATCAAACATGTTCCGTCTTATGCCAAGTTTCTAAAAGACTTGTGCACAATCAAGAGAAGCCAGAATGTCCAAAAGAGAGCTTTCCTAACGGAACAAGCTAGTGCTCTTCTCCAACATAAAACCCTTCCAAAATAAAAAGACCCAGGATGTCCGACTGTGTCATGTATCATTGGGAAATTCAGGATTGAACAAGCCTTGTTAGACCTTGCAGCCAGCGTTAATCTGCTACCCTAATCTGTCTATCAGCAGTTGGGTCTGGGTGAACTTAAACCCACTTGTATCACACTCCAGTTGGCTGACAGATCTGTCAAAACCTCCAGAGGGATTGTTGAAGATGTGCTTGTCCAAGTAGATAGTTTTGTCTTCCCTGTTGATTTCATTGTTCTGGATACTCAACCAGCAATAAATTCGGAGAACCAAATTCCCGTCATTCTTGGTCGGCCATTCCTAGCAACTTCCAATGCTTTAATCAATTGTAGGAATGAAGTCATGAAATTAACTTTTGGAAATATGACTCTCGAACTGAACATTTTCAATATTGCCAGACATCCAGAAGAAGAAAAGGAAGAAAGGGAAGTAAATTCCATAGAATCTTTGATACAGGAACATCTGGATGATACATTCTGTGAGGATCCTAATGAATCATCTCTGTTAGAACTCATCTCATTAGAAATAACAGATGATGACCCAAATCCACCAAGTGGCCCTACTCATACTGTTGAGACATGGGCACCCAAATTCGAAGAAATTTCACCAAGTGGCACAAAGCCAGTCTCATCAAGTGTTAGCCCACCAAGGCCTGAATTGAAACCTCTCCCATCTGACCTCAAATATGCATTTTTAGGAGAGAATGAGTCATACCCAGTGGTAATTTCATCTAAACTCACAGACTTGCAAGAGTCTAAATTGCTTGAAGTTCTTCGAAGTCATAAAAGTACCATTGGATGGACCATCGCTGACTTGAAAGGTATAAGCCCGTTAATCTGCAATCATGCCATATACCTTGAAGAGGATTCAAAACCCTCTCGTCAAATGCAGCGACGACTGAACCCTTACATGAAGGAAGTTGTGAGAATCGAGGTACTCAAACTCTTAGATGCAGGGATAATCTTCCCTATCTCAGATAGTAAATGGGTCAGTCCAACCCAAGTTGTGCCAAAAAAATCTGGGGTCATAGTGGTAAAAAATGATGCAAATGAACTCGTACCAACTCGAGTCGTCACAGGATGGCGAATGTGCATTGATTATCGAAAACTCAATTTGGTCACTAGAAAATATCATTTTCCCCTCCCATTTCTTGACCAAGTTCTGGAGAGAATTACAGGCCATGCATTTTACTGTTTCTTAGATGGGTATTCAGGGTATAACCAAATTGAGATAGCCTTAACTGATCAGGAGAAAACAACCTTCACATGCCCCTTTGGCACCTTTGCATTCAAAATGATGCCATTTGGACTTTGTAACGCTCCTGCAACATTCCAAAGATGTATGCTAAGCCTGTTCAGTGATATGGTTGAAAAATTTTTGGAAGTATTTATGGATGACTTCTCTGTCTATGGTGATTCCTTCGATTTGTGTTTAACCAATCTAGAGAAAGTACTGATCAGATGTAAGGAGGCCAACCTAGTGCTCAATTGGGAAAAATGCCATTTTATGGTAACACAGGGCATTGTTCTTGGTCACATTGTGTCGTCTGAAGGTATGAAAGTTGACAAGGCAAAAATTGATTTGATTGGAAATTTGCCTACCCCTAAGACTGTAAAGGATGTTCGATCATTCCTAGGACATGCAGGGTTCTACAGGAGATTCATAAAAGATTTCAGTACCATAGCAAAACCAATGTGTCACCTCCTAAGTCAGGATGTAATATTTGATTGGAATGAAGCATGCCAAAAAGCCTTTGACAAGCTAAAAGACATGTTAATTTCTGCACCAATAATGCAACCCCCTAACTGGAATCTTCCCTTTGAACTAATGTGTGATGAAAGTGATTTTGCTGTAGGTGCTGTATTGGGACAAAGAAAAGATAAGAAACCCCATGTGATTTACTATGCAAGCAAAACTTTGAATGATGCCCAAATGAATTATTCGACAACTGAGAAAGAATTGCTTGCTGTAGTTTTTGCACTGGAAAAATTTCGTTCTTATCTTGTTGGTTCTTCTGTTACTGTATTCACTGACCATGCAGCCCTAAAATTTTTGCTCACAAAGAAGGATGCCAAACCAAGACTCTTGAGATGGATACTTTTGCTCAAAGAGTTTGATCTTGTCATCAAGGACAAGAAAGGTGTCGAGAATGTGGTGGCAGATCATCTGTCCAGACTAACCTATGAATTTCATGAGGATGGACTGTCAATCAATGAGAAATTCCCCGATGAACAACTGTTCATGATTGATAGGACACCATGGTATGCAGGCATTGCTAACTTTCTTGCTACTGGTACACTCCCTCCATCCTTTACCATGTTGGACAAAAAGAAATTTCTGAGGGAAGTTCGTAACTTCTTTTGGGAAGATCCTTACGTATTCAAGTACTGTAAAGATCAAATCATAAGACGTTGCATCCCTGCTCATGAAAGTAGCCAGGTAATAACATTTTGTCATTCTGAAGCATGCAGCCACTTTTCATCAAGAAAAACAGCTGCAAAAATATTTCAGTGTGGATTTTACTGGCCCACACTTTTCAAAGATGTCCATGACTTTTGTTCAACTTGTGATAGGTGTCAAAGGTTGAGAAACATTTCTAAAAGAAATATGATGCCCTTAAACTCCATTCTGGTAATTAAAATTTTTGACTATTAGGGCATCGATTTTATGGGACCATTTCCCCTTTCCTTTGGCTATCTATACATTTTAGTGGCTGTAGACTATGTATCCAAATGGGTTGAAGCAATTCCATGCCGAAACAATGATCACAAAACAGTGATCAAATTTTTGAAAGAAAATATTTTGTCCCGGTTTGGAATTCCGAAATCAATCATAAGTGATGGAGGTGCTCATTTTTGCAATCGTCCCTTCTGGAACTTAATGAAAAAATACTTGATTTTTCACAAAATTGCAACACCTTATCACCCACAGACCAGTGGACAAGCTGAGTTAGCTAATCGGGAGATCAAATTAATTTTGGAAAAAACGGTGAATCCAGATCACAAAGATTGGTCATTAAGACTAACTGATGCGCTCTGGGCATACCGTACTGCTTTTAAAACAATTTTAGGCATGTCTCCTTATCGATTAGTCTATGGAAAACCATGTCACTTGCCTGTGGAATTGGAACATAGGGCATACTGGGCTATTAAAGCAACGAATGTTGACTTGGACAAGGCTGGGCTAACAAGGAAACTTCAGATAAATGAATTGGAGGAATTGAGAAATGAGGCATATGAAAATGCTAAGATTGCTAAAACCAGGATGAAAATTTTTCATGACAAACACATTGTGCGAAAATATTTTGAGCCGTCTCAAAAAGTCTTGCTATTTAATTCAAGACTCCGCCTCTTTCCTGGTAAGTTGAAATCAAGATGGACTGGGCCTTACATTGTCAAAAAGGTGTTTGAACATGGAGCAGTTGAAGTGGAAAACCCAGCAAACGGTAATAATTTTATTGTTAATGGTCAGAGGTCAAAACCATTTTTGGAGGACTGTGTTAGAAATGTGGAAACCATTCTTTTAATGGAACCAGAGTACTCTTCTGAAATTCGCGCCTGCCGACAGTCCAGTGGATCGGGTCAGGAAATATCTACTCCAACCCGACCCACCGGGGCGCCTTTATAAGACACCCATTTTTTCCCAGCCGCCGCAGTTGGCCCCCCTTTCTTCTTCTTCTTCTTCTTCTTTTTTTTTTCTTTTTCTTTTCTTCTTCCTTATGTTCGTCTTCGAGTCTCTGTTACCCGAGAAATCACCCATGACCACACACTCCACAAACACGATTTTATGCTTCATGTTTTGCATTTTAATCTTATATTTGCTCACTGGTGTCCTTCTCTTGTTCGCACTCACACATAAGGATTTTCAGCCTACCCGAAACCCAGATCTGCGCACAGATGAGTAATTTTTGTGTTTTTGTTTGTAGGTCTCAGCGGTGAACAGATCTCTACCATTCAACCTCGTCTCCACACTCCATGAATCGGTAAATTCGAAACATTGGGGACAATGTTCAGTTTAGGTTGGGGGGTATGATCAGTTCATCAGTTCTTTTTCGTTCATAATTTTCGTAAATTTTTAAATTTTTATTGTCGCTGTTAATCATGTTTGAACATTGATTGTATAAATTGATGATTATGCTTATGAATCAGCTTCAATCGTCTTTGTGACTGGCAGACGTTAAAGAACCAGATAGTGAGTCTTAAAAATTTAGCAATCATGGATGTAAATCTTTTTTGGTTTAGCCGAGGAGTTCTACGTACTTTTCCATCTGATGTACATATTATGATCATGAGAAAAGCAAGATTAGTAAGGAAGGCTGAAATCAAAGAAAAACAAGCGAAACCCCTCTGTGGCAGAAGCAGCTTTGCCAAACGCCGTCATGCAAAAAGGCTTGGTGCCTGTAAACAGTGTGGCAGATTCTTTCACGAAAAAAGGTACAACCAGTGTTCTGAACCAATTTCCGGTCGCGCACTTGATCGATTAGACTGGATAGTGAATGAGCTGAGTAAGGATTACCCTGATACGCCATGCTATTCCGGTACTGTGCTTAACCGATTTGTGAGAGAGGAAGTTGGGAGAGTTATTGGTTGTCCATTTTACACAGACACAGAGGGAGACTCGGATTAGATAATTTTCTATAGGAAATTTGTACTTTTGTTGGGGGAGTGAATGCCAAAGGTCCGAATTTGTTGTAAAAAGTGTAAAAATCTTTTTGTATAAATTCTTTTGACTGAAATGAAAATATGGGCCGAGTAAGGAATGCCCCAAAATACCAACCTGAAGCGTGGGTAGGGGTTCATCCTGAGACGCCTTAGTTTTTCTTGATTTAAATTTGTGTGTTTTGTTTTCTTTGATTGTATATAGTGTAGTAGAGAAAAACTTTAATTTTGGTTCAACGTTCGAACGCCAGGTAACGTTCGAACGTTGACTGCTTACAGTACTCAGCCTCTGATGAAACTTCTGCTGGAACTTAAAAGTATTGGGAGCTCAGTCCGTTCGAACGCCAATAGACCGTTCGAACGAGATTAACGTTCAAACGCCAATAGAACGTTCGAACGAAGAGAACTTACAATACTTTGGCCTCTGACAGAACACAAAAGTACTGGGAGCTCACCACGTTTGAACGCCATACCACGTTCGAACGGTCTGTTTAAAATCCTTCTACCAACGTTCGAACATCACCAACGTTCGAACGATACAACTCAGGCTATAAAAGCCTGGTTCGTCGTTTTCAGCCAAAATCCCCAAATTCTTTCAAAACCCTAGAACTCATTTTCACTCCACAGACCTCAACTCGCCCTCATTCCCCAAGAATACCCAAATTCGACCCTCCCTAACTCCTCTCCACATCAAAATCATCAATCCCAGACCAAGAACCCTAAGTTTCCAGCACTTTTCAGCACCCTCTCAAATCAAAACCCACGTTCGAACGCCATGCCAAGGATGAAACTCCCTGCCAGGCGTGCTCCACCAGTGAACCAAGATCCAAACATTGTAGAAGAGGTGATAGAAGAAAGGGAAGGAAGGCAAAGGACAAAGAGATATGACAGGACTAGGTTTCCCAATGCCTTAAAGGCTGAAAGGTATGAAAATTTTTACCATAAGCATGCAATTGTTTGTGAGAGAGATGTTGTAATTGATGAATTTTCTGGGATTGGAATAAGGCAAGAAATGTAGAGGAGGGAGTGGGTCTGGTATTTGAGGAATGGTGGAGACGCCATTGTTGACTTGGTGCGGGAGTTTTACTCCAACGCTGAGATCATCAACGGCGCAATCCGGACATATGTTAGGGGTACCCACATTGACGTGGATGAAGTATACATCATTGAAATAAGAGAGGAAATACCTCGAGTGCAAAACCCTACCTACCCCCCAAAGAAGGACATATCAATGAATGTGGTGGGAAAGGAATTGACGGGGGTAGCTGACTTTTCATGGGCAGGGAGGAGATTTTTTAGGCAAGGGGAGCTCACCGACAAATATAAAATGATGAATTTGATTGTGGTGTCCAACTTCGCTCCCGTAGGAAGAAAGAATGAGATTTTACCCGACATGGCCCGACTTTTGTATGCCATTGGAAAAGGACATAGCATCGACCTCCCCTCTCTCATCCTGAATGAAATGAAGAAGGGGTGTGATGTAAAGAGGAGTGCACTCCCTTTTGCTACTTTGGTGACTGAAATGTGCACGGAACATGGGGTAAGGGTGAAGCCCGAGATGGAAATCCAAAAGCCAATGGGGCCACTGAACAAGGCTTCCTTCCGGAGAAGCCAAAGTCATAGTGGCGGCCCAGCGGCAAGGCAAGAAGAGCCCCCGGCCCACGGAGTGGATGAGGTACAAGAGGAGCTTGATGAGATGGAGAGAGAGATGGAGAGAAAGGGAGATCAGCCAGCAGAGGCGGGACCTAGCACCAGTACCAGCACCCGACGCTCCTTATTGGACGTCATGCTTAGCATTGAAGCTAAGCATGATGAGATCCTTAGGCTTTTGAGGGGTGGACATGGTGGACATGGAGGAGATGGTGCACAAGGAGGAGAGTGAGAGAGAGGATTTCTGTTCTTGTTCTTGTTTTTATGTTTGTTTAAAGTGCTTATTTTTATGAATTTCTTCTTTGATAGTTGTAAGTTTTTGTGCAATTGTGAATGAATCGAACCGTTGATATTAAAAGATGATATTTTGAAATGAATGGTTCCATTTATCACTTTTATTTGTTTTAATGCATTTGTAGATTTAGCATAAAAATTAAAAGGTGATGGAACAAATGTGGATATTAAGAATGCTCGCTAGAGTAAATTTGCACATGATCGGTTTGACACCTCCATTTATCAACCGAGACTTAAAACCACATTTCTTGAAAAAAATTGGTATTCTCTCTATACTTAAATTGTCATATGTACATCGATATTTGTTATTTTAAAGGTACAGGAGGATCTGACTCGAAAATGGAATTGGTATATAACCAATACCCCCTGGAAAACCCGACATACACAGTGGAGATAACAAAGAACACCCGGGTGAGTTTCGAACCTAACGATGCTTTTGAGAGACAATCAATGTTTACTCAAGTAAATTCTGTTCACTCTCAATTTTTGAATGATCTCATTAACCTTGCTTTGATTGACGCACTTAAAAGTGATCTATTGACATATCCCACAAGGAACCATCGCATACGACACATACATGTGCACATGCTTGAGAAATGATCTTAGGCCATCTTTGATATAATATTGAGCCTTAGACCTTTCTTTGACAAAATTTATCCCTCGTTAGCCATGTTTGAGCCATCAATATATAAATTTTTCTGTGACAAACCTATATGATTACCAATCCACAGGAAAACATACTTGACATACCTTGGCTATCTAATTTTCTTACATCCTCTTTGTAAGGTGATACAGAAAAAGAAAAAGAAAAAGAAGCATTCGAGATTATCATCCAAGAAGAGTTGATTGGAACAATTGAAACAAAACAGAAGCAAAAAGGCAAGAACTTGCCAAGAAAGTGAAAAATGAGAAAAATGAAAGAAAGAAATGTCATCTCTCGGCAGAATATCAAGAAGTTAGAAAAAGGTGTGTTACAATACGTAAACAAAAGATAGCTTTTGAAAATCCCTGACGTCGTTTCGTTAACCACTGACCTCTGGCCACGCTACAACCTATGAAAAGCCCTATTTGATCTCAAGTCTGTTACATGCATGTGTTGATAATCACAATTGGGATATGGTAAATAGCATTCCTTTTAATTGCGTTAATATTCTTTCATGAGGTTATGCCAAACATAAGTAGTTGCTTCTTACAAATTTCACTCCTTTCCTAAATTGTGCATGTGATTTTTCGATTGGCCATCTTCTGATCACATGATCTGTGAGAAACAAGTCACTATAATCAGAGTGAACTTTTGCTGAGGGTATACTATATGAGGTTTGTGAAATCGAAACTATCCATGGAAGATGATAAAAGGGAGTATTTGTTACACAACAATTCCTGTTGCTTGAATGATCATTCCTATTGCATTGAGAATTTCAAATACCAATGTAACAAATGATAATTTTTGCATAGAATGAATACCTGTGAAATAAGGACGTGTGAGACATAAGTCAAAATTGAGAATCTGGTGTCCCAACGACCATGATGCTAATTTACTTTAGTCAGCACTCTCCTATGCACATCTGTTTGACTGAAGTTTGTGGGTAGCTTCACTGGAAACCCTCACGAGACAACACTCGTCCGCTAGGGTAAACCTAGTGGTTCAACGGCTTGTTGCATAAGCTAAATGCAACCGGATGACCTACGAAAATGGCATTAGGAGTATATTTTTCTTTTTCGTATTACTAGAGACTAGCAATATTTAGTTTGGGGAGTGTGATTAGTACTTAAAATTGACAGTCACCGTGGTGGCAAATGAGGAGAATGAGCTTATTCCAACAAGGGTGATCACATGATGGAGAGTGTGTATTGATTACTAAAAGCTCAACATGTGCACAAGAAAGGATCACTTCCCTTTGCCATTCATCGACCAAGTATTGGAGAGAGTAACCGGACATTTGTTTTATTGCTTCTTGGATTGATATTCCGGCTACAATTAAATTGAGATCGCAATGGAGGATCAGGAGAAGACCACTTTCACTTGCCCCTACGGTACATTTGCCTACCAACGTGTGCCATTTGGGTTGTGTAATGCCCCAGGGAATTTTCAACGTTGCATGATGGGGATTTTTAGTGATATATTGGAAAAGATCATGGAAGTGTTTATGGATGAATTTTCAGTTTTCGGGGATTCATTTGATGGATGTTTGGAGAATTTGGAGAAAGTTATGGAAAGATGCGAGGAGAAAAACTTGGTGCTCTATTGGGAAAAGTGTCACTTTATGGTGACGCAAGGGATAGTTCTCGGGCATATCGTTTCAGCTAAAGGATCGAGGTTGACAAATCAAAGGTTGATGCCATTTCCCACCTCCCTACGCCAAAGGTCATCAAAGATATTAGGTCGTTTCTTAGCCATGCCAGCTTTTATCGTCGTTTTATTAAAGACTTTAGTGCATTGGCCCGACCTTTGACCAACTTGCTTTCAAAAGATGTCCAATTTGTTTGGTCGGATGATTGTGAGGCATCCTTTAAAAAATTAAAGAATATGCCCATTTCACCTCTGATCATGTGACCACCCAAGTGGGACTCACCATTTGAGCTTATGTGCGACGCGAGTGATTACGCGGTCGGAGCAGTGCTCGGTCAAAAGGAGGACAAGAGACCTTATGTAATATACTATGCTAACAAAACACTCAATAAAGCTCAAAAGAACTATACCACCATAGAAAAGGAGTTGCTAGCGATAGTATTTGCATTGGCTAAATTCCGGTCCTACATCATTGGTTCACCGATAGTAGTCTATACCGATCACTCTGCTTTGAAGCATATGTTGTCTAAGCAGGATGCCAAACCGAGACTCATTAGGTGGATCCTCCTACTCCAAGAGTTCAACTTCATAATCAAAGACAAAAAGGGAGTGGAGAACGTAGTGGTAGATCATTTGTCCCGATTTGTGGTGCAAGAGGCCGATGAGCACATTCCTATACCAGACTTTTTCCCTGATGAGCATTTACTTTCGATTCATTCTGTTTGTCTCTGGTATGCTGATGATGAGAGCAAAATATTTCATATTTGATGGCATCATTATATGCATTTTAACTCAACTTTTGCATTTAAGTACTTAGTGTTAGCCAAAGTTGTGAATAATGTTGATATTTTGATGTTGCATGTTTTGATAGCTTAAATGATGGATTTTAGGACTTTGCAACTATGTTGGATGTGAGGTGAAGTGGTGAACTCAAGAAATGAGGATTGAGAGGCTTGGAAGGTAAAGAAATCAAGAAAAATGAATTTTGGATGAAGACCTTCCGGAAGGTTTAGCCCACTGGAATTTCGTAATTTTGACACTGTACCACTGTTTTTCTAAATTTTGACCATGATCTACTTCGAATTTGAAAAAGTACAAAACATAAAGGTTGTAGATATGGATGTCCTTTTTATTGTGTCAAAATGTCATCTCAATCCAACGGTTGGATCAAAATTTATTATTTTTCTACCAAAACTGGTCCAGAGCTGTCACCAGATTCCAGTAGGTTAAACCTTCCGGAAGGTTGTCATCGTTATTCCGGAAGGTCTTGCCCAGAATGCGAAAAAACAGCCTGCAACTCAACTTTGCAGCTTGGGGGTCCCACCTAATCTTCTCCCACTTGCTCCCCAACATTATCTTACACAAGCACATGCTTCCCTTACACATTTGGAGGACTTTGGAGGCTTTGCATTGAAGAAGGCATGGGAGGGAAGTGGGCTACCATGGGGGTGTTGTCCTAGCTTGTCCAAGGCAATCAACTCAGCCCCTCTTTGGTGTAAGACCTGCACACACCTAGGGGGACCCTCCATGGACGAAATTCAAGGCTCTCACTCTCCATTATACATTCAACATTCAACACACAAGGAAAGGGGTTGGCTACCTAAGCTTAGGAGTAGATATAGAGAGAGAGTTCCAAGGTTGAAGATGATGAATAGTAATTTCATTTTTTGCATTTTCTTCATCCATGTCATTGCTGTAAGCTACATTCCTCTTGTAATCTTCATTTCTTACATTGTAATCCCCTTTATTTCAAGTATGTTGCAAGTTAATTACATGTTCTTCATTTCACCATTTATGCTTTCAAGTTCTTCATTTTTAGCTTAAAATGGGTATTGAATGTTTTTGTTCATAGCTTTAGATTTCTTGCTTCAAGTTTAGTTTCATGCTTTAAAGCTTCATTTCTATACAATGTCTTTCATTTACATTATGCTTGTCTTTCCTTTATGCATTTTTAATATGAGTAGCTAGGATTTAAGTTGGTTAATCCAAGGGAAAATTCCTCTTGGGAATACCATTTTCAACTCTTCTTCATTCCTCCCTTTAGAGTCGAATGGTTCGGTTTGACGGGGTTGAGAGTGGATGAGTTGGTGAGCCTTTGATATTCCGTAGGCCTAGTCACGGTTTATGCTTAGATACTCACAAATCTCGTCCCTAGCTTCCCCCGAATCAATCGTTCATTCATGCTCAATCGGAAGAAGGCTTTGAGTTGATTTGGTATTCCCATTGGAATGAACCCTTTGGATTAGCCAACACTTGCTTTATTTGCATTTTCATTTACAAACCACACACAAAACTCAAACAAAAGATTTTACATTTTCTTTTCACTTTTGCAAAATCACTTTCACAAAACTCCATTTCCTTCCCTGAGGAGACGACCTTGGAATACTCTTCCAAGTAAAACACCGACAACGAAAGACTCCTTGCGATTGGGGAGCACTTTTGTTCACACACACGCACTCATTTCACATCCATTTTGTTGTTGTTTCCTATCTTCTTGCATCATCCGGAGGGAGAGTGACACTCCCCCATCACTATAAGCCACATACACACATTGAGGGTGAGGGTGATGTTACGAGGTTAGGAACGACGTAATTATCAATCAATCATTTTGGCGCCGTTGCCGGGGAAGGTTAAGCGTTGAGTTCAAGAGGTGATTTTGGGACGGCATAAGGTAAGTCTTGTGATTTTCATCACGGGCCAAGGTATGTCGTCTAACTTGTAAATATTTTATTTTAGTTTGTGTTTTGTAATGTTTTCTAATTATTATGGAAATGTATATAATGCCCAAAATTTGCAAAATGTGTGTAAGATTTGTGATGAGTATGGGCATATTACTAGTGAGTGCCCAAGAATGGCCTCTTATTTTGAAAACGTTTGCAAGATTTGTGGTGAATATGGACACATCACTAGTGAGTGCCCTATAAATGTCCCTTATTTTGGAAACGTTTGCGAAATTTGTGGTGAAAATGGACACCTCACTAGTGAATGCCCAATTAATTATCCGGTTCAACACTTTGAATGCGAAGGTTCAAATTCAAATTTGGCCTCCGAAATTTTTTACCCTAACCATTATGTTACACCGAGTTATTCGAGTTATGGTTGGGAGAATGAACCTCATGATTGGTCATCCGATCTCACACCACCAAATGAATCTCCCAATTATCCAACATATGAGGACTCAACCGAACAAGCATTGGAAAATACTTTTTATGAGTTTATGCAATCCCAAATGGAATGCAATGCCCAAATGGAATGCATTGCCCAACAACTTACTGCATTGACTAATGCTACAATTGTTATGCATGAAGAACAACACCTTGAGCATAGTCAATGTATTGAGGATGACCCCCCCAATGAAATGCATATGGATGTTGAATCTCCAACCACTATAGATTGTGAAACATTTGATGAAGTTATTATCTTGCATAAGGCTAATGAGCCCAAGGACATTTTGCCATCTATGAGTGGTGTTGAGATTCACATTTCTCAACTTGGGGAGGGCATTGCAATGGAGTTAAGTGTTGAGACTCTTAAAGAAAAATTGAATACTTCACCTTTTGTATTGCATAAACTTGCCTATATCTTGGTTTGGTGGAGATTTTTGACTCCTTTTCCTTTATATTGTTGGATAGATGGTTTAAGAAGGGCATTTATACAACAAAAAAATTTTAAAATCAAAAAAATTAATGGGCGTAAGGTCATATCCGAATTGAAGCCGGATTGACAAGAGCCCTCTTTGTTTGTTTTAATGTACATAGTAAGTAGCCTTCTTTGTTTTTATTTTCGTGTATATATGTGTGATTCAAGTTTTTGATAGGTTATATGTCTTAGAAAGGGTGTTAAAATGTTTTAGAGTTGAGGAGATTTGGTTTGGTTGAGAATTTTTTTTTAAAGCAATGGAATGGTTTTGCAGCAAAAGGCAATACCTTCCGGAAGGTTTCATCTACCTTCCGGAAGGTTTTATTCCAGTGAGCAACACCTTCCGGAAGGTTTCATTGACCTTCCGGAAGGTTTTGCCTACTGGAATTTTTTTTCCCTCAGGCGATAAGCAAAACCTTCCGGAAGGTTTTGTCTACTGGAATAAACCTACCTTCCGGAAGGTTTTACCTGTTGACCTCTTTATTCAACTGTTCCTGCTCAAACCTTCCGGAAGGTTTCTATCGACCTTCCGGAAGGTTTTGCCCAAAATGCTAAAAAAAGAGGTTTTTATGTTAAAATTTTTGAAAAACCCTTTACATTTCCCCCAAACCTCAAGCTCCCAAGCTTTCTCCTCTCCTTCTGCTCTATTCAACTCTTCGACATACCTCCTCTAAAAAAAAAAAAAAAAAGAGAAAAAGGGTGTATCTTATTTTTCCACTTTCTTTCATTTTTCTCATTGCATGATTCTTTGTGCATTGAGGACAATGCATAGTTCAAGTTGGGGGGTGAGGTGCACCATTTACATGTTCCGCCACTTTTTGTATAGAATAAGTTGGAAATGTGAAAATTTAAAAAAAAAAAAATTTGGAACATTTTTGTGCAAAATATTCAATATTGAACTATATTCCTCTATCTTAGTTGTTATGAGATTTGTGAATTGCTTGATCTTCATTTTGAACTTTGAATACATGAGCACATTATAGAAGTTTATCCTATTGCCAAGAGTATCACATATGTGTTTTCTTTCAAACTTAACCATAGTGCACCATGAACTTGTAATTTTGGTAATTTATGGATTGAGTTCACATTTTAGTGCTTGACATGAATAGTGGAGATGAGTAAGAACCCATGTGAGCTTTAGTGCCAATTCTTGTTGGAGGGAACTTACATGTACTCAAGGAACAATTTTTCAAATTTCACATTTGTTCAATAATCTCATTATGCTTGTTTTGGTTAGGTGCATTTGTGTAGTTGATTGACTTTGTCTTGAAATGCAATGTGCTCTCCCATGCCTATCTAGAAATGATCTTAGGCCATCTTTGATTTGCTTTGAGCCTTAACCTTTTTCTTGTGAAAAATTTATCCCTAGTGCCATGGTTGAGCCTAATTGAATTCGTTTCTATGCCATACATTTGACCAAGCCAATGAAAATGATAAATATCTACCTTACCTTGGTTGTTCCTAGAGCTAAGTATGAGTAATCATAAAAGAGAAGGAAGTATGGTGTGGAAACTCAAACAAAAAGGATGAATGATGTTGGAACTCAAAGATTTCAAACGGAAAAGAATGATAAAATACAAGAGAAGGAGAAAAATGGGTGAAAGAAGAAAAAAAAGAAAAGAATGATAAGGAAAAGAAAAGAAAAGAAAAGAAACAAAGAATTGGTGATGGTGTGAGAATCAAAATCCCATGAAAAGGGAAGTGTTTGTCCAAGATTTAAAGTCTCTCACTCGGAACAACCCTCTTTGTTATCCTATACCCTTCATTTCACCTACCTAGATACCACCCCAAGGCCCCATTATAACCCTTGAAAGTCCTAAATGATCTAGAGAAGCATGGGGAAGGCACACTTTTAAAGAAAAAGTAAAGTTAATTTTGCTATCTAATGCCCTAGCATTACTTTCATGAGATTATGTCAAGGTTGTTTCATTTGTATACATGTGCTTCATTTTTGGATTATATGTGAGCACTTTGTTTTGAGCACAAGATTCTATCTCACATATACACATGGAGAGCATGCTAGGATAATCATGAGTGATTCAATGTTGAGAGAACACCCTTGGTGAGTTTTTGCATCGAAGCTTAATTTGGATAGCCATGTGAATGTGAATTACGTTGAGTAAATGCTTAAATTACATGTTCATTCCACACACACACGAGTTTGAAAATGAATGTGTAGGTGAATACTCTAGAATAGCATTTAAAGCTATAATGTGTTTCATTTGTTTTTAGTTCGGGTGTTTTGAACAAAGCTATTTTTGAAATCCCATTGCTAGTTAAGATAGGGGAATATGCTTTAAATATTGGATATTAGCAAAATAAGTTTGTAGGTACCTTCACTGGAAACCTTCACGAGACAAAACTCGTCCACTAGGGATCACCTAGAGGTTTAAAGGCTTATTGCATATGCTAAATGCAATTTCGGAATTAGTATAGTTTATTTTTTGTTTGCTTGCTTTTACATTTTGTTTGCTAGTGACTAGCAAAGCTTAAGTTGGGGGGTGTGATGAGAGCAAAATATTGCATATTTGATGGCCTCATTATATGCATTTTAACTCAACTTTTGCATTTAAGTACTTAGTGTTAGCCAAAGTTGTGAATAATGTTGATATTTTGATGTTGCATGTTTTGATAGCTTAAATGATGGATTTTAGGACTTTGCAACTATGTTGGATATGAGGTGAAGTGGTGGACTCATGAAATGAGGATTGAGAGCTTGGAAGGTAAAGAAATCAAGAAAAATGCATTTTGGATGAAGACCTTCCGGAAGGTTTAGCCCACTGGAATTTCGTAATTTTGACACTGTACCACTGTTTTTCTAAATTTTGACCATGATCTACTTCGAATTTGAAAAAGTACAAAACATAAAGGTTGTAGATATGGATGTCCTTTTTATTGTGTCAAAATTTCATCTCAATCCAACGGTTGGATCAAAATTTATTATTTTTCTACCAAAACTGGTCCAGAGCTGTCACCAGATTCCAGTAGGTTAAACCTTCCGGAAGGTTGTCATCGTTATTCCGGAAGGTCTTGCCCAGAATGCGAAAAAACAGCCTGCAACTCAACTTTGCGGCTTGGGGGTCCCACCTAATCTTCTCCCACTTGCTCCCCAACATTATCTTACACAAGCACATGCTTCCGTTACACATTTGGAGGACTTTGGAGGCTTTGCATTGAAGAAGGCATGGGAGGGAAGTGGGCTACCATGGGGGTGTTGTCCTAGCTTGTCCAAGGCAATCAACTCAGCCCCTCTTTGGTGTAAGACCTACACACACCTAGGGGGACCCTCCATGGACGAAATTCAAGGCTCTCACTGATTGTCACAAAAAGGGTGTCTTTCCTAACCCCTAATTACTATCCCTCAATGTATGCAATGCATGGACGGGGGAGAAGAATTTCTTCCCCTAGGGATAGTGTCAAAAGAGAGGGAAATGAGGAAAGGGAAATGTGGAGATGTAAATGTGAGATATGTATGCACAAAAATACTCCCCAATCGCAAGGAGGCTTTTGTGTGTTGTGAGTTACTTGGAAGAGTATTCCAAGGTCGTATCCACAGGGAAGGTAGTGAATCAAGATTAAAGTGATTTGGTGAAACACGGAAATGTAAAATCTTTTGTCTTGAGAGTTGATTGGTGAAGTATATGCTAATGAGAATATAATTATAAAAACAAATGTTGGCAATTCCAAAAGATCACTCCAATGGGTATACCACCTCAACTCAAACCACTCCTCCTATTGAGCATGAATGCATGCTTGAATCACGGAAAGCCGAGGATGAATACGGTGAGTAACTAAGCATAAACCGTGACTAGGCCTACGGTTTATCAAAGACTCATTGATTCTTCCATCTTCTATCCGGTCAAAACGAACCATTTTACTCTAAAGGGAGAGAGGAGCAAGAGTTGAAATGGTATCCCCAAAAGAGATCCCTCTTGGTCTTGCCAACTAGAGGATTTAGCTACTCATGCTTGGAATAGAAATTACTATGTAATGAAAGTGCATTGCAAATCTATGAACTTCTAAAGCTACTAAGTGTAAGAATTTATGAGCTAAAAGAGCATGCATTTAAACCCATAACATAGCCATGAAAATAAAGAACTTGAAGCATTAATGGTGAAATATTAAATGAGCATTCAACTAACCAAACTTGAAGGGAGAATAGCATTCATGGCATTCAATGAACTACTAAGATTCTTACTCAAGATTACAAGACAAATGCAGTAGAAGAAAATACAAAAATCACACTTTCTCTCTCTAAAAACTACTGTTCATCGTCTTCTCCGCCCAGAGTTTCTCTCTCTAAAACCCTATTCAAAATTATGCTCTATGCTGAATAATCTCTGTCCCTTTCTATGCCCATTCTTGGAGAACTTTTTGTTTCTCCAAAACGTGCCTGGGTCAACCTCTGCAACTCCCTGGTGTCACTCCCTGCAGTAGAGCTGAGTCTGGAAGATGAAAGTGCAGAGTGTATTCTGCCAACCCCACAGGTCCCCTTTTCTCTCTCTTTTCTTAAAGCCATCCTGCAATCCCTCTCAATGCAGGGGTGAGGGAAGCTTCAGAGTGTGTAAGGAATGTCAGGTAGCATGTAGAAGGAATACAGGTGGGACCCATGAAAATCGGCTTAGATAAATTCGCAGAATTTAGGGCATAACTCCTTCGGGCGTACCGGTATGCGTACCGGTACGTAGCACTCCAGTAGGGTTGGCGTACCGGTACGCGTACCGGTACGCATCACTCCAGTAGGGTCAGCGTACCGGTACGCTAGCCTTATTTTCCTGACTATCTTCCTGCCCTCCCCTGTTGAGCTTGCCTTTGATTTTCCTTCACCCTTATTCATATTGATGTATTTGAGAGGCCTCAAGATCGTTATATTGCACACTTTTACCCTGCAATTATCAAATGCTAAAGTGAGAAATTACGAAGTAAAACTCCACCTTTTAATTATAAAAGCCATTCAATTAACATTGATTTGCACATGTGAATAATACAATATATTGTGCTAATCACTCACTCTCCATTATACATTCAACATTCAACACACAAGGAAAGGGGTTGGCTACCTAAGCTTAGGAGTAGATATAGAGAGAGAGTTCCAAGGTTGAAGATGATGAATAGTAATTTCATTTTTGCATTTTCTTCATCCATGTCATTGCTGTAAGCTACATTCCTCTTGTAATCTTCATTTCTTACATTGTAATCCCCTTTATTTCAAGTATGTTGCAAGTTAATTACATGTTCTTCATTTCACCATTTATGCTTTCAAGTTCTTCATTTTTAGCTTAAAATGGGTATTGAATGTTTTTGTTCATAGCTTTAGATTTCTTGCTTCAAGTTTAGTTTCATGCTTTAAAGCTTCATTTCTATACAATGTCTTTCATTTACATTATGCTTGTCTTTCCTTTATGCATTTTTAATATGAGTAGCTAGGATTTAAGTTGGTTAATCCAAGGGAAAATTCCTCTTGGGAATACCATTTTCAACTCTTCTTCATTCCTCCCTTTAGAGTCGAATGGTTCGGTTTGACGGGGTTGAGAGTGGATGAGTTGGTGAGCCTTTGATATTCCGTAGGCCTAGTCACGGTTTATGCTTAGATACTCACAAATCTCGTCCCTAACTTCCCCCGAATCAATCGTTCATTCATGCTCAATCGGAAGAAGGCTTTGAGTTGATTTGGTATTCCCATTGGAATGAACCCTTTGGATTAGCCAACACTTGCTTTATTTTCATTTTCATTTACAAACCACACACAAAACTCAAACAAAATATTTTACATTTTCTTTTCACTTTTGCAAAATCACTTTCACAAAACTCCCTTTCCTTCCCTGAGGAGACGACCTTGGAATACTCTTCCAAGTAAAACACCGACAACGAAAGACTCCTTGCGATTGGGGAGCACTTTTGTTCACACACACGCACTCATTTCACATCCATTTTGTTGTTGTTTCCTATCTTCTTGCATCATCCGGAGGGAGAGTGACACTCCCCCATCACTATAAGCCACATACACACATTGAGGGTGAGGGTGATGTTACGAGGTTAGGAACGACGTAATTACCAATCAATCAGCTGACATATGTAATTATCTTGCTACAGGACAAATACCACCGCATTGGAGCCCAGAGGATAGAAGGAGGTTTATGACGGATGTGAAGTACTTTTACTTTGACAACCCATACATGTTCAAGTACTACCTTGACCAAGTCATGAGGAGATGCGTACCAGAAAATGAACAACGGGATGTCCTTGCATTTTGCCACTCAGAAGCGTGCGGTGGCCATTTCTCTTCAATGAAGACCTCGACAAAGATCTTACAATCAGGTTTTTATTGGCCCTCATTAACCAAAGATTGTGTTTCATTTTGTAAGGAATGCGATAGGTGTCAAAGATTGGGTAGTGTGACCCGAACGAACATGATGCCTGATTGATGAAAAACGTTGTTGTTCCTAACCTCCTAAAATCATCCCTCAAATGTGTATATGGTGTATGTGTGAAGGGAGTGTCACTCTCCCTCGGAATGATGTAGGAGATGGGGCAACGGAATGGTGGTAAATGGAATGAACAAAATGTGAAATGAAATGCGGGTGTGTGAACAAAAGTGCTCCCCAATCGCAAAGAGTATTTTGCGTGTCAGTGTTTTACTTGGAAAAGTATTCCAAGGTCGTCTCCTCAAGGAAGGAAAGTTCAAGTTGTGTGAAGGTGATTTTGCAAAAGGTGAAGAAAGTGAAAAATCTTTTGTTTGTGTTTTGTGAGTGAAGTTTTTGAATGAAAATGCAATGAAAACAAATGTTGGCTAATCCAAAGTGGTCATTCCAATGGGAATCTCATCTCAACTCCAAACTTTCCTCCAATAGTGCTTAAATGAATGATTGATTCGTGGTAAGCTAGGGACAAGATGGAGGTGAGGGTTCAAGCATACACCGTGACAATCAAGAACTCACAACCAAATGGAGGTGAGGATCCAAGCATAACCCGTGACCAGGCCTACAAGATATCAAGGACTCACAACCACGTCCACTCTCAACCCAGTCAAATCGAACCACTGTACACCGAGTGGAGGAAAAAAGAAGAGTTGAAATGGAACACCCAAGAGGAAATCTCCCTTGGATTAACCAACTTAAAATCTAGCTATTCATGTTTAAAGTAAAAGCATTTATAATGTAAAGAGACAAGTAAAGGAAATGAAAATGAAACTTAGAACTTGTATTAATGCTAGGAAATGGTAAACTACAAAGAGAAGTTCATTTAACACTAAAATGGAAAAGTTGCAGAGAAGACATTTGAAAACCAGCAAAGATTATGGAAATGCAAGAACATTGAATTAAACTTGGTTACACTAGAATTAAAAGAGATTACAATGCAAGAAAAAAAGATTACAAGAGAACTACAACTTACTGCAATGAAAAGGGTGAAGAAAATGCAAAAACATAAATTTTATCTTCCTAGCACTATTCATCATCTTCTTCACCAAAACTACTCCTAAGCTTAGGTAGCCACCTCTGAAATGCTTGTCAAATGCTGAGTATATGGAGAGTGAGCCTTAAAATTTCGTGCATGGTGGTCCCCCCCAAGGTGTGTGCAGGCCTCCCATCAATGGGAGGCTGAATGGATGGGTCTTGACAGGCAAGACAAGCTTCACTTGCAACCCACATGGCAGCCCCCTTCTCTCTCTCTTCCATTAATGCCCAAGCCTTCAAAGTCCTCATCTTGTGTAAGGGAGACATGTAGATGTGTAAGAGAATGATGGGGAACAAGTGGGAGAATCAATGGTGGGACCCTCAAGCAAGTGGAGAAGAGTTTGCAGGTGTTCTGGGAGCGTACCGGTACTGTGTACCGGTACTCTAAACCTTCTGGAGTTCGAAGTACCGGTACGCAGTTCCGGAACGGTACCATACCGGTACTGTGTACCGGTACTATTTTCTACTCTGGACCACTTTTCGTAGAATCGTCATAACTTTTGATCCAGTCGTTGGATTGAGCTGAAATTTTGACACAATACAGAATGTGTCCATGCCTCCTTGATTTCTTCACTTTTAAGCCTCCAAATCTTCATGTAATATGTCCATGCCCTCACCACACACATCCAACATAGTTGCAATGTCCTAAAATACATGATTTAAGCTATAAAAACATGCAACATCGAGAATTCAACATAATTCATAAAATCGGCTAACTCTAAGTACTTAGATGCAAAAGTTGAGTTAAAATGCATGTAATGAGGCCTTGAAATATACAATATTTTGTGCTCATCACACCCCCCAACTTAAGCTTTGCTAGGCCCTAGCAAACAAAATATAAAAAGCAAGCAAACAAAATAAACTTATACTAATTCCGCAATTGCATTTAGCACATGCAATAAGCCTTTAAACCCCTAGGTGATCCTTAGTGGACGAGTTTTGTCTCATGAAGGTTTCCAGTGAAGGTACCTACAAACTTATTTTCCTTGTATCCAATATTTAAAATATATTCCCTTATCTTAATTAGCAATGGGATGTCAACAATAACTTGATCCGAACACCCGAACCAATCACACATGAAACACATCATAGCCTTAAATGCTATTCTAGAGTATCCACATACACATTCATTTTCAAACTCGTGTATGTGTGAAATGAACATGTAATTTAAACATTTACACAATAGAATTCACATTCACTTTGGTTATCCAAATTAAGCTTCGATGCAAAAACTCTGGGTTTCTCTCAACAAAGAATAACTCAATGATTATCCGAGCATGCACTCCATGTGTATATGTGAGATAGAATATTGTGCTCAAAACGAAATAAGCTCACATATAATCCAAAAATGAAGTATGCATAAAAATGAAACAACCTTGGCATAATCTCATGAAAGGAATGCTAGGGCATTAGATAGCAAAATCAACTCCTCTTTTTCTTTAAAAGTGTGCCTCTCCCATGCTTCTCTAGATCATTTAGGACTTTCACGGGTTATAATGAGGTCTTGGGGTGATATTGAGGCAAATGAAATGAAGGATATAGGATAACAAAGAGGGTTGTTCCGAGTGAATGACCTTTATTTCAATAAGATCTCCCTTTTTTATGGGATTTCTAGGCTAACACCATCACCACACTCTTTGTTTCTTTTCTTTCTTTTCCTTAACATTTTCTTTGATTCTTTTCTCCTTTTCACTCCCTTTTTCTCCTTTTTTTTTGGATTTTCATTCTTTTGATAGTCAACTCTTTTGAGTTTCAACATCCTTCATCCCTTTTGTTTGATTTTCCACACCATACTTCCTTCTCTTTTATCATCACTCATACTTAGCACTAGGAACAACCAAGGTAAGGTAGATATTTATCATTTTCATTGGCTTGGTTACATGTGTGGCATGGAAACGAATTTACAATAAGGCTCAATCACGGCACTATGGATAAACTTTTCACAAGAAAAAGGCAAAGGCTCAAAGCATTCAAAAATGGCCTAAGATCATCTCTAGATAGACATGAGAGAGCATTGTACATATCAAGACAAAGTCAATTAACTACCCAAATACACCTAACCAAAACAAGCATAATGAGATTATTGAACAAATTTGGAAATTAAGAATTGTTCCTTGAGTAAATGTAAGTTCCCTCCAAAAAGAATTGGCACTAAAGCTCTCATGGGTCCTTACTCATCTCCACTATTCATGTCAAGCACTAAATGTGAACTCAATCCGTAAATTGCCAAAATTACAAGTTCATGGTGCACTTATGGTTGAGTTCAAAAGCAAACAAGTATGTGATACTCTTAGCAATAGGATAAACTTCTATAATGTACTCATGTATTCAAGGTTCAAAATGAAGATCAAGCAATCACAAATCCCATAACCATTAAGATAGGGGAATATAGTTCAATATTGGAACCAAAATTTTCAAAATTTTCACATTTTCCATTATTCTATACAAAACGTGGTGGAACATGTGAATGGTGCACCTCACCCCCCAACTTAAACCATGCATTGTCCTCAATGCACAAGGAATCATGCAATGAGAAAAATGAAAGTAACTTGGGAAATGAAATACCCCCTCTTTTTTTTTTTTTTTTTGATATAAACATTAAAGGAAAAAAAAAACAAGTTTATTTACACCCCCCAACTTAAACTCGCACATGATATTGAATGAGATTTTCTACTATGATGCTCAAAATGAAATGAGTCCAAATTATGGAGAGGTAAACAACTTCTACACTACAACATTAAGAAAATAAAAATATAACAATACTCACCACTATACTACAACATTAAGAAAAGGAAAATATGATAATTAAAAGAAATCTAACTACTATGTACATGGAAACAAAATAAAAAAGGGGCACATGTCAATCCGGCTTCAATTCGGATATGAACTTGCGCCCATTTATTTTTTTGGTTTTAACATTTTTTTGGTGTATGAATGCCCTTCTTAAACCATCGATCCAAGCATAGAAAGGATTTTGACTCAAAATTCTCAACCGAACCGAGGTATAGGCAAGTTTATGCAATTCCAACAATGGAGTATAAAATTTGTCTTGAAAACTTTCTACACTTAACTCCATTGCAATGCCCTCCCCAAGTTGAGAAATGTGAATCTCAACACCACTCTTGGATGGAAAAATGACCTTGGGCTCATTAGCCTCTTGTGAGATAATAACTTTATCAAATTTTTCACAATCAAGAGTGGTGGGAGATTCAACATCAATATGCATTCCATTGGGTGATCAACCTCAATACATTGATTATGCTCAAGATGTTGTTATTCATGCATAGCAATTATAGCATTAGTCAATGTATCAAGTTGTTGGGTTATTTGGGCATTCCATTCCATTTGGCTTTGCATAAACTCGTAAAACGTATTTTCCAATTCTTGTTCAGTTGAGTCCTCATACGTTGGATAATGGCAAAATTCATTTGGTGGTGTGAGATTGGATGAAAAATCATGAGGTTCATTCTCCCAACCATAACTCGGATAACTCGGTGTAACATAATGATTGGGGTAAAAAATTTCGGAGGCCAAAAAAGAATTTGAACCTTCGCATGCAAAGTCTTGAACCAGATAATTTCTTGGGCATTCATTAGTGAGGTGTCCATACTCACCACAAATTTCGCAAACGTTTTCAAAATAAGGGGCATTTATTGGGAACTCGTTAGTGATGTGTCCATACTCACCACAAATCTCGCAAACATTTTCAAAATAAGGGGCATTTATTGGGCACCCACTAGTAACATGCCCATACTCATCACAAATCTCACACACATTTTGAAAACTTTGGGCATTATATACATTTTCATAAAAATTATAAGACATAATACAAAACACAAACTAAAACAAAATATTTACAAAAGAAACGACATACCTTGGCCCGTGATGAAAATCATGAGACTTACCATGCCGCCAAAAATCACCCTTTGAACTCAACGCTTTACCTTCCCCGGCAACGGCGCCAAAATGATTGATGAAAAACGTTGTTGTTTCTAACCTCCTAAAATCATCCCTCAAATGTGTATATGGTGTATGTGTGAAGGGAGTGTCACTCTCCCTCGGAATGATGTAGGAGATGGGGCAACAGAATGGTGGTAAATGGAATGAACAAAATGTGAAATGAAATGCGGGTGTGTGAACAAAAGTGCTCCCCAATCGCAAAGAGTCTTTTGTGTGTCGGTGTTTTACTTGGAAAAGTATTCCAAGGTCGTCTCCTCAAGGAAGGAAAGTTCAAGTTATGTGAAGGTGATTTTGCAAAAGGTAAAGAAAGTGAAAAATCTTTTGTTTGTGTTTTGTGAGTGAAGTTTTTGAATGAAAATGCAATGAAAACAAATGTTGGCTAATCCAAAGTGGTCATTCCAATGGGAATCTCATCTCAACTCCAAACCTTCCTCCAATGGTGTTTAAATGAATGATTGATTCGTGGGAAGCTAGGGACAAGATGGAGGTGAGGTTTCAAGCATACACCGTGACAATGCCTATGGTGTATCAATAACTCACAACCAAATGGAGGTGAGGATCCAAGCATAACCCGTGACCAGGCCTACGGATATCAAGGACTCACAACCACGTCCACTCTCAACCCAGTCAAACCGAACCACTGTACACCGAGTGGAGGAAAAAAGAAGAGTTGAAATGGAACACCCAAGAGGAAATCTCCCTTGGATTAACCAACTTAAAATCTAGCTATTCATGTTTAAAGTAAAAGCATTTATAATGTGAAGAGACAAGTAAAGGAAATGAAAATGAAAATGAGATGGAAATGAAACTTAGAACTTGTATTAATGCTAGGAAATGGTAAACTACAAAGAGAAGTTCATTTAACACTAAAATGAAAAAGTTGCAGAGAAGACATTTGAAAACCAGCAAAGATTATGGAAATGCAAGAACATTGAATTAAACTTGGTTACACTAGAATTAAAAGAGATTACAATGCAAGAAAAAAAGATTACAAGAGAACTACAACTTACTGCAATGAAAAGGGTGAAGAAAATGCAAAAACATAAATTTTATCTTCCTAGCACTATTCATCATCTTCTTCACCAAAACTACTCCTAAGCTTAGGTAGCCACCTCTGAAATGCTTGTCAAATGCTGAGTATATGGAGAGTGAGCCTTAAAATTTCGTGTATGGTGGTCCCCCCCAAGGTGTGTGCAGGCCTCCCATCAATGGGAGGCTGAATGGATGGGTCTTGACAGGCAAGACAAGCTTCACCTGCAACCCACATGGCAGCCCCCTTCTCTCTCTCTTCCATTAATGCCCGAGCCTTCAAAGTCCTCATCTTGTGTAAGGGAGGCATATAGATGTGTAAGAGAATGATGGGGAACAAGTGGGAGAATCAATGGTGGGACCCCCAAGCAAGTGGAGAAGAGTTTGCAGGTGTTCTGGGTTGTTCTGGGAGCGTACCGGTACTGTGTACCGGTACTCTAAACCTTCTGGAGTTCGAAGTACCAGTACGCAGTTCCGGAACGGTACCATACCGGTACTGTGTACTGGTACTGTTTTCTACTTTGGACCACTTTTTGTAGAATCGTCATAAATTTTGATCCAGCCGTTGGATTGAGCTGAAATTTTGATACAATACAGAAGACATCCATATCTACAACTTTTATGTTTTTCCCTTTTTCAGATTCGAAGTGGATCATGGTGAAAATGGAGGAAAACCGAGGATCTTCAACCCAGTGGTGTGGCTGCTGGCGCCTTTGTTACCAAACACCAATACCTCCTTGATTTCTTCACTTTTAAGCCTCCAAATCTTCATATAATGTGTCCATGCCCTCACCACACACATCCAACATAGTTGCAATGTCCTAAAATACATGATTTAAGCTATAAAAACATGCAACATCGAGAATTCAACATTATTCATAAAATCGGCTAACTCTAAGTACTTAGATGCAAAAGTTGAGTTAAAATGCATGTAATGAGGCCTTGAAATATACAATATTTTGTGCTCATAAATGCCCCTCTCCCCCATACTTGTTATTGAGATATTTGATTGTGGGGGCATCGACTTCATGGGTCCCTTCCCTGTGTCTTTTGGCTACCTATACATATTGTTGGCAGTGGACTACGTGTCCAAGTGGGTGGAGGCTATCCCGACCAAGACCAATGACCACCGGGTCGTGGTCAAGTTTCTCAAGGAGAACATTTTTTTGAGGTTTGCGATACCTCGTGCAATGATAAGCGATGGTGGGTCGCATTTTTGTAATAGACCATTTGCATCTTTGATGCATAAATATGGCGTCACACACAAGGTGTCCACCGCATATCAGCCACAGACCAATGGTGAAGCCGAGTTGGCTGAAAGGGAAATCAAGAACATCATAGAGAAAATGGTGAACCCTAATAGGAAAGATTGGTCATTTCGATTGACCGATGCCCTATGGGCTTACCGCACTGCTTACAAGACTGTTGTAGGCATGTCACCCTATAAGCTAGTCTATGGCAAGGCTTGCCATTTGCTGGTTAAGATGGAGCGCTCTAAAATTTCAAAAGAGAGGGCTAAGATCTTTCATGAGAAATCCATTGTAAGGAAATCATTTGAGCCCGGACAAAAATTGCTCTTATACAATTCTCGTCTCTCGATTTTTCAAGGGAAACTCCGATCCCGTTGGGATGACCCCTATCTTGTCAAGGTGGCCTACCCCAATGGAGCTGTAGAAGTCACAAACCCCGAAGATGGCAAGACATTCAAGGTCAAAGGCTAAAGACTTAAGCCATTCTTTGAGGGGTTTGAAGGTCAAGGGGTGGAGGAAGATTTGATGGATCCGGTGATTAGCACAACACTTTGCATATTTTATGTGCTAATCATTCCATGTTCAATTGCTTTTGGGGGTTAAATGATTGGAGTTGCATTATTAGAGTTCTTAACGGAGAATTTTGGTGTTTGTAGAAACAAGGTGCTAAATGAGGCTTCTTAACACGTGCCCCTATGGTACCTTTGCCTACCGCCGCATGCTATTTGGACTATGCAATGCTCTGAGGACTTTTCAACGCTGTATGATAGGGATTTTCAGTGATATGGTGGAAAAGATAGTGGAGGTCTTCATGGACGAATTTTCTGTGTTTGGAGATTCATTCGAGGGATGTTTGGCAAACTTGGAGAAAGTTCTAACAAGATGTGAGGAGAAGAATCTAGTCTTGAATTTGGAAAAATGTCACTTTATGGTGACGGAAGGAATTGTGCTTGGCCATATAGTTTCGGTAAGGGGTATTGAGGTCGAAAAATCCAAGGTGGAGGCCATCTCCAACCTCCCCACGCTAAGAGACATCAAAGGCATCCGGTCGTTTTTGGGCCATGCGGGGTTTTATCGTCGATTCATAAAGAATTTTAGTGCATTGGCCCGACCCTTGACCAACCTACTGTCTAAGGAGGCCCCATTTGAGTGGTCGGATGATTGTGAGGCATCCTTTAAAAAACTTAAAAACATGCTAGTCACACCTCTGATCATGCGACCACCTAATTGGGATCGACCTTTTGAGCTCATGTGCGACGCAAGTGATTACGCGATCGGTGCAGTGCTCGGTCAAAAGGAAGAAAATAGATCGTATGTGATACACTATGCTAGCAAAACACTGAATGAGGCTCAAATGAATTACACTACCACCGAGAAAGAGTTGCTAGGGGTAGTGTTTGCCTTAGATAAATTCCGTTCTTACATTATTGGTTCACCTATTGTTGTCTTTACTAATCACTCTGCTTTGAAGTATTTGTTGTTGAAGCATGATGCAAAATCGAGACTCATTAGGTGGATACTCCTCCTACAAGAATTTGACTTGACGATCAAGGACAAGAAAGGAGTTGAGAACGTAGTGGCGGATCATTTATCCTGGCTTGTGGTGCAAGAGGCCGACGAGCACATTCCAATCCCTAACTCTTTCCCTGACGAGCATTTGCTTTCAATTCATTCTGTATGTCCTTGGTATGCTGATATATGTAACTTTCTTGCAACAGGACAGATACCACCGCCCTGGAGCCCATAAGATAGAAGATGATTTATGGCAGATGTGAAGTACTTCTACTTCGACAACCCATACTTGTTCAAGTACTGTCCCGATCAAGTCATGAGAAGATGTGTACCTGAGAATGAACAATGGGACGTACTTGCATTTTACCATTCACAAGCGTGCGGTGGACATTTTTCAGCGAAAAAGACTTCGGCTAAAATTCTTCAATCAGGTTTTTACTGGCCCTCTCTTATCAAATATTGTGTTTCGTTTTGTAAGGGATGCAACAGATGACAATGTTTAGGTTGTGTGACCCGAAGAAACATGATGCCTCTTTCCCCTGTGCTAGTCATAGAAATATTCGATTGTTGGGGCATCGACTTCATGAGTCTTTTCCCTATGTCATTTGGTTATTTGTACATCCTCATGGCAGTGGACTATATGTCCAAGTGGGTGGAGGCTATCCCGACCAATACTAATGACCACCGGGTCGTAGTCAAGTTTCTCAAAGAAAACATCTTTTCGAGGTTTGGGATGCCTCGTGCAATAATAAGTGATGGTGGATCACACTTCTATAATAGTCCATTTGCATCTCTTATGTTCAAATATGGTGTCACTCACAAAGTATCCACTGCTTATCACCCACAAACAAATGGCCAAGTCGAGCTAGCCAATAGGGAGATCAAGAACATTCTAGAAAAAATGGTTAACCCAAACAGGAAGGATTGGTCTGATAGATTGATGGATGCCCTATGGGCATACCGCATTGCCTTCAAAACTATTTTGGGCATGTCTCCCTACCGGCTTGTCTATAGAAAGGCTTGCCACCTGCTAGTCGAAATGAAACACAAGGCCTATTGGGCCATCAAGACTCTAAATTTTAATTTGAGAATGACCGGTGATCATAGGAAGTTAGAGCTGAATGAGTTGGAAGAGATTCGACGAGATCCGTATTAGAGCTCCAAAATCTCAAAGGAACGGGCTAAAATCTTTCATGATAATTCCATCATACGAAAATCATTTGAGTCCGGGCAAAAAGTGCTCTTATACAATTCTCGCCTCTCAATTTTCCAAGGAAAACTCCGATCCCATTGGGATGGTCCCTATCTTGTCAAGGTGGCCTATCCCAACAGAGCTATTGAGGTGACGAATCCCGAGAATGGCCAAACATTCAAGGTCAATGGCCAAAGACTTAAGCCATTCTTTGAGGGGTTGGAAGGGCAAGAAGTTGAAGAGGAATTGACGGATCCCGTGTATCCGGATTTGGTGGAGGAGTAGCTAAAGTTTATGCTTTATAGTGTACAGTTGCTTTTATTTACTTATGTTATTTTTATTCCATGTCACTTACTTCTTTGGTTGTATAGCATTGATCTTCTTAATTTCAGATATTGGTGCTTTTGTCGAAGCTCAATTGCGAGGTGTTCTCTAACCCTACTTATCTTTTTACTGTCCTTCAGTGCATATCATATCTTTTTTGTTGCATTGAGGACAATGCATGAATCAAGTTGGGGGGTGAGGTGCACGCTACACCAATGTTTGTGGAATTTTTTGTGGATAATACCAAATACCAATTTTTGGGGTGAAAAATTCACCTTTCACATATTAGATAGATTTTTGACTTACATTAGTGCAACTTATGTGAAAATTTTGAAAATTTTTGATGAAAAAATCTGAATGTTGATCTGCATTCCCTTATGAAGAGTGTGTGGATTTGATGACATATTGATCTTTGTTGTGAACTTTGTGCACATGAGCATACTATGGAAATGGATCCTATGCGTGAGTATCACATATGTATTGATTTTTGAATTCAACTGTATGTGATCTTTGAATGTGTAATTTCAGCAATTTACGGATTGAATTCATGTTTTAGGCTTGACATAAGTAGTGGAGATGAGTAAGGACTCGTGAGAGCTTTAGAGCCTATCCTTTTTGGAGGGAACTTACAATTACTCAAAGAACAATTCTTCATTGTCAAATTTGTTCAATAATCTCATTATGTTTGTCTTGGCTAGGTGCATTTGGGTAGTAGACTAATGTTGTTTTGTATATGCAATGCCCTCTCATGTGTATCTGGAAGTGATCTTAGGCCATCTTGGAATATTTCGAGCCTTTGCCTTATCCTTGTGAAATTTTATCCCTAGTGCCGTGATTGAGCCTAATTGAAATTCATTTCTATGCCACACATTTGACCAAGCCGATGAAAAAAGAGAAATATCTACCTTACGTTGGTTGTTCCTAAAAGCTGAAAATGAGTGATTGCAAAAGAAAAGGAAGTGTGGTGTGGAAATTCGAGCAAGGGATGAATGGAAGTGAAACTCAAGGAGTTCATTAGGAAAATAATGAAAAATTCAAGAAAATGAAGGAAAGGGGTGAGAAGAAGAAAGAATGATCAAAAGAAAAATAAAATGTTGAGGAAGATAAAGAAAAGAAACAAAGAGTGAGGTGAAAGTGTAAGAATGGAATGAAAAATCCCATAAAAAGGGAAGTGTCTTGAAATAAAAAGGCTTTCACTTGGAACAACTCTATTTGTATCCTGCGTCCTTCGTTTCTTTTACCTAAACATCACCCCAAGGCCCCATTATTACCTTAAAAGTCCTAAGTGATCTAGTGAAGCATGGGAGATGCATAATTTCAAAGGAAAGGATGAGTTAGTCTTACCACCCAATGCCCTAGTTTTCTGTTCATGAGATTATGCCAAAGTGGCTTCATTTTCATATCATGAACTTCATTTTTGGATTACATGTGGGCATACTTTGTTTTGAGCACAAGATTCCATCTCACATGTACACATGGAGTGCATGCCAGGATAACTATAGTGTTTTCCATTGTGAGAGTGACTTTTGGTGAGTGTTGCATTGAAACTGAATTTGGCCAGCCATTCGAATGTGAATTCTGTTGCGTAAGTGTTCAAATTATTTGTCCATTTCACACACACATGAGTTCGGAAGTAAATGTGTAGGTGCATACTGTAGACTAGTATTTAAGACTATGGTACTGCTCATGTGTGCTTAGTTCAGACATCTGAACAATTTATTATTGACTTCCATGCTTCCAGAGTAGGGGAATATGGCTCAAGTTTTTGATATTTGAAATGAATTAGGGATTATTATGATTTGCATTTTGGGTGTCATTTTGATGGTTAAGAATAGAATTCCATTCCTAGTACATTGAATGCATCAAAAGTTTAAATCACTGTGCAATTTCAGTAATAATTTGGGCATGATGGTACGGATTGTGGTTTATAAGTGGAGTACATATTTGGGATGGAGTAGAGGTCATAAGTAGTGTGCTAAAATGTCCAAGGAGGTCCTAAGTTGGTTTGGAATGGAGAGGTGTGCTCAGCAAAATGATTTTGCCAAACAAAGTAAAAGCGTACCGGTACCGCGTACCGGTACGGTATGGCCTCTGGAGCATAGCGTACCGATACTGTGTACCGGTACGGTTTTGTCTCTGGAGTTCGGGGTACCGGTACTGCGTACTGGTACGGTCTACTGAACCGAAATTTTTTTTAGGGCTTTTAAGTTAAATTCTTCGGAGAACCCTTCATTTCCTACCTCTAATTACAACCCTAAACCAACCTCTGTCACTCAAAAAAAAACCCCCAAGCCTCCACATCACCTCATCTTACTTTCTAAACCCAAACTCATCCCTTCCTAAACCTTGATTTTGTGCAATCCACACCTGTGAAACCCTAGGTGCCGAATTTGTATAAGCCTCATTCTCCCTAATTTTTCTCTGATCTCTTCAAGGAACTCTACATGGCTCATCACTTGGAGGTTGTTCCTGAGGCCATAAACCCAATTGGGGGTCTTTTCTTGATCATCTTTGCGATTCTCTCAATGGGGGCACTGTTGCATTGCATGGCCCGAACCAAATGACCTGGGCCCAGTTCCCCTCCACCAGAGGATTCCACTAGCCGCAAGAGAAGCGGTGAAGGGTCGAGCATAGATCTAAATGTGCAAAGGAAGAAGGCCAAACACGAGGCACGACTCCGGTGGATACAAGGGAAGAGTGTGACTTGTAAGCGACACCTCGATCACCTCTTACTGACCCCAAGGCATGAGGTTATGAAGATCGTTGATGGACATGGCATGAACTTTTGGTTCAAGCCCATTGATGGGTACAATTTGTCAATGTGTAGAGAATTCTACCAAACGCTTAGGGTGGTTGTGGTGGACGGTGCGGAAGTGTTGAGAGCAAATGTGCGGGGTAAAAAGTTCGATGTGACCCCTGATGTCATTGCCACCCTTCTTGGAGGATACGAGAGACCACCACCCCCTACCTGTCTATCCTCACAATGTCACTAGAGCCAAAACTAGAGAGGAGTTTGTGGCTCTAATGTATGAGGATCCCACACAATTCAAAGGAAATTTTCAGAGTGGAGGGTTGAAGCACGTGTACGGGCTTCTGAACAAACTCCTCCATTACAATATGCTTCCAAGGGCTTCGGAGAAGAAGCCAAATATGGAGAAGTTAGCCCTGTTGGATGCTGTCGTGTCTGGCAAAACAGTCGACTTTGCACTCTTCATGTGGGGAGTAATGAAAGACTTTGCTGAAACAATGAAGCCGATGACCAATTTGTCGTACGAGAATTTGGTGACCCGGATGTGCACGCACTTCAAGGTAAAGGGCTACGTGTTTGACAAGCTCACTCCTCCCGAGACCGGGGCTATTGGCAAGGTGATTGATGAAAAACGGTGTTGTTTCCTAACCTCTTAACATCATCCCTCAATGTGTGTATGGCTTATAGGACTTAGGGAGTGTCACTCTCCCTCAGAATGATGCAAGAGATAGGGCAACGACGGATTGGTGGATGAAATAAATGAAAATGTAAATGAAATGCGGGTGTGTGAACAAAAGTGCTCCCCAATCGCAAAGAGTCTTTTGTGTGTCGGTGTTTTACTTGGAAATGTATTCCAAGGTCGTCTCCTCAGGGAAGGAAAGTTCGAGTGTGTGAAAGTGATTTTGCAAAAGGTAAAAAAAAATGAAAAATCTTTTGTTTGTATTTTGTGAGTGAAGTTTTTGAATAAAAATGCAAGAAAATAATTGTTGGCTAATCACAAAGGTTCACTCCAATGGGAATGCTAAGCCAACTCAAAGCCTTCCTCCAATGGTGCTTAGAAGTACGATCGATTCGTGAGAAGCTCGGGACTAAAATGGAGGTGAGGATTCAAGCATACCCCGTGACGATGCCTACGGTGTATCAAGAACTCACAACCATGTCCTCACCCCAACCCAGTCAAACCGAGCCATCATACACCGAGAGAAGGAATGAAAGAGAGTTGGAATGGCATACCCAAGTGGAATTCTCCCTTGGATTAACCAACTTAAAAATCTAGCTACTCATGCATAAAGGAAAGACAAGCATAATGTAAATGGACATAATGAAATGGAGCATGAAACTTGAACTAATACAAGAAAACGTAAACTAAGAAGACAAATATGAAATACCCATTTTAAGCTTGAAATGAAGAAAAAATTAATACAACAATGGTAGATTCAAGAGTACGAAACTAAACTTGCAATAGACTTGAAATAAATAAGATTAAAGTGCAAGAAATAAAGATTACATGATATCTAAAAGCTTACTACAATTGAAATGGAGAAGAGAATGCAAAAACATAAATTTCTAGCACTATTCATTGTCTTCTTCCTTGGAACTAAAACTAAGCTTAGGTAGCCACCCTTGAAGAACTTGTGTAATGCTGAATATATGGTGTGTAGCATCTGCATTTTCGTCCATAGGGTCCTCTAGCATGAGTGAGCAAGCCTCCCATCAATGGGAAGTTGAATGATGGCTTGCACAGGCTAGGACAAGCCTAGCCTGCAACTCCCCAGGCAGCCCACTCCTCTCCCATCCTCCTTGAATGCCAAGCCTCAAAAGTCTTCCCATTGTGTAAGGGAAGCATGGAAATGTGTAAGGAAATGTTGGGGGGCAAGTGGGAGAAGCATTGGTGGGACCCCCAAGCAAGTGGGAAGTGATTTGGAGGCATTTCGGGCCAGTAGCTTCGGCGTACCGGTACGGTTTTTCTGCTCCGGATCAGTCTTCGTAGAATTGGAATAAATTTTGATCTAACAGTCTGATTGAGCTGAAGTTTTTACAAAATACAGAAGACATCCAGATCTACAACTTTCATGTTTTGAACTTTTTCAGATTCGAAGTGGATCATGGTAAAAATGGAGGAAAACCGAGGCTCTTCAACCCAGTGGTGTGGCTGCTGGCGCTTTTGTTCCCAAACACCAATACCTCCTTGATTTCTTCACTTTTAAGCCTCCAAATCTTCATGTAATGTGTACATGCCCTCACCACACATCCATCATAGTTGCAAGGTCCTAAAATACATGATTTAAGCCATAAAAACATGCAACATCGAGAATTCAACATTATTCATAAAATCGGCTAACTCTAAGTACTTAGATGCAAAAGTTGAGTTAAAATGCATGTAATGAGGCCTTGAAATATGCAATATTTTGTGCTCATCACAAGGACAGTAGTAAGAAGAGAAAGATAATGAGTAAGGGAGAGCGGGCTAGGACCATGGGTTCTGATGCTGAGGCTCCCGGGCCATCCTCATCCACTGGGCCATCCACAGCTGCACCAGCATGCTCAATCCCCCATAGTCTTGATGCACTCGAAGCATCAATGCAGGGGATGCCGGCCATGCTTAGAGAGATCTTCATGCATACATTCCGAGGGAGGCCCATCCCAGAAGTTATTGTCCCTTCTGCACCAACCCCCTCAGCTTCCACAGTAGTTGAGGCTGATGATGGTGATGGAGAGGATGGTGACAATGAAGATACTGAAGAGTATGGGGAGGAAGAAGGGTCTGAGGAAGAGGAGGCTGATGATGGGAGTGAGGGAGAGAGTGATGAGTAGGGGTTGTTGTAAGTGTTGTCTTTCTTTCGGTGTTGGGTTGTACTTAGTTAGACTGGGGTTGTAGGCTTTTTGGTTTCTTTTTGATGTCCTACTCCATGTACTCCATCTTTATAACACATTAATGGAAAACCACAATTTTCGATTCAATCTTGTCTATGTTATTTTGTTAATTGCATTATGATTTTTGTTTTTGATTGATTGAGTGAATTGTTCGTTTAAATGGATTATTGTATGTTATGCTCATTACCTTGTCTGGAAAATAAGTTTTGCTAAGGGACTAGCAAAACCCAAGTTGGGGGGTGTGATTAGCACAACACTTCGCATATTTTAAGTGCTAATCATTCCATGTTCAATTGCTTTTGGGGGTTAAATGATTGGAGTTGCATTATTAGAGTTCTTAACGGAGAATTTTGGTGTTTGCAGAAACAAGGTGCTAAATGAGCCTTCTTAAAGCCTTCCCAAATGAATTGAGGTGAATAAGGATGAAAGAGTGGCTAAAGAATGGCTCAGGAGTGAAGAAATCAGAAGAAATCAGAAAAATCAATCAAGACAGCAAAAGCGTACCGGTACGCAGTACCGGTACAGTCTGGCCACTGGAACAAAGCGTACCGGTACGGTTATGGCACTGGAGTTCGGGGTACCGGTACTGCGTACCAGTACGGTCCGCTATTCCTTCCCCATTCTCTGCAACTCAAGTCCGCCGTTTTTTAGGGACCCACCAATCATTGTCCCACATATCTCTGACCCCTCCATCACATTGTACAACCTCTCAGCACCCTACATCTGACTTTGGAAGCTAGAATGTTAAATGAAGAAAGAGAATAAGAAGGGAGCTGGGTGTGCAGGCTAGCTCTGCACTACCCTGTCCTGCTTGTCCCTCCTGACAACCTATGGATGGGGATCACTTCACTGAGCTGGAAGAAGACTCTGGGGACGTTTTTGGAGGGAAAGAGGACTCCAACATTGGGCATTCAGCATTAGTGAGAGATATACAGATATAGAGAGAGAGAGAGAGAGTCTGGAGAAGATGATGAATAGTGTTCTAGATAGATAAAATTGAGATTTTTACATTTTCTTCCATAGATTGTCTTGTAATCTCTTGTAAGAACCTTTAGAGCTTCATTTATTGTCATTAATGTTATTTCCTACAAGTTCATTACCAGTTTAATTCTCTTTTACAGCTTTCACCATTAATGCATCAAAGTTCTTCCTTTTCTTACTTTTAAAATGGGTTCTCATTGCTTTCGCTTATAGCTTATGTTTGTGTGCATTTAGTTACTCAATAACTTCATTCCTTTGCAATGCATTTTCATTACATTGTTAATTTCATCTCAAGCACGAGTAGCTAAAATCTTTTAGTTGGCAAAACCAAGGGGAACCTCCACGTGGGTATGCCATTTCAACTCATTCTCCTCCCTTTCTCATAGTTCAATGGTTCGGTTTGACTGGGTTGAGGGTGGAAAAATTGGTGAGTCTTTGATATTCCGTAGGCCTAGTCACTGTTTATGCTTAGATACTCACCCTTCTTATCCCTAGTTTCCCACGAATCAATCATTCATTCATGCTCTATTGAAGGAGGGATTCGAGTTGAGATGGAATTCCTATTGGAGTAACCTCTTGGGTTTGCCAACGTTTGTTCCTCATTTCATTTTCACCAACACACACTTCACCAAACAACTTTCAACAACAAAATATTTTACACTTTCTTTGACCCAAAAATCACCTTCCCCTCGGTTTACATCCTTCCTCGTGGAAACGACCTTGGAGTACCTCCAAGTAAAACACGACCCACAAAAGTCTCCTTGCACTTGAGGAGCATTTTTGTTCATACGCATAATACATTTCCACCATCCCATTTTCCCATCTCCTTGCCCTTTCTTTTGACACTACCCAAAGGGAGAGTGACACTCCCCTTCTTTCATATACGATACATTTTGAGGGATAAAAATAAGGGTTAGGGATAACAAGGTTTTCAACCAAGCATCCGGTCTACCCGAACTTGTTGGAGGAATAACTATTCATATGATCTTTAGTGTACAATTGTTTTTATTTTCTTTAACTGTTCATGTTACTTACTTTATCTTTTCGTATAGTGTTATTTTTCTTAGTTGCAGATATTGATATTTTTTTCAAAGCTGAAGTGCGGGGTGTTCTCTAACCCTACTCATCTTTTTATAGTGTTACATTGCATATCATATCTTTTTTTTTTTTTTTGCATTGAGGACAATGCATGAATCATGTTGGTCGGTGAGGTGCACCATTTGTACGATACACCAATATTTGTGGATATTTTTGTTGATAATACCAAGTTTTGTGGTGAAAATTCACCTTTCACATATCATATAGATTTTTTTTACAACAGTTGCAAATTATGTGAAAAATTTGAAATTTTTTGTGTGAAAATATCTTAAAGTTGATCAGTATTCCCTTATTTAGGGTGTTATAGTTTGTTGATACATTGATCTTTACTTTGAATTTTGAATACATGAGCACATTATAAAAGTTTATCCTATGCTTCAGTATCACTTATGCATTTGATTTTGAACTCACTAATATGTACACCTTGAATGTGTAATTTTGTCAATTTATGGATTGAGTTCACATGTTAGTGCTTGACATGAATAGTAGAGATGAGTAAGAACTCATGAGAGCTTTAGTTTCAATCCTTGTTGGAGGGAACTTACATTTACTCAAGGAACAATTTTTCAAATGTTTTCAATAATCTCATTATGCTTGTTTTGGTTATGTGCATTTGGGTAGTTGATTGACTTTATCTTTATATGTACAATTCTCTCCCATGCCTATCTAGAAATAATCTTAGGCCATCTTTGTTTTGCTTTGAGCCTTAGCCTTTTTCTTGGAAAATTTTATCGCTAGTGCCGTGATTGAGCCTTAATTGTAAATTCGTTTCCATGCCACACATTCGACCAAGCCTATGCAAAATGATAAAATCTACCTCACCTTGGTTGTTCCTAGAGCTGAATATGAGTGATCATAAAAAAGAAGGAATTGTGTTGCGGAAACTTAACCAAAGGGATGAATGAAGTTGAAGTCAAAGAGCTGAACGGAAAAGAATGAAAAATCCAAGAAAAAGAGAAAAAAGGGGGTGAAGGAAGAAAGAGTGATCAAAAAAAAAAAGAAAAGGAAAATAAAGAAAAGAAACAAAGAGTGCAGTATGGTGTTAGATTGAAAATCCTATGAAAAGGGATGTGTTTTTGAAATAAAAGTAATTCACTCGAAACAACCTTCTTTGTTTTCCTATATCCTTCATTTCATCTGCCTCAATATCACCCCAAGGCCCCATTATAACCCTTGAAGTCCTAAATGATCTAGACAAGCATGGGAGATGCATACTTTTAAAGAAAAAGAGAAGTTGGTTTGCTATCTAATGCTCTAGCATTCCTTTCATGAGATTATGCCAAGGTTGTTTCATTTTCGTGCATGAACTTCATTTTGGATTATATGTGAGCATACTTTGTTTGTGCACAAGTTTCCATCTCACATATACACATGAAGAGCATGCTAGGATAACTAGAGTGTGATTCATTGTTGAGAGACACAATTGGTGAGGTTGCATTGAAGCTTAATTTGGATAGCCAAAGTGAATGTGAATCCTGTTATGTAAATGTTTAAATTACATGTCCATTGCATACACACATGAGTTTGAAAATGAATGTGTAGGTGCATACTTTAGACTACCATTTAAAGCCATAGTGAAGCTCATGTGTACTTGGTTCGGGCATTTAAACTACGTGTTAGGTAGCCCTATGCTTAAAGGATAGGGAAATATTGCTCAACTTTCGATATTTGATAAGATTTAGGAATGCCCTTTTTATTTGAATTCATGTTTTATATTTTGGGTATTCATTTTGGTAGTTAAAATTAGAAATTCATGTTTTGTAATTTGAAAACATCAAAATCGTAAATCATGTTGCAATTTCGATAATGACTTGGGGCATGATGGTTCAAATTGTGGTTTACAAGTGTAGCACATGTTTTAGTGGAGTAGAGGTCATACATAGAGTGCTATAATGTGTAGGAATTGAAATGAAGTGGAGAGGAAGTGAATTGGAGAGCACATGTTTTTTGTAGATAAGTGAAAACCTACCGGTAGGTTTGTACATAAACTACCGGTAGGTTTTGCACACTGGTCCTGAACCTACTGGAAAACTACCAGTAGTTTTTGCTTACTGGAGTAAAACCTACCAGTAGGTTTGGCATCGACCTACCGGTAGGTTTTGCCCAAAATGGCAAAATTAAGGGTTTTAATCAGATTTTTCCGGGAGAACTATTCATTATCTTCCCAAATTACAAACTCTCAGTTACTTCTCTCTCCCTCCAAGCATCTCTAAGCTTCAAAATCTCCCACCCATTACCCTAATCTTTCATTCTTCATTGTTAAGGATTGATTATTCATTAGATTTTGTGAAGATTGTTGGATTTCATCACTTAAACCCTAGTTTTGCTGAATTTCCCCCAATCTCTTTTCTCCCTTAAATCCTTCCAAAAGTTTCAAATTCCTTGCAATGGCTCGCACAAGGAAGATCTTTCTCGACATTGAATCTGATTGAGGGACTTTTGATGGCTTTCTTGTCTCTCTTGGTTTTCGGGTGCTAGTGCCTGCAAGAGAGGTGGTGAGTGATCGAGTGGAGACCGGGGAGAGCGAAGGAAGAAAGCAAGGAATGATGCTCGTGTTCAAAGCATCGAGGAGAAGAATGTAACTTGTGAGAGGTTTGTGGATCGGATATCCCTTGGCCCAAACAACGAGGTTGTGAGGATTATTGAGGCCCACGGGATAGGATTTGGTTTGAACCTGTTAGTGGGTTTAACTTGGCCCTTTGTAGCGAATTTTACCAAAAGTTGAAAGTGGTGGATGAGGACGCAGGGATTTTGAGAACTAATATGAGGGGAAAGACTTTTGATGTGACCCTAGCCATGATTGCCACCCAAATGAAGTACGAGAGGCCACCTCCCAGAATCCCCGTGTACCCACACAACATTCTTGGGGTCAAGACCATCTCGGAGTATGTGGGGATGATGTACGAGGACCCAACTCAATTTAGGGGTACGATCCAAGTCGGGGGCTTCAAGCATGCGTACGGGATGATGAATAAAGTTTTGCACTACAACTTGCTCCTAAGGGGAGATGAGAAGAGCCCAAACGTGGAAAAGCTCGCTCTCTTGGATGCGGTGATGATTGGGAAGGCTTTGGATATAGCGCTCTGAATATGGGAGGTGATGAAGGAGTTCACCCAGGCTAGAAAGCCGAAGGCGAACCTTCCTTTTGGCAATCTAGTCATCCGGATGTGCGACCATTTCAAGGTCAAGGGATATGTCTCCAACGTGATGACTCCCCCCTGAGACCGGAGCCATACGGAAGGCAAGTAGTAGCAAGAGGTCAGCTATGAGTCGGGGTGAACGGGCTAGGGTGTCGAGACAAGAGTCATCAGCCGCAGTACCATCCTCTACGGGGAAGTCTATTCCTGGGCCGTCCACTTCTTCCCCTATACGCATAGTATCTCAACGCATCGATGTGTTAGAGGAGACAGTGCAGGGGATATCGACGATGATGACCAGGCTATTCCAGCACACATTTCTTGGTGAGCCGATCCCCGGTAGACCTCCACCTCCGCCTACCAGACCATCCACCTCTGCCCCTTAGCTTCCCCTGTTGTTGAGGTGGGAGATTCAGACAACGAAGACGAGGAGGACGAGGACGAGGGTGAGGACGAGGGCAATGAGGAGGATACTGATGATGATGAGGCTGAGGATGATTGGGGTGATGAGTAGGATACCCTTGTTTTTGTGTTTTTTTGATTTTGGGTTGTACATAGCTCGGAGTGGAATTATCAGCCTAGTAGAAGAATCTTTAGGAATTTTAGGCCGTTTTGTCTCGTTTTGAATTCTAACTCAATGTACTCAACTTTTGAAAGTAATTAATGAAATGCCACAGTTGTGGTATCATCTTGCCCAAGTTTATTTCTTTAATTGCATTGTGATTTTTGTATTTTGAATGTTTGATGAATTACTTGTGTAAATGGATTGTTGTAGTTTCATACTCATTGGTATGAAAGAAAACATTGCTAGGGACTAGCAAAACTCAAGTAGGGGGATGTGATTGATTAGCACAAAACTTTGCAATTTTAAGTGCTAATCATCCAATGTTCAATTGTTTTTGGGGGTTAATAGATTGGAGTTGTTTTATTATTGTGCTTAATGATGATTTTTGGTGTTTGCAGAAGAAGAGCGCTAAATGAGGCTTAATAAAGCTTTCCCAAAGGCGTTGAGGCAAATAAGGATGAAAGAATGGCTAAAGAGTGGCTCAGGAGTGAAGAAATCAGACAAAGCAGCAGAAGAGTACCGGTACGGTTTGGCCACTGGAACATGCGTACCGGTATGGTCCAGCCTCTCGAGTTCGGGGTACCGGTACTGCGTACCAGTACTGTTTGCTATTCCTGCCCCAATTTCTGCAACTCAAGCCAGCCGTTTTTGAGGGACCCACCAATCATTCTCCCACATATCCCTGACCCCTCCATCACATTGTACAACCTCTCAGCACCTTCCATCTAACTTTGGAGGCTAGAATGTTAAATGAAGAGAGAGAAGAAGAAGCAGCTGGGTGTGCAGGCTAGCTCTGCACTACCCTGTCCAGCTTGTCCCCCTTTGAACCCTAAGGATTGAGGCTCACATCAGAGAGCTAGGAAGGAGATTAGGGGATTTTTTTGGAGGGAAAGAGCTCTGGAGGATGGGCATTCAGCCATTAGCAGAGATAGATAGATATAGAGAGAGAAAGTCTGGGGAAGATGATGAATAGTGTTCCAGAGAGATAAACTGGAGATTTTTCCATTTTTTTCATTACATTGTCTTGTAATTTGCTGTAAGAACTTTTCAAGCTTCATTTAATATCATTAATGTTATTCTCCTTCAATTGCATTGCTAGTTTAATGCTCTTTTAAGCTTCTACCATTAATGCAACAAAGTTCTTCATTTTCTTAGCTGTAAAATGGGTTTTAAATGCATTCTCTTCTAGCTTATGTTTTCTAGCATTTTGTGTACTCAAGAACTTCATCTATTTGCAATGCTTTCTCATTACATTATTGATTTCATTTTGAGCATGAGTAGCTAAAATCTTCTAGTTGGCAAAACCAAGGGAACCTCCATTTGGGTATGCCATTTCAACTCATTCTCCTCCCTTTTTCAGAGATCAATGGTTCGATTTGACTGGGTTGAGGGTGGATAAATTGGTGAGTCTTTGATATTCCATAGGCCTAGTCACGGTTTATGCTTAGATACTCACCCTTGTTATCCCTAGCTTCCCACAAATCAATCGTTCATTCATGCTCTATTTGAGGAGGGATTCGAGTTGAGATGGCATTCCTAGTGGAGTAACCTTTTGGGTTTGCCAACATTTGTTTCTCACTTCATTTTCATCAACACACACTCACCAAACAAATTTTCAACCACAAAGATTTTACACTTTCTTTTACTCAAAATCACCTTCCCCTTGGTTTACTTCCTTCCCTGTGGAAAGGACCTTGGAATACCACCAAGTAAAACACGACCCACGAAAGTCTCCTTGCGCTTGGGGAGCACTTTTGTACACACACACACAATTTTTGTGCATCCACATTTCACATTTCCACCATCTCATTTTCCTTTCCTCTTGCCCTTTCTTTTGACACTATCCCAAGGGAGAATGACACTCCCCTTATCCATACACTATACATTTTGAGGGATAGTTTTTAGAGGTTAGAAAATAACAAGGTTTTTGGTCAAGCAGTGATTACCACGAAATATTGCATATTATGTGTACATTTGCACCCCTTTTATGCTTGCTTCTATGGTAAAAATGCAAGGAATTGCAATGTTTCAAGCTATTAATGGAGTTTCGGCATGTTTGCTGGTAAAAGAGCTTACATGGTGCATGTTAGGCCCTTATCATGGTGCTTAAGGTCAATGGAGATGAGGGGGACGCTTGACGATGACTTGGAAGTTGAAAGAACCAAGAATTGAGCAAAACAAGTTAAAACCTACCGGTAGTTTTATGATAAAACTACCGGTAGGTTTTGGCTACTGGAGTGGGTTCTACCATAAGGTTTTGGCTACTGGAGTAAAACCTACCGATAGGTTTGGCATTGACCTACCAGTAGGTTTTGTTGAAAAACGCCATATTCTGCAACTCAAGCTCTGCCACATGGGGGTCCCACCAATGGGTCTCCCACTTGTTCCCTAACACTCCTTGCACGCAGACATGCCTCCTCAAACCTAGCCTTGGACTTTGAAGGCTAAAGCATTAAGGAGGAGGAGAAAGAAGAGAGGAAGTCTGGGAGTTACTGGGTAGGCTGTCCTAGCCTGCCCAAAGCCATCACTTCAGCCTCCTATGGATGGGAGGGTTGTCACACTCCTAGGGGAACCTCCATGGACAAATTTGCAAGCTCTATTACAGATTACTTAGATTGTATTGCGTTGTAGAGAGAGAAGCTCTAAGGAAGCAGACAGTTTAGAGAGAGAAAGCTTAGATTTTTACATTTCTTCCATCCATTTCACTTGTAATCTTTTGTAAGAGTCTTGTAAGCTTCATTCATTGTCTTTAATTTCACTTATTTTAAGTACATTGCAAGTTTAAATACATTATTTAGATTCAAGCTTTTAATATGGGTGTTCAATGCACTTCTTCTTAGTTTAACTTTTCTTGCATTAATTTAAGTTCATATCTTCATTGTTTTACAATGTCTCTTTACTTCATTTATGTTCTTGCACTAAGTATGAGTAGCTAAGCTTTAAGTTGGCTAATCCAAGGGAGAACTCCTCTTGGGTATGCTAAATCAACTCTTTTTCATTCCTCCTCGTAGTGTACGACTATTTGGTTTAACTAGGTTGAGTGTGGATGTGGTTGTGAGTTATAGATACACCGTAGACTTGTCACTGGGTATGCTTGAATCCTCACCTCCATTTTAGTCCCTCGCTTCCTTTGAATCAATCGAACATTTAGGCACCATTGGAGGAAGGTCTTGAGTTGATTTGGCATTCCCATTGGAATAACCTCTTCGAATTAGCCAACACTTGTTTCCATTTCATTTTCATCAAGAACACAATTGACCAAAACTCAAACATCAAAGATTTCTACACTTTCCCTTTTTCACCAAAATCACCTTCAAAACAATTCAACTTCTTCCCTGAGGAGACGACCTTGGAATACGAATTCCAAGTAAAACACGATACTTGAAAGTCACTCTACGCTTGGGGACCACTTTTGTTCACACACACACATTTCATTCACACAACCGTTTTCCTATTTCTTGCATCGTACCCGAATGAGAGTGACACTGACCCACACACATAAGCCATATACACATTGAGGGTTCATGTTTGGAAATTAGGAACAACGAAAATAACTCAAGCACTTCTTGAAAGCTCTCTTAGAAGTGAGCCATGAACCTGGGGTCTTGATCGATTAATATTTATACGGGTACCCCATGTAATGCTTGACAAAAAACCTTGTTGTTTCCTAACCTCTAAGATCTATCCCTCAAAATGTGTAATGTATGGATAAGGGGAGTGTCACTCTCCCTTGGGATAGTGTGAAAAGAAAGGGCAAGAGGAAAGGAAAATGGGATGATGGAAATATGAAATGTGGATGCACAAAATTATGTGTGTGTGTACAAAAGTGCTCCCCAAACGCAAGGAGACTTTTGAGAATCGTGTTTTACTTGGTGGTATTCCAAGGTCGTTTCCACGGGGAAGGAAGTAAACCAAGGTGAAAGTGATTTCGGATAGGAGAAAATGTAAAATCTTTTGGTTGTTGAAAGTTGTTTGGTGGTGTATATTAATGAAAATCAATTGAAAAACAAATGTTGGTAAAGCCAAGAGGTCACTCCAATAGGAATGCCATCTCAACTCGAATCCCTCCTATGGTAGAGCATGAATGAATGATTGATTCATGGGAAGTTGAGGATACTAAGGGTGAGTATCTAAGTATAAACCGTGACTAGGCCTACGGAATATCAAAGACTCACCAATTTATCCACCCACAACCCAGTCAAACCGAACCATTGATCTCTAGAAATGGAGGAGAATGAGTTGACATGGCATACCTAAGAGGAGGTTCCCATTGGTTTTACCAACTAAAGGAATTAGCTCCTCATGCTTGTAATGAAGTTAACTATGTAAGAAAAATGCATTGCAAGAGAGGAAGTTATTGAATAGCTAAAATGCAGGTAGACATAATTCAGAGAAGGATGCATTTAAGACCCATTTACAGCTAAGAAAATGATGAACCTTTTGGCATTAATGGTGAGGAGTTAAGAGAGCATTAAACTAACAATGAACTTAAAAGAAAACAACATTAATGGTGTTAAAATGAAGCTTGAAATGTTCTTACAGTTGATTACAATACAATGTAGTGAAGAAAATGCAAAAATCTGAAGTTTATCTCTCTAGAACACTATTCATCATCTTCTCCAGACTTTCTCTCTCTATATCTATCTATTTTTATGCTACCAGCTGAATGCCTATCTCCCTTGGCCTTGGCTTCCAAAAAACGTGCATTGAGAGATCCCCTAGTCTACAGAAAATGACCTCCATCAGTAGGGGTGCAGTAGTCCTAGGCTGGAAGAAGGGTTGCAGAGTTTGTCTCCACACCCAGCTCTTCTTCTCTTCTCTCTCCTCATTTATCAACGAGACTCCAACATGCAATCATAGGTGTAGAAAGGGGTCACTAGCATTGCAGGTGCGTCAGGGGAGCAAGGGATGTCTGTTGGTGGGTCCCTCAAGTCAGCAATCATGAGTTGCAAGGCAGTTGGGCTGATCAGGCAAAGCGTACCGGTTCGCGTACCGATATGGCGAACTCCAGTGGCTTCTGCGTACCGGTACGATTAACTCCAGTAGCCTCAGCGTACCGGTATGTGTACCGGTACGGTTTGGCTGACTTCTTGGTTTTTTGAGATTAGCTCTAGTAGCCTCAGCGTACCGGTATGCGTACCGGTACGGTTTAGCTGACTTCTTGATTTTCTGATTTCCTCATCTCCTGAGCTATCCCCAAGCTACCCTTTTGTCCCCATTTGTCTCAATTGATCTGGGAAGGCCTTAAGAAGCCTCTTTTAGCACCTGTTAACTGCAAACACCAAATATCATCGTTAAGAGTTTATTTAACCTAACTCCCATCATTTAAATCTCCAAAAACAATTAAAAATAGAGGATTAGCACATCAAAATATACAAAGTTTTGTGTTAATCACACCCCCCAACTTAGGTTATGCTAGTCCCTTAGCAAAAGTTTATTTTCAATCACAAAAACAATAAGGATAATGCACACCCAATCCGTTTAGCTAACCATTCATTCAATCAAATAAAATAAAAACATAAATCATAATGCAATTCCAAAATAACATAAGCAAGAATGAATCCGAAATTGTGGTATTTTCATTAATGAATTCAAAAAGTTGGAGTACATAGTGTAGGACAACAAAAGAGAAAAAATAGCCTATGACTCCATTCTATCTAAATCAACCCTAAAAGAAGAAATTGCAACTCCACACTACGACATAACCTCCTAATCATCACCAGAGCCATCATCCCCCTCAGACTCTTCACCTTCTTCATACTCCTCCCCCTCCCCCGACTCTTCAGTGTCTTCCTCGTCATCTTCCTCCTCCTCCTCATTGACTGCTGTGGGGGTAGAGGGGCAGAAGCAGAGGGAGCAGTGGCTGGAGCTGGTCTAGTAGGCACTTCTGGGATGGGTCTCCCAGGGAAGGTATGTAGAAACAACACTTGCATCATGGCCTCCATGCCTCGCACAGTAGCCTCAATCCCATGCACTGTAGTCTCTAGCACATCGAGGCACTGAGGGATTGAATGGGGAGGTGCTGCAACAGATGGCCCGGCAGATGAAGATGCCCCGGGAGCCTCAGAACCAGGAGCCATGTTCTTGGCTCGCTTCCCTCGACTCATTGCTTTCCTTTTCTTTTTGCTGGTCTGCTGATGGCTCCAAACTCAGGGGGGGTCATCTTGTCGAATGCATAGCCCTTGACTCTGAAGTGCATACACATCCGGGTTACCAAGTCCCCGAATGGCAGTTTGATCATAGGCTTCTGCAATTCAGCAAACTTTTTCATCTCCTGCCAAATAAGAAGGTCAAAGTCAATGGCCTTCCCAGACACGACCGCATCCAAGAGAGTCAGCTTCTCTATATTTGGCTTCTTCTCAGCACCCATTGGCATGAGATTGCAGTGGAGGAGCTTGTTCAGTAATCCATAAGTGGGCTTGAGTCTCCCACTTTGAAATCTCACGGCTCCTCATACATCAACTCAACCAATTCAGAAATTTTCTTGGGTTTGGGGGTGTTATGGGGATAGATAAGCGTAGACCCCGGTGGCCTCTCGTACCCTCCTAAGAGTGTGGCAATGACATTCGGGGTCACCACAAACACCTTGCCACAGACGTTGGTTTTTAGGATTTCTACCCCATCTACCTCAGACACCCGGAGCATCTGGTAAAATTCCCTACACATTGAAAAATTGTACCCCTCAACCGGCTCAAACAAGAATTTCATACCATGTGCTTCAATGATTTTTATGGCCTCGTTCCTAGGGGTGAGAGAGATGGAGTCCAGGTACCTTTCACAAGTAACTCCTTTCTCCTGGATAAGTCAATCCCTTGCTTCATTTTTTGCTTTCTTTCTCTGTTCATTCCTATCCCCACTCGACCCCTCTCCACTTCTTTTTCGACCGCTGGAGCCTTCGGGTGGAGGGGATTCGTGTCCCGATGTCTTGGTGCGGGCCATGCATAGCAACAGTGCCCACATCATGAGAAAAGCACAGAGGGCGAAGAGGAGACTCGCAATCGAGTCCATGGTCACTTGGAAACACCCTAGAAAGCGAGCCATTTGAGAGATTTGAAAAAGTTATGAGAATTGGAGAGAGAAGAGGGTTTGGGGATTTTCGGCAATTAGGGTTTCCAAAAGGTTGTTTTCCACTAGATCACAGAGCAATGGGGAGGATTTGAGAGATGCAAAGAATCTTGGTGATTGGAAGCCTAAGGGTTGATTTTCGGGTGAGAGAGAGAGATGAAAGGGGGCTGTATTTTAGGAGGGAAATGAAGGATGTTTTAAAACAAATCGATTAAAAACCCTGAACCTTGACTTCCCAGGAAAATCGTACCGGTACGGCGAACTCCAGTGGCAGAAGCGTACCGGTACGCTTACCAGTACGGTTTGCTCCAGTAGCCTTAGCGTACCGGTATACGTACCGGTACGGTTTGGCTGACCCCCTGAAAATTCCTGCTGAGCAGCCCTTCACTACTCCTTTTCATTTTAGGACCTCCCCTACACATTCTAACACTATTTTCATGACCTCTACTCTACCCCAAAATGTACTCCACTTATGAACCACAATCTGAACCATCATGCCCAAATTATTACTGAAATTGCACAGTGATTTAAACTTTTAAAGCATTCAAAGTACAAGGAATGGATTTCTATTGTTAACCATCAAAATGAACACCCAAAGTGCTATTCATATAATGAATAACAAAGACATTACTAATTCTTTTCAAATATCAAAAAGTTGAGCTATATTCCCTCATTCTTGCAAGCATGGAGCTTTTTTTAACAGATTTCTCAACTGATTAAACTAAGTATACAGGAGCAACACCATAGTCTTGGATACTAGTCTAAAGTATGCACCTACAAATTTATATTCGACTAGCCAGAAAAATTCAGTTTCAATGCAAAACTCACCAAGGATCACTCTTAAAAAATGAAATACACTCAAGTTCTCCTGGTATGCACCCCATATGTACATGTGATATAGAATCTTGTGTTCGAAAAAAAGTGTGCTCACATGTAATCTAAAAATGAAGTTCATATATGAAAAAGAAGCGACATTGGCATAGTCTCATGAACATAATGCTAGGGCATTAGGTAGTAGAACATGACTCATCATTTTCTTTGAAATTGTGCACCTCCCATGCTTCTCTAGATCACTTGGGACTTTAAAGGTTGTAATGGGGCCTTGGGGTGATGTTTAGGTAAATGAAATGAAAGATATGGGAAAACGAAGAGAGTTGTTCCGAGTGTATGACCTTTATTTCTAGAAAATTTTCCTTTTATTGGGTTTGTAGGCTAACACCATTTCCACACTCTTTGTTTCTTTTCTTTAACATTTCCCCTTTCTTTTTCTCTTTCTTTTTCTTCTTTCACCCCTTTTTCTCCTTTTCTTGGATTTTCATTCTTTTTCCATTTGACTCTTTGAGTCTCAACTCCATTAATCCCTTTTGTTGAGTTTCCACACCATACTTCCTTATCTTTTATGAAACTCATACTCAGCACAAGGAACAACCAAGGTAAGGTAAATATTTATCTTTTTGCACTGTCTTGGTTAATTGTGTGGCATAGAAACGATTTTACAATTGAGGCTCAATCACGGCACTAGGGATAAATTTTCACAAGAAAAAGGGCAAAGGCTCAAAATTTTCAATGATGGCCTAAGATCACTTCCAGGTCCGCATTGGAGGGCATTATATGATCAAGGCAAATTAGTCCACTACTCAAATGCAACTAACCAAAACAAACATGATGAGACTATTGAACAAATTTGACGATGAAAAATTGTTCTTTGAGTAATTGTAAGTTCACTCCGGATTTGGCACTAAAGCTCTCTTGGGTCCTTAATCATCTCCACTATTTATGTCAAGCTTAAAACATGAATTCAATCCGCAAATTACAGAAATTACACAATCAAGAATCACATACAGTTGAGTTCAAAAATAAATACATATGTGATACTTTTGCATAGGATCAAATTCCATAGAATGCTCATGTGCACAAAGTTCACAACAGGGATCAACATGTCATCCAGTTCACACTCTCTTCATGAAGGAATACAGGTCAACAATCAGATATTTTTCATCAAGAATTTTTCAAAAATTTTCAAAAATTTCACATATTTTCTACTAATGCCAACAAAACTCAAAAATTTCCCAACAACTTGGTGTATCATACACATGGTGCACCTCACCCCCCAACTAGAATCATGCATTGTCCTCAATTCAACAAAAAGATATGGTATGCACTGAAGGACAGTAAAAAGATAGATAGGGTTAGAGTACACCTCGCAATTGAGCTTCAACAAAAGCACCAATATTTGAAACTCAAAAGAGCAATACTATACAACCAAAGAAAGTAAGTGGCATAGAATAAAAATGACATAAGTAAATAAAAGCAATTGTACACTAACAACCATAAATACAAGCTACTCCTCCACCAAATCCGGATACTCGGGATCCGTCAACTCCTCTTCAACTTCTTGCCCTTCCGACCCCTCGAAGAATGGCTTAAATCTTTGGCCATTGACCTTGAATGTTTGGCCATTCTCGGGGTTCGTCACCTTAACAGCTCCGTTGTGGTAGGCCACCTTGACAAGATAGGGGCCATCCCAGCGGGATCGGAGTTTTCCTTGAAAAATTGAGAGGCGAGAATTGTATAAGAGCACTTTTTGCCCGGGCTCAAATGATTTCCGTATGATGGAATTATCATGAAAAATTTTAGCCCGTTCCTTTGAAATTTTTAGGCTCTCGTACGCATCTCGTCGAATCTCTTCCAACTCATTCAGCTCTAACTTCCTATGTTCACCGACAATTCTCAAATTAAAATTTAGGGTTTTGATGGCCCAATAGGCTTTGTGTTCCATTTCGACTGACAGGTGGCAAGCATTTCCATAGACAAGCCGATAGGGAGACATGCCCAAAATAGTTTTATAGGCAGTGCGGTATGCCCATAGAGCATCCGTCAATCAATCGGACCAATCCTTCCTACTCGGGTTGACAGTTTTTTCTAGGATGGTCTTGATCTCCCTATTGGCTAGCTCGGCCTGGCCATTTGTTTGTGGGAGATAGGCAGTGGACACTTTGTGAGTGACACCATATTTGAGCATTAGAGATGCAAATGGCCTATTACAAAAGTGAGATCCACCATCACTGATCATAGCTCGAGGTACCCCAAACCTTGAAAAGATATTCTCTTTAAGGAATTTGACTACGATCCGGTGGTCATTCGTCTTGGTCGGGATGGCCTCCACCCACTTGGACACATAGTCCACTGCCAGAAGGATATACAGATAATCGAATGACATAGGAAATGGACCCATGAAGTCGATCCCCCAACAGTCGAATATTTCTATGACGAGCACGGGGGAGAGGGGCATCATACTTCGACGGGTCACACTACCCAATCGTTGGTATCTGTCGCATGCCTTACAGAATGAAACACAATCCTTGATAAGAGATAGCCAGTAAAAACCTGATTGAAGAATTTTGGTGGAAGTCTTCTTTGCTGAAAAATGTCCGCCGCAAGCTTGAGAATGGCAAAATTCTAGGACATCCCGCTGTTCGTCTTCAGGTACACATCTCCTCATGACCTGGTCAGGGCAATATTTGAACACATACGGGTTGTCGAAATAGAAATATTTAACATCTGCCATGAACCGTCTCCTATCCTCTGCACTCCATTGCGGCGGAATTTGTCCTGTTACAAGGTAATTGCAAATATCAGCATACCAAGGACACACTGAATGAATCGAAAGTAAATGTTCGTCAGGGAAAAAGTCAAGGATAGGAATGTGCTCGTCAGTCTCCTGCACCACCAGCCGGGATAAATGATCCGCCGCCACGTTCTCAACTCCTTTCTTGTCCTTGATCGTCAAGTCGAATTCTTGTAGGAGGAGTATCCACCTAATGAGCCTTGGTTTCGCATCCTGCTTAGATAATAAGTACTTCGAGGCAGAATGGTCATTAAAGACAATAATAGGCGAACCAATGATGTATGAACGAAATTTATCTAAGGCAAACACTACTGCTAGTAACTCCTTCTCGGTGGTAGTGTAGTTCATCTGAGTATCATTGAGTGTTTTGCTAGCATAGTGTATTACGTATGCCTGTTTTCCTCCCTTTGACCGAGCACTGCGCCGACCGCGTAATCACTCGCGTCGCATATGAGCTCAAAAGGTAGGTCCCATCTAGGTGGTCGCATGATAGGAGGCGTGACTAGCATGCTCTTAATTTTTTTGAAAGATGCCTCACACTCATCCGACCACTCAAAGGGGACCTCCTTAGACAATAAGTTGGTCAAAGGTCGGGCCAATGCACTGAAATTTTTAATATACTTGCGATAAAAACCTGCATGGCCTAAAACGACCGGATTCCCTTAATGGCTCTCAGCGTGGGGAGGTTGGAGATGGCCTCCACCTTAGATCTGTCGACTTCAATACCCCTTTCCGAGACGATATGACCTAGCACAATTCCCTCCGTCACCATAAAGTGACACTTTTCCCAGTTCAACACTAGATTCTTTTCCTCACATCTAGTTAGGACTTTCTCCAAATTTGTCAAGCATCTGTCAAACGAATCTCCAAACACTGAAAAATCATCCATGAAGACCTCCACAATCTTTTCCACCATATCACTGAAAATGCCCATCATACATCGTTGAAACGTTCCCGGAGCATTGCATAGACCGAACGGCATGCGGCGGTAGGCAAAAGTACCATAAGGGCAGGTGAAAGTTGTCTTCTCTTGATCCTCCAATGCGATCTCTATTCGATTATAGCCAGAATACCCATCTAGAAAGCAGTAGAATAGGTGCCCAGCTACTCTTTCCAAGACTTGATCAAGAAATGGCATCGGGAAATGATCTTTTCTAGTGCATGAGTTCAACTTCCGATAATCAATACATACCCTCCATCCGGTGATCACTCTTGTCGGTATTAGCTCATTCTCATCATTTTCCACCACCGTGACTCCGGATTTCTTTGGCACTACTTGTGTGGGACTTACCCACTTACTGTCGGCAATCGGAAAAATAATCCCCACATCAAGCAGCTTCAACACCTCATCCCTCACAACCTCCTTCATGATGGGGTTTAGCCTTCGTTGTAGTTGTCGGGAAGGTTTGTAGTCCTCCTCTAGGTATATCCGGTGGGTGCAAATGAGAGGGCTTATGCCCTTGATGTCCGCAATGGTCCACCCTATTGCTCCTTTGTGTTTTCTTAATTCCTCCAACATCTCTTATTCTTGTTCCTTATTCAGTGTAGAGCTAATGACCACCGGGAATGTTTCTCCATCGCCAAGATAGGCGTACTTCAAATGTGAGGGTAATGGTTTCAATTCCAGGTTCGGTTTTTGTTCATTTGACGGGAAAATTCTCTTTCCTTGTTTGGGTAACTCCTTGAATGTAGGGATCCAAGTTCCCATCCCTTTCAATTCTCCAACCTCCTCTTGTCCCTCAAACTCCTCTTGTTCCTCCAACTCCTCAAGATTCACGACTCCTTCTTCCTTGAACTTCAACATCCTCTCCACTTCCATGTGCTCCTCAACCAAGGTGTCGATTCTATTTACCTCGTTTATTTCCTCATCATCACCCGGTTGCTTCGCTAGATTGAACACATTGAGCTCCATTGTCATGTTCCCAAACGCCAACTTCATTAGACCATTCCTGCAATTTATAAAAGTATTAGACGTAGCAAGGAAATGTCGTCCAAGTATAACAGGAATCTGGGAACTAAGGTTAGCAACAGGGTGTGTATCTAGCACAATAAAATCGACGGGAAAATAAAAATTGTCAACTTGAACCAAGACATCTTCCACTACTCCTCTTGGTGTACGGATGCTACGATCCGCTAATTGAAGCGTGATGGAGGTGGGCTTCAACTCCTCCAACTTGAGTTGTTGATACACGGAGTAGGGAAGGAGATTGACGCTCGCTCCCAAGTCAAGCAATGCTTGTTCCACCTGACAAATCCCTATGGTGATGGCAAGTGTTGGACAGCCGGGATCTTTGAATTTGGGAGGAGTATTGGTCCTCAATATTGAGCTAACTTGCTCGTTCAAGAATGCCTTCTTCCGAACATTCAATCTCCTCTTCACCGTGCATAGATCCTTTAGAATTTTGGCACAAGACGGTATTTGCTTGATGGCATCGAGGAGAGGGATGTTGATCTTTACCTGCTTGAACATTTCCAAAATGTCAGTATAATTTGCCACCTTCACAGGTGGCTTCAAACGATATGGGAAAGGGGCAGGCATAGGAGGAACAAAGAAGGAATCATCGGTCACTTTTTCTTTCTCATCACCCTCCCCCTTTTTCTCTTTACTCAACTCACCCTCATTGGTCTCACTCTCCTTTCCCTCTTTGGTCTCACTCTCCTTCTCTTGTTCTATTGGCAATGAAGCTTTGGGTGAGACCCTTGGCAAAATGGTTTTGTCAATTTGTTTGCCACTACGAAGGGTGGTGATTGCCTTGAGTTGCTCGCAACTCTCTTTGGTGGGGTCGGATGACTCAATAGCATGTTGCCCCTTAGGGTTCTCTTGGGGTTGAGCGGGGAATTTCCCCTTCTCTTGTTGTGATAACCCTATGGCATTGGTAATCTTGGTGAGTTGGGCCAAAATGTTGTTATTGAAGGTGGTTTGGCTTTGAATGAAATTATAGAGCACATCCTCCAAGTTCCTCTTATGGGGAGGTTGGTAGGTGGAAGAATTTGATAGACCTTGTTGGGAGAAATTTTGGGACGGTGGACTAGATGAATACCCTTGCGGGTTGGACCGGGGGTATTGGGAGCTAGATGCTTGCCCTTGACCTTGGTATTGGTTGTGGTGTTGACCTTGCTTAGGTGGCACGGGAGATGTGTATGATCCATGAGGGACGGGGTTGTCATTTCTCCAACTGAAATTAGGGTGATTACTCCACCCCGGATTATAAGTGTTAGCATTTGGAGAAAATGAATGCCTCGGTTGATTGAAGGCATGGACTTGTTCATGGTATGCTTCCTTAAGTGCCGGAATGCTCGGGCACTCTGATATGGGGTGCTCGACACTCTCACAAATTGAACAAACCCCCTCGGTCTTTGACATATGTGACACCTCATGCCTCCTATTGACCTCTAGACTATCAACTTTCCTTGATAATTTGGAAATTTGTGAAAGCAAGTCTTCCCGGTCTCTCAAATCATAGATCCCCCCCTTTGAGGCTGACTACTACCCGGAGATGTCCTAGGTACATCGTTAGGATCCCTAACGTCCCAAGATTGTGCATTTTGAGCCAATGTACTAAAGTAGTCTAGGGCTTCATCAGGGTCTTTGTTCAAGAACTCGTCATTGCACATCATGTCAATGAATTGTCTATGGGTTGGTGTGATTCCTTCGTAGAAGAAACTTACCAATTGCCACGACTCAAAGCCATAATGTGGTATGGATTGCAACAACTCTTTGTGATGAGCACATAATATTGCATATATCAAGGCCTCATTACATGCATTTTAACTCAACTTTTGCATTTAAGTACTTAGGGTTAGTCGATTTATGAATAATGTTGATATTTTGATGTTGCAAGTTTTTATTGTTTAAATCATGTATTTTAGGACATTGCAACTATGTTGGATGTGTGGTGAAGGCATGGACACAATACATGAAGAATTGGAGGCTTAAAAGTGAAGAAATCAAGAAGGCATTGGTGCTTGGGAACAAGGGCACCACCTGCAGCAACAATTGGAAGCACTGCCTCGGAATTCCTCCATTTTGACCATGATCTACTCACATTTTGGAAACTTTCAAAACATGAATGTTGTAGATATGGGTGTCTTCGGTGTGGTTTCAAAATTTCAGCTCAATCCAACGGTTAGATCAAGAGTTATGAAATTTCTACCAAAAGTGGTCCGGAGCTGTCACCTTCCGAAAGACCTTCCGGAAGGTTTTGCCTACTGGAGTCGACCTTCCGGAAGGTTTACAAAAACCTTCCGGAAGGTTTTGCCCAGAATGCCGAAAACAGCCTGTAACTCAACTTTGAGGCTTGGGGGTCCCACCTACTCTTCTCCCACTTGCTCCCCAACATTTTCTTACACAACCACATCCCTCCTACACCCTATTGGAAGACTTTGGAGGCTTTGCAATTAATGGTGGATGGGAGAGATGTGGCTACCATGTGGGTTGTCTCCATAGCCTTTGAAGAGCCATCCATTCAACCTCTCATGATGGGAGAGCTTGCACATGCTAGGGGGACCACCATGCACGAAATTGGAAGTCTTTCACACTCCATTTATTTAGCATTCAACACACATTGGAAAGGGGTTTGGCTACCTAAGCTTAGGAGTAGAGATAGAAAGCTCCAAGGAGGAAGATGATGAATAGTATTTTCGTTTTTGCATTTTCTTCTCCGTTTTTGTTGTAGTAAGCATTCATACACTTGTAATTCTTAATCCTTGCACTTTAATCTCATCTATTTCATGTTCATTTCAAGTTTAGCCTTGCACTTTACTTTTCACCATTGTTATGCTTTCAAGTTCTTCATTTTTAGCTTAAAATGGGTTTTGAATATTTCTCTTCATAGCTTTAGATTTCTTGTTGTAAGTTAATTTTCATGCTTCATGTCTTAATTATATGTCTTTACATTATGCTTGTCTTTCATTTTTATGTATGATTAGCTAGGATTTAAGTTGGTTAATCCAAGGGAAAATTCCTCTTGGGAATACCATTTTCAACTCTTCTTCATTCCTCCCTTTAGAGTCAAATGGTTCGGTTTGACGGGGTTGAGAGTGGATGAGTTGGTGAGCCTTTGATATTCCGTAGGCCTAGTCACGGTTTATGCTTAGATTACTCACCAATCTCGTCCCTAGCTTCCCCCGAATCAATCGTTCATTCATGCTCAATCGGAGGAAGGCTTTGAGTTGGCTTGACATTCCCTTTGGAGTGAACCTTTGTGGTTAATCAACACTTGCTTTATTTGCATTTTCATTCACAAACCAAACACAAAACTCAAATACAAGATTTTACACTTTCTTTTCACTTTTGCAAAATCACTTTCACAAAACTCCCTTTCCTTCCCTGAGGAGACGACCTTGGAATAGTCTTCCAAGTAAAACATCGACAACGAAAGACTCCTTGCGATTGGGGAGCACTTTTGTTCACCACACACGCATTCCATTTCATAACATTTTGTTCATTCCACAATTCCATCCACCACCATTCCGTTGTTGCCTAATCTTTTGCATCATTCCGAGGGAGAGTGACACTCCCCCATTCCTATAAGCCATACACACATTGAGGGTGAGGGTGATGTTTAGAGGTTAGGAAACAACACCGTGTTTTTGATCAATCATTTTGGCGCCGTTGCCGGGGAAGGTTAAGCGTTGAGTTCAAGAGGTGATTTTGGGACGGCATAAGGTAAGTCTTGTGATTTTCATCACGGGCCAAGGTATGTCGTCTAACTTGTAAATATTTTATTTTAGTTTGTGTTTTGTAATGTTTTCTAATTATTATGGAAATGTATATAATGCCCAAAATTTGCAAAATGTGTGTAAGATTTGTGATGAGTATGGGCATATTACTAGTGAGTGCCCAAGAATGGCCTCTTATTTTGAAAACGTTTGCAAGATTTGTGGTGAATATGGACACATCACTAGTGAGTGCCCTATAAATGCCCCTTATTTTGGAAACGTTTGTGAAATTTGTGGTAAAAATGGACACCTCACTAGTGAATGCCCAATAAATTATCCGGTTCAACACTTTGAATGCGAAGGTTCAAATTCAAATTTGGCCTCCGAATTTTTTTACCCTAACCATTATGTTATACCGAGTTATTCGAGTTATGGTTGGGAGAATGAACCTCATGATTGGTCATCCGATCTCACACCACCAAATGAATCTCCCCATTATCTAACATATGAGGACTCAACCGAACAAGCATTGGAAAATACTTTTTATGAGTTTATGCAATCCCAAATGGAATGCAATGCCCAAATGGAATGCATTGCCCAACAACTTAATGCATTGACTAATGCTACAATTGTTATGCATGAAGAACAACACCTTGAGCATAGTCAATGTATTGAGGATGACCCCCCCAATGAAATGCATATGGATGTTGAATCTCCCACCACTATAGATTGTGAAACATTTGATGAAGTTATTATCTTGCATGAGGCTAATGAGCCCAAGGACATTTTGCCATCTATGAGTGGTGTTGAGATTCACATTTCTCAGCTTGGGGAGGGCATTGCAATGGAGTTAAGTGTTGAGACTCTTAAAGAAAAATTGAATACTCCACCTTTTGTATTGCATAAACTTGCCTACACTTCTATTTGGTTGAGATTTTTGACTTCTTATCCTTTGTATTGTTGGATAGATGGATTAGTAAGGGCATTTATACAACAAAAAAATTGTAAAATCAAAGAAATCAATGGACGCAAGTTTATATCCGAATTGAAGCCGGATTGACATGAAACCTCTTTGTTTTACTTTCATGTACATAGTAGTTAGATTTCTTTTATTGTTATATTTTTATTTTCATAAATGTTGTAGTGTAGATTTTAGCATGAAAGTTGTTTACCTCTTCATAATTTGGACTCATTTCACTTTGAGCATCATTGTATCAAATCTTATTGGGTATCATGTTCTAGTCTAAGTTGGGGGGTGTAAACAAGCTTTTTGTGTTTTATTTTTTTCCGTTAATGTACATATTTATATGAAAAGAAAAAAAAAAAAAAAAAGAGAGGTATCTCATTCCCCGTTTTACTTTCATTTTTCTCATTGCATGATTCCTTGTGCATTGAGGACAATGCATAGTTCAAGTTGGGGGGTGAGGTGCACCATTTACATGTTCCACCACTTTTTGTATAGAATAAGTTGGAAATGTGAAAATTTTAAAATTTTTTGACCATTTTTGTGAAAAGTATTCAATATTGAACTATATTCCTCTATCCTAATTGTTATGGGATTTGTGAATTGCTTGATCTTCATTTTTAACTTTGAATACATGAGCACATTATAGAAGTTTATCCTATGTTTGAGTATCACATATGTGTTTTCTTTCAAACTCAACCATGGTGCACCTTGAATGTGTAATTTGAACAATTTACGGATTGAGTTCACATTTGAGTGCTTGACATGAATAGTGGAGATGAGTAAGTACTCGTGTGAGCTTTAGTGCCAATTCTTGTTGGAAGGAACTTACATTTACTCAAGGAACAATTTTTCAAATTCCAAATTTGTTCAATAATCTCATTATGCTTGTTTTGGTTAGGTGTATTTGGGTAGTTGATTGACTTTGTCTTGATTGTACAATGCTCTCCCATGCCTATCTAGAAATGATCTTAGGCCATCTTTGATGCTTTGAGCCTTAGCCTTTTTCTTGTGAAATTTATCCCTAGTGCCATGATTGAGCCTTAATTGAATTCATTTCTATGCCACACATTGAACCAAGCCAAAGAAAATAAGAAATACCTACCTTACCTTGGTTGTTCCTAAAACAAAAATGAGTGATTGCAAAAGAAGGAAGTATGGTGTGGAAACTCAAGCAAAAAGGGGTGAATGATGTTGGAACGCATAGAGTTCAATGAAAGAAAAAAAAATGATAATCCAAGAAAAGGAAGAAAAGGGGTGAGAAGAAGAAAAGAAAGAGAAAAAGAAAAGGGAAAAATTTAAAGGAAAAGAAAGAAAAGAAACAAAGGATGTGGTGATGGTGTGAAAATCAAAATCCCATAAAAGGGAAGTGGTTTTCTAAGATTAATGTCTCTCACTCGGAACAACCCTCTTTGTTATCCTATATCCTTCGTTTCCCTTACCACAACATCACCCCAAGGCCCCATTATAACCCATGAAAGTCCTAAAAGATCTAGAGAAGCATGGGGGATGCATACTTTTAAAGAAAAAGAGAAGTTAATTTTACTATCTAATGCCCTAGCATTCCTTTCATGAGATTATGCCAAGGTTGTTTCATTTGTATACATGTGCTTCATTTTTGGATTATATGTGAGCATTTTGGTTTGTGAATAAGATTCTATCTCACATATACACATGGAGTGCATGCTAGGATAATCATTGAGTTATTCATTTTTGAGAGAAACCCTTGGTGAGTTTTTGCATCAAAGCTTAATTTGGATAGCCACGTGAATGTGAATTCCGTTGTGTAAATGTTTAAATTACATGTTCAGTTCACACACACACGAGTTTTGAAAGGAAATGTATAGGTGAATACTCTAGAATAGCATTTAAAGCTATAATGTGTTGCATGTGTTTTTAGTTAGGATGTTTTGAACATAGTTTTTTTATTGAAATCCCATCGCTAGTTAAGATAGGGGAATATACTTTAAATATTGGATATTAGCAAGAAGTTTGTAGGTACCTTCACTGGAAACCTTCACGAGACAAAACTCGTCCACTAGGGATCACCTAGGGGTTTAAAGGCTTGTTGCATGTGCTAAATGCAATTGCGGAATTAGTATATGTTTCATTTTGTTTGCATGCTTTTTACATTTTGTTTGCTAGGGACTAGCAAAGCTTAAGTTGGGGGGTGTGATGAGCACATAATATTGCATATATCAAGGCCTCATTACATGCATTTTAACTCAACTTTTGCATTTAAGTACTTAGGGTTAGTCGATTTATGAATAATGTTGATATTTTGATGTTGCAAGTTTTTATTGCTTAAATCATGTATTTTAGGACATTGCAACTATGTTGGATGTGTGGTGAAGGCATGGACACAATACATGAAGAATTGGAGGCTTAAAAGTGAAGAAATCAAGAAGGCATTGGTGCTTGGGAACAAGGGCACCAGCTGCAGCAACAATTGGAAGCACTGCCTCGGAATTCCTCCATTTTGACCATGATCTAATCAGAATTTGGAAAAGTTCAAAACCTCAAAGTTGTAGATATGGGTGTCTTCGGTTTGGTGTCAAAATTTCAGCTCAATCTAACGGTTAGATCAAGAGTTATGAAATTTCTACCAAAAGTGGTCCGGAGCTGTCACCTTCCGAAAGACCTTCCGGAAGGTTTTGCCTACTGGAGTCGACCTTCCGGAAGGTTTACAAAAACCTTCCGGAAGGTTTTGCCCAGAATGCCGAAAACAGCCTGTAACTCAACTTTGAGGCTTGGGGGTCCCACCTACTCTTCTCCCACTTGCTCCCCAACATTTTCTTACACAACCACATCCCTCCTACACCCTATTGGAAGACTTTGGAGGCTTTGCAATTAATGGACGATGGGAGAGATGTGGCTACCATGTGGGTTGTCTCCATAGCCTTTGAAGAGCCATCCATTCAACCTCTCTTGATGGGAGAGCTTGCACATGCTAGGGGGACCACCATGCACGAAATTGGAAGTCTTTCACACTCCATTTATTTAGCATTCAACACACATTGGAAAGGGGGTTGGCTACCTAAGCTTAGGAGTAGAGATAGAAAGCTCCAAGGAGGAAGATGATGAATAGTATTTTCGTTTTTGCATTTTCTTCTCCGTTTTTGTTGTAGTAAGCTTTCATACTCTTGTAATTCTTAATCCTTGCACTTTAATCTCATCTATTTCATGTTCATTTCAAGTTTAGCCTTGCACTTTACTTTTCACCATTGTTATGCTTTCAAGTTCTTCATTTTTAGCTTAAAATGGGTTTTGAATATTTCTCTTCATAGCTTTAGATTTCTTGTTGTAAGTTAATTTTCATGCTTCATGTCTTAATTATATGTCTTTACATTATGCTTGTCTTTCATTTTTATGTATGATTAGCTAGGATTTAAGTTGGTTAATCCAAGGGAAAATTCCTCTTGGGAATACCATTTTCAACTCTTCTTCATTCCTCCCTTTAGAGTCAAATGGTTCGGTTTGACGGGGTTGAGAGTGGATGAGTTGGTGAGCCTTTGATATTCCGTAGGCCTAGTCACGGTTTATGCTTAGATTACTCACCAATCTCGTCCCTAGCTTCCCCCAAATCAATCGTTCATTCATGCTCAATCGGAGGAAGGCTTTGAGTTGGCTTGACATTCCCTTTGGAGTGAACCTTTGTGGTTAATCAACACTTGCTTTATTTGCATTTTCATTCACAAACCAAACACAAAACTCAAATACAAGATTTTACACTTTCTTTTCACTTTTGCAAAATCACTTTCACAAAACTCCCTTTCCTTCCCTGAGGAGACGACCTTGGAATAGTCTTCCAAGTAAAACATCGACAACGAAAGACTCCTTGCGATTGGGGAGCACTTTTGTTCACCACACACGCATTCCATTTCATAACATTTTGTTCATTCCACAATTTCATCCACCACCATTCGGTTGTTGCCTAATCTTTTGCATCATTCCGAGGGAGAGTGACACTCCCCCATTCCTATAAGCCATACACACATTGAGGGTGAGGGTGATGTTTAGAGGTTAGGAAACAACACCGTGTTTTTGATCAATCACTTTGTAACGATCCCAGCAGTGATAAAATTGCTCATTGGGCTTCTCAGAAAAATTTTGAATTTCCTTTTTCAAAGTAGTGGTTCTATGAACCGGAAAAAATTTATTCAAAAATACCGAAACCATTTGAGCCCAGGTGGTAATGGATCGAGGTCGCATGCCATCAAACCATGATTTGGCCTTATCACTAAGGGAGAAAGGGAACAATTTCAATCGAGCTATGTCCTCCATAGCGTAGTTAGCATTGAATGTTGCAACTATATCCTCAAACCCTTTTATGTGCCGGTACGGGTTTTCGTTTTCAATCCCATGGAATGTGGGAAGTAGTTGCAACATCCCCAACTTAACTTGGAAAAGCTGAGCTTGGATTGGGAGGAAGACACATGAGGGTGTGGTGCTACGAGTTGGTTGAAGGAAATCCCTCATAGACCTTGCCGGAGGATCCATTGGAATGTTATTCCCCTCATTCATAGGAGGAGGAAATTGCACTCGTGGGTTGGGCATTCTAGGTGGTTGCAATCCCCCTCCCCCTTGAACGTTTGGATTTGGACCGACATTCTCAAAATTATCACCCGCATCCTCGGGTAGGTCTTGGTTGATGTTCATGTTGAGGCCTAAGGGTTGTCTGACTAATCGGTTTTGTTTGTCCCTTCCCCACATGCAACAAACTATCTACAATTGAAAGTATACACAAGATAAGAATATATACACAAGACAACGTACCTAAGCCCGTGATGAAGATCACGGGACTTACCTGCGTCGTCCGGAAATCACCTTCTTGGTTTGACACTTGCCTTCCCCGACAACGGGGCCAAAAATGCTTGGTCAAAAACCTTGTTGTTTCCTAACCTCTAAGATCTATCCCTCAAAATGTGTAATGTATGGATAAGGGGAGTGTCACTCTCCCTTGGGATAGTGTGAAAAGAAAGGGCAAGAGGAAAGGAAAATGGGATGATGGAAATATGAAATGTGGATGCACAAAATTATGTGTGTGTGTACAAAAGTGCTCCCCAAGCGCAAGGAGACTTTTGAGAATCGTGTTTTACTTGGTGGTATTCCAAGGTCGTTTCCACGGGGAAGGAAGTAAACCAAGGTGAAAGTGATTTCGGATAGGAGAAAATGTAAAATCTTTTGGTTGTTGAAAGTTGTTTGGTGGTGTATATTAATGAAAATCAATTGAAAAACAAATGTTGGTAAAGCCAAGAGGTCACTCCAATAGGAATGCCATCTCAACTCGAATCCCTCCTATGGTAGAGCATGAATGAATGATTGATTCATGGGAAGTTGAGGATACTAAGGGTGAGTATCTAAGCATAAACCGTGACTAGGCCTACGGAATATCAAAGACTCACCAATTTATCCACCCACAACCCAGTCAAACCGAACCATTGATCTCTAGAAATGGAGGAGAATGAGTTGACATGGCATACCTAAGAGGAGGTTCCCATTGGTTTTACCAACTAAAGGAATTAGCTCCTCATGCTTGTAATGAAGTTAACTATGTAAGAAAAATGCATTGCAAGAGAGGAAGTTATTGAATAGCTAAAATGCAGGTAGACAGAATTCAGAGAAGGATGCATATAAGACCCATTTACAGCTAAGAAAATGATGAACCTTTTTGCATTAATGGTGAGGAGTTAAGAGAGCATTAAACTAACAATGAACTTAAAAGAAAACAACATTAATGGTGTTAAAATGAAGCTTGAAATGTTCTTACAGTTGATTACAATACAATGTAGTGAAGAAAATGCAAAAATCTGAAGTTTATCTCTCTAGAACACTATTCATAATCTTCTCCAGACTTTCTCTCTCTATATCTATCTATTTTTATGCTACCAGCTGAATGCCTCTCTCCCTTGGCCTTGGCTTCCAAAAAACGTGCATTGAGAGATCCCCTAGTCTACAGAAAATGACCTCCATCAGTAGGGGTGCAGTAGTCCTAGGCTGGAAGAAGGGTTGCAGAGTTTGTCTCCACACCCAGCTCTTATTCTCTTCTCTCTCCTCATTTATCAACAAGACTCCAACTTGCAATCATAGGTGTAGAAAGAGGTCACTAGCATTGCAGGTGCGTCAGGGGAGCAGGGGATGTCTGTTGGTGGGTCCCTCAAGTCAGCAATCATGAGTTGCAGGGCAGTTGGGCTGATCAGGCAAAGCGTACCGGTACGGCGAACTCCAGTGGCTTCTGCGTACCGGTACGATTAACTCCAGTAGCCTCATGCGTACCGGTACGGTTTGGCTGACTTCTTGATTTTTTGAGATTAGCTCCAGTAGCCTCAGCGTACCGGTATGCGTACCGGTACGGTTTAGCTGACTTCTTGATTTTCTGATTTCCTCATCTCCTAAGCTATCCCCAAGCTACCCTTTTGTCCCCATTTGTCTCAATTGATCTGGGAAGGCCTTAAGAAGCCTCTTTTAGCACCTGTTAACTGCAAACACCAAATATCATCGTTAAGAGTTTATTTAACCTAACTCCCATCATTTAAATCTCCAAAAACAATTAAAAAAAGAGGATTAGCACATCAAAATATACAAAGTTTTGTGCTAATCATGTAATTGGACTATATTCCATAAATAACCTACTGAATTCCTCTAGTGTGAAGGTTATCCGTACAACCAAAAAGTGTGTCGACTTCAAAAGCTGGTCAACTATCACCCACACCGCGTCATGCCCATGCGAAGTTCGTGGTAGGATAGTCACAAAGTCCATACTGACATATTCCCACTTCCACTCAGCCACCTCCAAAGGATGGAGCAACCTCGCTAGTCTTTGGTGCTCGACCTTAACTTGCTAATATGTGAGACATATAATAACAAAGTCTCCTACATGTCCGTTTATCCCACTCCAATAATACTAACGACAAAGATCTTGGTACATCTTCGTGCCACCAGGATGCACAGTAAAATGGGAGGAATGAAACTTTGTGAGGATCTGCTCTCTGAGATCTATAGACTAGCGAACAATAACCCTTCCCTTGAATCGAAGACAGCCATCAACATGAATGACCAAGCATTCGTCACCCATACCTGACTATACCGGTCCCTAATTGAAAATATCTCTATGTCCTGCCCCTAGGATTCGATTACCCAACTCAGTAAGGAAGGCAAAGCAACTAGGCTCCCCAAAATTCCCTAAGCCTGATCCCTATAATGTAGCCCAAACAATCCCATAGTCTCGAGCATCTACCACTCCTGAGAAGCTATACTAGCCAAGACTCCCTCTGACTTCTGGCTAAGTGCATCAGCCTCCAAATTTGCCTTACCAGGGTGGTAATGCAAAGTGAAGTCATAATCCTCTAAGTACTCCATCCATTGACACTATCTCATTTTGAGATCCCCTTGAGTGAAAATGTGCTTCAGATTTTTGTGGTTCGAATACACCTCGAATTGCTCTCCATATAGATAGTGACATCATGCCTCTAGTGCAAAGAAAATAGCCGCCAACTCCATGTTGTGCATCAGATAGTTCTTCACACGGTTCTTAAGCTGACGGGAACCATAAGCAACTACCCTACCAGACAGCATCAAGACGCATCCAAGTCCATCCTTCTAGGAATCAAAATATATTATATACCTTTGTCCCCTCACTGGTACTATAAGAATAGGAGCTGAAGTAAGCCTCCTCTTCGACTCCTGGAATGTCCTCTCACATGAGTCATCCCAATGAAAACCTGACTTCATTCCTTGTAAGTCTCATCATAGGGGTCACTAATTGGGAGAAGTCATCGATGAACCTTTGATAGTACCCTACCAATTCCAAGAAACTGCATATCTTGAAGACTGAATTCGACTTTTCCCAATCCATTATTGCCTTACCCTTTTTTGGGTCAACTAATACACCCATAGTGGACACAACATGGCCAAAAAATTTGACTTCCTTCATCCAAACGTCTCACTTGCTGAATTTGGCATACAACTGGAGATCCCTCAAGGCTAGTAAAACACCCTTCAAGTGATGGTATTGCTCATCCTCCATCTTGGAGTACACAAGAATGTCGTCTACAGACACTACGATAAAATAATCAAGATAGTTCTTGAACACCCTATGTATGAGATCCATGAATGCGGTTGGGGCATTCGTCAACCAGAATAGCATAACCATGAAGTAACTGGCCATATCGAGTCCTAAATGTTGTCTTAGGAATGTTAGTTTTCCATACCTTCAACTGATGATACCCTGTGCGCAAGTCTATCTTATAGTAGACCTGAGCCCTTCTCAATTTGTACAAAATGTCACCTATCCGTGGCAACGGGTACATATTCTTGATGGTGACTTGATTCAACTACCAATAGCATATACAAAGTCTAAGGGCCCTATCCTTCTCATTGGCAAATAGTACCACATCGCCCCAAAGTGAGATACTCGGTCTAATAAAACTTTTGTCCAATAACTCTTGCAATTGGACTTTCAGTTCTTGCAACTCTGCTGGTGCCATCATATGTGGTGCCATAGAAATAGGGGATACACCGGGTTGCAATCAATGTTGAAGTCAACATTCAGATGTGGAGGCAATCCCAATAACTCACCTGGGAAGACATTCGCATACTCAAAAACTAAATGTGGTAGCTCAACTCTTGTCTTACCTTGTCCTCAAGTGTAAGGCTCGTAAAGCACACTGCTTGATGTTTTCCGTTGTATACCCTAATATCCGGACATCACCCTCAATGAGTGTATGGCGTATGTGTGAAGATGAGTGTCACTCTCCCTCGGAATGATATCAAAAGAAAGGGCAATGGAATGGAGGATGAATGAAATGCACAAAAATTGTGTGTGTGAACAAAAGTGCTCCCCAAGCGCAGGGAGTCTTTTGAGTGTCGTGTTTTACTTGGAAATCGTATTCCAAGGTCGTCTCCTTAGGGAATGAGGTGAATCATGTTGAAGGTGATTTTGGTAAAAAAGGTAAAGTGTAAAAATCTTTTGTTGTTTGAAGTTTGGTTTGTGATGTGTATCTTGATTAAAATTGAAATGAGAAAAGTGTTGGCTAATCCGAAGGGTTCATTCCAATGGGAATGCCAACTCAACTCGAGACCTTCCCCCAATGGTGTTTAGATGTTCGATTGATTCGTGAGAAGCTTGGGACTAATGTGGAAGTGAGGATTCAAGCATATGCCGTGACAATGCCTACGGTGTATCAAGAACTCACAACCACGTCCATACTCAACCCAATTAAACCGAACCAACGTACACTGCGAGGGGGAAAGAAAATGAGTTGAAATGGCATACCCAAGAGGAGGTCTCCCTTGGATTAGCCAACTTAAAAGCTTTTCTACTCATACTTAAAAAAAAAAGACAATAATGAAATGGAAAGACATTGTAAAGGAATAAAGGCTTGAGTGAAGTTAATGCAAGAAAATACAAACTATAGGAGAGAGCATTTAAGACCAATTTGAAGGCTTGAAAATAAAGAACTTGAATGCATTAATGGTGAAATCCAAAGTACAAGACTAAACTTGAAATGTGCTTGTAATAAATGACATTAAAGACACTAAACAAAGCTTAAACAAGTATTACAATAGATTACAAGGCAATGTATGGAAGAAAATGCAAAAATATTCACTTCTCTCTCTAGCACTATTCATCTTCTTCCTTCGACTCTCTCTCTATATATTACAATGTATATGGAATAATATTGAAAAATGGTGAATGAAGCCTTCAAAAATGTCCATGGAGTGTCTCAAGCCTATGTGATGAGATCCACATTAATAGGGGCTGCCAAGGGATGGTTTGGGCAAGCTAGTGCAGGCATAGCCTGCACACCCAGCATCTTCTCTCTCCTCCCTCCTTATTAATGTCCAAAGCTCCAAAAGTCCAAGCATGAGTGTATGAGGGGATTTCTGTGTGTAAGACATGTCAGGAATGAGTGGGAGAGTGCTTGGTGGGACCCCCAATGTTGTAGAGCTTGATATGCAAAATCTGGGCAAAACCTTTCGGAAGGTCGACAAAAACCTTTCGGAAGGTTTGTGCAGGAACGGTTAAATGAGCATTCCAATGAGCAAAACCTTTCGGAAGGTTTCATTCCAGTAGAAAAAACCTTCCGGAAGGTCTTGGCAGTGAATAGGCAGTCCAAGGCAAAACCTTTCGGAAGGTTTTTCACCAAACCTTCCAGAAGGTTTTCAACCAACTTGAATTTTTCTTGGTTTCTTCACCCTCCAAGCCTTCCTTTAAGCTACCCCCCTCATCTTCATTGACTTCAAAAACTTCAATGAGGGCTTAACTCAACTCATTTACATCATTTTACCTTCATTTGCACAAAACTTCATCAAAACGAAGATTAAACGCATTTCTCCCAAATTTTACAAATAAAGCAAGTATAAAAGGGCATATTAGCATACAATATATGTCATGTTTTTGTGCTAATCACGAACCCATCAACTGCCCATGCCAACGGGAGTCATATACTGCTTGGGGTAAAGCATTGCTTTTTTCCCTGAAACTTGAAACAGATTCCCTTCGAAGTGTAGGCGGTGAGTCGCTTCTGATCACAATCAATAACCATCTGATGTGCTATTCCCCAATCTATCCAAGGGATGACATCGGCCTCTAACATATCCATGACCCTAAGGTCCACCGTGAGTTGAATCCCTGAGATCTCTAACTCACATCTGATTAGCACAAAAATTTGCATATTTTAGGTGCTAATCATCATATTTTCAATTGCTTTTGGGGGTTAAATGATTGGAGTTGTATTATTAGAGTTCTTAACGAAGATGTTTGGTGTTTGTAGAAAAAAGGCGCTAAATGAGGCTTCTTAAAGCCTTCCCAAATGAGTTGAGGTGAATGAGGATGAAAGAGTGGCTAAAGAATGGCTCAGGAGTGAAGAAATCAGAAAAATCAGACAAAGCAGCAGAAGCGTACCGGTACACAGTGCTGGTATGGTTTGACCATTGGAACATAGTGTACCGGTACGCAGTACCGGTACGGTCCTGCCTCTGGAGTTCGAGGTACTGGTACTGAGTACCGGTACAGTCTGATATCCCTGCCCCAATCTCTGCAACTCAGGTCCGTCGTTTTTTAGGGACCCACCAATCACTCTCCCACTTGTCTCTCACTCCTCCATCACATTGTACCACCCTCCAACACCCTCCATTTGACTTTGGAAGCTTGAATGATAAATGAAGAGAGAGAGAAGAAGAATGGAGCTGGGTGTGCAGGCTAGCTCTGCACCACCCTGTCCAGCCCATCCCTCTTGACAGCCTATGGATGGAGATCACATCACTGAGCTGGGAGAGACACTATGGATATTTTTGGAGGGGAAGGAGGACTCCATTATTCTTCAGCATTGGTTACACACAGAGATACAAATATACAGAGAGAGAGAGAGAGAGTCTGGGTAGAAGATGATGAATAGTGTTCTAGAGAGATAAATTGAGATTTTTACATTTTGTTAAATACATTGTCTTGTAATCTCCTGTAAGAATCTTTAGAGCTTCAGTCAAAGTCATTAATGCTAGTTCCTACAAGTTCATTGCAAGTTTAATTCTCTTTTAAAGCTTTTACCATCAATGCATCAAAGTTCTTCTTTTTCTTACTTTTAAAATGGGTATTCATTGCTTTCACTTATAGCTTATGTTTGTGTGCATTTAGTTACTCAAGAACTTCATTCCTTTGCAATGCATTCTCATTACATTGTTAATTTCATCCCAAGCATGAGTAGCTAAAATCCTTTAGTTGGAAAACCAAGGGGAACCTCCACTTGGGTATGCCATTTCAACTCATTCTCCTCCCTTCTTTCAGAGTTCAATGGTTCGGTTTGACTGGGTTGAGGGTGGATAAATTGGTGAGTCTTTGATATTCCGTAGGCCTAGTCACATTTTATGCTTAGATACTCACCCTTCTTATCCCTAGCTTCCCAAGAATCAATCCTTCATTTATGCTCTATTGGAGGAGGGATTCGAGTTGAGATGGCATTCCCATTGGAGTGACCTCTTGGGTTAGCCAACGTTTGTTTCTCATTTCATTTCCACCAAAACACACTTCACCAAACAACTTTCAACAACAAAAGATTTTACACTTTCTTTCACCCAAAATCACCTTCCCCTTGGTTTACATCCTTCCCCGTGGAAACGACCTTGGAGTACCTCCAAGTAAAACACGACCCACAAAAGTCTCCTTGCGCTTGGGGAGTATTTTTGTTCATACACATAACACATTTCCACAATCCCATTTTCCCATCTGCTTGCCCTTTCTTTTGACACTACTCAAAGGGAGAGTGACACTCCCCTCCATCCATATACAATACATTTTGCGGGATGATATTTAGGGGTTAGGGATAACAAGGAAAAACATCAAGCATTTTTTGGCGCCGTTGCCGGGGAAGGCAAGTGTCAAACCAAGAAGATGATTTCTGGACGACGGAGGTAAGTCCCATGATCTTCATCACGGGCTGAGGTACGTTGTCCTGTGTATATATTCTTGTTTGTGTATAATTTGATTTGTAGATATTTTGTTGCATGTGAGGAAGGGACGACCAAAATCGGTTAGTTAGGCAACCCCTTGGCCCCAACATGAATCTTGACCAAGACCCACCCGAGGATACGAGTGATAATTTTGAAAATGTGGATGCCAACCTGAACATGCAAAGGGGTGGGGGAGGACAAGAACCTAGAATACCCAATTCACGAATGCATTTCCCCCTCCTAGAAATGAAGGGAACGATATCCAAATTGATCCTCCGGCGAGGTCAATGCGGGAATTCCTTCAACCAACCCGTACCACCACACCTTCATGCATCCACCTTCCGGTCCAGGCTCATCTCTTCATAGTTAAACCAGGGATGTTACAATTACATCCTACTTTCCACGGAATTGAGAATGAGAACCCTTATTCTTATATAAGGGATTTGGAGGAAATAGTTGCAACCTTTCTCCCCAATCACAATATGGAAGAGATAGCAAGAATGAAATTGTTCCCCTTTTCCCTGAGTGATAAGGCAAAAATGTGGCTTCATTCCTTGAGATCCCGGACCGTGCCATCTTGGAGCCAAATGATTTCCATGTTTTTGAACAAGTTTTTTTCGGTGCATAAAACCACCACCCTAAAGAAACAAAATTAAAACTTTTCTGAGCTGCCCAATGAACAATTCTATCACTGTTGGGAACGATATAAGGATTTGCTACAGTCCATTCCACACTATGGCTTTGAACCATGGCAAATGGTGAGTTTCTTCTATGAAGGAATCACACCAGGTCATCGACAGTTCATTAATATGATGTGCAATGGGGAGTTTTTGAGCAAAGACCCTGATGAGGCCTTAGATTATTTTAATGCATTGGCAGAAAATGTACAGTCATGGGACATTACGAATCCCACCGATGTACCAAGGTCTTCTCCTCAAGGGAGTAGCCAAACTCATAGGGGAGGGATTTATGACTTAAGTAACCGAGAGGACTTACTTTCAAAAATTGCCAAATTATCTAGGAAGGTTGAGAGTCTTGAGGTCAATAGGAGGCATGAGGTGTCACAAGTGTCAAAGGCCGAGGAGTTTTGCTCAATATGTGAGAATGTAGAGCATTCCACATCGGAGTGCCCCAACATTCTGGCGCTTAAGGAAGCATATCACGAGCAAGTCCATGCATTTAACCAAACAAGGCAATCATTCTCCCCTCACTCAAACACGTATAATCCGGGTTGGAGCAATCACCCTAATTTTAGTTGAAGAAATGAGAATCTTAGTCCTCATGGTTCAAATGCACATACACCTCCTGTGCCTCCTAAGCAATGTCAATACCAAAATCAATACCAAGGCCAAGGGCAAACGTCTAGCTCCCAATACCCCCGGACTAATCCGCAAGGGTATTCAACAAACCCGCCACCACAAAATGTTTCTCCAAGTCCACCTTCACAAAGTTTTTTCTCAAGGACCATCCAATCCATCCACATACCAACCTCCTCACAAAAGGAATTTGGTGGATATGTTCCATTCCTTCATTCAAAGCCAAACCGCCATCAATAACCAAAATGCCATAGCCATCAATGATATAAGAGCCCAACTCACAAAGTTGAAAAACTCCATAGGGGCATCTCAACAAGAAAAGGGGAAGTTCCCCGCTCAACCACAAGAGAACCCTAGGGGTCAACACGTTGTTGAGTCATCGGAGCCTTCGAGAGAGAGTTGCGAACAACTCAAAGCTGTCACCACCCTCCATAGTGGCAAATAAATTGACAAAACCATTTTGCCAACGGTCTCACCCAAGACCACATTGCCAAAAGGAAAAGATATCTTGGTTGACGCCGTCAAGGGTGAGGTGAGTGAAGAGAAAGAAAGAGAGGTTGTTGAGAAAGAAAAATTAATTGATGATTCTGTGCTTATTCCTCCCATGCCTGCCCCTTTCCCGAGTCGTTTGAAGCCACCTGTCAAGGTGGCTAATTATGCTGATATCTTGGAAATGTTTAAGCAAGTGAAGATTAACATTCCACTCCTCGACGCCATCAAGCAAATCCCATCTTGTGCTAAAATTTTGAAGGATCTATGCACGGTGAAAAGGAGATTGAATATCCACAAGAAGGCATTCATCACAAAACAAGTGAGTTCAATATTGAGGACCAACACTCCTCCCAAATTCAAAGACCCCGGTTGTCCAACCATAGCCATCACCATTGAAAATTGTCGAGTGGAGCAAGCACTCCTCGATTTGGGGGCAAGTGTGAATCTTCTTCCCTTCTCGGTGTATCAACAACTTCAGCTTGAGGAGTTGAAGCCCACCTCAATCACACTTCAATTGATGGATCATAGTATCCGTACACCAAGGGGAGTAGTTGAGGATGTTTTAGTTCAAATTGATAAATTTTACTTCCCTGTCGATTTCATTGTGCTTGATACACACCCTGTTGCAAACCTTAGCTCCCAAATTCCCGTAATACTTGGAAGACCCTTCCTTGCTACATCTAATGCCGTGATAAATTGTAGGAACGGTCTAATGAAGTTGGCATTTGGGAATATGACAATGGAGCTCAATGTATTCAACTTGGCAAAGCAACCGGGTGATGATGAGGAAGTAAGGGAGGTCAATAGAATCGACACTTTGATTGAGGAACACTTGGAGCTGAATGGGATGTTGAAATTTAAGGAAGAAGGAATTGTGGATCTTGAGAATTATGATGAGCAAGAGGAGGTAGAAGATTTGAAAAGGATGGAAAGGTGGATCCCAACATTTGAGGAGTTACCCCATCGAGAAAAGAAAATTTTTCCGTCGGATGAACAAAAGCCCAACTTGGAGTTGAAGCCCTTGCCCTCCCATTTGAAGTACACCTATCTTGGGGAAGGTGAAACATTTATGGTGGTCACTAGCTCTACAATGAACATGGAACAAGTAAAAGAACTCTTGCAGGTATTGAGAAAGCATAAAGGAGCAATTGGGTGGACCATTGCAGATATCAAGGGGATAAGCCCTCTCATTTGCACCCACCGCATATATCTTGAGGAGGATTCCAAAACCTTCCCTACAACCACAAAGACGGTTGAATCCCATCATGAAGGATGTGGTGAGGGATGAGGTTCTGAAACTACTTGATGTGGGGATCATCTTTCCAATTGCCGATAGTAAGTGGGTTAGCCCCACGCAAGTAGTACCTAAGAAATCCGGAGTTACGGTGGTTGAGAATGATGAGAATGAGCTTATACCTACAAGAGTGATCACCGGATGGAGGGTGTGCACTGATTACCGGAAGGTGAACGCTTGCACAAGAAAAGACCACTTCCCATTGCCATTCCTCGATCAAGTTCTAGAACGAGTAGCGGGTCATCTATTCTACTACTTTTTAGATGGATACTCCGGCTACAATCAGATCGAGATTGCTTTGGAGGATCAAGAGAAGACCACCTTCACGTGCCCATATGGTACCTTTGCCTACCGCCGCATGCCATTTGGACTGTGCAATGCTCCGGGGACTTTTCAACGTTGTATGATGGGGATTTTCAGTGAGATGGTGGAAAAGATAGTGGAGGTATTTATGGACGAATTTTCTGATGAGCACAAAATATTGTATATTTCAAGGCCTCATTACAGGCATTTTAACTCAACTTTTGCATCTAAGTACTTAGAGTTAGCCGATTTTATGAATAATGTTGAATTTTCGATGTTGCATGTTTTTATAGCTTAAATCATGTATTTTAGGACCTTGCAACTATGTTGGAGGTGTGGTGAGGGCATTGACACATTACATGAAGATTTGGAGGCTTAAAAGTGAAGAAATCAAGGAGGTATTGGTGTTTGGTAACAAAGGCGCCAACAGCCACACCACTGGGTTGAAGAGCCTCGGTTTTCCTCCATGTTGACCATGATCCACTTCGAATCTGAAAAAGTTCAAAACACGAAAGTTGTAGATCTGGATGTCTTCTGTATCGTGTCAAAATTTGAGCTCAATCCAACGGTTGGATAAAACGTGATGCCTATTCTACCAAGACTGGTCGGGAGCAGAAAACAGTACCGGTACTATACAGTTCCGGTACTGCGTACCGATACTTCGACTCCAGAAGGTTTAGAGTACCGGTAAACAGTACCGGTACGCTCCCAGAACAGCCCAGAACACCTGCAAACTCTTCTCCACTTGCTTGGGGGTCCCACCATTGATTCTTCCACTTGTTCCCCATCATTCTCTTACACATCTACATGCCTCCCTTACACATTTTGAAGACTTTGAAGGCTTGGCATTAAATGAGGATGGGAGAGAAGTGGGCTGCTCAGGGGAGTTGCAGGCTAACCTTCTCCTAGCCTGTCCAAGCATCATTCAGCCTCCCATTGATGGGAGGCCTGCACACAGCTAGGGGGGACCACCATGCACGAGAATTGAAGGCTAACTCTCCAATATATATTCAGCATTTTACACATTGTAAGGGGTGGCTACCTAAGCTTAGATAGTTCCAGGAAGAAGAAGATGAATAGTGCTCGAAGTTGATATTTTTTCATTTTCTTCATTACATTGTCTTGTAATCTTTTGTAAGGATATTCTAAACTTTGTTTAAAGTCTTTAATGTCATTTACTTTAAGTTCATTGCAAGTTTAGTCTTATATTCTAGATTTCACCATTTTTATTTAAGTTCTCTTCATTTCAAGCTTTTAAATTGGGTTTTTCATATTTGTCTTCTTAGTTTAAGTTTTCTTGTATTAGTTCAAGTTTCATGCTCCATTTCATTATGTCCATTTACATTATGCTTGTCTTTCCTTTATGCATGACTAGCTAGATTTTTAGTTGGCTAATTCAAGGGAGAATTCCTCTTGGGCCCTCCATTTCAACTTATTTTCTTTCCTCCCCGGTGTACGATGGTTCGGTTTGACTGGGTTGAGTGTGGACGTGGTGGTGAGTCCTTGATATCCCGTAGGCATTTGTCACGGGGTATGCTTGGATCCTCACCTCCATTTGGTTGTGAGGCTTTGATATTCCGTAGACTTGTCACGGTTTATGCTTAGATCCTCATTTCCATTTGTCCCGAGCTTCCCACGAATCAATCGTTCATCTATAAACCCTTGGAGGAAGGTTTTGAGTTGAGTTGGTATTCCCATTGGAATGACCCTTTGGATTAGCCAACACTTGTTTTCTTGCATTTTCAGTACAAACACAACTCTACAAAACAAACTAAAAGATTTTACACTTTCTCTTTTTGACAAAATCACCTTCACACACTTGAACTTTCCTTCCCTGAGGAGACGACCTTGGAATACCACCAAGTAAAACACGACACGCGAAAGACTCCTTGCGATTGGGGAGCACTTTTGTTCACACATTTCATTTCACATTTCATTCATTCCATCCTCCATTCCGTTGCTCTATCTCTTGCATCATTCCGAGGGAGAGTGACACTCCCTTTCACACATACACCATATACACATTAAAGGGATGATATTTAGGGGTTAGGAAACAACACCGTTTTTTATCAATCATTTTGGCGCCGTTGCCGGGGAAGGTTAAGCGTCGAGTTCAAAGGTGATTTTGGGCGGCATGGTAAGTCTCGTGATTTTTATCACGGACCAAGGTATGTCGTTTCTTTTGTAAATATTTTGTTTTAGTTTGTGTTTTGTATTATGTCTTATAATTTTTATGAAAATGTATATAATGCCCAAAGTTTTCAAAATGTGTGTGAGATTTGTGATGAGTATGGGCATGTTACTAGTGAGTGCCCAAGAATGGCCTCTTATTTTGAAAACGTTTGCGAGATTTGTGGTGAGTATGGACGCTTCACTAGTGAGTGCCCAATAAATGCCCCTTATTTTGAAAATGTTTGCGAAATTTGTGGTGAGTATGGACACCTCACTAATGAATGCCCAAGAAATTATCTGATTCAAGACTTTGCATGCGAAGGTTCAAATTCATTTTTGGTCTCCAAAAAATTTTACCCCAATCATTATGTTACACCGAGTTATCCGAGTTATGGTTGGGAGAATGAACATCATGATTTTTCATCCAATCTCACACCACCAAATGAATTTTGCCATTATCCAACGTATGAGGACTCAACTGAGCAAGAATTGGAAAATACGTTTTACGAGTTTATGCAAAGCCAAATGGAATGGAATGCCCAAATAACCCAACAACTTGATACATTGACTAATGCTATAATTGCTATGCATGAAGAACAACATCTTGAGCATAGTCAATGCATTGAGGTTGATCATCCCAATGGAATGCATATTGATGTTGAATCTCCCACCACTCTTGATTGTGAAAAATTTGATAAAGTTATTATCTCACAAGAGGCTAATGAGCCCAAGGTCATTTTTCCATCTAAGAGTGGTGTTGAGATTCACATTTCTCAACTTGGGGAGGGCAGTGCAATGGAGTTAAGTGTAGAAAGTTTTCAAGACAAATTTTATACTCCATTATTGGAATTGCATAAACTTGCCTATACCTCGGTTCGGTTGAGAATTTTGAGTCAACATCCTTTCTATGTTTGGATCGATGGTTTAAGAAGGGCATTCATACACCAAAAAAATGTTAAAACCAAAAAAATAAATAGGCGCAAGTTCATATCCGAATTGAAGCCGGATTGACATGAGCCCTTTCTATTTTGTTTTCATGTACATAGTAGTTAGATTTCTTTTATTGTTATAGTTTTATTTTCATAAATGTTGTAGTGTAGATTTTAGCATGAAGGTTGTTTACCTCTTCCTAATTTGGACTCATTTCACTTTGAGCTTCATTGTATCAAATCTTATTGGGTATCATGTTCTAGTCTAAGTTGGGGGGTGTAAACAAGTTTTTTGTGTTTTATTTTTTTCCGTTAATGTACATATATATATGAAAAGAAAAAAAAAAAAAAGGTGTATCACATTTCCCATGTTAACCTTCATTTTTTCTCATTGCATGATTCCTTGTGCATTGAGGACAATGCATGGTTTAAGTTGGGGGGTGAGGTGCACCATTCACATGTTCCACCACTTTTTGTATAGAATAATGGAAAATGTGAAAATTTTGAAAATTTTGGTTCCAATATTGAACTATATTCCCTTATCCTAATGGTTATGGGATTTGTGATTGCTTGATCTTCATTTTGAACTTTGAATACATGAGCACATTATAGAAGTTTATCCTATTGCTAAGAGTATCACATACTTGTTTGCTTTTGAACTCAACCATAAGTGCACCATGAACTTGTAATTTTTGCAATTTACGGATTGAGTTCACATTTAGTGCTTGACATGAATAGTGGAGATGAGTAGGACCCATGAGAGCTTTAGTGCCAATTCTTTTTGGAGGGAACTTACATTTACTCAAGGAACAATTCTTAATTTTCAAATTTGTTCAATAGTCTCATTATGCTTGTTTTGGTTAGGTGTGTTTGGGTAGTTAATTGACTTTGTCTTGATATGTACAATGCTCTCCCATGCCTATCTAGAGATGATCTTAGGCCATTTTTGAATGCTTTGAGCCTTTGCCTTTTTCTTGTGAAAAGTTTATCCCTAGTGCCGTGATTGAGCCTATTTGAATTCATTTCTATGCCATACATTTGACCAAGCCAATGAAAATGATAAATATCTACCTTACCTTGGTTGTTCCTAGAGCGGGATATGATTTGATCGTAAAAGAAAAGGAAGTATGGTGTGGAAACTCAAACAAAAGGGATAAATGATGTTGAAACTCAAAAGAGTTGAATGGAAAAAGAATGAAAATCCAAGAAAAGAAAAAAAAAAAAAAAAAGGGTGAAAGAAGAAAAGAAAGAGAAAAAGAAAAGGAAAATGTTAAGGAAAAGAAGAAAAAAAGAAACAAAGAGTGTGGTGATGGTGTTAGCCTAGAAATTCCATAAAATGGAGATCTTTTTGAAATAAAGGTCATTCACTCGGAACAACCCTCTTTGTTATCCTATATCCTTCATTTTGCCTACCTCAATATCACCCCAAGGCCTCATTACAACCCGTGAAAGTCCTAAATGATCTAGAGAAAGCATGGGGGATGCATACTTTGAAAAGAACAAGAGAAGTTGGTTTTGCTATCAAATGCCCTAGCATTCCCTTCATGAGATTATGCCAAGGTTGTTTCATTTTTATGCATACTTCATTTTTGGATTATATGTGAGTATATTTCATTTTGAGCACAATATTCTATTTCACATATACACATGGAGTGCATGCTTGGATAATCATTGAGTTATTCTTTGTTGAGAGAAACCTTTGGTGAGTTTTTGCATCGAAACTTAATTTGGATAGCTATGTGAATGTGAATTTTGTCGTGTAAATGCTTAAATTACATGTTCATTGCACTCACACACGAGTTTGAAAATGAATGTGTATGTGAATACTCTAGAATAGCATTTAAGGCTATGATGTGTTTCATGTGTTTTTAGTTCGGGTGTTTCGGAGCAAGTTGTTTTTGACATCCCATTGCTAGTTAAGATAAGGGAATATATTTTAAATATTGGATACCAAGGAAGAGAAGTTTGTAGGTACCTTCACTGGAAACCTTCACGAGACAAAACTCGTCCACTAGGGATCACCTAGGGGTTTAAAGGCTTATTGCATGTGCTAAATGCAATTGCGGAATTAGTATAAGTTTATTTTGTTTGCTTGCTTTTTATATTTTGTTTGCTAGGGACTAGCAAAGCTTAAGTTGGGGGGTGTGATGAGCACAAAATATTGTATATTTCAAGGCCTCATTACATGCATTTTAACTCAACTTTTGCATCTAAGTACTTAGAGTTAGCCGATTTTATGAATAATGTTGAATTTTCGATGTTGCATGTTTTTATAGCTTAAATCATGTATTTTAGGACCTTGCAACTATGTTGGAGGTGTGGTGAGGGCATTGACACATTACATGAAGATTTGGAGGCTTAAAAGTGAAGAAATCAAGGAGGTATTGGTGTTTGGTAACAAAGGCGCCAACAGCCACACCACTGGGTTGAAGAGCCTCGGTTTTCCTCCAATTTGACCATGATCCACATCGAATCTGAAAAAGTTAAAAACACAAAAGTTGTAGATCTGGATGTCTTCTGTATCGTGTCAAAATTTAAGCTCAATCCAATGGTTGGATAAAAAGTTATGCCTATTCTACCAAGACTGGTCGGGAGCAGAAAACAGTACCGGTACTATACAGTTCCGGTACTGCGTACCGGTACTTCGACTCCAGAAGGTTTAGAGTACCGGTACACAGTACCGGTACGCTCCCAGAACAGCCCAGAACACCTGCAAACTCTTCTCCACTTGCTTGGGGGTCCCACCATTGATTCTCCCACTTGTTCCCCATCATTCTCTTACACATCTACATGCATCCCTTACACATTTTGAAGACTTTAAAGGCTTGGCATTAAATGAGGATGGGAGAGAAGTGGGCTGCTCAGGGGAGTTGCAGGCTAACCTTCTCCTAGCCTGTCCAAGCATCATTCAGCCTCCCATTGATGGGAGGCCTGCACACAGCTAGGGGGGACCACCATGCACGAGAATTGAAGGCTAACTCTCCAATATATATTCAGCATTTTACACATTGTAAGGGGTGGCTACCTAAGCTTAGATAGTTCCAGGAAGAAGAAGATGAATAGTGCTCGAAGTTGATATTTTTGCATTTTCTTCATTACATTGTCTTGTAATCTTTTGTAAGGATATTCTAAACTTTGTTTAAAGTCTTTAATGTCATTTACTTTAAGTTCATTGCAAGTTTAGTCTTATATTCTAGATTTCACCATTTTTATTTAAGTTCTCTTCATTTCAAGCTTTTAAATTGGGTTTTTCATATTTGTCTTCTTAGTTTAAGTTTTCTTGTATTAGTTCAAGTTTCATGCTCCATTTCATTATGTCCATTTACATTATGCTTGTCTTTCCTTTATGCATGACTAGCTAGATTTTTAGTTGGCTAATTCAAGGGAGAATTCCTCTTGGGCCCTCCATTTCAACTTATTTTCTTTCCTCCCCGGTGTACGATGGTTCGGTTTGACTGGGTTGAGTGTGGACGTGGTGGTGAGTCCTTGATATCCCGTAGGCATTTGTCACAGGGTATGCTTGGATCCTCACCTCCATTTGGTTGTGAGGCTTTGATATTCCGTAGACTTGTCACGGTTTATGCTTAGATCCTCATTTCCATTTGTCCCGAGCTTCCCACGAATCAATCGTTCATCTATAAACCCTTGGAGGAAGGTTTTGAGTTGAGTTGGTATTCCCATTGGAATGACCCTTTGGATTAGCCAACACTTGTTTTCTTGCATTTTCAGTACAAACACAACTCTACAAAACAAACTAAAAGATTTTACACTTTCTCTTTTTGACAAAATCACCTTCACACACTTGAACTTTCCTTCCCTGAGGAGACGACCTTGGAATACCACCAAGTAAAACACGACACGCGAAAGACTCCTTGCGATTGGGGAGCACTTTTGTTCACACATTTCATTCATTCCATCCTCCATTCTGTTGCCCTATCTCTTGCATCATTCCGAGGGAGAGTGACACTCCCTTTCACACATACACCATATACACATTAAAGTGATGATATTTAGGGGTTAGGAAACAACACCGTTTTTGACCAATCAGTGGCCTACCCCAACGGAGCTACTGAGGTGACAAACCCTGAGAATGGCCAGACATTCAAGGTCAATGGCCAAAGACTTAAGCCATTCTTTGAGGGTTTTGAAGGGCAAGAAGTTGAGGAGGAGTTGACAGATCCCGTGTATCCGGATTTGATGGAGGAGTAGCTAATGGTTATGTTTTTTAGTGTACAGTTGCTTTTATTTGCTTATGTTATTTTTATTCCATGTCACTTACTTTCTTTGGTTGTATAGTATTTATCTTCTTAGTTTCAGATATTGGTGTTTTTTTCGAAGCTCAATTGCGAGGTGTTCTCTAACCCTACCTATCTTTCTACTGTCCTTCATTGCATATCATATCTTTTTGTTGCATTGGGGACAATGCATGAATCAAGTTGGGGGGTGAGGTGCATGTTACACCAATGTTTGTGGGAATTTTTTACACCAATGTTTGGGGGAATTTTTGTGGATAATACCAATTTTTGGGGTGAAAATTCACCTTTCACATATTATATGGATTTTTGCTTACATTAGTGCAATTATGTAAAAATTTGAAAATTTTTGATGAAAAATATATGAATGTTGATCTGTATTCCCTTATGAAGAGTGTGTGGATTAGATGATATATTGATCTTTGTTGTGAACTTTGAACACATGAGCATACTATGGAAATTGATCCTATGCGTGAGTATCACATATGTATTAATTTTTTAACTTAACTGTATGTGACCTTTAAATGTGTAATTTCAGCAATTTACGGATTGGATTCATGTTTTAGGCTTGACATAAGTAGTGGAGATGAGTAAGGACCCGTGAGAGCTTTAGTACCAATCCTTTTTGGAGGGAACTTACAATTACTCAAATAACAATTTTTCAATGTCAAATTTGTTTAATAATCTCATTATGTTTGTCTTGGCTAGGCGCATTTGGGTAGTAGACTAATGTTGTCTTGTATGTGCAATGCCCTCCCATGTGTATCTGGAAGTGATCTTAGGCCATCTTTGAATATTTCGAGCCTTTGCCTTATTCTTGTGAAATATTATCCCTAGTGCCGTGATTGAGCCAAATTGAAATTCATTTGTATGTCACACATTTGACCAAGCCGATGAAAAAAAGAGAAATATCTACCTTACGTTGGTTGTTCCTAAAAGCTGAAAATGAGTGATTGCAAAAATAAAGGAAGTGGTGTGGAAATTTGAGCAAGGGATGAATGGAAGTGAAACTCAAGGAGTTCATTAGAAAGAGAATGAAAATTCAAGAAAATGAAGGAAAGGGGTGAGAAGAAGAAAGAATGATCAAAAAGAAAAAGAAAATTTTAAGGAAAATAAAGAAAAGAAACAAAGAGTGAGGTGAAGGTGTAAGAATGAAATGAAAAAAATCCCATAAAAAGGGAAGTGTCTTTAAATAAAAAGGCTTTCACTTGGAACAACTCTATTTGTATCCTATGTCCTTCGTTTCTTTTACCTCAATATCACCCCAAGGCCCCATTATAACCTTCGAAGTCCTAAGTGATCTAGTGAAGCATGGGAGATGCATAATTTCAAAGAAAATGATGAGTTAGTCTTACCACCCAATGCCCTAGTTTTATTTTCATGAGATTATGCCAAAGTCGCTTCATTTTCATAACATGAACTTCATTTTTGGATTACATGTGAGCATACTTTGTTTTGAGCACAAGGTTCCATCTCACATGTACACATGGAGTGCATGCCAGGATAACTAGAGTGTATTTCATTGTGAGAGTGACTTTTGGTGAGTTTTGCATTGAAACTAAATTTGGTTGGCCATTCGAATGTGAATTCTGTTGTGCAAGTGAATTCTGTTGCGTAAGTGTTCAAATTATTTGTTCAATTCACACACACACGAATTCGAAAATAAATGTGTAGGTGCATACTGTAGACTTGTATTTATGACTATGGTACTGCTCATGTGTGCTTAGTTCAGACATCTGAACAATTTATTATTGACTTCCATGCTTGCAGAGTAGGGGAATATGGCTCAAGTTTTTGATATTTGAAAGGAATTAGGAATGCCCGTGTTATTAATTGTGTGACTTGCAGTTTGGGTGTTCATTTTGATAGTTAAGAATAGAAATCCATTCCTTGTACAATGAATGCATCCAAAGTTTAAATCACTTTGCAATTTCAGTAATAATTTGGGCATGATGGTTCGGATTGTGGTTTATAAGTGGAGTACATTTTTGGGATGGAGTAGAGGTCATAAGTAGTGTGGTAAAATGTCTAGGGAGGTCCTGAGTTAGAATGGAGTGGAGAGGTGTGCTCAGCAGGATTATTTTGGCAAACAAAGCAGAAACGTACCGATACCGCGTACCAGTACAGTTTGGCCTCTGGAGCATAGCATACCGGTACGCAGTACCAGTACGGTTCTGCCTCTGGAGTTCGAGGTACCGGTACCGCGTACCGGTACGATCTGCTGAACCGAAAAAAAATTAGGTCTTTAAGTTAATTTTTTTCGGGGAACCCTTCATTTTCCACCTCTAATTACAGCCCTAAACCACCCTCTCTCACTCGAAAACCTCCCAAGCCTCCAAATCCCCTCATCTCACTTTCAAATCCAAATTCATCCTTTCCTTAAGCTTTGATTTTGTGCAATCCACGCCTGTGAAACCCTAATTGCCGAATTTCCATAAGCTTCATTCACCCCTATTTTTCTCCAATCTCTTCAAGGAACTCTACATGGCTCGTCATTTGGATGTTGTTCCTGAGGCCATAGACCCGATTGAGGGTCTTTTCTTGATCCTCTTTGCAATTCTCTCAATGGGGGCACTGTTGCATTGCATGGCCCAAACCAAACGACCTGGACCCAGTTCCTCTCCACCCGAGGATCCCACTAGCCGCAAGAGAAGCGGTGAAGGGTCAAGCACAGACCCAAATGTGCAAAGGAAGAAGGCCAAGAACGAGGCACGACTCCAGTGGATTCAAGGGAGGAGTGTGACTTGTGAGCGGCACCTTGATCACCTCTCACTGACCCCAATGCATGAGGTTGTGAAGATCATTGAGAGACATGGCATGAAATTTTGGTTTAAGCCCCGTTGATGGGTATAATTTGTCAATGTGTAGAGAATTCTACCAAATGCTTAGGGTGGTTGTGGTGGACGGTGTGGAAGTTTTGAGAGCAAATGTGCGAGGTAAAAGGTTCGAGGTGACCCCCGATGTCATTGCCACTCTTCTTGGAGAATACGAGAGACCACCACCCTTCCCGCCTGTCTATCCTCACAATGTCACTTGAGCCAAGACTAGAGACGAGTTCGTGGCTCTAATGTATGAGGATCCCACTCAATTCAAGGGACGTTTTCAAAGTGGAGGGTTGAAGCATGTGTACGGGCTTCTGAATAAACTCCTCCAATACAATCTGCTCCCAAGGGCTTCGGAAAAGAAGCCGAATATGGAGAAGTTAGCCCTGTTAGATGCCGTCGTGTCAGGTAAAACGATCGACTTTGCACTCTTCATGTGGGAAGTAATGAAAGATTTGGCTGAAACAACAAAGCCAATGACTAATTTGTCATACGGGAATTTGGTATCCCGGATGTGCACACACTTCAAAGTAAAGGGCTACGTGTTTGACAAGCTCACTCCTCCCTAGACCGGGGCTATTGGCATGGCCAGTAGTAAGAAGAGAAAAGCAATGAGTAAGGGAGAGCGAGCTAATACCATGGGTTCTGATGCTGAGGCTCCCGGACCATCCTCATCCACTGGGCCATCCACAGCTGCACCAGCACGCTCACTTCCCCAGCGTCTGGATGCACTCGAAGCATCAATGCAGGGGATGACGGCCATGCTGAGAGAGATGTTCATGCATACCTTCCTAGGGTGGCTCATCCCAGAAGGACCTACTCCACAAGCTACTGTCCCTTCTGCACTTGCCCCCTCTGCCTCCACAGCAGTTGAGGCTGATGATGGGGATGATGGAGAGGATGATGATGATGAAGATACTGAGGAGTCTGGGGAAGATGAAGGGTCTGAGGAAGAGGAGGCTGATGATGGGAGTGATGGAGAGGGTTATGAGTAGGAGGCTGTTGTAGTTGTTGCCTTTCCTTTGGTGTTGGATTGAACATAGTTAGGATGGGGTTGTAGGCCATTTTGGTTTCTTTTTGATGTCCTACTCCATGTACTCCAACTTTTTAACACATTAATGGAAAACCATAATTCCTGATTCAACTTGTCTATGTTATTTTGTTAATTGCATTATGATTTTTGTTTTTTTTGATTGATCGAGTGAATTGTTTGTTTAAATGGATTCTTGTATGTTATGATAATTACCTTGTTTGGAAAATAAATTTTTGCTAAGGGACTAGCAAAACCCAAGCTGGGGGGTGTGATTAGCACAAAACTTTGCATATTTTAGGTGCTAATCATCCTATTTTCAATTGATTTTGGGGGTTAAATGATTGGAGTTATATTATTAGAGTTCTTAACGAAGATGTTTGGTGTTTGCAGAACAAAGGCGCTAAATGAGGCTTATTAAAGCCTTCCCAAATGAGTTGAGGTGAATGAGGATGAAAGAGTGGCTAAAGAATGGCTCAGGAGTGAAGCAAACAGAAAAATCAAACAAAGCAGTAGAAGCGTACCAGTACGCAGTACCGGTACGGTTTGACCACTGGAACATAGCGTACCGGTACGGTCCTGCCTCTGGAGTTCGGGGTACCGGTACAATCTGCTATCCCTGCCCCAATCTCTGCAACTCAGGTCCGTCATTTTTTAGGGACCCACCAATCACACTCCCACTTGTCTCTGACTCCTCCATCACATTGTACCACCCTCCAACACCTTCCATTTAACTTTGGAAGCTTGAATGATAAATGAAGAGAGAAAAGAAGAATGGAGCTGGGTGTGCAGGCTAGCTCTGCACCACCCTATCCAGCGCATCCCTCTTGACACCCTACGGATGGAGATCACATCACTGAGTTGGGAGAGACACTATGGATATTTTTGGGGGGGAAGGAGGACTCCATTATTCTTCAGCATTGGTTACACACAGAGATACAAATATAGAGAGAGAGAGAGAGAGAGAGAGAGAGAGAGAGTCTGGGTAGAAGATGATGAATAGTGTTCTAGAGAGATAAATTGAGATTTTTACATTTTGTTCAATACATTGTCTTGTAATCTTTAGAGCTTCATTCAATGTCATTAATGCTAGTTCCTACAAATTCATCGCAAGTTTAATTCTCTTTTAAAGCTTTTAACATCAATGCATCAAAGTTCTTCTTTTTCTTACTTTTAAAATGGGTATTCTTTGCTTTCACTTATAGCTTATGTTTGTGTGCATTTAGGTACTCAAGAACTTCATTCCTTTGCAATGCATTCTCATTACATTGTTAATTTCATCCCAAGCATGAGTAGCTAAAATCCTTTAGTTGGCAAAACCAAGGGGAACCTCCACTTGGGTATGCCATTTCAACTCATTCTCCTCCCTTCTTTCAGAGTTCAATGGTTCGGTTTGACTGGGTTGAGGGTGGATAAATTGGTGAGTCTTTGATATTCCATAGGCCTAGTCACAGTTTATGCTTAGATACTCACCCTTCTTATCCCTAGCTTCCCACGAATCAATTATTCATTTATGCTCTATTGGAGGAGGGATTCGAGTTGAGATGGCATTCCTATTGGAGTGACCTCTTGGGTTAGCCAACGTTTGTTTCTCATTTCATTTCCACCATAACACACTTCACCAAACAACTTTCAACAACAAAAGATTTTACACTTTCTTTCACCCAAAATAACCTTCCCCTTGGTTTACATCCTTCCCCGTGGAAACGACCTTTGAGTACCTCCAAGTAAAACACGACCCACAAAAGTCTCCTTGCGTTTAGGGAGCATTTTTGTTCATACACATAACACATTTCCACCATCCCATTTTCCCATCTCCTTCCCCTTTCTTTTGACACTACTCAAAGGAAGAGTGACACTCCCCTCCATCCATATACAATACATTTTGCGGGATGATATTTAGGGGTGAGGGATAACAAGGAAAAACATCAAGCAACATCCCAACATATCTTATCAATGCAAACCCTAGCTCATAGGGGTGAATTCACCTATAAGGGTTCTTCTATGGTTTTTTTTTTCTAAACCTAAATCGTGCACAAAATATGTAGAAATGAAGGCATGTGATGTACACGAATCAAATAACACTTGTGCCCATAAGCGAGAAAGTAAGGAATATACCCTGAATCGTCGACTGATCCATCGGCTCAGTCTGCAATGCGACGACAAAGACCATTTTTTGGGTCCCAAAAGTTTCTGGCTGAAATTCCTATCCCTGGACTTGGCCCACATCATGGCCCGTTTGGCCTAATTGCAGAGTCTCCGCACGTAAAATACTAGGGGCTTGTGCAGCACCCTAGAGTTGGAACTGATTTCCTTGGCCCATGGTGGCATAGGGAGGAATAAAGAATACTTGTGGGAGCCCTACTAATGACTGGGACTGACAAGTCTTGAAACTCTGTGAGTCTTACTTTAGTGGATAATTCTTCCTCGGGTGGCCCGGCTATCGATATTTGAAACACGTCTTTCGGCCCGCCTAATAAGTAGTTCTAACATTTATCCCACCTTGGAATGATTGACCTGGGCCTTGGCCTAGACAGCCTCGGCCCTCACCTTGTGATCCCTATGGGTTGGATGTGTTTTACTTCTTCCATGAACGTTGCAAGCCTATGGGACTTCAACTTTTATAGATGGCTTGAGCTCGTTGGCTTATATTGGCGCTTGCCTGGGCTAGGTTAGTAGTCATAGTACCCATGGCCTCTATGAAGGCTTGTTCATAAAAAACTGGTGGTGGTGGTTGGGCATTCCTGTCACTCTGATGTCTGCGTCCTCTGGTTGCCATATACACACACGTAAGATAACAATATACCACTAACTTAGTATCCCAAAGTTAGAGATCAAAAGTTAAAATGTTGAAAATTTTCTATTTGTCTCACTGGTAGAAGGTATGCCACCTACCAGTAGATGCCCAAACCGTAAACTTTCTCATTATTTCCTTTTTTCGACCCCAATGTTATGTTTTATAACCCTAGTGTCTCATTCTCATACACATTTAATCATGCATATAATCTCATATCACACAACATGCAGCATTTAAAGCACATAACATGTAATGCATAATGAATGTAATGGCTTAACCTAATCTACCCTCAAGTCCAAGGTAATCGGGAACCTAAGCTCTGATACCAAGCAGTGATGGTTATCAGAACCTAAACTACACCATCGAATTTAAAACTTTTCACGCTTGCGACGGAAGATGATAAACTCACTTCCCACAAGGCCCATATAAGACCTAATGCCTATGCTCTAATACCAAGCTGTAACGCTGATTAGCACAAAACCTTGTATAATTTGATGTGCTAATCATCTCTTTTTAATTGTTTTTGGAGATTTAAATGATGGGAGTTAGGTTAAATGAACTCTTAACAATGATATTTGGTGTTTGCAGTTGAATGGTGCCAAATGAGACCTCTTAAGGCCTTCCCCAATCATGTGAGGCAAATGAAGATGAGAAGACAGCTTGTGGATAGCTCAGTGGAGGAGGAAACCAGAAAATCAAGAAACCAGCCAAATCATACCGGTACGCGTACCGGTACGCCTTGCCTGATCAGCCCAACTGCCCTGCAACTCATGATTGCTGACTTGAGGGACCCACCAACAGACATCCCCTGCTCCCCTAATGCACCTACAATGCTAGTGACCCCTTTCTACACCTATGATTGCAAGTTGGAGTCTTGTTGATAAATGAGGAGAGAGAAGAGAAGAAGAGTTGGGTATGCAGACAAACTCTGCAACCTTTCTTCCAGCCCAGTACTACTGCACCCCTACTGATGGAGGTCATTTTCTGGAGACTAGGGGATGTCTCCATGCACGTTTTTGGAAGCCAAGTCCAGGGGAGAGAAGCATTCAGCTAGGAGCAGAAAATAGATAGATATAGAGAGAGAAAGTCTGGAGAAGATGATGAATAGTGTTGTAGAGAGATAAACTTCAGATTTTTGCATTTTTTTCACTGTATTGTCCTGTAATCTGCTGTAAGAACATTTCAAGCTTCATTTCAATACCATTAATGTTATTTTCCTTCAAGTTCATTGTTAGTTTAATGCTCCCTTAACTTCTCACCATTAATGCAACAAGGTTCATCGTTTTCTTAGCTGTAAATGGGTCTTAAATGCATCCTTCTATGAATTCTGTCTACCTGCATTTTAGCTATTCAAGAACTTCCTCTCTTGCAATGCATTTTTCTTACATAGTTAACTTCATTACAAGCATGAGTAACTAAATCCTTTAGTTGGTAAAACCAAGGGGAATCTCCTCTTGGGTATGCCATGTCAACTCATTCTCCTCCCTTTCTAGAGATCAATGGTTCGGTTTGACTGGGTTATGGGTGGATAAATTGGTGAGTCTTTGATATTCCGTAGGCCTAGTCACGGTTTTTGCTTAGATACTCACCCTTAGTATCCTCAATTCCCATGAATCAATCGTTCATTCATGCTCTACCATAGGAGGGATTCGAGTTGAGATGGCATTCCTATTGGAGTGACCTCTTGGCTTTACCAACATTTGTTTTTCATTTGATTTTCATCAACATACACCACCAAACAACTTTCAACAACCAAAAGATTTTACATTTTCTCTTATCCGAAATCACCTTCACCTTGGTTTACTTCCTTCCCCGTGGAAACGACCTTGGAATACCACCAAGTAAAACACGATTCTCAAAAGTCTCCTTGCGCTTGGGGAGCACTTTTGTACACACATACACGTTTTGTGCATCCACATCTCACATTTCCACCATCCCATTTTCCTTTCCTCTTGCCCTTTCTTTTGACACTATCCCAAGGGAGAGTGACACTCCCCTTATCCATACATTACACATTTCGAGGGAGAGATTTTAAAGGTTAGGAAACAACAAGGTTTTTGGTCAAGCATTTTTTACGCCGTTGCTGGAGAAGGTAAAGCGTCGAGTTCGAGGATGATTTTGGGCGGCATAACTAAGTCTCGTGATTTTCATCACGGGCCAAGGCATGTCGTCCTACTTGTAAATAGTTTGTTTTAGTTTGTGTTTTTTGTTATGTTTTCTAATTTTAATGAAAATGTGTATAATGCCCCTTATTTAGAAAATGTGTGTGAGATTTGTGATGAATATGGGCACATCACTAGTGAGTGCCCAATAAATTATCCGGTTCAAGACTTTGTATGCGAAGGTTCAAATTCAATTTTGGCCTCCGAAAATTTTTACCCCGACCATTATGTTACACCGAGTTATCCGAGTTATGGTTGGGAGAATGAACCTTATGATTTTTCATCCAATTTCACACCACCAAATGAATTTTGCCACTATCCAACATATGGGGACTCAACCGAAGAAGAATTGGAAAATATTTTGTGCGATTTTATGCAATACCAAATGGAATTCAATGCCCAAATAACCCAACAACTTAATACATTGACTAATGCTATAATTGCTATGCATGAAGAACAACATCTTGAGCATAGTTAATGTATTGAGGATGGTCATCTCAATGGAATGCATATTGATGTTGAATCTCCTACCACTCTAGATTGTGAAACATTTAATGAGGATATCATCTCACATGAGGCTAATGAGCCCAAGGTCATTTTTCCATCTATGAGTGGTGTTGAGATTCACATTTCTCAACTTAGAGAGGGCATTGAAATGGAGTTAAGTGTAGAAATTTATAAAAAAAAAAATGTATACTCCATTGTTGGTATTGCATAAACTTGCCTACAACTTTGTTTGGTTGAGATTTTTGAATCATGATCCTTTGTATTGTTGGATAGATTGGATAGAAAGGGCATTTATACAACAAAAAAGTTTTAAAATCAAAAAAATCAATGGGCGCAAGCTCATATCCGAATTGAAGCCGGATTGACATGAGCCCTTTTTGTTTTGTTTTCATGCACATAGTAGTTAGATCTCTTTTATTGTTATATCTTTATTTTTATTTTTATTTTGTTGTAGTGTAGAAGTTGTTTACATCTCCCTAATTTGGATTCATTTCATTTTGAGCATCATTGATTAGTACTTAAAGTTGACATATTATTATGACATTTTAAGACTAATTGTACTTTAATGGAGTTTAAGTGATGTCATTTCAGGCCCTAAACTGAACAAAGACCCAAGAACAACAAGTACCACACTTGGATGCAGCACCAGTACATTAGAGCCCAAAATTGGAGAAGCTTGGAGCACAGCCAGAACGTTCGAATGCCAACTCACGTTCGAACGTCCACATTGCACTGTAGCAGACTCAACTGCTGAAGAGAAGGCGTGTTGCAGTTAGGAAAGAAGACTGGAGCTCTGAAGTACTTGAGTGTCACGTTCGAACGCCAACTCACGTTCAAACGTGCACTTGAGTTGATGGAAGACCAGACCACTGCAGAGAGTTGGAACTGAACTTCACAGAAGACCAACAGATCACTCGAGTGAAAGGGGTCAGAGCAAATCTGGCATTCGAACGCCCTCAGTGCAAAAACAGAAGAAACGTTCGAACGGCAGTCAACGTTCGAACGCCCTTAGTGCAAAAACAGAAAGAACGTTCGAACGCCAACTCACGTTCGAACGTTATCCACAGACTGGCAGCAGAGTTGTTGACTGTTCACTTGGACTTGGGCGGCAAACACTATTCTTTCACCCCCCCCCCCCCCCCTTGTCTCCTCCTCTGGCCTATAAATACTCCCCTTGTTGGAGAGCTAATGGAGCCAAGTAGGAAGTAGGAAAGTTGATGGAGGCTTAGACTCCCACTCTCATTGTAGATTTAGCTCATTTCTCTTATATGAAGTATTTATTTTAGAGATTAGTTTGGCTTTAGTCCAACATCTCTTGCTTGTTGTAACAGTAGTTTTATGTTTATGCTTATGTTTATGCTTTCATTTTTCATGCATAGAAGAGAGATAGCTCACCTTTTGGTTGAGGAAGCAACCCTCCATTTCTTGGTTGAGGAAGCCACCATCCAAATGTGACTAGCTTTCTTCTACTTTTATTGTTCATACATTTCACTTCCATTGCTTGTGCTTCTTTCTTTCTTAGAAGAGTGAAACTCTTCCACTTTTCTAGAGCTTTACCAAAGCCGTGAAGGGTGGAATGTGATTCACCCATTCTTTGTTAAAGATTGGCTACGCATTTGTTGTTACTTTACCTTATAAATTCTCTACTTGGAGGGATAAGCATCACTCACTTTTCTAGCTTTACCCAAGCCATGAAGAGTGAGTAGTTTCTCATTCACTCTTTAGTAAGAAGGGCATGTATAAGTTATCCGGGAATCATATTTGTGCAATGTTTCTATGCTTAACGCTTATTTCTTCTTGTTATCGGATGATTGATTGCATCTAGCAAAGCCAGGGTACTTTTTATAATTGTGGGTTCTTTCTATGACACGGATGACTCTTGCATAGAAAGACTCATCAGTTCAAGGCAAGTACCCCGGCTAGATCCTCATGACTACCCTTCAATCATCCCCCTTATTGTACTTCATTTAAAGAATGGAATATTAATATCATGATTGGATGTCTTGTAGAAACACTTGCTTGTTTGTAGACGGGTTAAGTCTCGGCACAGGCAATTTTTGTAAACTTCTAGAAAGACATTGGAATCATGTTCTTAATTCTCACAATCCATCTTTATATTCCGATTAACTTGATGTTGACACGGAAGTTAATTGAGTTATCAAGCACAATTATGACAAACCGGGTAACTAACTACATGTCCAGATCCTTGCACTAAAGAGTGACTCTTTTTAATTAGCATTTATCTCTTATTTTGTTAAGAAAACCCTCTTGGAAAGAATCTTATATTCTGTCCAGGAAAACTCATAACTCACAGCAAATCTCAAAAGTTACAATCAGTCGGTCTCTACCACTGCTCACCTCAGAAATATCAACAAAAGTTCCCTGTGGATTCGACTCCGGACTCAAACCGGATTATTACTACAGCTTGACCGCCTGCACTTGGGTGTATACACATTGGATCAAGCCATCAATCATCGTAGAAAATCTCATTCAATATCATGTGCGAGTTTAAGTTGGGGGGTGTAAACAAACTTTTTTGTTTTCCCTTTAATGTATATACTAAGAAAAAAAAGGGGGGGGGGGTATCTCATTCCCCATTTTTACTTTCATTTTTCTCATTGCATGATTCCTTGTGCATTGAGGACAATGCATGGTTCAAGTTGGGGGGTGAGGTGCACCATTTACATTTTCCACCACTTTTTGTATAGAATAATGGAAAATGTGAAAATTTTAAAAAATTTTGGATCCAATATTGAACTATATTCCCCTATCCTAATGGTTATGGGATTTGTGATTGCTTGATCTTCATTTTGAACTTTGAATACATGAGCACACTATAGAAGTTTATGCTATTGCTAAGAGTATCACATACTTGTTTGCTTTTAAACTCAACCATAAGTGCACCATGAACTTGTAATTTTGGCAATTTACGGATTGAGTCACATTTAGTGCTTAACATGAATAGTGGAGATGAGTAAGAACTCATGTGAGCTTTAGTGCCAATCCTTGTTGGAGGGAACTTACATTTACTCAAGGAACAATTTTTCAAATTCCAAATTTGTTCAATAATCTCATTATGCTTGTTTTGGTTAGGTGCATTTGGGTAGTTAATTGACTTTGTCTTGATGTGTACAATGCTCTCCCATGCCTATCTAGAAATGATCTTAGGTCATCTTTGAAATTCTTTGAGCCTTTGCCTTTTTCTTGTGAAAAATTTATCCCTAGTGCCGTGATTGAGCCTTAATTGTAAATTCGTTTCCATGCCACACATTTGACCAAGCCAATGAAAATGATAAATATCTACCTTACCTTGGTTGTTCCAAGTGCTGAGTATGAGTGATCATAAAAGAGAAGGAAGTATGGTGTGGAAACTCAAACAAAAGGGATGAATGAAGTTGAAACTCAAAGAGTTGAACGAAAAAGAATGAAAATCCAAGAAAAGGAGAAAAAGGGGTGGAAGAAGAAAAAGAAAGAGAAAAAGAAAAGAAAAATGTTAAGGAAAAGAAGCAAGAAAATAAACAGAGAGTGAAGTGATGGTGTTAGCCTAGAAATCCCATAAAAGATAGATCTTTTTGAAATAAAGGTCATTCACTCGGAACAACCCTCTTTGTTATCCTATATCCTTCATTTCACTTGCTTAGATATCACCCCAAGGCCTCATTACAACCCATGAAAGTCCTAAATGATCAAGAGAAGCATGGGAGATGCATACTTTTAAAAGAAAAAGAGAAGTTGGTTTTGCTATCTAAATGCCCTAGCATTCCTTTCATGAGATTATGCCAAGGTTATTTCATTTTTATGCATGAACTTCATTTTTGGATTATATGTGAGCATACTTTGTTTTGTGCACAAGATTCTACCTCACATATACACATGGAGAGCATGCTAGGATAACCATAGTGTGATTCATTGTGAGAGACACCTTTGGTGAGTTTTGCATCGAAGCTTAATTTGGATAGCCAAAGTGAATGTGAACTCCGTTGTGTAAATGTTTAAATTACATCTCCATCTCACACACGCATGAGTTCTAAAAGGAAATGTGTAGGTGTATACTCTAGAATAGCATTTAAGGCTATGATGTGATTCATGTGTGATTAGTTCGGATGCATTGGACAAAGCTATTTTGACATCCCAGTGCTAGTTAGGATAAGTGAATATGCTTTAAATATTGGATACGAGGAAAAGAAGTTTGTAGGTACCTTCACTGGAAACCTTCATGAGACAAAACTCGTCCACTAGGGATCACCTAGGGGTTTAAAGGCTTGTTGCATGTGCTAAATGCAATAGCGGAATTAGTATATGTTTATTTTGTTTTCTTGTTTTTTACATTTTGTTTGCTAGGGACTAGCAAAGCTTAAGTTAGGGGGTATGATGAGCACAAAATATTGTATATTTGACGGCCTCATTTCATGCATTTTAACTTAACTTTGCATTTAATTACTTAGAGTTAGCCAAAGTTATGAATAATGTTGAATTTTTGATGTTGCAGGTAATTATAGCTTAAATGATGGATTTTAGAACCTTGCAACTAAATGATGAATGAGTGGTGAAGAGATGGACACATTCAATGAGGATTTGGAGGCTTAAAGGTGAAGAAACCAAGAAAAATGAAATTTGGAAGGTTTAGCCCACTGGTTTCCCGAAGTTTTGACACAGTACTGCTATTTTTCTAATTTTTGACCATGATCCACTTCTAATCTGAAAAAGTGAAAAACATGAAAGTTGTATATCTGGATGTCTTCTGTATTGTGTCCAAATTTCAGCTCAATCTAACGGTTGGATCAAAAGTTATGATAATTCTACGAAAACTGGTCCAGAGCAGGCAAACCGTACCGGTACGCCGAACTCCAGTAGCCAAACCGTACCGGTATGCGTACTGGTACGCTCTTCTGAAACAGCCTAGAACGCCTGCAAATCATCTCCACTTGCTTGGGGGTCCCACCTACACTTCTCCCACTTGTCCCCTGACATTCCTTACATATTTACATGTCTCCCACACCCTAGTTGAAGACTTTGGAGGCCATTGCATTAATGATGATGGGAGAGAAGGGGGCTGCCAGGGGAGTTGCTGGGTAGGCTACTCTTAGCCTGTCCAAGCCATCAAATCTCTTCCCATTGATGGGAAGCCTGCACACATAGGCTAGGGGGCCCTCCATGGACGAAAATGCAAGTCTTCCTTCACCATATATTCAGCATTCACAAGCATTCAAAGTGTGGCTACCTAAGCTTAGGAGTAGTCCAAGGAAGAAGATGATGAATAGTAGATAGAAAACTTGGATTTTTGCATTTTCTTCCATCATTTCACTTATAATCTTCTGTAAGAATCTTGTAAGCTTCATTCATTTCCTTTAATGTCATTTATTTCAAGTATATTTCAAGTTTAGCCTTGCATTTTAGATTTCACCATTAATGCTTTCAAGTTCTTCATTTTTCAAGCTTTAAAATGGGTTTTGAATATTTTTCTTCATAGTTCAAGTTTTCTTGCATTAATTTAAGTTTCATGCTTCATTTCTTCTACATGTCTCTTTACATATTGTATGCCTTTCCTTTTAGCATGAGTAGTTAGAGTTTTAGTTGGTTAATCCAAGGGAGACCTCCCCGTGAGGACTCCATTTCAACTCTTCTTTTTTCCTCCACTCCGTGTACGGTGGTTCGGTTTGACTGGGTTGAGAGTGGACGTGGTGGTGAGTCTTTGATATCCCGTAGGCCTGGTCACGGGTTAGGGTTGGATTTTCACCTCCATTTGGTTGTGAGCTCTTGATACACCGTAGGCATTGTCACGGTGTATGCTTGAATCCTCACCTCCATCTCGTCCCTAGCTTCCCACGAATCAATCGTTCATCTAAGCACCATTGGAGGAAGGTTTCGAGTTGAGTTGGGATTCCCCTTGGAGTGAACCCTTTGGATTAGCCAACACTTGTTTTCATTTCATTTTCATTCACAAAGTTCAAACACCAAAACTCAAACAAAAGATTTTACACTTTTCCCTTTTGTTCACCAAAATCACTTTCACACAACTTGACATTTCCTTCCCTGAGGAGATGACCTTGGAATACTCATTCCAAGTAAAACAAGACAAGCAAAAGACTCCTTGCGCTTGGGGAGCACTTTTGTTCATTTCGCACATTCCATTTCATACATTTTCATTACCACCATTCTGTTACCCTATCTCCCATATCATTCCAAGGGAGAGTGACACTCCCTTCACACATACACCATATACACATTAAAGGGATGATATTAAGGGGTTAGAAACAACAACGTTTTCATCAAGCAGACGCCCCAAAATCCAGGGGGTCCTTTCTGAATCCGTAGATCACCTATCAAACCACGGAATACTCATGCATACTATATAACTCGATACCGCACCATTACATTCTATTCACTGTGATCATAACAAAATGAAATTGGGGCAGAGTCTTCTTTGTACGAGCGAACTACCTAATATATAACCTATGCATATATTAATCATACAACCATTCCAAGTTCTACATACCAAATTTTAGGACTTAAAATTTAATAATTTATATCATCTAAAGAAAAGAGCTCAAGATATGAAGGCTCGAAAGTGTTGAAGTTCAAAAAATCAATTTTCTGTAAGAGGTACCAGTACCTCTAATAAGGAGTACTGGTACCTGAGCCCCCCAGAAGCCTTGGGCCCTCTTTCAGCGGGGTATCGATACCTGTGAACATAGGTACCGATTTATGAGCCCACTGTCACCGGGGTACCAATACCTGTGAGCATAGGTACCGGTACCTGAGCCCATTAGAAGCTAGGTACCTATGAGTTACCGGTACGTAGGGTCTCGATTTCCCCAAATTTCCCAATTTCAAATTTTAACTCTACAAACCCATACAGTATCCTTTCGTAATGAGATTACATATCAAAGCATAAAGTACCCTTACAAGCCTTTCTCAAAATATAAGTTTTGTATTACAAAATGTACAAGGCCAAAAAGTAATATTTATACAAGGGTCTTCAGTTATAAATCAAGAGTCACAACCCAGCTTTATCCTCAAAGCGGGCCCATAGGATGGCCTTTAGTGCAAGCTCATCCAATAACAAAAAAAATGTTCCCACTCGAGGTGAGCCGAAGCCCAGTAGAGTATCTCCGATGTAGAATACGAATGAGCCTGTAATATTGCATATTTAACAACCTCATTACATGCATTTTGACTCAACTTTGTATTTAATTACTTAGATTTAGTCGAATTTGTGAATAATGTGGAAATTTTGATGTTGCAGGTAATCATAGGGTAAATAATGGCTTTTGGAACCCTACAACTTGGTGTGGATGAGTGGTGAAGAGATGAACACATTACATAAGGATTTGGAGGCTAAAAAGTGAAAGAATCAAGGAGGTACCATTACCTAGTATCATAGGTACCAGTGCCTAAGCCTACCGGCACCATTTGGTTTGGTACCCCGATATTCCCCATTTTTCACCATGCTCCACTTCGAATCTGAGAAAGTGAAAAGCATGAAAGTTTTAGATCTAGATGTACTCTATCTTATTTCAAAATTCAACACAATCGGATAGTGGGATCAAAAGTTATGACAAATTTACGAAAACTAGAAATAACCTACTCATAGCTCCTTGCATAGAGCTACCGGTAGAATACCCTACTGGGAATGAGCTACCGGTAGAAGACCCTACTAGGAATGAGCAACCAATAGGATCCATAGAAGTTACCGGTAGAAGATGCCCAGAACACCTAGATCATTCTCCAAACAACTCCACCAACTACGGGAGCACACCTTTTGGCACCTAATCCATGTTCTAACATTTCTAACACTCCATGATGATCTCCTAACCCCTACATTTAGATATTAAGCATGAGGGAGCGAGTGGCCAATGCAGATAGAGGGAATGGTTGGAAAAGCATGGGAGGACCATACTTTGACTGATTTTGGAAGCTTTTGTGGACAACCTCTCTCAAATCACTCCAAGTCAGCCACTCATGCTAAGAGAGGGAGGGATGGATGAAAATAAAGACTTCCTTCACACAATTTCAGATCATCAAAGCTTTTAGAGAGAGAAGGTCCAAGGTAGAATATGAAGTTCTAGAGAGAGAAAGTTGGGTTTTACATTTTCCTTCACCATTTTCATTGTAGTAAGCTCCATTTCACATGTAATCTTCCCCTTTTGCACTCTAATCTCTTATAATTGTAATCAAGTTTAGCTAAGTTTCTTGTGGTTCATTTCTACATTTGGGTTTTATTCCTTTCAAGCTTTACATATTGGAAATTAATGTCTTTTCTCTTTTAGTTTAAACTCCTTCTTACATTAATACAAGTCCATGCTTGATTTCACTACCATGTTTCTCTACTTCTTGTTTGTTCTTGCTTTTATCATGCATAGCTAAAATTTCAGTTGGCTAATCCAAGAGGGATTTCCTCTTGGGTATGTGAAATTGACTTTCTTCCATTCTTCCTCGTAGTGCAAAGTGTTTGGTTTGACTAGGTTAAGTGCAGACGTGCTTATGAGCTTTTGATACATCGTAGACTTGTCACGGGGTATGCTCTTGCCCAACACAACTACATTAGTCTCTCACTTCCTACGAATCAATCAAACACCGAGACACCATTGGTTGAATGAAATGAGTCGATTTGACATTCCCATTGGAATGACCTCTATGGATTAGCCAAACTTGCTTCTTGCATATTTCTTAACTCACAATGATTGAGCAAAAATGGTGTTATTCCTAACCCCTTAAATACTATCCCTTAGAAGCCAAAGTGTATGAACGAAAGGGAGTGTCCCTCTCCCTTGGGATAGTGTCAAAAGAAAAGGGCAAGGGAAAAGGAAATAGGTTGGTGGAAATGTGATATGGGAATGCACAAAAATGCTCCCCAATCGCAAGGAGACTTTCGTGGGTCGTGTTTTACTTGGTGGTATTCCAAGGTCGTTTCCACGGGGAAGGAAGTAAACCAATTTGAAAGTGATTTTGGGAAAAGAAAGTGTAAAAATTCTTGTGGTGGAAATTTGTTTGGTGAAATGTGTTTTGGTGAAAATGAAATGAGAAAGCAAGTTTTGGCAATTCCAAGAGGTCACTCCAATGGGTATACCATCTAAACTCAAATCACTCCTCCGATTGAGCATGAATGAACGATTGATTCATGGAAAGCCGAGGATGATGTCGGTGAGTATCTAAGCATAAACCGTGACTAGGCCTACGGATTATCAAAGACTCACCGAATCATCCACCTTCACTCTAGTCAAACCGAACCATTGGACTCTAAAGGGAGGGAGGAGAAGGAGTTGAAATGGTATACCCAAAGGGAGATTCCCCTTGGTCTTGCCAACTAAAGGATTTAGCTACTCATACTTGAAATGAAAGTGACAATGTAAAGAGAGTGCATTGCAAAAATATGAAGTTCTAGAGTCACTAAATGCAATAAAACACAAGCTAAAAGTGAAAGCATTTCAATCCCATTTTTTTTACAGCTAAGACAATGAAAGACTTGAAGCATTAATGGTAGAAACTTTAGAAGAGCATTAAGCTAGCCAGGAACATGAAGGTAAATAGCATTAATGACATTCAATGAAATTCTAAAGGTTCATACCATTGATTACAAGACAATGCAGTAGAAGAAATGCAAAAATCACAACTTTCTCTCTCTAAAACTACTATTTATCTTTTTCTACGCCTGGAGCTTCTCCCTCTATATCCTTATGTTGATATCCATTCAATGCTATAGAATCCTCAACATTGGAGAGCTTGGCCTCCCCAAAAACGTGCCTAGAGTGGTCCTGTAGCTCCTTGAAGTGACCCCCATAAGTAGGGTCCAGCAGGGATGGCCTGGACAGGGGAGTGCAGAGCTTGTCTGCACACCCAGCTCCTCCTCTCTTCTCTCTCTTCATTGATCACCCAAGCCTCCAATATCTAATCAAAAGTGTAAAAGTGGTGAATAGTATTGTGGGCGTGTCAGGGAGAGCTGATGGTGGGACCCTCAGAGCAGCAGATCTTGAAATGCAGAGATTCGGGGCAGACTCAGCAGACAGTACCGGTACTGAGTACCGGTACTGTACCGTACCGGTACTGCGTACCGGTACTTCGAACACCAGTAGCTTCGGCGTACCGGTACTGCGTACCGGTACGGTTTTCTCTGTTTCTTTCTGATTTTTTTCAACTTCTAAGCTTTACTTTAACCTTTCCTTCGCCCCCAAACATCCCAATGCATTTGGGAAGGCCTTAAGAAACCTTATTTAGGGCCTTGCAACTGCAAACCCCAAATAGCATTGTTAATACTTCAACTAACACAATTCGCATCATTTAAACTGCAAAAGCAAATGAAGTGAGATGATTAGAGCAAAAGAGTATTTCTCCAAATTAAAACAATGGGCACAACATGCACACAATCCATTATTAACCATTCATTCAATCAATCACAAAGTGAAAATCATAATGCAATTTCAAAATAAACATGGATTAGATTGAACAAACTGTGGTTTTCCATTCATGTGCACGAAGTTGGAGTACAAAATGGCCTACGTTCCCATCCCAACTACATATATTCCAAACCTAAACAAAAGCACAACACTAGCACAATCTACTCATCATCACCCTCTCCATCATCATCATCATCATCATCATCATCCTCCTCCTCATCACCATCATCCTCATTCACTCTGGAGGTAGAGGGAGCAGTTGGTGGAGCGGGAACTTCTGGGATAGGTCTCCCAGGGAAGGTATGCACATACAACTCTTTCATCATAGCTGCCATACCCTGCACAGTCGCTTGGGTCTCATGCACTGCTATCTCTAGTGCATCAAGACGCTGAGGTACTGAGCGTGTTGTTATGGCTTTGAATGGCATGGTGGGTGCAGTCGTTGCAAAGTCCTCCTCATCAGAATCCAAAAGAGCTTGCTTCCCCTGATTCATTGCTTTTCTCTTCTTGCTACTGGCCTTCCCAATAGCCCCTGTCTCGGGAGGAGTAAGCTTGTCAGAGACGTACCCATTTACCTTAAAGTGGTTGCACATCCGGGTTACCAGACTCTCATATGGAAAATTGGTCATAGGCTTCTCTATCTCAGCAAAGTCTTTCATCACCTCCCATATAAAAAGGGCAAAGTCAACCTTTTTGCCTGACACGACAGCGTCCAAAAGGGCTAACTTCTCCATATTTGACTTATTTTCTGCGGCCTTTGGGAATAAATTATAATGGAGCAGCTTATTCAGAAGCCCATAGACATGCTTCAACCCTCCACTCAGAACAGTGCCCCTGAATTTAGAAGGATCCTCATACATCAGATCAACAAACTCAGCTTTGGTCTTGGCTATAGTGATGTTGTGAGGATAGACAGGTGGGAAGTTTGGTGGTCTCTGATAGTCCCCTAGGAGGGTGGCAATGACATCAGGGGTCACCACGATCCCCTTGCCTCTAACGTTTGCTCTCAAAACCTCCCCACCTTTCTCCACAACCACCTTGAGTGATTGGTAGAACTCTCTACACAATGCCAAATCATACCCCTAGACTTTTTTGAACCAGAAATTCATACCATGCCCTTCAATGATTTTCACAACCGGATGCATAGGGGTGAGTGAAATGCGATCAAGTTGACGCTCACAAGTCACATTTTTCTCCTGAATCCACTGGAGTCGTTCCTGTTTCCTAGCCCTTTTCCTTTGCTCATTCAGGTCCTCGCTTGACCCTTTGCCACTTCTCTTGTGGCGACTGGGTTCCTCATGTGGTGGGGGACTGGTTCCGGCTCTCTTGGTGCGAGCCATGCCGAGCACCACTGCCGGTAGCAATCTCTCCAAAATGGAGGAGACCCTTAATCGGGTCAAAGGCTTCAAAACATACCTCTAAACGACGAGCCATTGGGGATTCCTTGGAGCAATTTGAAAGTTCAGGAGGATTGGAGAAATTGGAGGGACTTTGGGGTTTTTGGCAACTAGGGTTTCTGGTGTGGGTTGCACAGAACCAAGCTTGAAGAAGAGAATGGATTTAGGATTGCAAGAGGGGAGAAGGGGGGTCTTGGATGCCTAGGACGTTTTCTAGTGAGAGAGAGAGAATTAGGGTTGGAATTTAGGTGGGAACTGAAAGGGTCACCGAGGGATTTAAATTAAAAAGCCCTAAATTTTTTTTTTTCAGCAGACAGTACCGGTACTATACCGTACCGGTACTGCGTACCTGTACTTCGAACACCAGTAGCTTAGGCGTACCGGTACGGTTTCTCTGTTTCTGCCAAAATACTCCTGCTGAGCATACCTCTCCACTCCATTCCAACTCAGGACCTTCCTAGACATCTTACCACACAATTTATGACTTCTACTCACTCCCCAAGGATGTACTCCACTTATTATCCACAATTTGATCCATCATGCCCAAGTTATTATCGAAATTGCAAAGTGATTTAAAACTTTGATGCATTCAACATACAGGGAATGGATTTATATTCTTAATTATCAAAATGAATATCCAAAATGAAAATACGGATTCAAACAACACACATAGTTCTAATCCTTTTCAAATATCAAAAACTTGAGCAATATTCCCTCATTCTTGCAAGCATGGAGTTATTTAACAAATTTCTCAAATGATTGAACTAGGCTAACATGAGCAAAACCATAGTTTTAGATACTAATCTAAAGTATGCACCTACAAATTCATTTTCAACTTGCATGTGTGTGAATTAAACAAGTAATTTGAACAGTTACACAACAGAATTCATATTCGAATAGCTGGAGAAATTCAGCTTCAATGCAAAAACTCACCAAGGGATACTGTTAAGCAATGAAATACACTCAAGTTATCCTGGTATGCACTCCATGTGTACATGTGAGATAGAGTCTTGTGTTCAAAACAAAGTGTGCTCACATGTAATCCAAAAATGAAGTTAATAAATGAAAATGAAGCGAACTTGGCATAGTCTCATGAACAGAATATTAGGGCATTAGGTAGTAAGACTAAACTCATCATTCCCTTTGAAATTATGCACCTCCCAACTTCTCTAGATCACTTAGGACTTTAAGGGTTATAATGGGGCCTTGGGGTGGTATCTAGGAAAATGAAATGAAGGATATAGGGTAACAAAGAGGGTTGTTCCGAGTGAGAGACTTTTATTTTAGAAAAACACTTCCCTTTTCATGGGATTTTGATTCTCACCCCGTCACCACATTCTTTGTTTCTTTTTCTTCTTTTCCTTAACATTTTTCTTTTCTTCTTCTCACCCCTTTTTTTTCTTCTTTTCTTGGATTTTCATTCTTTTTCCATTGAACTCTTTGAGTTTCAACATCATTTATCCCTTTTGTTTGGGTTTCCACACCACACTTCCTTTGCTTTTGCAATCACTCATTTCTGCTTTTAGGAACAACCAAGGTAAGGTATATCTTTCTTATTTTCATAGGCTTGGTCAACTGTGTGGCATAGAAACGAATTTCAAATAAGCTCAATCACGGCACTAGGGATAATATTTGCACAAGAAAAAAAAATTAAAGGCTCAAAATATTCAATGATGGCCTAAGATCACTTCCAGGTCCGCATGGGAGGGCATTATATGTTCAAGACAAATCAGTCTACTATCCAAATGCACTAACCAACACAAACATAATGAGACTATTGAACAAACTTGACAAAAAAAAAATGTTCTTTGAGTAATTGTAAATTCCCTCCAAAAAGGATTTGGCACTAAAGTTCTCAAGGGTCTTTACTCATCTCCACTACTTATGTCAAGCTTAAAAACATGAATCCAATCCGTAAATTGCCAAAATTACACATTCAAGAGTCACATACAGTTGAGTTCAAAAATCAATACATAAATGATACTCATGCATAGGATCAACTTCCTTAGAATGCTCATGTGCACAAAGTTCACAACAAAGATCAACATGTCATCAAACTCACACACTCATCATGAAGGAATACATATCAACAATTAGATATTTTTTTTTCATCAAAAATTTTCAAAAATTTCACCTATTTTTCACTAATGCAAGCAAAAATCAAAAATTTCCAAGCAACCTTGGTGTATCATACAAATGGTGCACCTCACCCCCCAACTAGAATCATGCATTGTCCTCAATGCAACAAAAAGATATAGTATGCAATGGAAGACAGTAAAAAGATAAGTAGGGTAAGAGAACACCTCGCAATTGCGCTTTTGACAAAAAACACCAAGATCTGGATCTAAGAGAACCCAATCTATACAACCACATCAAGTGAGTGACATAAAATAAAAATGACATAAATAACTAAAATTAACTGTACAGTAGAAGGGATAAACGCTAGCTAACCCTCCATCAATTTCGGATACACCGGGTAAATTAAATCCTCCTCCACCACCTGTCCTTCAAAACCCTCAAAGAATGGCTCGAGTCTTTGGCCATTGACCTTGAATGTTTGGCCATCTTTAGGGTTTGTGATATCTACCGCTCCGTTGGGGTAGGCCACCTCGACAAAATAGGGGCCATCCCAACGGGATCTTAGTTTTCCTTGGAACACGGAGAGACGAAAATTATACAAGAGCACTTTTTGCCCGGGCTCAAATGATTTCCGTGTGATGGAATTATCATGAAAAACTTTAGCCCGTTCTTTTGAAAATTTGGAACTCTCATATGCATCTCTTCGGATCTCTTCCAATTCATTCAGTTCCAACTTCCTCTGCTCACCGGCCATTCTCAAGTTAAAATTCAAGGTCTTTATGGCCCAGTAGGCCTTGTGCTCCATTTCAACCGGAAAATGGTAAGCTTTTCCTTAAACCAGCCGGTAGGGAGACACGCCCAAAACAGTCTTATAGGCAGTAAGGTACGCCGATAAGACATCGGTCAATCTGACTGACCAATCTTTCCTGTTTGGGTTAACCGTTTTTTCCAAGATATTCTTAATCTCCCTATTGGCTAATTCAGCTTGGCCATTGGTTTGTGGGTGGTATGCAGTGGCTACTTTGTGTGTAACGCCATATTTAAACATTAATGATGCAAATGGCCTATTACAGAAGTGGGATCCACCATCACTGATCATTGCACGAGGCATCCCAAACCTCGAAAAAATGTTCTCTTTGAGGAACTTGACTACGACCCGGTGGTCATTAGTCTTGGTTGGGATAGCCTCCACCCACTTGGACACGTAGTCCACTACCAGAAGAATGTACAGATAACCAAAAGACATGGGGAATGGACCCATGAAATCGATGCCCCAACAGTCAAATATTTCTATGACAAGGACGGGGGAAAGGGGCATCATATTTCTGCGGGTCACACTACCCAATCGTTGGCATCTGTCGCATGCCTTACAATATGAAACACAGTCCTTAATAAGAGAGGGCCAATAGAAACCTGACTGAAAACGAAGTTTTCTTTGCCGAGAAATGTCCACCACAAGCTTGGGAATGGCAGAATGCAAGGACGTTCCGCTGTTCATTTTCGGGCACGCATTTCCTCATGACCTGGTCTGGGCAATATTTGAACAAATACGAATTGTCAAAGTAAAAATACTTCACGTCTGCCATGAATCGTCTTTTATCTTCCGGGCTCCATTGTGGCGGTATTTGTCCTGTTGCAAGGTAATTACAAATGTCAGCATACTAAGGACAAACTGGATGGATTGAGAGTAAATGTTCATCAGGAAAAGAGTCAGGAATAGGAATATGCTCATTAGCCTCTTGCACCACCAGCCGAGATAAGTGATCCGCCACAACATTCTCAACTCATTTCTTGTCTTTAATTGTCAAGTCAAATTCTTGTAGGAGGAGGATCCAACTAATGAGTCTTGGTTTCGCATCCTGCTTAGATAACAAGTACTTCAAGGCAGAATGGTCAGTAAAGACAAAAATAGGGGAACCAATGATATATGAATGAAATTTATCTAGAGCAAACACTACGGCTAGCAATTCTTTCTCAGTGGTAGTGTAATTCATTTGAGCCTCATTAAGTGTTTTGCTAGCGTAGTGTATAACATGCGGTCGATTGTCCTTCCTCTGACCAAGCACTGCGCCAACCGCGTAATCACTCGCGTCGCACATGAGCTCGAAAGGTAGATCCCAATTGGGTGGTCGCATGATAGGAGGCGTGACAAGCATGCTTTTTAGTTTTTCAAACGATGCCTCACACTCATCCGACCACTCAAAGGGAATCTCCTTAGACAGTAAATTGGTCAGGGGTCGGGCCAATGCGCTAAAATTCTGAATGAATCGACAATAAAAACCTACATGGCCCAAAAATGACCGGATTCCCTTGATGGCTGTCGGCGTGGGGAGGTTGGAGATGGCCTCCACCTTGGATTTGTCAACTTCAATGCCCCTTGCCGATACTATGTGGCCCAACACGATTCCTTCCGTCACCATAAAGTGACACTTTTCCTAATTAAGCACAAGATCCTTTTCTTCACACCTCTCTAATACTCTCTCCAAGTTCTCTAAGCATCCATCAAAGGAATCACCAAACACGGAAAAATCATCCATGAAAACCTCCAAAAATTTTCTCCACCATATCGCTAAAAATCCCCATCATGCACCGTTGAAAGGTCCCTAGGGCATTGCATAATCCGAATGGCATACGGCGATAGGCAAAGGTACCATATGGACAGGTGAAGGTAGTCTTCTCTTGGTCCTCCAATGTGATCTCAATTTGGTTGTAGCCAGAGTACCCATCTAGGAAACAATAGAATAGGTGCCCTGCTACCCTTTCCAAGACTTGATCGAGAAACAGCATTGGGAAATGATCTTTCCGTGTGCAAGCATTAAGCTTCCGGTAGTTGATGCAAACTCTCCATCCGGTAATGACTCTTGTAGGTATGAGTTCATTTTCAATCACTGTGACTCCGAATTTCTTTGGGACGACTTGTGTGGGGCTTACCCATTTGCTATCCGCAATTGGAAAGATAATGCCCACATCAAGTAGCTTTAACACCTCATCCTTCACTACCTCTTTCATGTTCGGATTCAATCTCCTTTGAGGTTGTCGGGAGGTTTTAGCATCTTCCTCAAGATAGATGCGATGGGTGCAAATTATAGGGCTTATTCCCTTGATATCTGCAATAGTCCACCCGATCGCTCCCTTATGTTTTCTCAATACCCCCAAAAGCTTTTCTTCTTGTTCCATGGTTAGGGTAGAGCTAATGACTACCGGGAAAGTCTCCTCATTGCCAAGATAAGCATATTTCAAATGTGCGGGCAATGGCTTCAATTCCAATTTTGGATTTTTCTCATCCGAAGGGAAAATTTTCTTCTCTTGTTTAGGTAGCTCTTCAAATGTGGGGATCCACCTTTCCATCCCCTTCAAATCTTCAACCTTTTCTTGATCATCCAACTTCTCCAATTCAACCAATTCTTCCTCCTTGAGTTTCAACATCCCTTCTAACTCCAAGTGCTCCTCAATCAAAGTGTCAATTCTATTGACCTCATTTGCCTCCTCGTCATCCCCTGGTTGCTTTGCCAAATTGAAGACATTAAGTTCCATTGTCATGTTCCCGAACTCCAATTTCGTCAGACCATTCCTGTAATTTATCACTGCATTAGATGTGGCAAGGAAAGGTCGCCCAAGTATCACGGGGATTTGGGAACTAAGATTAGCAACATGATGAGTGTCCAATACAATAAAATCGACTGGAAAATAAAACTTATCAACTTGAACCAACACATCTTCCACTACTCCCCTTGGTGTGCGGATGCTACGATCCGCCAATTGAAGTGTAATTGAAGTAGGCTTCAACTCCTCAAGCTTGAGTTGTTGATACACGGAGTAGGGAAGGAGATTGACACTTGCTCCCAGATCAAGCAATGCTTGTTCAACCTGGCAATTTCCTATAGTGATGGCAATTGTTGGACAACCGGGATCTTTGAATTTGGGAGGAGTGTCGGTCCTCAAAATGGAGCTCACTTGTTCTGTCAAGAATGCCTTCTTCCGGACATTTAGCCTCCTCTTTACCGTGCATAGATCTTTCAAAATTTTGGCACATGACGGTATTTGCTTGATGGCATCGAGGAGCGGGATATTGATTTTTACCTGCTTAAACATGTCTAAACTATCAGAATAATTAGCCACCTTGACAGGTGACTTCAAACGATGGGGGAAAGGGGCAGGCATAGGAGGAATACACAAGCTATCATCAATCACATGTTCATTTTCAATTTGCTCATTTTCTTTGTCTTTACTCATTTCACCTTTTTCGGCCACACGTTCCTTGGCCTCACCCTCAATGGACTCACCCTCGATGGACTCTTCTATTGGCAATGGTGCCTTGGGTGGAACCTTTGGCACTATGGTCTTTTTAATTTGTTTGCCACTACGAAGAGTGGTGACCGCCTTGAGGTGCTCACAACTCTCTTGGGTGGGCTCAACTAATTCAATCACATTTTGGCCCTTGGGATTTTGTTGGGGTTGAGAGGGGAATTTCCCCTTCTCTTGTTGAGTCAAGCCTATGTGATTGGTGATCTTTTTGAGTTGAGCCGAAATGTCTTTATTGAAGGTGGTTTGGCTTTGAATGAAGGCGTGGACCACATCTTCCAAACTCCTCTTATGAGGTGGTTGGTAGCTGGAAGAACTAGATGGGCCTTGTTTGGAGAAATTTTGTGACTTCGAACTTTGAGAGAAATTTTGTGGGAGAGGATTGGATTGGTACCCTTGCAGATTGGACCGTGGGTATTGGGAGCTAGAAGCTTGCCCTTAGCCTTGATATTGAGATTGGTACTGACCTTGCTTTGGAGGTGTAGGAGATGTGTATGTGTTTGAACCATAGGGGATGGGGTTCTCATTCCTCCAACTGAAATTAGGGTCATCACGATACCCCGAATTGTAAGTGTTGGAATTTGAAGGAAATGATTGCCTTGGTTGGTTGAAGGCATTGACTTGTTCATGGTATGCTTCTTTAAATGCCGGAATGCTCGGACACTCCAATGTGGAATGCTCGACACCACCACAAATAGAACAAGCCTCCTCGGTTCTTGACACATGAGACACCTCTCGTCTCCTATCCACCTCAAGGCTATATATTTTCCTAGACAATTTGGAAATTTGTGAAAGTAGATCCTCCCGGTCTTTCAAGTCATATATCTCTCCCCTTTGTGATTGACTACTAACTGGCAATGTCCTAGGTACATCATTTGGATCCCTAACATCCCAAGATTGTGCATTTTCAGCCAAGGTACCAAAGTAGTCGAGGGCCTCATCAGGGTCTTTGTTCAAGAATTCACCATTGCACATCATGTCAATGAATTGTCTATGGTTTGGTGTGATTCCTTCGTAGAAGAAACTCACCAATTGCCATGATTTAAAACCTTGATGTGGTATGGATTGAATCAAATCCTTGTAGCGATCCCAACATTGATAGAATAGCTTATTGGGTTTTTCAGAAAAAATTTGAATTTCTTTTTTCAAAGAAGTGGTTCTATGAACCGGAATTTTTTTTTTAAAAAAAAATGAAACTATTTGGTCCCAAGATAACATGGTCCGAGGCCCCATGGAATCAATCCAAATTCTTGTCTTACCATCCAATGAAAAAGGGAACAATTTCATCGTCGCTATCTCTTCCATGTTGTAATTTGGGATAAAGGTTGCAACCATTTCCTCATAAGACCTTATATGATTATACGGGTTTTCATTCTCGATCCCATGAAATTTAGGGAGTAGTTGCAACATCCATGGTTTGATTACAAAGAGATGAGCTTGGACGGGAAGAATGATGCATGATGGTGTGGTGCTACGAGTTGGTTGAAGGAACTCTCGCATTGTCCTTGCCGGAGGGTCAAGTTGGATGTTCCCTTCATTCCTAGGTGGGGGAAATTGCACTCGTGGATTGGGCATCCTAGGTGGTTGCAATCCCCCACCCCTTTGCATATTCGGGTTAGCATCCACATTATCAAAAGCATCGGGAAGGGGATATTGCATTCATGGGTTAGGCATCCTAGGTTCGGGTAATCCCCCACCCCTTTGAGCATTTGGATTTGCACCGACATTATCAAAGTTTCCACCCCCTTGCATGTTTGGGTTGACACCCACATTTTCAAAATTGTCACCCGCATCCTCGGGTGGGTCTTGGTCAATGTTCATGTTGGGGCCTAAGGTTTGTCTAACTAATCGGTGATAGTCGCCCCTTTCCCACATGCAACAAGATATATACAAATGAAATTATACACAAATAAGAATATGTACACGAGACAACGTACTTCAGCCCGTGATGAAGATCACGGGACTTACCTCCGTTGTTCGGAAATCACCTCCTTGGTTTGACACTTGCCTTCCCCGGCAACGGCGCCAAAATGATTGAGCAAAAACGGTGTTATTCCTAACCCCTTAAATAATATCCCTTAGAAGCCAAAGTGTATGAATGAAAGGGAGTGTCATTCTCCCTTGGGATAGTGTCAAAAGAAAAGGGCAAGGGGAAAGGAAATAGGTTGGTGGAAATGTGATATGTGAATGCACAAAAATGCTCCCCAATCGCAAGGAGACTTTCGTGGGTCGTGTTTTACTTGGTGGTATTCCAAGGTCGTTTCCACGGGGAAGGAAGTAAACCAATTTGAAAGTGATTTTGGGAAAAGAAAGTGTAAAAATTCTTGTGGTGGAAAGTTGTTTGGTGAAATGTGTTTTGGTGAAAATGAAATGAGAAAGCAAGTGTTGGCAATTCCAAGAGGTCACTCCAATGGGTATACCATCTCAACTCAAATCACTCCTCCGATTGAGCATGAATGAACGATTGATTCATGGAAAGCCGAGGATGATGTCGGTGAGTATCTAAGCATAAACCGTGACTAGGACTACAGATTATCAAAGACTCACCGAATCATCCACCTTCAATCTAGTCAAACCGAACCATTGGACTCTAAAGGGAGGGAGGAGAAGGAGTTGAAATGGTATACCCAAAGGGAGATTCCCCTTGGTCTTGCCAACTAAAGGATTTAGCTACTCATACTTGAAATGAAAGTGACAATGTAAAGAGAGTGCATTGCAAAAATCTGAAGTTCTAGAGTCACTAAATGCAATAAAACACAAGCTAAAAGTGAAAGCATTTCAATCCCATTTTTTTTACAGCTAAGACAATGAAAGACTTGAAGCATTAATGGTAGAAACTTTAGAAGAGCATTAAGCTAGCTAGGAACATGAAGGTAAATAACATTAATGACATTCAATGAAATTCTAAAGGTGCATACCATTGATTACAAGACAATGCAGTAGAAGAAATGCAAAAATCATAACTTTCTCTCTCTAAAACTACTATTCATCTTTTTCTATGCCTGGAGCTTCTCCCTCTATATCCTTATGTTGATATCCATTCAATGCTATAGAATCCTCAACATTGGAGAGCTTGGCCTCCCCAAAAACGTGTCTAGAGTGGTCCTGTAGCTCCCTGAAGTGACCCCCATAAGTAGGGTGCAATAGGGATGGCCTGGAAAGGGGAGTGCAGAGTTTGTCTGCACACCCAGCTCCTCATCTCTTCTCTCTCTTCATTGATCACCCAAGCCTCCAACATCCAATCAAAAGTGTAAAAGTGGTGAATAGTATTGTGGGCGTGTCAGGGAGAGCTGATGGTGGGACCCTCAGAGCAGCAGATCTTGAAATGCAGAGATTCAGGGCAGACTCAGCAGACAGTACCAGTACTGTACCATACTGGTACTGCGTACCGGTACTTCGAACACCAATAGCTTCGGCGTACCGGTACTGCGTACCGGTACGGTACAGTACTGGTACTGCATACTGGTACGGTTTCTCTGTTTCTTTCTCAACTTTTGAGCTTTACTTTAACCTTTCCTTCGCCCCCAAACATCCCAATGCATTTGGGAAGGCCTTAAGAAGCCTTATTTAGGGCCTTGCAACTGCAAACACCAAATAGCATCGTTAATACTTCAACTAACACAATTCGCATCATTTAAACTGCAAAAGCAAATGAAGTGAGATGATTAGCACACAAGAATATACACTTTTTTGTGCTAATCACACAACTCACCAAACTTCAAATCATAAGATTTTTCAATTTTCACGTTTTCACAAATCACTCTTCAAGATCACCCGACCTCGCCTTGCCTTAGGAGATGACCTTGGAATACTCATTCCAAGTAAAACATGACATTGCAAGTCTCTCTACGCTTGGGGAGTACTTTTGCACACATGCACGTTTTGTTCATCCACACACAATTTCACCACTTCTTGCATTGAACTCGAGGGAGAGCGACACTCAACATAGAATATAAGCCATATACGCAAACATTTGGGTTCGTGTTGGAGGTTAGGGAAAATGATATCAAGCATTTTTTGGTGCCGTTGCCACAGGGAATGGCTAAGCGTCAAATTTGAAGGTCATTTGGGGACAACGGAGGTAAGTCCTGTGATTCTCATCATGGGCTGAGGTACAATGCTCCTTTGTATATATTTGTGTACAAAATTTCAACTTGTAGTTAGTGTTTTTGCAAGTGGAGATGTGATAATCTAAATAGACTAGTGAGACGTGCCCTAGGACCGAATTTGAATATAGATGATGACCCACCCGAGGATGTCGAAGAAAATTTTGGGGATGATGGTGCTAATAATCTGAGGGGTGGGGAGTGCAAAATCCTCTAATGTCAAGCCCCCGAATGCAATTCTCCCTCCGAGAAATGAAGGAAATAATCTCCCTATTCATCATCTGGCGAGATCAATGAGAGATTATCTCCAACCTACCTGAAGCACCACCCCCTCGTGCATACTTCTACCTGTGCAAACACATGACTTCCTTGTTAAACTGGGCATGTTGTAATTAATTCCTCAATTTCATGGAGTGGAACGAGAAAATCCTTACCTACACATTAAGGAATTTTATGAAATAGTAGGAACATTCCATTCAAGTCATTTCATGGAAGACATAGCACGCTTGAAATTATATCCCTTCTCCCTCAAGGACAAAGCAAAACTTGGTTGAACTCGTTGAAACCCTGCTCGATAAGTTCTTGGGCACAAATGTTATCCGAATTTCTAAACAAATTTTTTTCAGTGCCCAAGACAACTGCTCTAAAGAAACAAATTCAAAAATTTTTAGAAAACCAAATGAGTAGTTCTATTAGTGTTGGGATAGATACAAGGACTTGTTGCATGCCATTCTACATCACGGATTAGAACCATGACAATTGGTTAGTTTCTTCTATGAAGGAATTACACTGGCCACTGATAATTTATTGACATGATGTGCAACAGAGAGTTTTGGATTAAGGATCCCAATGAGGCCCTCGAGTACTTTAACCCATTGGCAGAAAATGCCTAATCTTGGGATATCACGGATCCCACCGATGTGTCAAGGTCCTCTCCGAGAAGTCAACCAAGTGGAGGAGGGATGTATAACTTGAGTGACCAAGAAGACTTGCTTGCCAAGATAACAAAATTGTCCCATAAGGTGGAGAGTTTAGAGGTCAATAGGAAGCACAAGGTGTTGAATGTCACAAAGGCTGAGGAATATTGCTCAATTTATGAGAGTGTTGAGCACTTTATTGTGGATTGCTTAAATATTTCGGCACTCAAAGAAGTATACCATGAGCAACTGAATGCATTTAACCAAAGTAGACAGTCATACTCTTCACACTCTAACACATACAATCCAGGATAGAGCTCCCACCCGAACTTTAGTTGGAAGAATGATAACCCTATTCCTCATGGATCCACCTCATTGTCACCTCTTATTCCACCCAAGCAAAATCAATCATATTATGGTCATAGTCCGTCAATTAGCTCCCAATACCCACGGTCCAATCCAAAAGTGTTTTCTCAAAATCCACCTCAACAAGGGTTTGCTCAACTTGGACTTTCCAATCCGCCCACATACCAATCCCCTCACAAAACAAATTTGGAGGATGTCATGCATCAATTCATTAAGAGTCAAACCACAATCAACAATCAAATGCCACCGCTTTTAATGACATTCAGACACAAATAACTAAGTTGAATAATGTTATGGGGTCTTTCCAATAAGAAAAAGGGAAATTTTCTGCTCAACCCTATGAAAACCCAAAAGGTCAATATGCGATTGAATCGTCCGATGCCACTAAAGAGAGTTTTGAGCAACTCAAGGTTATCAACACCCTTAGGAGTAGGAAGGAAATAGATAAGATCAGTTTACCTAAAGTCTCACCCAAAGCTACTTTGAAAAATGAAAAAGAGACAAAGGGTAACTCTGAAGAGGGTGCAACACTTGAGAAGCCAAAGATGGATGATTTGAATGTGCATGATTATCCTATCCCGGTGATTAGCACAAAACTTTGCATATTTTAGTTGCTAATCATCCTATTTTCAATTGCTTGTGGGGGTTAAATGATTGGAGTTATATTATTATAGTTCTTAATGGAGATTTTTGGTGCTTGCAGATAAAAAGCGCTAAATGAGGCTTCTTAAAGCCTTTCCAAATGAGTTGAGGTGAATGATGATGAAAGAGTGGCTAAAGAATGGCTCAGGAGTGAAGAAATCAGAAAAATAGACAAAACAGCAGAAGCGTACCGGTACGCAGTACCGGCACGGTTTGGCCACTAAAACATAGTGTACCGGTACGGTTCTACCTCTGGAGTTCGGGGTACCGGTACAGTGTACCGGTACTGTCTGTTGTCCCTGGCCCAAATATCTGCAACTCATGTCCGTCGTTTTGGAGGGACCCACCAATCACTCTCCCACTTGTCTCTGACTCCTTCATCACATTGTACCACCCTCCATTTGACTTTGAAAGCTAAATGATAAATGAAGAGAGAGAGGAAGAAGAGAGCTGGGTGTGCAGGCTAGCTCTGCACTACCCTATCCAGCCTATTCCTCTTGACCGCTATGGATTGAGATCACATCATATAGCTGAGGGAGGACACTAGGGACATTTTTGGGGGGAAAGAGGACTCCAGGCATTATTTTTCAACATTAGTTACAGAGGGATATAGAGATATAGAGAGAGCTAGTCTGGGTAGAAGATGATGAAAAGTGTTCTAGAGAGATAAAATTGAGATTTTCACATTTTCTTCAATACATTGTCTTGTAATCTCCTGTAAGAATCTTTAGAACTTCATTTAATGTTATTAATGCTAGTTCCTACAAGTTCATTGCAAGTTTAATTCTCTTTTAAACCTTTTACCATCAATGCATCAAAGTTCTTCTTTCTCTTACTTTTAAAATGGGTATTCATTGCTTTCACTTATAGCTTATATTTGTGTGCATTTAGTTACTCAAGAATTTCATTCCTTTGCAATGCATTCTCATTACATTGTTAATTTCATCCCAAGCATGAGTAGCTAAAATCCTTTAGTTGGAAAAACCAATGGGAACCTCCACTTGGGTATGCCATTTCAACTCATTCTCCTCCCTTCTTTCAGAGTTCAATGGTTCGGTTTAACTGGGTTGAGGGTGGATAAATTGGTGAGTCTTTGATATTCTGTAGGCCTAGCCACGGTTTATGCTTAGATACTCACCATTCTTATCCCTAGCTTCCCACAAATCAATCGTTCATTCATGCATTATTGAAGGAGGGATTCGAGTTGAGATGGCATTCCTATTGGAGTGACCTCTCGGGTTTGCCAACGTTTGTTTCTCATTTCATTTTCATCAGAACACACTTCACCAAACAACTTTCAACAACAAAAGATTTTATATTTTCTTTCACCCAAAATCACCTTCCCCTTGGTTTACTTCCTTCCCCGTGGAAACGACCTTGGAGTACCTCCAAGTAAAACACGACCCCCAAAAGTCTCCTTGCGCTTCAGGAGCATTTTTTTCATACACATTTCCACCATCCCATTTTTCTGTCTCCTTGCCCTTTCTTTTGACACTACTCAAAGGGAGAGTGACACTCCCCTCCATCCATATACAATATATTTTTTGGATGATATTTAGGGGTTAGGGATAACAAGGAAAAACACCAAGCATTTTTGGCGCCGTTGCCGGGGAAGGCAAGTGTTAAACCAAGAAGGTGATTTCCGGACGATGAAGGTAAGTCCTGCGATCTTCATCACGGGTTGAGGTACGTTGTCCTGTGTATCTATTCTTGTTTGTGTATAATTTCATTTGTAGATATTTTGTTGCATGTGGGGAAGGGACGACCAAAATCGGTTAGTTAGGCAAGACCCACCCGAGGATGCGGGTGATAATTTTGAAAATGTGGATGCCAATCCGAGCGTGCATAGGGGTGGGGGAGAACTAGAACATAGAATACCCCAATCCACGAATGCATTTCCCCCCTCCTAGAAATGAAGGGAACAATATCCCAATTGATCCTCCGGCGAGGTCAATGCAGGAATTCCTTCAACCAACCCGTACCACCACACCTTCATGCATCCACCTTCCGGTCCAGGCTCATCTCTTCATAGTTAAACCAGGGATGTTGCAATTACTTCCTACTTTCCACGGAATTGAGAATGAGAACCCATATTCTCATATAAGGGATTTTGAGGAAATAGTTGCAACCTTTCTCCCCAATCACAATATGGAAGAGATAGCAAGAATGAAACTGTTCCCTTTTTCCCTGAGTGATAAGGCAAAAACTTGGCTTCATTCCTTGAGACCCCGGACCGTGACATCTTGGGGCCAAATGATTTCCGTGTTTTTGAACAAGTTTTTTCCAGTGCATAAAACCACCACCCTAAAGAAACAAATTCAAAATTTTTCTGAGCTGCCCAATGAACAATTCTGTCACTGTTGGGAATGATATAAGGATTTGCTATAGTCCATTCCACACCATGGCTTTGAACCATAGCAAATGGTAAGTTTCTTCTATGATGGAATCACACCAGGCCATCGACAGTTCATTGATATGATGTGCAATGGGGAGTTTTTGAGCAAAGACCCTGATGAGGCCTTAGAATATTTTGATGCATTGGCGAAAAATGCAAAGTCATGGGACATTACTAATCCCACCGATGTACCAAGGTCTTCTCCTAAAGGGAGTAGCCAAACTCATAGGGAAGGGATTTATGACTTAAGTGACCGGGAGGATTTACTTTCAAAAATTGCCAAATTATCTAGGAAGGTTGAGAGTCTTAAGGTCAATAGGAGGCATGAGGTGTCACAAGTGTCAAAGGCCGAGGAGTTTTGCTCAATATGTGAGAATGTGGAGCATTCCACATCGGAGTGCCCCAACATTCTGGCGCTTAAGGAAGCCTATCACGAGCAAGTTCACACATTTAACCAAACAAGAAAATCATTCTCCCCTCACTCAAACACGTATAATCCGGGTTGGAGCAATAACCCTAATTTTAGTTGGAGAAATGAGAATCCCACTCCTCATGGTTCAAATGCACATACACCCCCCCCCCCAAGTGCCTCCTAAGCAAGGTCAATACCAAAATCAAAGGCCAGGGGCAAACGTCTAGCTCCCAATACCCCCCGACTAATCCGCAATGGTATTCGACAAACCCGCCACCACAAAATATTTCTCCAAGTCCACCTTCACAAAGTTTTTCTCAAGGACCGTCCAATCCATCCACATACCAACCTCCTCACAAAAGGAATTTGGAGGATATGTTCCATTCCTTCATTCAAAGCCAAACCACCATCAATAACCAAAATGCCACTGCCATCAATGATATAAAAGCCCGACTCACAAAGTTGACAAACTCCGTAGGGGCAACTCAACAAGAAAAGGGGAAGTTCCCCACTCAACCACAAGAGAACCCTAGGGGTCAACACGTTGTTGAGTCATCGGGGCCTTCGAGAGAGAGTTGCGAGCAACTCAAAGCTGTCACCACCCTCCGTAGTGGCAAAGAAATTGACAAAACTATATTGCCAACGGTCTCACCCAAGACCACATTGCCAAAAGGAAAAGGTATATTGGGTGACGCCGACAAGGGTGAGGTGAGTGAAGAGAAAGAAAGAGAGGTTGTTGAGAAAGAAAAATTAATTGTTGATTGTGTGCTTATTCCTCCCATGCCTGCCCCTTTCCCGAGTCGTTTGAAGCCACCTGTCAAGGTGGCTAATTACACTGATATCTTGGAAATTTTTAAGCAGGTGAAGATTAGCATTCCACTCCTCGACACCATCAAGAAAATCCCATCTTGTGCCAAAATTTTGAAGGATCTATGCACGGTGAAAAGGAGATTGAATATCCACAATAAGGCATTCCTCACAGAACAAGTGAGCTCAATATTGAGGACCAACACTCCCCCCAAATTCAAAGATCCCGGTTGTCCAACCATAGCCATCACCATTGGGAATTGTCGAGTGGAGCAAGCACTCCTCAATTTGGGGGCAAGTGTGAATCTTCTTCCCTTCTCGGTGTATCAATAGCTTCAGCTTGAGGAGTTGAAGCCCACCTCAATCACGCTTCAATTGGCGGATCGTAGTATCCGTACACCAAGGGGAGTAGTTGAGGATGTCTTAGTTCAAATTGATAAATTTTACTTCCTTGTCGATTTCATTGTACTTGATACACACCCTGTTGTAAACCTTAGTTCCCAAATTCCCGTAATACTTAGAAGACCCTTCCTTGCTACATCTAATGTCGTGATAAATTACAGGAACGGTCTAATGAAGTTGGCATTTGGGAATATGATAATGGAGCTCAATGTATTCAACTTGGCAAAGCAACTGGGTGATGATGAGGAAGTAAGTGAGATCAATAGAATCGACACCTTGGTTGAGGAGCACTTGGAGCTGGAGGGAATGTTGAAATTTAAGGAAGAAGGAATTGTGGATCTTGAGAATTACGATGAGAAAAAGGAGGTAGAAGATTTGAAAGGGATGGAAAGGTGGATCCCTAAATTCGAGGAGTTACCCCATCGAGAAAAGAAAATTTTTCCGTCGGATGAACAAAAGCCCAACTTGGAGTTGAAGCCCTTGCCCTCCCATTTGAAGTACGCCTATCTTGGAGAAGGTGAAACATTTCCGGTGGTCATTAGCTCTACATTGAACATGGAACAAGAAAAAGAACTCTTGGAGGTATTGAGAAAGCATAAAGGAGCAATTGGGTAGACCATTGCGGATATGAAGGGGATAAGCCCTCTTATTTGCACCCACCGCATATATCTTGAGGAGGATTCCAGACCTTCCCGACAACCACAAAGACGGTTGAATCCCATCATGAAGGAGGTGGTGAGGGATGAGGTTCGGAAACTACTTGATGTGGGGATCATTTTTCCAATCGCCTATAGTAAGTGGGTTAGCCCCACACAAGTAATACCTAAGAAATTCGGAGTTACGGTGGTTGAGAATGATGAGAATGAGCTTATACCTACAAGAGTGATTTCTGGATGGAGGGTGTGCATTGATTACCGAAAGCTGAACACTTGCACAAGAAAAGACCACTTCCCATTGCCATTCCTCGATCAAGTTCTAGAACGAGTAGCGGGTCATCTATTCTACTGCTTTTTAGGTGGATACTCCGGTTACAATTAGATCGAGATTGCTTTGGATGATCAAGAGAAGACCACCTTCACGTGCCCCTATGGTACCTTTGTCTACCGCCGCATGCCATTTGGACTATGCAATGCTCCGGGGACTTTTCAACGTTGTATGATGGGGATTTTCAATGATATGGTGGAAAAGAGAGTGGAGGTCTTCATGGATGATTTTTGGGTGTTTGGGGATTCATTCGAGGGATGTTTGGCAAACTTGGAGAAAGTTCTAACAAGATGTGAGGAGAATAATCTAGTCTTGAATTGGGAAAAGTGTCACTTTATGGTGACGGAAGGAATTATGCTTGGCCATATAGTTTCAGCAAGGGGTATTGAAGTCGACAAATCCAAGGTGGAGGCCATCTCCAACCTCCCCATGACGAAAGTCATCAAAGGCATCCGGTCGTTTTTGGGCCATGCGGGGTTTTGTCGTCAATTCATAAAGAATTTCAGTGCATTGGCTCGACCCTTGACCAACCTACTGCCTAAGGAGGTCCCATTCGAGTGGTCGGATTATTGTGAGGCATCCATTAAAAAACTTAAAACCATGCTAGTCACACCTCCGATCATGTGACCACCCAATTGGGATCTACCTTTTGTGCTCATGTGTGACATGAGTGATTACGCGGTCGGTGTAGTGCTCGGTCAAAGGGAGGAAAATAGATCGTACGTGATACACTATGCTAGCAAAACACTGAATGAGGCTCAGATGAATTACACTACCACCGAGAAAGAGTTGCTAGCGGTAGTGTTTGACTTAGATAAATTTTGTTCTTACATTATTGGTTCACCTATTGTTGTCTTTATTGATCACTCTGCTTTGAAATATTTGTTGTCGAAGCAGGATGCAAAATCGAGACTCATTAGGTGGATACTCCTCCTACAAGAATTCGACTTGACGATCAAGGACAAGAAAGGAGTTGAGAACGTGGTGGCGGATCATCTATCCCGGCTTGTGGTGCAAGAGGCCGATGAGCACATTCCTATCCCTCATTTTTTCCCTAACAAGCATTTGCTTTCAATTCATTATGTATGTCCTTGGTATGCTGATATATGTAACTATCTTGCAACAGGACAGATACCACCACAATGGAGCCCAGAAGATCGAAGACAATTTATGGCAGATGTGAAGTACTTCTACTTCAACAACCCGTACCTATTCAAATACTGTCCCGACCAAGTCATGAGAAGATGTGTACCAGAGAATGAACAACGGGATGTCCTTGCATTCTGCCATTCACAAGCATGCAGTGGACATTTTTCAGCGAAAAAGACTTTGGCTAAAATTCTCCAATCAGGTTTTTACTGGCCCTCTCTTATCAAAGATTGTGTTTCGTTTTGTAAGGGATGCGACAGATGCCAACGTTTGGGTAGTGTGACCCGAAGAAACATGATCCCCCTTTCCCCTGTGCTTGTCATAGAAATATTCGACTGTTGAGGCATCGACTTCATGGGTCCTTTCCCTATGTCATTTAGTTATTTGTACATCCTCCTAGCAGTGGACTATGTGTCCAAGTGGGTGGAGGCTATCCCGACCAAGACTAATGACCACCGGGTCGTAGTCAAGTTTCTCAAAGAGAACATCTTTTCGAGGTTTGGGATGCCTCGTGCAATAATAAGTGATGGTGGATCACACTTCTGTAATAGGCCATTTGCATCTCTAATGTTCAAATATGGCGTCACTCACAAAGTATCCATTGCCTATCACCCACTAACAAATGGCCAAGCCGAGCTAGCCAATAGGGAGATCAAGAACATTCTAGAAAAAATGGTTAACCCAAATAGGAAGGATTGGTCCGATAGATTGACCGATGCCGTATGGGCATACCGCACTGCCTTCAAAACTGTTTTAGGCATGTCTCCCTACCGGCTTGTCGATGGAAAGGCTTGCCGCCTACCAGTCGAAATGGAACACAAGGCCTATTGGGCCATTTAGACTTTAAATTTTAATTTGAGAATGACCAGTGATCATAGGAAGTTAGAGCTGAATGATTTGGAAGAGATTCGACGAGATGCGTACGAGAGCTCCAAAATCTCAAAGGAACGGGCTAAAATCTTTCATGATAATTCCATCATACGGAAATCATCCTAGCCCGGGCAAAAAGTGCTCTTATACAATTCTCGCCTCTCAATTTTCTAGGGAAAACTCTGATCCCGTTGGGATGGCCCCTATCTTGTCAAGGTGGCCTACCCCAACGGAGCTGTTGAGGTGACAAACCCGGAGGGCAAGAAGTTGAGGAGGACTTAAGCCATTCTTTGAGGGTTTTGAAGGGCAAGAAGTTGAGGAGGAGTTGACGGATCCCATGTATTCGGATTTGGTGGAGGAGTAGCTAATCTTTATGTTTTTTTTAGTGTACAGTTGCTTTTATTTACTTATGTTATTTTTATTCCATGTCACTTACTTTCTTTGGTTATATAGTATTGATTTTCTTAGTTTCAGATATTGGTGTTTTTGTCGAAGCTCAATTGCGAGGTGTTCTCTAACCCTACCTATCTTTTTACTGTCCTTCAGTGCATATCATATCTTTTTTGTTGCATTGGGGACAATGCATGAATCAAGTTGGGGGGTGAGGTGCATACTACACCAATGTTTGGGGGAATTTTTTGTGGATAATACCAATTTTTGGGGTGAAAATTCACCTTTCACATATTATATGGATTTTTGCTTACATTAGTGTAATTATGTAAAAATTTCAAAATTTTTGATGAAAAATATATGAATGTTGATATGTATTCCCTTATGAAGAGTGTGTGGATTAGATGATATATTGATCTTTGTTGTGAACTTTGAGCACATGAGCATACTATGGAAATTGATCCTATGCGTGAGTATCAGATATGTATTGATTTTTGAATTCAACTGTATGTGACCTTTGAATGTGTAATTTCAGCAATTTACGGATTGAATTCATATATTAGGCTTGACATAAGCAGTGGAGATGAGTAAGGACCTGTGAGAGCTTTAGTACCAATCCTTATTGGAGGGAACTTACAATTACCCAAAGAACAATTCTTCAATGTCAAATTTGTTCAATAATCTCATTATTTTTGTCTTGGCTAGGTGCATTTGGGTAGTAGATTAATGTTGTCTTGTATATGCAATGCCCTCCCATGCGTATCTGGAAGTGATCTTAGGCCATCTTTGAATATTTCGATCCTTTGCCTTATTCTTGTGAAATATTATCCCTAGTGCCGTGATTGACCTTAATTGAAATTCATTTCTATGCCACACATTTGACCAAGCCGATGAAAAAAAAAAAGAGAAATATCTACCTTACGTTGATTGTTCCTAAAAGCTGAAAATGAGTGATTGCAAAAGTAAAGGAAGTGTGGTGTGGAAATTCGAGCAAGGGATAAATGGAAGTGAAACTCAAGCAGTTCATTAGAAAAAGAATGAAAATTCAAGAAAAGGAAGGAAAGAGGTGAGAAGAAGAAAGATTGATCAAAAGAAAAAGAAAATGTTAAGGAAAATAAAGAAAAGAAACAAAGAGTGGTGAAGTTGTAAGAATGAAATGAAAAATCCCATAAAAAAGGGAAGTGTCTTGAAATAAAAAGGCTTTCACTTGGAACAACTCTTTTTGTATCCTATGTCCTTCGTTTTTTTTACCACAATATACCCCAAGGCCCCATTATAACCTTCAAAGTCCTAAGTGATCTAGTGAAGCATGGGAGATGCATAATTTCAAAGAAAATGAGGAGTTAGTCTTACCACCCAATGCCCTAGTTTTCTTTTCATGAGATTATGCCAAAGTCGCTTCATTTTCATAACATGAACTTCATTTTTGGATTACATGTGAGCATACTTTGTTTTGAGCACAAGATTCCATCTCACATGTACACATGGAGTGCATGCCAAGATAACTAGAGTGTATTTCATTGTGAGAGTTACTTTTGGTGAGTTTGCATTGAAACTGAATTTGGCTGGCCATTCGGATGTGAATTATGTTGCGTAAGTGTTCAAATTACTTGTCCAATTCACACACACACGAGTTCGGAAATAAATGTGTAGGTCCATACTGTAGACTAGTATTTTAAGACTATGGTACTGCTCATGTGTGCTTAGTTCAGACATCTGAGCAATTATTATTGATTTCCATGCTTGCAGAGTAGGGGAATATGGCTCAAGTTTTTGATATTTGAAATGAATTAGGGATGCCCATATTATTAATATTATGATTTGCATGTTGGGTGTTCATTTTGATAGTTAAGAATAGAAATTCATTCCTTGTACATTGAATGCATCAAAAGTTTAAATCACTATGCAATTTCAATAATAATTTGGGTTCGGATTGTGGTTTATAAGTGGAGTACATTTTTGGGATGGAGTAGAGGTCATTAGTGTGGTAAAATGTCCAGGGAGGTCCTGAGTTGGAATGGAGTGGAGAGGTGTGCTCAATAGGATTATTTTGGCAAACAAAGCAGAAGCGTACCGGTACGGTTTTGCCTCTGGAGTTCAGGGTACCGGTACCGCGTACAGGTACGGTCTGCTGAACCGAAAAAAAAAATTAGGGCTTTAAGTTAATTTTTCGGGAAACCCTTCATTTTCCACCTCTAATTACAGCCCTAAACCACCCTCTCTCACTCGAAAACCTCCCAAGCCTCCAAATCACCTCATCTCTCTTTCAAATCCAGACCCATCCTTTCCTTAGGCCTTGATTTTATGCAATCCACGCATGTGAAACCCTAGGTGCCGAATTCCCATAAGCTTCATTCACCTCTATTTTTCTCTAATCTCTTCAAGGAACTCTACATGGCTCATCATTTAGATGTTGTTCCTGAAGTCATAGACCCGATTGAGGGTCTTTTCTTGATCCTCTTTGCAATTCTCTCAATGGGGGCATTGTTGCACTGCATGGCCCGAACCAAACGACCTGGACCCAGTTCCTCTCCACCCGAGGATCCCACTAGCCCCAAGAGAAGCGGTGAAGGGTCAAGCGGGGACCCAAATATGCAAAGGAAGAAGGCCAGGAGTGACGCATGACTCCAGTGGATTCAAGGGAGGAGTGTGACTTGTAAGCGGCACCTTCATCACCTCTCACTGACCCCAATGCATGAGGTGGTGAAGATCATTGAAAGACATGGCATGAAATTTTGGTTTAAGCCTGTTGAGGGGTATAATCTGTCAATGTGTAGAGAATTCTACCAAACACTAAGGGTGGTTGTGGTGGACGGTGTGGAAGTTTTGAGAGCAAATGTGCGGGGTAAAAGGTTTGATGTGACCCCCGATGTCATTGCCACTCTTCTTGGAGGATACGAGAGACCACCACCCTTCCCACCTGTCTATCCTCACAATGTCACTAGAGCCAAGACTAGAGACGAGTTCGTGGCTCTAATGTATGAGGATCCCACTCAATTCAAGGGACGTTTTCAAAGTTGAGGGTTAAAGCACGTGTATGGGCTTCTGAATAAACTCCTCCATTACAATCTGCTCCCAAGGGCTTCGGAAAAGAAGTCGAACATGGAGAAGTTAGCCCTATTAGATGCCATCGTGTCAGGAAAAATGATCGACTTCGCACTCTTCATGTGGGAAGTAATGAAAGATTTTGCTGAAACAACGAAGCTGATGACCAATTTGCCATACGGGAATTTGGTAACCCGGATGTGCACGCACTTCAAAGTAAAGGGCTACGCGTTTGACAAGCTCACTCCTCCCGAGACCAAGGCTATTGTCAAGGCTAGTAGTAAGAAGAGAAAAGCAATGAGTAAGGGAGAGCGAGCTAAGACCATGGGTTCTGATGCTGAGGCTCTTGGACCATCCTCATCCACTGGGCCATCCACATCTGCACCAGCACGCTCAATTCCCCAGCGTCTGGATGCACTCGAAGCATCAATGCAGGGGATGACGGCCATGCTGAGATAAATTTTCATGCATACCTTTCCAAGGAGGTCCATCCCAGAAGCTATTGTCCCTTCTGCACCTGCCCCCTCTGACTCCATAGCAGTTGAGGCTGATGATGGGGAGGATGGAGAGGATGATGACAATGAAGACACTGAGGAGTCTGGGGAAGAGGAAGGGTCTGGGGAAGATGAGGCTGATGATGGGAGTGAGGGAGAGAGTGATGAGTAGGGGGCTCTTGTAGTTGTTGCTTTTCTTTTGTTGTTGGATTGTATATGGTTAGGATGGGGTTGTAGGCTGTTTTGGTTTCTTTTTGATGTCCTACTCCATGTACTCCAACTTTATAACACATTAATGAAAAACCACAGTTTCTGACTCAATCTTGTCTATGTTATTTTGTTAATTGCATTATGATTTTTGTTTTTGTTGATTGATTGAGTAAACTGTTCATTTAAATGGATTATTGTATGTTATACTCGGTACCTTGTCTGGAAGATAAACTTTTGCTAAAGGACTAGCAAAACCCAAGTTGGGGGGAGTGATTAGCACAAAACTTTGCATATTTTAGGAGCTAATCATCCTATTTTCAATTGCTTCTGGGGGTTAAATGATTGGAGTTATATTATTATAGTTCTTAATGGAGATTTTTGGTGCTTGCAGATAAAAAGCGCTAAATGAGGCTTCTTAAAGCCTTTCCAAATGAGTTGAGGTGAATGAGGATGAAAGAGTGGCTCAGGAGTGAAGAAATCAGAAAAATAGACAAAGCAGCAGAAGCGTACCAGTATGCAGTACCGATACGGTTTGGCCACTGGAACATAGCGTACCAGTATGCAGTACCGGTACGATCCTGCCTCTGGAGTTCGGGGTACCGGTACCGCGTACCGGTACTGTCTGTTGTCCCTGGCCCAAATCTCTGCAACTCATGTCCGCCGTTTTTTAGGGACCCATCAATCACTCTCCCACTAGTCTCTGACTCCTCCAGCACATTGTACCACCCTCCATTTGACTTTGAAAGCTAAAATGATAAATGAAGAGAGAGAGGAAGAAGGGAGCTGGGTGTGCAGGCTAGCTCTACACTACCCTGTCCAGCCTATTCCTCTTCACCCCTATGGATTGAGATCAAATCATAAAGCTGAGGGAGGACACTAGGGACGTTTTTGGGGGGAAAGAGGACTTCAGGCATTATTCTTCAGCATTAGTTACAGAGGGATATAGAGATATAGAGAGAGATAGTCTGGGTAAAAGATGATGAATAGTGTTCTAGAGAGATAAAATTGAGATTTTCACATTTTCTTCAATACATTGTCTTGTAATCTCCTGTAAGAATCTTTAGAACTTCATTTAATGTTATTAATGCTAGTTCCTATAAGTTCATTGCAAGTTTAATTCTCTTTTAAACCTTTTACCATCAATGCATCAAAGTTCTTCTTTCTCTTACTTTTAAAATGGGTATTCATTGCTTTCACTTATAGCTTATGTTTGTGTGTATTTAGTTACTCAAGAATTTCATTCATTTGCAATGCATTATCATTACATTGTTAATTTCATCCCAAGCATGAGTAGCTAAAATCCTTTAGTTGGCAAAACCAAGGGGAACCTCCACTTGGGTATGCCATTTCAACTGATTCTTCTCCCTTCTTTCAGAGTTCAATGGTTCGGTTTGACTGGGTTGAGGGTGGATAAATTGGTGAGTCTTTGATATTTCGTAGGCCTAGTCACGGTTTATGCTTAGATACTCACCCTTCTTATCCCTAGCTTCCCACGAATCAAACGTTCATTCATGTACTATTGGAGGAGGGATTCGAGTTGAGATGGCATTCCTATTGGAGTGGCCTCTTGGGTTTGCCAACGTTTGTTTCTCATTTCATTTTCACCAAAACACACTTCACCAAACAACTTTCAACAACAAAAGATTTTACATTTTCTTTCACCCAAAATCACCTTCCCCTTGGTTTACTTCCTTCCCCGTGGAAACGACCTTGGAGTACCTCCAAGTAAAACACGACCCACAAAAGTCTCCTTGCGCTTGGGGAGCATTTTTGTTCATACACATTTCCACCATCCCATTTTCCTATCTCCTTGCCCTTTCTTTTGACACTACTCAAAGGGAGAGTGACACTCCCTCCATCCATATACAATATATTTTTGGGATGATATTTAGGGGTTAGGGATAACAAGGAAAAACACCAAGCACCCGACTCCCTTTCCCAAACATTTGAAGGCACCTGCTAAAATTGCTAACTATTCTGATATCCTTGAAATGTTTAAGTAGGTAAAGATCAACATTCCTCTCCTCAACGTCATCAAGTAAATCCCCTCTTGTGCAAAAATATTGAAGGACTTATGTACCATGAAGAGGAAGTTGAATGTGCACAAGAAAGCCTTCCTCACCGAGCAAGTGAGTTCCATCTTGAGGACAAACACCCCTCCCAAGTTCAAGGATCCCGACTACCCTACTATTGCCATCACCATTGGGAATTGCTGTGTAGAGCAAGCATTGCTAGACTTGGGAGAAAGTGTCAACCTCCTACCCTTCTCGGTGTATCAACAACTATAACTTGAGGAGTTGAAGCCAACCCCTATCACTCTTCAACTAGTAGATTGAAGTGTGAGAACACCAAGGGGAGGAGTTGATGATGTTTTAGTCCAAGTGGACAAATTTTCTTTTCCAATTGATTTTATTGTGCTTGTTACTCACCCCGTTGCCATTCATAATTCATAGATTCCTATCAGATTAGGTAGGCCTTTCCTTGCTACATCTAATGCCAGGATAAATTGTAGGAATGGTATAATGAAGCTTGCCTTTGAAAACATGACAATGGATCTTAATATTTTTTTAACCTTTGCAAGCAACCGGGGGATAAGGAGGAGATTCATGATGTCAATAGAATTTCAGTGCAAGACCAAGTGGGAGGAGAAGGATTTTATTGAGGATACAGAGCCGAAAACTGTGTAAGGGGTGAGGATTTGGACCCCAACATTTGAAAAACCACACCCACAAGAAAAGAAGATTTTTTCATCAACAGTGCAACCACCCACTTTGCAGTTGAAGCCAGTGCCATCCAAACTGAAATATGCATTCTTGGGGGAGCACCAAACATTTCCAGTGGTGATAAGCTCTTCATTGGAGCCAAAGCAAGAGGAGAAATTGTTGCGAGTCTTGAGAAAGCATAAAGGAGCCATCGGTTGGACCATTGTCGACATCAAGGGAATTAGCCCTCTCATTTGCACTCATAGAATCTATCTTGAAGAAGAGTCAAAGTCATCCTAACAGCCACAAAGCAGGCTCAATCCCATCATAAAGGATGTGGTTAGAGATAAAGTGCTTAAGCTACTTGACGTGGGCATTATCTTTGCAATTGCCGATAGTAAATGGGTTAGTCCTACGCAAACGGGACCAAAGAAGTCGTGAGTGACTGTAGTGGAAAATGAGGAGAATGAGTTGATTCCAACAAAGGTGGTCACCTGTTGGAGAGTTTGCATTGATTCCTGAAAGCTTAATTCATGCACTCGAAAGGATTACTTTCCCTACCAATCCTTGATCAAGTGTTGGAGAGGATAGCTGAGCATCTTTTCTATTGCTTCTTAGATAGCTACTCACGCTACAATCAGATAGAGATCAACCTGGATGATTAAGAGAATACCACATTCATATGCCCCTTTGGAACATATGTCTACCGCCGATTGCTATTTGTCTTGTGCAATGGCCCGGGAAATTTTTAATGATGTATGATGGGGATATTCAGCGATATGGTGAAAAATATTGTGGAGGTGTTCATGGACGACTTCTCAGTGTTTGGAGACTCATTTGAAGGCTATTTGGAGAATTTGGAGAAACTGTTAGAGAGATGCAAAGAGAAAAATTTGGTGCTTAATTGGGAGAAGTGCCACTTCATGATAACACAAGGGATTTTGCTCGGACACGTTGTGTCCGCAAAGGGAATCGAAGTGGTCAAGTCTAAAGTGGAAGCGATTTCAAATCTACCCACTCTAAGGGTAGTCAAGGCTATCAGGTCTTTTCTTAGTCATGTAGGCTTTTATCGCCGTTTCATTAAGGATTTTAGTGCATTGGCAAGACCTTTGACGAATTTGTTAGCAAAGGATGTCCCATTTGTGTGGTTTGATGATTGTGAGCCATCTTTCAAGAAACTTAAAAGTATGCTTACCTTAACTCCAATCATGCGACTACCCAAGTTGGAACTCCCATTTTAGCTCATGTGCGACTGGAGTGATTACGCGGTCGGCGCAGTGCTAGGTCAAAGGGAAGATAAAAGGTCATATGTAATATACTATGCTAGTAAAACTCTAAATGAAGCACAAATGAATTTCACCACTACTGAAAAGGAGTTGCTAGCCGTAGTGTTTGCAATGGATAAATTTAGGTCATACATCATTGGTTCACCTATTGTAGTCTACACTAATCACTCTGCTTTGAAGTATTTGTTGTCTAAGCAGGACACTAAACTGAGACTTATTAGGTGGATCCTCCTCCTTCAAGAATTCAACCTAATCATCACAGGCAAAAAAGTAGTTGAGAATGTGGTGGAAGACCATTTGTCCTTGCTTGTTGTCCAAGATGCCAAAAAGCACTTCCCTATCCCTAATTCTTTTCCTGATGAGCATCTATTTTCTATCCATTTAGTTTTTCCATGGTATACTAACATTTGCAATTTTCTTACCATAGGACAAATTCCCCCACATTGGAGCCCAGAAGATAAGAGAAGATTCATAGCGTATGTGAAGTACTTCTACTTCGACAACCGGTACCTGTTCAAATATTGCCCTGATCAAGTTATGAGGAGGTGTGTACCGAAAAATGAACAGCGGGGCGTCCTTTCTTTTTGTCATTCTGAAGCATGTGGTGGACATTTCTCTTCCAAGAAGACTTCAGCTAAGATTTTACAAAGTGATTTTTATTGGCCTACACTGATCAAAGATTGTGTCTCATTTTGTAAGCAATGTGATATATTCAAAGGTTGGAAAGTGTGACCCATAGAAACATGATGCCCCCTCTCCCCTGTGCTTGTTATTGAAATTTTTGATATTTTGGGCATCAATTTCATGGGTCCATTCCCTATGTCTTTTGGCTACCTTTATTTCCTTTTGGCAGTGGACTACGTATCCAAGTGGGTAGAGGCAATCCCGACCAAGACTAATGACCACCGAGTCATGGTCAAGTTTTTAAAAGAAAACACCTTTTATAGGTTTGGAATGCCTCGTGCGATGATAAGTGATGGTGGCTCACATTTTTGCAACATACCATTTGCTTCGTTGATGCATAGATATGGCGTAACACATAAGGTGTCCACTACTTATCACCTATAGACTAATGGCCAAGTTGAGTTGGCCAATAGGGAGATAAAGAGTATACTTGAGAAAACGGTTAACCCAAATCGCAAAGATTGGTCACTCAGGTTGATCAATGCTTTGTGGGCTTACCGCACTGCTTATTAGACCATTCTTGTTATGCCTCCCTATCGGCTAATGTACGGCAAGGCTTGTCACTTGTCGGTGGAGATAGAGCACAATGCATATTAGGCCATAAAAACCTTGAATTTTGACCTTAGACTAAATGGGGAACATAGGAAGTTGGAGTTAAATGAATTGGATAAATTCGCAAAGATGCATACGAGAACTCTAGAATTCACAAGAAAATGGCCAAAATTTTTCATGACAAATCTATTTTGAGAAAAAACATTCGAGCCCGGCCAAAAAGTACTCTTGTATAATTCTCACCTCTCCATTTTCCAAGGAAAAATCCAATCAAGATGGGATGGCCCCTACATTGTCAAGGTGGCCTACCCACATGGAGCCATAGATATAGAAAACCCTGAAGATGGTAAAACATTCAAGGTCAATGGCCAAAGACTTAAACCATTCTTCAAGGGTTTTGAAATTGTAGAAGTAGAGGGGGAGTTGGTGGATCCGGATGTTGTTGAGGCCTAACTATTCAAGTAGATATTAGTGTATAGTTGTTTAACTTTGCCTTTTATTTTACAAGTTAAATCATTTATTTACTTTCATTTATACATAGTGTTCTTCCTTCAAGGGCGTAGATAGTGGTGTCTTTGTTAAAGCTCATTGCGGGGTGTTCTCTTACCCTTCTTGTCTTTTAAATTTCATCATCTCATTGTCTTTTTGTTGCATTGAGGACAATGCGTAGTTCAAGTTGGGGGGTAAGGTGCACCATTTGTATGATACACCAATATTTGTCAACAATACCATTTTGTGGTGAGATGCACCATTCACATATTCTACCAATTTTTTTAATAGAATAGTTGGAAATATGTGAAACATTTTAAAAAAATTTGAAATTTTTTATATTTTTTGTAGAACATATCTGAATGTTGAACCATAGTCCCCTATTCAAATTGTTATGGGGTCTGTGATAGCTTGATCTTTTCTTTGAACTTTGAATACATGACCATATCATAGAAGCTTGTATTTTACCTGAGTGTCATATATGTGTTTTCATTCGAACTCAACTATAGTGCACCTTGAATGTGTTATTTCGGCAATTTACTGATTGGATCCAGATTTTGGAGCTTGACATACATAGTGGAGATGAAGTAATTAGCCATGTGAGCTTTAGTTGTCAATCCTTGTTTGAAGGAACTTACATTTACTCAAAGGAACATTTTTCAAATTCAAAATCTGTTCAATAATTTCATTATGCTTGCTTTGGTTAGAGTGCATATCGATGGTTGATTGACTTTGTCTAAAAATGTCAACATGCCTTCCCATGCTTATCTAGAGATGATCTAAGGCCATATTTGATGCGTGTTGAGCCCTAGCCTTTCCTTGTGAAAAAAATTTGTCCCTAGTGTCGTGATTGAGCCTTAATTGCAAATTCATTTCCACACCACATGTTTTACCTAACCAGTGCAAAATGATTACCACACCTTGGTTTTTCTGAGACTGATAGTGACTAAACATAAGAAAAGGGAAATGTGGTGAGGAAATCAAAAAAAAAAAAGGATGAATGACACTGAATTCAAATTTTGAATAAAAAAGAGGATAAAAGCCAATAAAAGTAGAAAAAGGGGGTTGAAAAGAAAAGAAAATAAGAAAGGAAAATTTTGAAGAAAGAAGGAAAAAGAGACATAAATGTTGAAGTGAATCTGAAAAGTTGAAAATTCCACAAAAAGGAGATTTTTGATAATAAAGGTGATGTCCTCGAAATAACCCTATTTTTCTCCCTCTGCCCTTCATTCCATTCAACCCAAATATCACCCCAAGACCTCATTACAACCCATGAAAGCCTTAAATGATCTGGAGAAAGCATGGTGAGAGCACAAAGTTAGTTTTGTTATCTATTGTCCGAACATTCCATTCATGACAAGTTCAGGCAAACCACCAAAGACCAACGGGGTTGCTCCTACCTTTGGAGGTGGCTGAGTGGAAGTGGGAACACGTCAGTATGGATTTTGTGACCCACTTACCATGGACTTCACATGGACATGATGTGGTATGGGGTGATTGTGGACTATCTTACGAAGTTGACACTCTTTTTGGTTGTGCGGATGACCTTCACACTGGAAGAATTCTGTAAGTTGTACATATTGGAGATAGTTAAGTTACACAGGGTGCCCATATTAATAGTATTGGGTCGAGACCCCAGTTTTATAGCCCATTTTTGGGAGGGCTTTCAGTGGGCAGTGGGGACATAGTTGATGATGAGTTGATGAGCACATAATATTGCATATTTAACGGCCTTATTACATGCATTTTAACTTAGCTTCGCATTTAAGTACTTAGAGTTAGCCGAATTTATGAATAATGTTGAATTTTTTATGTTGCAGGTAATTATAGTATAAATCATGTATTTTGTAACCTTGGAACTAAGTGTGGTGGAGTGGTGAAGAGACGGACACATTACATGAGGATTTGGAGGCTTAAAAGTGAAAGAAATCAATGAGGTATCGATGCTTGGTAACATAGGCACCAGCACCCGCACTATTTGGTAGCAGTACCTCGGTTTTTCTCATTTGTAGTCATGATCTACTTAGAATCTGAACAAGTTAAAAACATGACAGTTGTAGACCTGGATGTCCTCTGCATTGTGTCAAAAGTTCAGCTCAATCGGACCGTTGAATCAAAAGTTATGATAATTCTACAAACACTGGTCTTGGAGCTAGCATCCCATTTTCGACCTACCGGTAGAAGGAACAAAAACCTACCGGTAGGTTTTGCCTACTGGACAAAAACCTACTGGAAACCTACCAAAAACCTACTGGTAGGTTTGTGCTACTGGTGTCCAACCTACCAGTAGGTTTCCCGCGACCTACCGGTAAGTTTTGCCCAGAATGCCAGAACGCCTACAACTCATGCTCCATATGCCTAGGGGTCCCACCATTGATTCTCCCACTTGTCCCCTGACATCCCTTACACATATACATTCCTCCTACACCCTAGTTGGATACTTTGGAGGCAATGGCATTAATGAGGATGGGAGAGAAGGGGACAACCATGATGGGTGCAGGCTAAGCTCTTCCTAGATTGTCCAATGCATCAAATCAATTCCCATTGATGGGGGGTCTTCTCTCACAGGCTAAAGGAGCCTCATGGACGAAAATGCATCACTCTACTCACCATATATTCAGCATTCACAAGCTTTGAAAAGGCTGGCTACCTAAGCTTAGGAGTAGTTCCAAGGAAGAAGATGAATAGTTAGATTTTTACATTGTCTTCACCCATTTCACTTGTAATCTTTTGTAAGGATCTTGTAAGCTTCATTTATTGTCTTTAATGTCATTTATTTCTAATGCTTTGCAAGTTTAGTTATGCATTCTAGATTCTACCATTGTTGTTTTGAGTTCTTCATTTTCAAGCTTTGGAATGGGTATTGAATATTTTTCTTCTTAGTTTTAGTTTTCTTGCATTGAGTTAAGTTTTAATCTTTATTTCAATATCATGTCTCTTTACATATTGTATGCCTTTCCTTTTAGCATGAGTAGCTAAATTTTAAGTTGGTTAATCCAGGGGAGAACTCCTCTTGGGTGTGCCACTTCAACTCATTTTCATTCCTCCTCTCAGAGTACGATGGCTCGGTTTGACTGGGTTAGGGTGAGGACATGGTTGTGAGTTCTTGATACACCGTAGGCATCGTCACGGGGTATACTTGAATCCTCACCTCCATTTTAGTCCCGAGCTTCCCACGAATCAATCGTACATCTACTCCTAATCCCACTCATCATCCACCAAGAATAGTGTTTGATCAAAATCATGCACACACACCCACACCCATGTCAATTTCCCACGAATGTGATGCTTCAAGTGCATATGCAATGTAAATGTACAATTGCAATTCCATGTCATGTCCCAAAATATCATGCGCATATAATGAACATGTTCAAACTCTATCACATTTTCAAATCGTTAATTATATCAAAAGGATATAATTACAATCCATATTCTCACCAAGCGTGTTATAACATCTTCAATGAAACAACCATGCTAAATCATCATAGGCATTTTATCAAACACCCAAAAGGCACAAAAATCATATAAACACATAATCATGCCCAATTTATCACATTCTCATTAAATCACCAAACAAGCAATTTCAATAATACCCAATTCATGCAAAATTGGTTTTATTCATTCTCATACCATTTCTCATACTGTAGTTACACCATAAATACATTTAGACAATAGATTTCATCTCAAGTCATGCTACCCATTTCATACGAAACCCTAAGTTGAAAATAAACCTAGCTATGAGAAGAACCCCACCTCTTGAAGCATAATTACGACTGGTAGAAACACCCAAGAACCCAAATCAAGCTTCAACCCTTGATTTCCAAAAATTTCATCTTTGAGATTTCAAAAAAAATTCCCAATTTTTGGTACGTAGACGTAGCTCTCGTTGCGTAGATCAACTTTAATTCTTGGCCCGAAGCGTTTTTTGCGAACGGTTGGCCCTAGATCGTAGAGAGAAGTTTGAAACCAACTTGATTTTTCCTCTCTTCTTCTTCTTCTCTCTCTCTCTCTCTCTCTCTCTCTCTCTCTCTCTCTATCCGAAAATCTGAAGGTAAATGGGGAGAAAATCTGATTTTTCTCCCCTATTTATACTCCCAAATACTTGACTCTCATTAAGCCACACGCCCCGTCTTTTCCTGATCCGGTTTTGTCCCGAATCAATTGAATCTCATTCCATTTTAAGTGCAATACAATTAAATCTCATTCCATTTTAAAACCTAATTGCATTTATTTTAATCGCACGACACTCGATCACCTCATAAAATGCGAAAAATTTGATTGTCTCGTAATTCAACAAAAATTGACTAAGTAACTAGATTTCGCGAGACGAATCCAATGGTGAGGTCCATTTTTTCATCCGAGTTCTAGAAAAATTTGGGTTTTCAACTCGTATTGTAGCGACTAATTACCGTTTTGCCATTTTTTCATAAAATTTTAAATTTTCCCGAGTTTTATATTTTAAGTTTTCTTGTAGCTTTTTTTTATATCTTGAGTTTCTTTGATTGCGAGGGACATGTGATAATGATTGGAAATCCATTATTATTGCACTTTTTTTTAAGAATATTTTAAATGAGTTTTAATGTTTTTATCTCACTAGGCTTGATTCGATTAAATTTGTAAAAAAACGTACTTATTGTGGTATTCCTTTTTTTAGGGAATTAAGCCTAACTAATTCATCCGAAAGATTAGCGGATAGAAGAGTCAATATTAAAAGATGAAGATTTAAAGATAATGCAGCAATTTAAGCCTTTTGGGAGTCCAAATTTGTAGGAAACTCATTAGGAATATATTTTAAGAAAGTATTTTGGAATATAAGGTTTTTACACTTCTTAAGTATTTTGGTTATAACTTTTTACTCGAATATCTAATTGACCTGATTTTTGTGGCAGTAGAAAGAAGACTCTAAGAGCGAAAATTGTATTTCATGAACATTTTGTGAATCAGTCTCTAACTATGTCAAAATCGAGCTTCAGGTTTGGGTAGGTACGGTACCTATGCCAAGACGTGCATCCAAAATATGATGTACAAGTTTTGACCTAATAAGACTCCTATATTATTTTGGGAGGGAGAGATATGAATTGGATCTTCCCTCACGATTATACATGTGGATTGTAAGACACTACCCCAGAGTTGGGGGGTGAATAGGTTAATTAAAATTTAAACTCGGATGACCACCAATTTTAACTTATTACTACCACAATTGTCTCGTCACACGATGATGTCATAGTGCAGTGTGAGAACCCCTTTTGAACCACAATGACACCTTGAACCCATGAAAATTAGTGTATTGATTTTCTCAACCAATCACTCAACACTTAATCTAATATGAGGATCCCAACCAAATACCCAAACCCTTGATGCACAATTATGGATGATAAAGATATTCAATCAATAATTCAATAAAATACATAGCGCATGTGTGTACTCAAATTGCAAGTGTATATAAAAATAACGAAGGTTAACACGTGCAATTTGTTGACATGAAAACCCTTCTTTGAAAAAACTGTGGGGAGCAACTTGGGGCTCAACAAAAGCCTAATTCAATACCCCAAAGTCTGCTTATAAGTAATTGAATCTTATATCTCAACCAATACCATGGTGAGATGCACTTTTTCTTCAACAAACCTATTTACCAGATACAACCACCAATGTCTTAGATAGGTTCACTTGGATCTTCCATCGCAATGGATCCTCTTGGCCTTGAGAAATCTTCTCCGCCACGATTCTTGGTGTGCACACTTGCCAATGGATTTGGTCTTCAATCAAGCAATTTCTTCTTCTATAATGTGTGATGGTGGAGAGGAATCACTAAATGGTAGCCTTTGGATTTAGGTATCTAGGGTTATGGCTCAAGCTCTCAAGGTGTAAGATAAGCTGGATTATCTCTCAAGAGGCTTACCCTAGGTGTGGGAAGGCTTTCACTATTTATAGGCTCGGAATAAGGGAAATCTTGAGGATCAATGAAACACAAATTCGTGAATGACCGCCCGATTGGTGGGATGGCAGTGGTTCACAAGAATGAAAAATTGATTCAAATCGTGCCTTAGAAAAGTAGACTGCTCGAGCAGCCCAGAAGGCGACCCCTATTGTTCCTTTGTTTAGCCTTTGTTCAAAATTTTTCTAAGTATTTAGAAACTGCTCTAGCGAAAGCTAACAAGCATAGGGCGGTCCCTACTAACTTTTTATGCCTAAATCGAATAAAAAAACTATAAAACCCGGGAAAATTTAAAATTTTATGAAAAATGGTAAAATGTTAATTGGTCGATACAGTATGGTATGGATTAAAAACCCAAATATTTCTAGAACTTGGATGATGAAACGAATCTCACCGTTGGATTCATATCGCGAAATCTATTTGTCTAGTCAATTTTTGTTGAAATTCCGAGACAGTCAGATTTTTCACCTTTTATGAGGCAATCAGTTGTCGTGTGATTAAAATAAATGCGATCAAATTTTATTCGCGGAACCCGAGCAAATAATTTAAAGTTAGTTTAATAAAAATGCACTAAACTTAACATGGGACGAGATTTAATTGATTTAGAATCAAATTAGACCAATCAAAATAGGGACGTGTGGCGCGTTGTAGGCTAAGTATTAAAGGAGTATAAAAAGGGGAGAAAAATCTGATTTTCTCCCCTATTATTCATTTTTTTTGGAAGAGATAGAGAGAGAGAGAGAGAGAGAGAGAGAAAAGGGAAAAACAAGGTTCTTTCAGCTTCGTCCTCTGATCTACGACGATCCAACCATCGGATCACTTCGGGCCAAGAAATAAAGTCGTTGTACACGATGAGAGTTACGGTACATACCAAATAAAGTTTTGCCAAGATCTCAAGGATGGGATTCCCGGGATAGAGTTTTGAGAGCTTGATTTGAGATCGTTGGTACATCTTCTAAGCGAATATAAGCTACAAGAGGTAGGGTTCATTTCCTAACTAGGTTTATTTCGAACCTAGGGTTGAAATATGAAATGGGTAAGGTGTTAGAAATATATTCTCATGGCATACCTATTGTAGTTGATAAGTGGAAAATTAGTATAAGAATATGCTAAAACCAATTTTTGTATGATTTGGTTTGATAAAATTGCTTGATATGAATTTCATGAACAATGTGTTGTTTGGGCATACTATGTGTTTACATTTGTCCCTTGAAGGTGTTTGATAAAATACCTATGGATGATTAAGTGTTTTATTTGAATGGAAGATGATATAACATACTTAGTGGTGTTGGGAAATGTTATTATATGATTTATGATATAATTGACATTTTAGAAATTGGGAATTTTTGTGGAAATGGAATATGTTCATAATATGCTCACGATATGATAAACATGATATTGTAAATTGCAACTGTACATTACATGAATGGGTAGCATTGCATTCGTGGGCATTCGACAAGAATGTGGGTGTGTGTGTATGGTTTTTTATCAGAAACCATTTTTGGTGGGTTGATATGTGGGCTCGTGTAGGTTGGACCTAGGTTCGTCTGAGTCGCACACGTTGCATTAAAAATATGTGCCAGGAATAGCAAAAAGGGATAGATTCTCCCTCAGGTGCAAGGCCTGAGTACTTGGTTCACTCACTTGACCGGAGGTGAAATTCTAAAAAAAGGTATGTTGGTGTACTCGAAACCGGAGGTGTGAGACCTTAAATGCCGTGTCAGTATGGTAGATCGTTGGTGTGAGACCATGAATTTACCTACCCAAGAAAGACACAAAGATTGTACAAAATGGTCATCGGATGTATAACATCAATGGGGGGGTCTTGGAAAGGCCGGATGCATACGCATGACATTGCGTGTGTTATGAGAGCCAGTGGATGGGTCGGGGGTTGCATTGCATGTGTGAGTTTCATCTCATGACATGAAATGGATAAGTAGCATTCATTTGTGAAATGTATGATCTTGAATGGATGCTTGATGTGGTGAATTTGTATGTTACATTTCATATGCACCTAGGTTGGGGAGTACCCTCCTTAGAAAATATCATATTGAGGATGGCTCACCCTTTACAAGAATATATTTCAAGTGTTGGACAAGCACTGGTGAATGACCCTCACTTGGGCTCTAGTTGATGACGGAGTCAAAATTTGGCTTTTGAATTCCATTTTGTAAATCAATCATGTAAATTTGTTTTGAACTTGTATATTGGTAAGAGAGTATGTAATGAGACTATATAGGACAAAGTTTTCATGTAAATGAATGAATGTTTCGAGTATGGTATGAGATTGGATGAAGATGAATTGAAATTTGAAAGGATTGGGGAAAGTATAAGCTCAAGTACCAGTACCTAGATTCATAGGTACCGGTACCACGCTATCGGATGACCTAGGTACCGGTACCTTGACTTATAGGTACCGGTACCTAGATTCCAGTGGGCTCAGGTACTGGTACCTAGGCCTTAGGTACTGATATCCTGCAGATAGTGGGCCTAGGTTGTGACACCTCAAAAATCGGGGGTCCTTAATTTAACAAAATTCGGGCAGAGTCTCCTTTGTACGGGGAGCTCTACCCAAAACACAACTTTTGCCACATACACTCACATGACCCATCCGAGGTCTAATATACAATATTAACCACACCGGGTCCATTTATCCATACTCATCTAATACATGCAAGGTTACATTAAAAATAGTCTATATCAGTTCGATTACAATTCTTTTACATACATTACATGCTCAAAAACTAATTTAGCGAGTGTTTTACAAAAGCATAGTTTTTTTCACAATAGTTTTACAAAATGTGAATTAAAAGCCACAAGTCAGCTTTTCTTCATCGTTGAGGCCCCAAGTGAGAGCCTTCCACCGGTGCGTACCCTGCACCTAAAATGTTTTCCCGTAGAGGGTGAGTTACGCTCAATAGAGTATCTCCTACAGAGGCTACTCCCCAACCTAGATGCATATGAAATGTGCACAGGTAACAATCAATAACCATTATCCATTCCAAACAAGAACATGTAATTCAAGATTGGAATTCTACCTTGTCATGTCATGATATGAGATGATACTCACTCATGCAATTTACCCCGAGTCCTCACCGACTCCCACAACACAATGCAATGCACGTGTGTAATACATTTGTCATTGCTGAAATACATCCAATAATTGTTTGAAATAAAATTCATGTGTTTATAAAACCAAATCATTGTTGGATGTTGCAAATCAAATGAATATTTTTATAAACAAAATATTGTGTCTTTGTTGGGCAACGGATTTTGGTATCCGGTTCCGTACACCATTACAGTTTTCCGGAATTTTACCTCGGGGGAGTGTATGAACCAAGTAGTCGGGTCTTGCACCTGAAGGAGAATCTAGCCCTTCTTGCTATACCTGACACAAGTTTTTCATGCAACCATGCAACTCAGCCGGATCTTCGATCCAACCTTCCCAAGTCCGCTTATCAAACACCAAGGATGGTGTTTGATCAACCATGCACCCACAACTACATTCATGCCTTATGCCCATGAATGTGATGTCAATATCATGTCCAAGATGCAATGAATGCCAAATGAGCAATTTAACCGTATATCAATATATCAAGGCCAATTATATCATGTGCGCATAATTACCTTTATCCATCACAATGGCAATATATCAATGAACATTTATCAACATTTTATACTTAACAACCAAACATAAGCATGTTATTACATAATCTATGTCAATAACACACCTTATTCACAAGGGCACAATATAAACACATAGCATGCCCACCAAAACCAAATTCTAAGAAATTACACAAGTAACTTCCATACATCAAACCCAAGCTAGAAATTGGTTCAAGCCATTTCTATACCAATTTCCTCTTTTCCATAACCATAGGCAAGTCATAGGTCATTCTATACACCCAACCCTTTCCTATAGACACCATAGGATGGAAATAAACCAAAGTATGAGGGAACCCTACCTCTTGAAGCATAAAATGAAGGGTAGAACCTTCAAGAACGTCAACCACAACTCTAAACTCTTGATTTCCGAAAATCTCTTCTTTGGATATTCGGTGAAATCCTTCGTTCTTGGTATGGTTGCGTAGTCCTCGTCGATATGATCGACTTTAACTCTGGGCCCAAAGAATTCCGACCGGCGGAACTCCGTGAATCGTCGAGAAAAGCTTTGAAATTTATGTTTTTCTTCTCATTTTCCTCTCCTCTCTCCCTCACACGTTTACACACTGATTTCAGAAGATATTTCTTTCAAAAAATCATATTTTTACCGATATTTATAGCCCTTGATGTTTGGTGCACATTGCGTCACATGTCCCCTTGTCCGGGTGCGTTTTCGCCCCGAAACGATTAATTTCATCCTAGTTTAAGTTCAAATTATTTTTATTTGAACTTTCCTTCAATTATAAGGAAATTTTATAAATTTTTATTTTGGGGACGTTTGTGAGGTCACTTAACACCCTGTTGTCTCGTAAAATGTGAAAAATTAGACTATCTCGGAATTCGACGAAAATTTTCTGGGCAACTCGGTTTCGCGATACGAATCCAATGGTGAAGTCCGTTGCGTCGTCCGAGCTCTAGAGAAATACGTATTTTAAGTCCGTATTATAGTGGTAAATTACCTTTTTGCCCTTTTCAAAAAAAGTTCAAATTTATCCGGGTTTTACATTCTTCTCCCCTTAAAAGAATTTCGTCCCCGAAATTCACACACACATGCACATTGAACCACATGCACATGCGACAAGTACATCATACTCATAATTGCAAAAAATGTACCTCCATCCTCGAATAAGAAAAGATAACTGGTACGAATAGTGTCATCGCGCTCCCATGTCGCCTCCTCCACTCCTCGTTGCTGCCACAGCACCTTCACTAGCCTCACGGTCTTGCCTCGCAAAACCTGATCCCGACTATTGATGAGCACAAAATATTGTATATTTGAAGGTCTCATTACATTCATTATAACTCAACTTTTACATATAAGTACTTAGTGTTAGCCAATTTTATGAATAATGTTGAATTTTCAATGTTGCAAGTTTTTATAGCTTAAATGATTGATTTTAGGACCTTGCAACTATGATGGATGTGTGGTAAGGGCATGGGCACATTAAATGAAGATTTGGAGGCTTAAAAGTGAAGAAATCAAGGAGGTATTGGTGTTTGGGAACAAAAGCACCAGCAGCCACACCATCTGGAAACAGAGCCTAGGTATTCCTCCATTTTTACCATGATCCTCTTCGAACCTGAAAAAGTTCAAAACATGAAAATTGTAGATCTGGATGTCTTCTGTATTTTCTCAAAATTTCAGCTCAATCGGACGGTTATATCAAAAGTTATTCCAATTCTACGAAGACTAGTCTGGAGCAGAAAAATCGTACCGGTACCGTACCGGTACGCCGAACTCCAGTAGCCAAATCGTGGGTGATCAATTCTAAAGTTGTAGCAAGTTTTTGGCGCCGTTGCCGGGGAATTGTTTGAAGGCAAAGAACACATCGCCATCTATTGATGTTTGCTTGATTTGAGATTCGTCACAGATCCGGTAATCTCGTCCTTTTTTATTATTATTATTATTTATTTGTTAATTATTTGTTTTATTTTTCCTCAGGTTAGATATTTCATAATTTTTATTTTTATATTTCTTTTAATGTGGTGTGAAGATTTTTCCTGATGGAGGAACTATGTGTGTTTTGTGATGTGTATGGGCATCCCATTGAGGTTTGCCCTTCAATTCCAACTGCTCGAAAAATTTTGAGGAATGGGACAATTGTCTTACCTAATTCGTCTCAACCTTACCCCGACCATTGTTTTGAAATTTTTTATCCCAATTTTGGTTGGGGGAATGAACATTATCAGTTACCTATATATGTCACATCTCCACAAGACCCTCCCCAATATCCACCCTACCATGACCTACAAGAAGAGAATTTGGAGAATATTCTTAACGAACTTATACAAAGCCAACTAGCTTTCAATGCCCAAACAAGTCAAGATATTAAAGAGATACAAGATATACTCAATATATTGATACAAAAACAAGAGGTTAAAAATAGTCAATATGAGAGTGATTCTTTTCCTGAACTACAAACTGAGGATGAATCCATTAATACTCTTGATAGTGAAGAATTTAGTGACATTATTATTCCACAAGAGACTAATGAGCCCAAAGACCTTTCATTATCAACAAGTAGTAATGACATTCACATATCTAATCTTAGTGAGGGTATGAAAGTTGAGTTGTGTGTTGTAATTGATAAAAATCTATTTTCTATCTCAATGTTAGATTTGCATAAAAATGTATATATCTCCCTTTTCTTGCATACTCTAATAATATCTTGGGTATATGAGTGGATAGTTCGATTAAAAGAGTTGCTTCGACACCACATTTTTAATCCAATAAAATTGAATGGGCGCATATTCAAATATGACTTTAAGCCGGATTGAGTGTGAGCTTTTATTTTTATTTGTACATAGTAGTTAGATTTTATTTTATTTTATTTTTAATTTTAGTTTTGTTTCTATTTGATTTAATTTATATTTTTGTCAAGTCTTTTATTTTTAGGTTTTTGAGTTGTTGCAGCACCAGGTATTCCTATCTCTTTGATCTTTATTCATTATTTTTACTGAGCAATAAGATATTTATTTTTACATTGAGGACAATGTTGGATTTAGGTTGGGGGGTATGAGTATGCCTTGTGTTGTGAAAATTCCTAGTTTATTTTTTTTAGTTTATTTACTTTGCTAAAAAAAAAATATATAAAAAAAAATTGTTGGTTATTAAATATTTAAATAACATTTTTATGCATAATTTGATACCACAATATAGAAATAATTTGCTTAACTTTAAATTTGTAACTGTTTAAGCATTATATAGAACTTTATTCTATATTTTTGTATTTCATATCATGTTCTTATAAAAACTCAAAATTTGTGCACTTTAGACTTTACCAAGTTGAAAATTTATTAGGTATTTTACCTTGAGAACTTGAAACATATAGTGGAGATGCATAAAAACCCTAGTGAGTTTTGATCCAATCTTTCTTGAAGGGTTATTTACATTTACTCAATAAAAAATATTTTTATTCAGCTATTCTCCTTCAATAGTCTCATTATTTTTGTTTTGGTTAACACCAATATTGTGAATGATTGCTTGACTTTGAATTATTTGCATGGGAAGTGTGTTATCAAAAGCTCTTGAGATATGATTTTAGGCCATCTTTGATTATTTGAGCCTAAACCTTATTCTTTGAATATTATTATCCCTAGAAGCCATGATTGAGCCTTTGAAGCAAAAATTTATTTCTTATACCCAACATATAATAACCAAGCCAATGAAAAAAATAATATCTTTTACCCTTGGTTATCCTGAGATTGAATTTTTATTGTTTATGTAATTTGGGAAATGTTGGTCAAGAAAAGAAAAGAAAAAAAAGAGTTTTACATACTTGTGAATATTTGCATTAGATGTCTTGCTGAAAAAAAAGAAGAAAAGAAAAAAAAAAAAAGTTGAAAAAAAAAAAGAAAGACAATATGTCTAGCAGTGAAAAAAAACAGATTGAAAAAAAAAAAAAGAGAAAAAATAGCAAGCATGTGTTTGAAAAGAAAAATAATATGAGCAAGTGATGTAAATTGTGCTTCTAAAGGATGGAGAGTGAAAGGCTATGGAAAGAAGTTTGGTTGTGTAATGTACATGTTCTCTCGCGATAGTCTTTTGAATTCCTGAATATCCTTCGTTTCAAAACCCTAATCCCAAGGCCCCATTACAACCTTAAATAAAGACCTATTTGATCTCAAGAGTGTATTGATGGATGCATGACTTGTGTGAATAAAGAAGAAAATGGTGATTATTTATTTATTGTGTGTTGATTTCCTTTCATGAGATTATGTCAAATCAATTTCTTTTGGATTACAATTATTTTAATGGAACATGTGAGCATTATTTTGTTTTGACTTAAATATCTTCTTCTCACATGTGATATTTGGGGGAATAGTCACTATAATCTGAGAGAATCTTTTATGAGTGAATTATCTAGTGAGATTTAGCATTGAGACGAATAGTTGATAGTTGTAGAGGTGATTACCAGATAAATTACTGACTTGGTATAGTTAATTCACACTACACACGAGTTTATATGAGAATATGATAAGTGCATACATTTATATAGCGCATAGTTCTATATTTTGTTTTGCATTTGCTTATAAAGAGTTTGCATCTTAGAATTTTTAGATTGTGGTAGCAATTTGTGTTATAAAATTATTATTTAGATATTTGATTACAGGTTGATATTTGTGGGTATCATCTCTAGAAACCTTCACGAGACTATACTCGTCCACTAAGGGGAACCTAGGGGTTTAAAGGCTTGTTGCATATGCTAAATGCAATCGTGAGTCCTACGAAAGTTGATTTGTATTTTATTTTATTAGGTTATTTTATTTTTTAGTTTTTAGATTTTGTGATACATGTATTACTAGGGACTAGTAATATTCAGGTTGGGGGTGTGATTAACCATCAAAAGTGTTATTTTATTATATTTAATGATTGGTTAATTGCATATTATTTGTGATTAAATGTGTTAAATTCCTTGATTTTCTAGTTTGATATTTTTCTAGCTGTTTGGTTTATTTTGCAGGTAAATTGATTGATTTAAAGTAATAATGGATAATGCAAGTGAAGCAATCACTAGAGGAAGAATCATAACTGATAAGGATTGAAGAGTCAAGATTGAGATAGGAAGACTTGAAGATAAATCAGCATTTTAATCCTTATAAGAGTCCAAGTTAGAAGAAAACTCATTTAAAGTTGGATTAGGAAAGTTTCCTAGAAGATAAGGATTTTGACACGTCTTCAGTATTTCGGTTATAACTTTTGACTCTGATATCGGATTTACCCGATTTTTGTGGGGTTAGAAAGAAGACTTCAAGGGCTACAGAAGTGTATTTCACGAAAATTTCGTGATTCAACCTCTAAATATGCGAAATCTAAGCTCGAAGTCTGGACAGATTATGTACCCGCGGACTCCAAGATTTATGCACGGGATTTAACCTTACAAGACATCTTTTTGGGAAAGGAATTCCTTTCAACCTGTACTTAGGATTTATTTTATTATAAATAGAGGCTCTCATCTATTGAGAGGAAGGAATTAGATTAGGATTTATTTTATTTATTCTTTTCTCCATCTTTTTACCATGTCTGGCTAGAAGGCTAAACTAGGGCTAGGGGAAAACCTCTCGACGGAGTACGGTATTTTTATTGACTCTTGTACTTAAGGATTTATGTTATTGTGTTAATTTAATCCCTAATCTTTTAGCAAAGTGTTTATGCTGTATAAACTCCTGAGTTGTTGTGCCACGTACATCGATTGCTTGATTTTCCCTGCGTGTAAATCACTGGTTATTCCACGCTGGAAGGATTAACATTATTTCATAAAATAATATGATTGAATGATTATTCAGGTTCCTGGTAGTCTTTTGATTATAACCTTTGGATTTATCACTTGATTTGTTAATCGGATTAACTGACATTTAATTCATGTTTCAAGTCAAGCTTTGAGTCTTTAACTATTATTGTATGAAGTTGAGAGAGAGTACCTGATGCTCTAGTATTTATTTTATTACTGTTTTAATTACAAAAATCACTTTTCTCCAATCAACAACTTTCCAAGCAAATCTTTTTTCCTTTCAAATTACTTTTATTGTTCGTGTGATTGTTTCTTGTTTTCATAATTCCCTGTGGTTCGACCTCGGATTCCCGAGAAATTTATTACTTCGCACAACCTGCACTTGGGTGATCAATTAAATGTCAGTTAATCCGATTAACAAATCAAGTGATAAATCCAAAGGTTATAATCAAAAGACTACCAGGAACCTGAATAATCATTCAATCATATTATTTTATGAAATAATGTTAATCCTTCCAGCGTGGAATAACCAGTGATTTACACGCAGGAAAAATCAAGCAATCGATGTACGTGGCACAACAACTCAGGAGTTTATACAGCATAAACACTTTGCTAAAAGATTAGGGATTAAATTAACACAATAACATAAATCCTTAAGTACAAGAGTCAATAAAAATACCGTACTCCGTCGAGAGGTTTTCCCTTAGCCCTAGGTTAACCTTTTAGCTAGACATGGTAAAAAGATAAAAAGATGGAAAAAATAATAAATACAATAAATCCTAAACTTGGTTCAACTTTAGAATTGATCACCCAAGTGCAGGTTGTGCGAAGTAATAAATTTCTCGGGAATCCGAGGTCGAACCACAGGGAATTATGAAAACAAGAAACAATCACACGAACAATAAAAGTAATTTGAAAGGAAAAAAAATTGTTTGGAAAGTTGTTGATTGGGGAAAAGTGATTTTTGGTAATTAAAATAGTAATAAATAAAATAAATACTAGAGCATCAGGTACTTCCTCTCAACTTCGTACAATAATAATTAAAGACTCAAAGCTTGACTTGAAAGAAGAATTAAATGTCAGTTAATCCAATTAACTAATCAAGTGATAAATCCAACAGTTATAATCAAACGACTACCAGGAACCTGAATAATCATTCAATCATATTATTTTATGGAGTAATGTTAATTCTTCCAGCTTGGAATAACCAGTGATTTACACGCAGGGAAACTCAAGCAATTGATGTACGTGGCACAACAACTCAGGAGTTTATACAGCATAAACACTTTGCCAAAAGATTAGAGATTAAATTAACACAATAACATAAATCCTTAAGTACAAGAGTCAATAAAAATACCGTACTCCGTCAAGAGGTTTTCCCCTAGCCCTAGCTTAGCCTTCTAGCCAGACATGGTAAAAAGATGGAGAAAAGAATAAATAAAATAAATCATAATCTAATTCCTTTCTCTCAATAGATGAGAGCCTCTATTTATAATAAAATAAATCCTAAGTACAGGTTGAAAGAAATTCCTTTCCCAAAAAGATGTCTTGTAAGGTTAAATCCCGTGCATAAATCTTGGAGTCCGCGGGTACATAATCTGTCCAGACTTCGAGCTTAGATTTCGCATATTTAGAGGTTGAATCAAGAAATTTTCGTGAAATACACTTCTGTAGCCCTTGAAGTCTTCTTTCTAACCCCACAAAAATCGGGTAAATCCGATATCAGAGTCAAAAGTTATAACCGAAATACTGAAGACGTGTCAAATCCTTATCTTCTAGGAAACTTTCCTAATCCAACTTTAAATGAGTTTTCTTCTAACTTGGACTCTTATAAGGATTAAAATGCTGATTTATCTTCAAGTCTTCCTATCTCAATCTTGACTCTTCAATCCTTATCGGTTATGATTCTTCCTCTAGTGATTGCTTCACTTGCATTATCCATTATTACTTTAAATCAATCAATTTACCTGCAAAATAAACCAAACAGCTAGAAAAATATCAAACTAGAAAATCAAGGAATTTAACACATTTAATCACAAATAATATGCAATTAACCAATCATTAAATATAATAAAATAACACTTTTGATGGTTAATCAGTACCGGTACGCTGTGCCTGACAACCCAGAATCGCCTGCAATCATGCTCCACTTGCTTGGGGGTCCCATCTACACTTCTCCCACACCTAGCCCGACATTTTATCCCTACAACCATGCCTCCTACACCCTACTTGAAGACTTTGAAGGCTTGGGCATTAATGGGGACGAGAGGGAGAAGGGGTAGCCTGGGGGAGGCTTGTCCTAGCCTGCAACACCCATCCATTCAGCCCCCTAATGAGGGAGGCCTTTCACACAGCTAGGGGGGACCACCATGCACGAAATTTGAAGGCTCACTCTCCATATATTCAGCATTACACAAGTTCTTCAAGGGTGGCTACCTAAGCTTAGGAGTAGTCCATGGTAGAAGATGATGAATAGTGTTGTAAGCTACATTTTACTTGTAATTTTCATTTCTTGCATTGTAATCTTAATTTCTAGCACTTTAATCTCTTTTATTTCAAGTGTAATCTAGTTTAAATTCATGCACTTGCATTTTCCATTGCTACAACTGGGTTTCTCTGCAACTTTTCCAATTTCAACTCGGTATTGTCTTTAAGCTTTGATTTTGGTTATGAAATGAATTTCTCTTGGTACTTTACTTTCTCTTAGCATTAATCCAAGTTCAAGGCTCTGTTTTCAGATTCATTTTATCTCTATTTGCAGTCCATTTCATTTACATGTCTCTTTACATTATGAATGCTTTTGCTTTAAATATGAGTAGTTAGATTTTAAGTTGGCTAATCCAAGGGAGAACTCCCCTTGGGTATGCCATTTCAACTCTTTCTTTTTCCTCCACTCGGTGTACGATGGTTCGGTTTGACTGGGTTGAGAGTGGATATGGTTGTGAGTCTTTGATATCCCGTAGGCCTGGTGATTGATTGGAAAAACGTTGTTGTTTCCTAACCTCTAAACATCACCCTCACCCTCAATGTGTGTATGTGGCTTATAGTGATGGGGGAGTGTCACTCTCCCTCCGGATAATGCAAGAGATATAGGAGCAACAACAAATGTGAATGGAAATGTGGAATGAACAAAATGTATGGAATGAAATGTGGAATGGAATGCGTGTGAACAAAAGTGCTCCCCAATCGTAAGGAGTCTCTTGTGGTCGTGTGTTTTACTTGGAAAATATTCCAAGGTCGTCTCCTCAGGGAAGGAAAGGGAGTTTTGTGAAAGTGATTTTGCAAAAAGAGAAAAGAAAGTGTAAAATTTTGTATTTGTGTTTTGTTGAGTTTTGTTCAAAATGAAAATGCAAGAAAGCAAGTGTTGGCTAATCCAAGAGGTTCATTCCAATGGGAATATCAAGCCAACTCAAAGCCTTCCTCCAATGGTGCCTAGAAGTACGATTGATTCATGGGAAGCTAGGGATAAAATGGTGAGTATCCAAGCATAAACCGTGACTAGGCCTACGGAATATCAAAGACTCACCAATTTATCCACCCTCAACCCAATCAAACCGAGCCAACATACACCGAGAGAAGGAATGAAAGAGAGTTGGAATGGAATCCCCAAATGGAATTCACCCTTGGACTAACCAACTTAAAAGCTAGCTACTTATGCATAAATGAAAGACAAGCATAATGTAAATAGACATATAAAGGAAATGGAGATTAAAGCATGAAACTTAACTTGAAGCAATAAATTTAAAACTATGAAGAAAAACATTCAATACCCATTTTAAGAAAAGCTTGAAGTGGAAAGACTCATACAACAATGGTGAAAGCTAGAACATGTAACTAAAGTTGCAATGTACTTGAAAGGAATGGGATTAAAGACAATAAATTAAACTTAGAAGATCCTTACAAGAGATTAAAAAAGATTTCTACAACTTGAATGGAGAAGAAAATGCAAAAATGTCACTATTCATCATCTTCCTCCTTGGAGCTCCAAAAAACTAATCCTAAGCTTAGGTAGCCAACCCCTTTTCTTGTGTGTTGAATGTTGAATGTATAATGGAGAGTGAGAGCCTTGAATTTCGTCCATGAAGGGTCCCCCTAGGTGTGTGCAGGTCTTACACCAAAGAGGGGCTGAGTTGATTGCCTTGGACAAGCTAGGACAACACCCCCCATGCTAGCCCACTTCCCTCCCATGCCTTCTTCAATGCAAAGCCTCCAAAGTCCTCCAAATGTGTAAGGGAAGCATGTGCTTGTGTAAGATAATGTTGGGGAGCAAGTGGGAGAAGATTAGGTGGGACCCTCAAGCCGCAAAGTTGAGTTGCAGGCTGTTTTTCGCATTCTGGGCAAGACCTTCCGGAAGAACGATGACAACCTTCCGGAAGGTTTAACCTACTGGAATCTGGTGATAGCTCTGGACCAGTTTTGGTAGAAAAATAATAAATTTTTATCCAACCGTTGGATTGAGCTGAAATTTTGACACAATAAAAAAGACATCCATATCTACAACTTTCATGTTTTGCACTTTTTCAAATTCGAAGTAGATCATGGTCAAAATTTAGAAAAACAGTGGTATAGTGTCAAAATTACGAAATTCCAGTGGGCTAAACCTTCCTGAAGGTCTTCATAAACCTTCCGGAAGGTCTTCGTCCAAAATGCATTTTTCTTGATTTCTTTACCTTCCAAGCCTCTCAATCCTCATTTCATGAGTCCACCACTTCACCTCACATCCAACATAGTTGCAAAGTCCTAAAATCCATCATTTAAGCTATCAAAACATGCAACATCAACACTAAGTACTTAAATGCAAAAGTTGAGTTAAAATGCATATAATGAGGCCATCAAATATGCAATATTTTGCTCTCATCACCTGGTCACGGGTTATGCTTGGATCCTCACCTCCATTTCGTCCCTAGCTTCCCACGAATCAATCGTTCATCTATGCATCATTGGAGGAAGACTGAGTTGGATTGACATCCTCATTGGAGTGAACTCTTTGGATTGTTTTCATTTCATTTTCATTCAAGAACACTATCACAAACCAAACTCAAAACTCAAAAGATTTTACATTTTCCTTTTCTTTCACAAAATCACCTTCACACACTTGAACTTTCCTTCCCTGAGGAGACGACCTTGGAATACTTTTTCAAGTAAAACACGACAAGCAAAAGTCTCTCTGTGCTTGGGGAGCATTTTTGTTCATACACGCATTTCATACATTTCATTCCATCCACCATTTCGTTGCCCTTTCTTTTGACATCATCCCAAGGGAGAGTGACACTCCCTTCACACCTACACCATATACACATTTGAGGGATGATATTAGGAGATTAGGAACAACAACGTTTTTGGTCAAGTAGCTATCCATGATACGCACCGGTCCCTCCTCGAAGGTCCCATCCGCATCAACAAAAAGCTCGCCCCAATCCACCTCATGAGTCGGATCTGGGGTGTATTTCCGGAGCATGGAGACATGGAATACCACGTGAACACCCGATAGATATGGCAGTAACGCTAACCGGTAAGCAACTGTACCAACCCTGTCAAGTACTTCAAAGGGCCTGATATACCTAGGCGACAACTTTCTCTGCTTGCCGAACCTGACCACTCCTCTTTTAGGCATCACCTTCAAGAAGACATGATCTCCCACCTCAAACTCTAGAGGTCGCCACTGTCTGTCGGCGTAGCTCTTTTGTCGGCTCTGAACCGTGAGAAGACGTTTTCGTATCAAGTCCACCTTCTCCGAGGTGTCTCTAACCAATTCCGGACCCGTAGAGGGTTTCTCTCCTACCTCCGTCCAACAAACCAGAGAACAACAAGGCCTCCCATATAGTGCCTCATAGGGTGCCATCTGTATGCTCGCCTGATAACTATTATTGTAGGTGAACTCCACTAAGGGTAGGTGCTCTTCTCAGCTACCCTTGAGATCTATGACGCATACCCGTAGCATGTCCTTCAAAGTCTGGATGGTCCTCTCCGACAGATCGTTCGTCTAGGGATGAAAAGCAGTGTTCATCATCAACTGTGTCCCCATGGCTCACTGAAAACTCTCCCAAAAATGAGCAGTAAACCTAGGATCCCGATCCAATACTACAGATACGGGCACCCCATGCAACCGGACAATCTCTCGTATATACAACCTACAGAATTCCTCTAGTGTGAAGGTCATCCACACCGCCAAAAAGTGTCCCGACTTTGTAAGCCGGTCCATTATCACCCATACCGCGTCATGCCCTCTCGATGTTCGTGGCAAGTGGGTCACAAAATCCATCGTGACATGTTCCCACTTCCACTCCGCTATCACCAAAGGCTGGAGTAACCCTGCTGATCTCCGGCGTTCAGCCTTCACCTGCTGACATGTGAGACATCAGTTAACAAAATCCCCAACGTGTTTCTTCATTCCGCTCCAATAATACTGGGGACGAAGATCATGGTACATCTTCGTGCCACCTGGATGCACAGCAAAATGGGAGCAATGAAACTCTCTAAGGATCTCCTCAGCTCTGCAAACTGGGAAACCACAATCCTTCCCATAAACCGAAGACTAACATCCGTATGAATGGCCCAGCCCTCGTCACCTGTACCTGACTGTACTCGGTCCCTAATGGAAAAAATCTCTGCATCCTACCCCTGGGACTCGATCACTTTGCTCAGTAGGGAAGGCGTAGCCACCAAACTCCCCAAAGTGCCCTGAGCTTGACCCATGTAGCATAGCTCGAACTATCCCACAATCTCGAACATCTGCCACTCCCGAGAAGCCACACTAGCCAAGACTCCCCTTGACTTCCGGCTGAATGCATCAGCCACCACATTTGCCTTACCGGGATGGTAATGCAAAGTGAAATCATAGTCTTCCAGATACTCCATCCACTTGCGTTGCCTCATGTTGAGGTCTCATTGTGTAAAGATGTACTTCAGACTCTTATGGTCCGAAAATACCTCAAACTGCTCACTATATAAATAGTGGCCCCAAGCCTTCAAGGCAAAGACAATGGCCGCCAACTCCATGTCATGTGTGGGGTAATTCTGCTCGTGGTTCTTTAATTGCCAAGAACCATAAGCCACCACCCTCCCAGACTGCATCAAAACGCAACCAAGTCCGTCCTTGGAGGCATCACAATACACTGTGTACCTCTGTCCCCTTTCTGGGGCTATCAGAATAGGAGCTGAAGTAAGCCTCCTTTTCAACTCTTGGAATGCCTTCTCGCATGAATCATCCCACTGAAACTTGACCTCCTTCCGGGTCAATCTCGTCATAGGTGCAGCTAGTCGGGAGAAGTCCTCGATGAATCTCCGGTAGTACCCTGCCAATCCCAAAAAATTGCGTATCTCGAAGACTAACTTCGGCCTCTCCCAATTCATGATTGCCTCAACCTTCTCCGGGTCCACGGATACACCCAAAGCCGACACCATGTGTCCTAAAAATTTCTCCTCTGTAAGCCAAAATTCACACTAGCTGAACTTGGCGCACAACTGATGGTGTCTCAAGGTCTGGAGAACAACCCTCAAGTGACCCTCATGCTCCTCCTCAGACTTGGAGTAGATCAAAATGTCGTCAACAAAGATCATGACAAACTGATCTAGGTAGGGTTGGAACACCCTATGTATGAGATCCATGAATGCCGCCGGGGTATTCGTCAATCCAAAAAGGCATGACGATAAACTCGAAATGCCCATACTGCATCCTAAACGCAGTCTTAAGGATATCCGCCTCCCTAACCCTTAACTGTTGGTAACCCGTGCAGAGATCTATCTTGGAGTAGACCCGCGCCCCTCCCAACTGATCAAATAAATCATCAATCCTCGGCAAAGGGTACCTATTCTTGATAGTAATTCTATTTAACTGCCAGTAGTCTATGCATAGTCGAAGGGTCTTGTTCTTCTTCTTGGCAAACAACACCGGAGCACCCCAAGGTGAAGTGCTCGGTCTAATAAAGCCCCTGTCCAACAATTCTTGTACTTGGACCTTGAGTTCTTGCAACTCAACAGGCGCCATCCTATGTGGAGTCGTAGAAATGGGTGATGTACTGGGGTGTAACTCAATGGTGAAGTCTACATCCCTATGTGGAGGTAATCCCGGTAGTTCTCCGAAAAAACATCCCCATACTCACAAACCACCCGAGGTAGACTCAATTCCTGTCTCGCCTCGTCCTCCAAGGTAAGGCTTGCTAGCCAACCCATCAACTGCCCGTGCCAACGGGAGTCATACACTACTTGGGGTAAAGTGTTATGGTTTTCCCCCTGGAATTTGAAACAAACACCCTCCAGTGTGTAGGAAGTGACCCTCTTACGATCACAATCAATGACGACTCGGTATGTCGCCAACCAGTCCATCCCAAGGATGACATCAAACTCCGACATGTCCATGACCCTAAGGTCCAGGGTGAGTAGAATCCTTGAGATCTCTAACTCACAACCCTAACATAACTGATCAACACTCACCCTAGCTCCTAGGGGAGAACTCACATGCAATGGCTCTTCCAAGGTTTCGACCTCTAAGCCCAAATCCTTCACACATGATGAAGCAATAAAAGAATGAGATGCACCAGAGTCAAATAATACCCTGCCCATAAGCGAGAGAGTAGAAATGTACCCTGAATAATCGATTGATCTGCTGGCTCAGTCTGAGACATAATGGCATAGACACGCCCCTAGGTCCCTGAAGTCCCAGTTTGTGAGCCCTGTCCTCGACCTCGACCCATGCTCTGGCCCATCTGGCCTGACTGCGGGATCCCCACACGTGAAGTAGTAGGGCCCTGTGCAGCACCCTGGAACTGATACTGGCTCCCCTGGCCCATGGTGGGGTAGGGAGGAACAAAGTGCGTCTGTGCATGCCCCACCGAAGGCTTGGACTGGGATGCTCCATAGCTCTGAGATCCCTGCCGCTGAGGACAATCCCGCTTCATATGGCTCGGTTGGTGGCAATGATAGAAAGTCCTTTGGCTTGCCTGGTAGGAAGGCCTCTGATTTCTCCCGCCTTGGGAGGATTGACCTTGGCCTTAGCCTTGATAGCCGCGGCCTTGTGGAGTCGAAGTCCTTTGCTTCTTCCCCGAACTTGAAGAAAAAGATTGGCCCTCCTTCCTCTTGTCTTTAGCACCCGCTTCCCGAATGTTTCGTGCGTCATCTACCTCTCTCTCAATAGTCATAGATGTCTCGATCATCGAGTCCAAGTCTTGCAGGCGGAGGCCCATAATTTTTCCCCGGATGGACAATTTCAGGCCATCCTCAAACTTCCTCACCTTGGCCATGTCTATGGCCACATAATCGTTGGCGAAACGGGCTAATTTTGTGAACTTAGCCACATATTCTAATACTGTCATAGTCCCTTGCCTCAAGTCCAGGAACTCTCGAGCCTTAGCTTGCTGGATAGACTCCGTGAAATATTTGCCTATGAAGAGCTCTCGAACTCTCCCCATGTCGTTGCCTCCAAGTTCTTTGAGGCTTTAGTCCAATCCCACCATCGATGGGCTTCCCCTTCCAGCTGGAATGCAGCTAGTCTTATTTTAGTGGCATCGGAGGTAATCTCCATAGCCTCTAAAATCTTGTCAACTTGTAGGAACCAATGGTTGGCCACAATCGGATCTGCCCCTCCCACGAAAGTTGGAGGCTTGTGTGCCTTAAAATTCTGGAGGTTACTTGAGCTTCCTTGGCCCACATTTGCACTAGCCTGTGCAATTGTAGTAGCCGCAGCACCAATAGCCTCCACGAAGGCTTGTTGGTCAAAGGCCGGTGGTGGTTGGTTGTTGTTCCGCCCACCGCCTCGGCCGCGTCCTCTTCCTCTATTTGCCATCTACACACATGTCAAATAGCAACAGAGCATTTACTTAGTATCCCAAGGTAGGGATCAAAGTCGTAACATTGAGATTTCTCTCATTGTCTCACTAGTAGTGCATGTGCCACCACTAGTAGACATCTACACCCTGAACCATCTCGTTCATTCTTCTTCCCGAACCCCAAGGTTATGTTTTCTAACCCTAGTGTTTCTCCTTCCATATACATTTCACCATGCATATAATTCACATAACACATAGCACATAACATAAAATGCACAATGGATTCAATGGTCTAGACCCATGCCCATCAAGCCCTAGGTAAATCGTATACCTAGACTCCGATACCAAGATGTGACACCCCAAAAACCGGTGGTCCTTAATTTAACAAAATTCAGGCGGAGTCTCCTTTGTACGGAGAGCTCTACCCAAAACACAACCTGTGCCACATAGACTCACATGACTCATCCGATGTCTAATATACAATATTAACCACACCGGGTCCATTTATGAGTAAACATTGACCACACCGAGTCCATTTATCCATACTCATATAATACATGCAAGGTTACGTTAAAAATAGTCCATATCAGTTCAATTACAATTCTTTTACATACATTACATGCTCAAAAACTAATTTAGCGAATGTTTTACAAAAGCATAGTTTTTTTCACAATAGTTTTACAAAATGTGAATTAAAAGCCACAAGTCGGCTTTTCTTCATCGTTGAGGCCCCAAGTGAGAGCCTTCCACCGGTGCGTACCCTACACCTAAAATATTTTCCCGTACAGAGTGAGCTACGCTCAATAGAGTATCTCCTACAGAGGCTACTCCCCAACCTAGATGCATATGAAATGTGCATAGACAACAATCAACAACCATTATCCATTCCAAACAAGAACATGTAATTCTAGATTGGAATTCTACCATGTCATGTCTTGATATGAGATGATACTCACTCATGCACTTTACCCTGAGTCCTCACCGACTCTCACAACACAATGCAATACACGTGTGTAATACATTTGTCATTGCTGAAATACATCCAATGATTGTTTGAAATAAAAGTCATGTGTTTATAAAACCAAATCATTGTTGGATGTTGCAAATCAATTGAGTATTTTTATAAACAAAATCTTGTGTCTTTGTTGGGCAACGGATTTTGGTATCACACCGCCAGTTCCGTACACCATTACACATTTCCAGAATTTCACCTCAGATGAGTGTATGAACCAAGTAGCTGGGTCTTGCACCTGAAGGAGAATCTAGCCCTTCTTGTTATACCTGACACAAGTTTTTCATGCAACCATGCAACTCAGCCGGATCTTCGATCCAACCTTCCCGAGTCCGCTTATCAAACACCAAGGATGGTGTTTGATCAACCATGCACCCACAACTACACTCATGCCTTATGCCCATGAATGTGATGCCAATATCATGCCCAAGATGCAATGAATTTCAAATGAGCAATTTAACCGTATATCTGTAAAACTCGGGAAATTTTAAATTTTTTGTGAATAAGGGCAAAATGGTCATTTTCCATCCTAATGCTTATTTGAAATACTCATGCTCTAGACCTCGGATGAGGAAACGGAGTTCGCCGTTGGATTCGTATCGCGGAATCTAGTCACCCTGTCAAATTTCGTCGAATTCCGATATAGTCGGATTTTTGCACGTCGTTCGAGATGACTGCGTGGGGAATTTCATTTTAAAGGTCCCCAATAATGGATTTTATAAAATTTCCCTAAAATTAAGTTAAAGTTCAAATAAAATTAATTTGAACTTAATCCGAGGTATAATGAATCGTTTCGGGACGAAAAACGGACCCGAAAGTTGAAAATATGCGGTGCGATGTGGACCGCACATTTTTGCCTATAAATATCCTAAAAAAATCAGCTTTTTGAACAAATATCAGCTGAAACTTCAGCCTTTTCAGCCGCCCAAGACCAAAGAAAAAAAAAATTCTTTAACCTTCCCGCTCCGATTCCGGGAGTTCCGTCCGTCTGAATTCGTCAGTCCAGAAGTCAAAGTTCATCTACGCGACAAGGGCTACGCGTACATACCAAAAAGAGTTGATTTCACCGAAGATCCAAAGACGGAATTTTGGGGAAATCAAATATTTGGGCTTAAATCTTGTTCTTGGAGGTTCTACCGGTTGTTTTACGCTCCAAGAGGTAGGGTTTCCTCCTACTCGGGTTTATTTCTAACCTAAGGTGTCCATAGGGTTTATATGGGCTGTTTTGGACATTTCTAACATTTTTCCATTATGGTTGGTGTTATGGAAATGGGTAGGATCAATTCTAGTGTAAATTGGTAGTTAGAAATTGCTAGTTTGTGATTTCTAGGATGTTTCGATAATTGGAAATGTAAAAATCATATATTCTGATTTTTATTTTATTCTTTGAAATGGTATATATTAAGTCTTGGCTTGATTTGATATATGAAAGTGTTTATGTAATAATCATGTGGGTTTGTGCCTTGTGAATGAAATGTGATATTAGCATGTATTATGTGATAACATGTTGATGAAGTGTTGATATATTCTCTTGAATATACTGACCTTGTAACGGATTATGGTGATTATATACATATGATATAAATTGCCATGGTATACATTGATATGTAGAAATTGTTCATTAGGCATGTATTGCAATATGGACATGAAATTGACATCACATTCATAGGCATGAGTCATGAGTGTGGGTGTGTGTATGCATGGTTAATCAAACACCATTCTTGGTGATTGATGGGTGGGCTCGGGAAAGTTGGGTTGAAAATCCGACTGAGTCACATGATTGCATGAAAGAAAGAAAAACTTGTGTCGGGTATAGCAAGTAGGGCTAGACTCTCCCTCGGGTGCAAAACCCGGTCACGTGGTTCAGGCACTTCCCGGCGGTGAAACTCCAGAAAAGTGCTGGTGTTTACGGAACCGGTGGTTGAGATACCAAAATCTGTTACCCAACAAGACACAAGATTTTGATTTATAAAGTACTCATTCAATGAGTAACACCCATCAATGATTTGGTTTTATAATAAAACAACTTTTATTTCAAACGATCATTGGGTGGATTTTTCGTCAATTGACGGATTCATTACACATTGGCATTGCATTGTGTTGTGGGAGTCAGTGAGGACTCGGGTTAAAGTTGCATGAGTGAGTTCCATCTCATTTCATAGCATGGCATGGTAGTTTCCAATATGGAGTTACATATTCTTACTTGGAATGTTGATGTGAATACGAAATGTTGAATGTGAACATTGCATGTGCACGTAGGTGGGGAGTAGCCTCTGTAGGAAATTACTCTACTGGGCGTTGCTCACCCTATACGGGAAAATATTTCAGGTGGGGGAAATACATCGGCGGATGGCTCCAATTTGGACCCACATGTTTGAAGAAAGCCGAATGTGGCTTTATTTTGCGTTAATGTAAAACACTTGTGACAACTATGTTTTTTGGACATGTATATGTAAAAGAATTGTAATAGAACTGTTATGGACTATTTTTGATACAACATTGCATGTTTTGATAATGGTATGGATAGTTGGACCCGGTGTGGCCAATGTTTACTTATAAATGGACCCGGGGCGGTCATTGCTTTATATTGGACCTCGGATGGGTCATTTGAATATATATTGCACAGGTTGAGTTTTGGGTAGAGCTCCCCGTACAAAGGAGACTCTGCCCGATTTTTGTTCAATTATGGACCCCGATAAATGGGGTATAACGGAGCGATATCGAGTTACTCGGTATCCACGGGTATTCCGCAGGTTGATGGGTAATCAACGGACCCCCGGATTTTGGGGCGTCACAATATCAATATACCAAGGCCAATTATATCATGTGCGTATAATTACCTTTATCCATCACAATGGCAATATATCAATGAACATTTATCAACATTTTATACTTAACAACCAAACATAAGCATGTTATTACATAATCTATGTCAATAAAACACCTTATTCACAAGGGCACAATATAAACACATAGCATGCCCACCAAAACCAAATTCCAAGAAATTACACAAGTAACTTCCATACATCAAACCCAAGCTAGAAATTGGTTCAAGCCATTTCTATACCAATTTCCCCTTTTCCATAACCATAGGCAAGTCATAGGTCATTCTATACACCCAACCCTTTCCTATGGACACCATAGGATGGAAATAAACCAAAGTAGGAGGGAACCCTACCTCTTGAAGCATAAAATGAAGGGTAGAACCTTCAAGAACACCAACCACAACTCTAAACTCTTGATTTCCAAAAATCTCTTCTTTGGATCTTCGGTGAAATCCTTCGTTCTTGGTATGGTTGTGTAGCCCTCGTTGATATGATCGACTTTAACTCTTGGCCCAAAGAATTCCGACCGGCAGAACTCCGTGAATTGTCGAGAAAAGCCTTGAAATTTATGTTTTCCTTCTCCTTTTCCTCTCCTCTCTCCCTCACACATTTACACACTGATTTCAAAAGATATTTATTTCAAAAAATCAGATTTTTACCGATATTTATAGCCCTTGATGCTTGGTGCACGTCGCACCACACGCCCCCCATTGTCCTAGTCCGTTTTCGCCCCGAAACGATTAATTTCATCTCGGTTTAAGTTCAAATTATTTTTATTTGAACTTTCCTTCAATTATAAGGAAATTTTATAAATTTTTATTTTGGGAACGTTTGTGAGGTCACTCGACACCCTGTTGTCTCGTAAAACGTGAAAACTTTAACTATCTCAGAATTCGACGAAAATTTTTTAGGCAACTCGATTTCGCGATAAGAATCCAATAGTGAAGTCCGTTACGTCATCCGAGCTCTAGAGAAATACGTATTTTAAGTCCGCATTATAGTGGCAAATTACCATTTTACCCTTTTTCAGAAAAAGTTTAAATTTACCCGGGTTTTACACAGGTACCGGTACCATGTACACGAGGTACCGGTACCTCTTCACAAAACTTAAATTTTGAATGTAACTTCGTATGGCCTTCACCTTTTGAGCTCTTTCATTTGAATGATGTAATTGGTTAAATATTAAGTCCTAATTGATGGGTTTTGGACCTTGGAATGGTCATACAATTAACACGTGAATAGGTTATTGATTAGCACAAAATATTGCACATCATGTAAAAATTTGCACCCCTTTTATACTTGCTTTTTGTGGTGAAAATGGGAGGAATTGCAATTAATCTAACAATTAATGAAGTTTTTGAATGATTGTAGGTAAAGAGTAGGAAATGGCTTGACTTATGCCCCCATCATAGTGCTTAAAGACAATGGAGATGAAAGGGAGGCTTAAAGAGTGGTTTGGAAGGTGAAGAGATCAAGAAAAGAGCAAATCAAGTGAAAATCTACCGGTAGGTTTGCTCATAGTTATACCGGTAGGTTTTGCACAGTAGAAAAAACCTACTGCTTCATCTTCCAAAACCTACTAGAAGGTTTTGCTTACTTGAAAAAACCTATCGGTAGGTTTTGTCTTGACCTACCGGTAGGTTTTTACTAACAAAATGCCAGAAGCTGCAACTCAAACTCTACCTGCTTGGAGGGCCCACCTCTGCTTCTCCCACGCATGCTCTGATATTTTTCTACATACAAACATGCTCTTACACACCTAAACTCTGATTTTGGAAGAAAAGACATGGAAGAAGAGGAGAGAGAAAGAGAGGGGTTGGTCAAAGAAGGGGTGGGTGCAGGCATGCCTGCACCTTGCTTGTGCAGGTATCCAATCTCCCCCCAATCATGGAATGTCTGCTCTCACAGACCATAGGAGCCCCATGGACGAAAATGAAGGGGATTCTACACCATTATTCAGCTTTTACATAGTTTTAGAGAGGGAAGCTCCAAGGAAGAAGACATAGTTTTAGAGAGAGAAAGTTTGATCTTTGCATTTTCTCACCCATTTTAGTTGTAGTAAGCTGTAATAATCTTGTAATCTTTATTTCTTGCACTTTAATCTCATGTATTTCAAGTGTATTCAAGTCTAGCTACATGTTCTTGAATTTATATGTTTACATTTGAGTTTTCTTTCTAATCTTTGTTGTTGGGTATGAAATTCATTCTCTTTTGTAGTTTAGCTTCTTCTTGCATTTAATACAAGTCTAAAACTCTGTTTCATCTCTAGTTCATCTCCATGTTTCTTTACACCATGTTTGCTTTTGCTTTTAATATGGGTAGCTAAGGTTTTAGTTGGCTAATCCAAGGGAGACTTCTTATTGGGTATGCTAAATCAACTCTCCCTCATTCTTCCTTGTAGTGTAAAGTGTTTGGTTTGACTAGTTTGAGTGCGGACGTGGTTGTGAGCTCTTGATACACCATAGACTTGTCATAGGGTATGTTTGAGCCTACATCTCACATTAGTCCCTCACTTCATACGAATCAATCAAAAACCTATGCACCATTGGTTGAATGAATTGAGTTGATTTGGCATTCCCATTGGAATGACCTCTTCGGATAAGCTAACCTTTTTTTCTTGCATTTTATCAAAAATCCTCACTCGCCAAAACACAAACTCATAACATTTTACACTTTTCTATTTTTTACAAAATCACCTTCACTGCAATTCTACCTTCCTTCCCTGAGGAGACAACCTTGGAATACCCATTCCAAGTAAAACACGACACTTGCAAGTCTCTCTTTGCTTGGGGAGCACTTTTGCACACACACACATTTTCATTTACACACACGTTTTTCCCCATTTCTAGCATCGAACCCGAGGGAGAGTGACATTGACCTACACACATAAGCCATATACACATTTGAGGGTTCGTGTTCGGAGATTAAGGTGAACGTAATCAAGTATTTTTTGCGCCGTTGCCGGGGAAAGCAAAGCGTTGAATTAGAAGGTGATTACTGACAACAGAGGTAAGTCTCGTGATTTTCATCACGGGCCGAGGTACGTTGCTCATTGTACATATTTTTATTTAATTTTCCTTTCAATTGTAGATATTATTTTTGCATATGGGGACGGGACGATCAAAATAGATTAGTGAGAAGAGCCCAAGGACCAAACATGAACCTTGACCAAGACCCACCCGAGAATGCCGGTAACAATTTTGGGTATGTAGGTGCTAATGTCCCAAGTGGAAGGGGAGTGCAAGACCCTATAATGGCAAACCCACGAATGCAATTCCCCCTCCTAGGAATGAAGGAAACAATATCCCAATTGATCCTCCGGCGAGGTCAGTGAGGGATTATCTCCGACCGACACTAAGCACCACCCCCACTTGCATACTTCTCCCGGTCCAAGCTCATGCATTCCTTGTTAAGTCAGGATTGTTACAACTACTTCCTCAATTCCACGGAATTGAAAGAGAAAATCCTTATTTACACATTAAGGAATTTGAGGAAATAGTTGCAACATTCTTTACAAATCATGTCATGGAAGACATAGCTCGCATGAAATTGTTCCCTTTCTCCCTAAAAGATAAAGCCAAAACGCTGTTGAATTCCTTGAAGCCTCGATCAATAAGCTCTTGGGCACAAATGCTTTCCGAGTTTTTTAACAAATTTTTTCCAGTGCCCAAGACCACTTCTCTTAAGAAACAAATTCAAAATTTTTCCAAAAAATCTAATGAGCAGTTTGCTTGATGGTTTCTGTTGTATTCCTAAACTCCATATATGAACCCTCAATGTATGTATATGGCTTATGTGTGTGGGTGAGTTTCACTCTCACTCGGGTTCAATGCTAAAGATGGGAAAACGAAATGATGTGGTGGAATGAAAATGAAATGTACTATGTGTGTGTGTGAACAAAAGTGCTCCCCAAGCGCAGAGAGACTTTCGAGTGTCGTGTTTACTTGGAAAAGTATTTCAAGGTCGTCTCCTCAGGGAAGGAGGTCGAATTGTGGTGAAGGTGATTTTGTAAAATGGAAAAGTGTAAAATCTTGTAGTTGGTTTTGGTGAGTTTTGTTCTTAATGAAAATGCAAGAAAACAAAAATTGTGAAGTAAAATATGCAATACCCATTTTAAAGCTTGAAGTGAAGAAAACTTAAATGCATTAATGGTAGATTCAAGAACATGAAACTAAACTTGCAATACACTTGAAATAAATAAGATAAAAGTGCAAGAATTAAGGATTACAAGATATTTAAAGCTTGCTACAACTGAAATGGAGAAGAAAATGCAAAAACATAAATTTTATATTCTACTATTCATCTTCTTTCTAGGAGCTTTCTAAGCTTAGGTAGCCAGCCTTCAAAAGCTTGTGGAATGCTGAATATATGGTGAAAAGAGACTTCAAATTTCGTCCATGATGCTCCCCATAGCCTCTGTGCAAGCCTCCCATTAATGGGAGGTTAGTTGATTGGCTTGGCAAGCTAGGAGAAGGCTAGCCTGCAACTCCTCTTGCTCCCCCTTCCTCTCCCATCCTCATAAATGCAAAGGCCTCCAAAGTCCACCCCTAGGTGTGGGGAGACATGTATGTGTGTAAGGGATGTCAGGGACAAGTGGGAGAATCAATGGTGGGACCCCTAGGAAAGTTGAGCATGAGTTGCAGGCGTTCTGGGCAAAACCTTCTAGTAGGTCAAAGTAAACCTTCTAGAAGGTTTATTCCAGTAGGCTAAACCTTCCGGAAGGTCTTCCGGAAGGTGACAACTCATGACCATTTTTAGTAAAATTGAAATAACTTTTGATCCAACCGTTGGATTGAGCTGAAATTTTGACACCATACATAGGACATCCAGATCTACAACTTTTATGTTTTGAAAATTTTCAGATTCGAAGTATATCATGGTCCACAATGGGAAAAACAGAGGTACTGTGTCAAAAATGGGAAAAACCAGTGAGCTAAACCTTCTGGAAGGTTTATGGTCAAACCTTCCAGAAGGTTTTCATCCAAAATCTATTTTTCTTGGTTTCTTCACCTTCCAAGTCTCCCAATCCTCGTTTAATGTGTCCATCTATTCACCACACATCCACACTTAGTTGCAAGGCTCTAAAATCCATGATTTACGCTATAAGTACATGCAACATCAAAATTTCCACATTATTCATAACTTTAACCAACTCTAAGTAATTAAATGCAAAGTTAAGTTAAAAAGCATGAAATGAGGCCATTAAATATGAAATGTTTTGTGATCATCACAGTTTTATCAATGTTGGGATCGATACAAGAAATTGCTACAATCCATTCCACATCATGGATTTGAACCATGACAATTGGTGAGTTTCTTCTACGAAGGGATTACACCGGGCCATCGACAGTTCATAGACATGATGTGCAATGGGGAGTTTTCAAACAAGGATCCTGATGAGGCCCTAGAGTACTTCAATACATTGGCAAAAAATGCCCAATCATGGGATATTACGAATTCCACCGATGTACCGAGGTCCTCTCTGGGTAGTAATCAACCAAGTGGGGGAGGGATGTATGATTTAAGGGATCGAGAAGACTTGCTTGCCAAAATCACCAAATTGTTTCGGATAGTGGAGAGTCTAGAGGTCAATAGGAGACATGAGGTGTCAAACATAACCAAGATCGAGGAGTTTTGCTCTATTTGTGAGAGTGTTGAGCATTCCATATCGGAGTGCCCCAACATTCCGACACTTAAAGAGGTTTACCATAAGCAAGTCAATGCCTTCAATCAAAGTAGGCAATCATTCTCCCCATACTCTAATACATATAATCCGGGTTGGAGCAATCACCCAAACTTTAGTTGGAAGAATGAGAATCCCATCCCTCACGGGTCTAGTTCTTTTTCACCCCCCTCATGCCTCCCAAGCAAAACCAATACCATGGTCAAGGTCCTTCGTCTAGCTCCCAATACCCCCGGTCCAATCCACAAAGGGTTTTCACAAAACTTGCTTCCACAAAGTTTTGGTCAACAAGGACCATCTAAACCACCCACCTACCAACCGCCTCATAAAAGAAATTTGGAGGATGTCGTGCACCAATTCATCCAAAGCCAAACCACCATCAACAATTAAACCGCCACCAATTTTGATGATATTCGGACTCAAATCACAAAATTGACCAATGTCATAGGGTCGTCACAACAAGAGAAGGAGAAATTTCCCGCTCAACCCGAACAGAACCCTAGGGGTCAATATGTGATAGAGTCATCCAAATTCACCAAAAAGAGTTGTGAGCAACTCAAGGCAGTCACCACCCTTAGGAGTGGCAAACAAATTGACAAGACCAATTTGCCAAAAGTCTCACCAAAGGCCACATTGACAAAAGAAAAAGAGACTAAGGGTGACTCCGAGGGGGTGAGACAAAGGAAAAAGAAAAAATTGTTGATTTGAATGTGCATGCATGTCCTATTCCGGCCCCTTTTTCCCAACGTTTGAAGCCACCGGTGAAAGTGGCTAATTATTTTGACATTATTGAGATGTTTAAGTAGGTGAAGATAAATATTCCACTCCTCAATGCCATAAAGTAAATCCCATCATGTGCAAAGATTTTGAAGGACTTGTGCACAGTGAAGAGGAAGTTGAACGTGCACAAGAAGACATTTCTCACCGAGCAAGTAAGCTCCATTTTGAGGACCAACACACCACCAAATTTCAAAGACCCCCGATTGCCCAACCATTGTCATCACAATAGGAAATTACCGGGTGGAACAACCACTTCTTGACTTGGGGGCAAGTGTCAACCTCCAACCCTACTCGGTGTACCAACAACTACAATTTAAAGAGTTGAATCCAACTCCAATAACTCTTCAACTGGCGGATCGAAGCGTTAGAACACTGAGGGGATTAGTTGATGATGTTTTAGTTCAATTTGATAATTTCTATTTTCCTGTTGATTTTATTGTACTTGATACTCATCTAGTTGCTAACCCTAGCTCACAAATTCTTGCCATATTAGGTAGGTCGTTCCATGCTACGTCTATTGCCGTGATTAATTGAAGGAATGGACTAATGAAGTTTGCATTTGGGATATGACAATGGACCTTAACGTGTTCAACTTGTGCAAGCAACCCGGTGATGAAGAAGAAGTACATGAGATCAACCGGACTAACACTTTGTTGGAGGATCACTTGGAGCTACTTAACACTTTGAGGTTGGATGGGAAGGAGATTGTTGACAAAGAGGAGCCGGAAAGTGTACAAGGGGTAGAAAAATGGACCCCAACATTTGAGAGACTTCCATAACAAGAGAAAAAGATCTTTCCATCAACTGTACAAACTCTGATCTTGGAGTTGAAGCCATTACCGTCCAACCTCAAATATGCATTCTTAGGGGAGCACAAGACCTTCCCGGTGGTAATAAGCTCAACTTTGGAGGCAAGACAAGAGGAGGAGTTATTGTGTGTATTGAGGAGGCACAAGGGATCCATCAGGTGGACCATAGCCGACATCAAGGGGATTAGTCCCCTCATTTGCACTCATAGGATTTACTTGGAGGAAGACGCCAAACCATCCCGAAAACCACAACGGAGACTCAATCCTATTATGAAAGATGTGGTGGGGGATGAAGTGCTCAAGCTACTTGACGTGGGCTTCATATTTTCAATTGCCGATAGTAAGTGGGTTAGCCCCATGCAAGTGGTACCAAAGAAATTGGGAGTCACGATAGTTGCAAATGAGGAGAACGAGTTAATTCCAACAAGGGTGGTCACCGGTTGTAGGGTGTGTATTGATTATCAAAAACTAAATTCGTGCACAAGAAAAGACCACTTTCCCTTGCCGTTCCTCGATCAAGTGTTGGAAAGGGTGGCCGGGCATATATTCTACTATTTGTTGGATGGCTACTGCTTGATCAAAAACTTTGTTGTTTCCTAACCCCTAAAAACCATCCCTTAGAATGTATTGTATATGGTGTATGTGTGGAGGGAGTGTCACTCTCCCTCGGAATGATGTGGGAGATAGGGCAACGGAATGGTGGTAATGAAAATGGAATGAAATGCGTGTGTGAACAAAAGTGCTCCCCAAGCGTAAGGAGTCTTTTGCTTGTCGTGTTTTACTTGGAAAAGTATTCCAAGGTCGTCTCCTCAGGGAAGGAAAGTTCAAGTGTGTGAAGGTGATTTTGTCAAAAAGGAAAAGTGTAAAATCTTTTGTTTGTGTTTTGGTGATTTAAGTGTTCTTGAATGAAAATGAAATGAAAACAAGTGTTGGCTAATCCAAAGAGTTCACTCCAATGAGAATGTCAATCCAACTCAAAGTCTTCCTCCAATGATGCATAGATGAACGATTGATTCGTAGGAAGCTAGGGACGAAATGGAGGTGAGGATCCAAGCATAACCCGTGACCAGGCCTACGGGATATCAAAGACTCACAACCGTATCCACTCTCAACCCGGTCAAACCGAACCACCGTACACCGAGTGGAGGAAAAAGAAAGAGTTGAAATGGCATACCCAAGGGGAATTCTCCCTTGGATTAGCCAACTTAAAATCTAACTACTCATATTTAAAGCAAAAGCATTCATAATGAGATGAAATGAATCTGAAAACAGAGCCTTGAACTTGTATTAATGCTAAGAGAAAGTAAAGTACCAAGAGAAATTCATTCCATAACCAAAATCAAAGCTTAAAGACAATACCCAGTTGAAATTGGAAAAGTTGCAGAGAAACCCAGTTGTAGCAATGGAACATGCAAGAGCATGAATTTAAACTAGATTACACTTGAAATAAAAGAGATTAAAGTGCTAGAAATTAAGATTACAATGCAAGAAATGAAAATTACAAGTAAAATGTAGCTTACAACACTATTCATCATCTTCTACCATGGACTACTCCTAAACTTAGGTAGCCACCCTTGAAATGCTTGTGGAATGCTGAATATATGCAGTGTGTCTTGCATTTTCGTGCATGGAGGGTGCCCTAGCATGAGTGTGCAGGTCCCCCATCAATGGGAGGTTGAATGATGGCTTGCACAGGCTAGGACGCCGAGCCTGCAACTCCCCAGGCAGCCCACTCCTCTCCCATCCTCCTTGAATGCCAAGCCTCAAAAGTCTTCAAATTGTGTAAGGAAGGCATGGAAATGTGTAAGGAAATGTTGGGGGGCAAGTGGGAGAAGTGTAGGTGGGACCCCCAACCAAGTGGAGATGAGTTTCAGGCGTTTCTGGGCTGTTTTGGGCAGCGTACCGGTACGCCGTACCGGTACGGTTTGGCTACTGGAGTTCGGCGTACCAGTACGCGTACTGGTATGATTTTTCTGCTCCTGACCAGTTTTTGTAGAATTGATATAACTTTTTATCTAACCGTCGGATTGAGCTGAAATTTTTACACAATATATAAGACATACAGATCTATAACTTTCATGTTTTGAACTTTTTCAGATTTGAAGTGGATCATGTTCAAAATGGAGGAATAACGAGGCTCTGTTTCCAGATGGTGTGGCTGCTGGTGCTTTTGTTCCCAAACACCAATACCTCCTTGATTTCTTCACTTTTAAGCCTCCAAATCTTCATGTAATGTGTCCATGCCCTCACCACACATCCATCATAGTTGCAAGGTCATAAAATCAATCATTTAAGCTATAAAAACTTGCAACATTGAAAATTCAACATTATTCATAAAATTGGCTAACACTAAGTACTTATATGCAAAAGTTGAGTTAAAATGAATGTAATGAGGCCTTCAAATATACAATATTTTGTGCTCATCAACTACTCCGGGTACAATCAAATAGACATAGCATTGGAGGATCAATAAAATACCACCTTCACTTGCATCTTCGGGACCTTTGCCTACCGTTGCATGCCATTTGGGTTGTGCAATGCCCCAGGGACCTTTCAAAGATGCATGATGGGGATCTTTAGTGATATGGTGGAAAATATTTTGGAAGTCTTTATGGATGATTTCTCGGTGTTTGGGGATTCTTTCAATGGTTGTTTGGAGAACTTGGAGAAAGTACTTGAAAGATGTGAGGAGAAGAATTTGGTACTCAACTAGGAGAAGTGCTACTTTATGGTGACACAAAGGATAGTGATCGGACACATTGTTTCAACAAAAGGGATTGTAGTCGACAAATCCAAGGTTGAAGCAATTTCCAACCTCCCCACACCGAAAGTCGTCAACGACATCCAGTCGTTTCTTGGCCATGCTGGTTTTTATCGTCGTTTTATAAAAGATTTTAGTGCATTAGCAAGACCCTTAACCAATTGGATTTCAAAAGATGTCCCATTTGTGTGGTAAGATGATTGTGAGGCATCATTTAAAAAACTCAAAAGCATGCTCACTTCACCTCCAATCATGTGACCACCCAAGTGGGACTTACCATTTGAGCTCATATGCGACACGATTGATTACGCAGTCTGCGCAGTGCTTGGTCAGAGGTAAGATAATAGACCTTATGTAATATACTACGCTAGTAAAATTCTTAATGAAGCACAAATGAACTACACTACAACTAAAAAAGAGTTGCTAGCGGTAGTATTTGCATTGGATAAATTTCGGTCCTACATCATTGGTTCGCCTATTGTAGTTTACACTGATCACTCTGCTTTGAAGTATCTTTTGTCTAAGTAGGACCAAAGTTGAGACTCATTAAATGGATCCTCCTCCTTCAAGAATTCAATTTGATCATCAAAGACAAGAAAGGAGTTGAGAATGTGGTGGTGGACCATCTGTCGCGACTTGTGGTTCAAGATGCGGAAGAGTATATTCCTATCCTTGACTCTTTTCCTGACGAGCATTTATTTTCCATTCATTCTGTATGTCCTTGGTATGCTGACATTGATTAGTAGTTAAAATTAGAATCTTAATATGCTTTTTAAGACTAATTATGCTTTGATAGAGTTTGAATGATGATATTTCAGGAGAAAGATTGTACAAGGGCCTAATGTCAATGAATACCAAACTTTCATACAACACCCATATGTTCTGGAAGAAAATTTGAGAATTTGGAAACAAGGCATGAACCTTCGAATGCCAATCCACGTTCGAACGTCCTCTTGAATTATTTGAAGACCAGACTGCTAAGGTGATGGCATATGGCATGTTGCAGTTATTTTGACAGAAGACCAAGAGCTACTTGAGTACAACGTTCGAACACCAATAAACGTTCGAACGTCTTTTTGAATTATTTGAGGACCAAACTGCCAGGGTGATGAGACATGGCTTGCTATCTACTGTGGGTGACAAGAGCCACTTGAGTCCACGTTTAAACTCCATTAACCTTTTGAACACCCATAACAGAAGACAGGAGATGATGTTCGAACACCATTCAACATTGGAACATAGTCCCTAGATAGGCAGCAGAATGGTTTATTTTCTATCCGGACCTTGTGGCATTCACATAGACTTTGAAGAATTTGTACTATTCTTTCACACTTCTTTACCCCCCTCCTCCTTGCCTATAAATACTCCCATTGTGGGAGCTTCTAAGGAGACTTAAACTTAGACGTAGTCTTAGACTTAGACTTACACTTGCATACACTTGCACTTAGCTATAGATGGACATACATAGAGGGAGATAGATCATCTTTTGGTTGAGGAGAAAACCCTCCAAAAGTGACTAGTTTTCTTCTACTTTCATTATTAGTTTCATTTGCTTCCATTGTTTAAGCTTCCTTCTTCACTTACAGGAGTGAAACTCTTCCACTTTTCCAGAGCTTTACCAAAGCTATGAAGGGTGGAAAGTGATTCACTCATTCTTCATCTAAGATAGGCTCCTTGTGTAGTGTGTTTTACCTTGTAACTCCTCTACTTTGAGGAATGAGAATCACTCACTTTTCTAGCTTTACCAAAGCCATGAAGAGTGAGTAGTTTCTCATTCACTATTTAGTAAGAGGTGAGGGACATGTATAAATCATTCGGAAGTTATATGTGTGCATTTCGTTTATGCTTAATGCTTTATCTTTTACTTGCTTATTGAATTATTGAATGTATCTAGCAAAGCTAAGGTACTTTCCACAATCATGAGTCCTTTCTATGACATAGATGACTCTTGGCATAGGAAGACTCATTGGTTATCTGCAAGTACTCCAGCTAGATCTTCATGACTACCTTTCAATCTTCACTATTATTGTGCCTCAACTAAGAATGGAATACTAACACTGTGGTTGGATGCCTTGTAGAAACACTTGCTTGTTTGTAGACGAGTTGAGTCTCGACACAAACAATTCTTGTAAATCTATACTAAGACATCGGAACCATGCTCTTAACTCTCACAATCCATCTTTATCTTCTGATTAACTTTATGTTGACACAAGGGTTAATTGAGTTCTCAAGCACAAGTATAACAACCAGATGATTGACTACATGTCCAGATCCTCGAGCTAAATGGTGACTTTTACATTTGAAAGACTATTATATTTTGTCTAGAAAATCCACTTAGAAAGAATCTTATATTCTATCCTGGAAAAATCCATAAGATCATCACTTTAAATCTCAAGGGTTCCAATCACTTTGGTCTCTGTCACTACATACTTCGAAACGCCAACATTAGTTTCCTGTGGATTCGACTCCGGACTTAACCGGATTATTACTACAACTTGACCGCTTGCACTTGGGTGTACACATTTCGGATCAAGTCAGACATTTGCAATTATCTTGCCACAAGAAAAATACCGCCGTATTGGAGCCTAGAGGATAAAAGGAGATTTATGGCGGATGTGAAGTACTTCTACTTCGACAACCCATATTTGTTCAAGTATTGCCCAGACCAAGTGATGAGGAGATGCGTACCTGAAGATGAATAATGGGAAGTCCTTTCATTCTGTCATTATGAGGTATGCGGTGGCCACTTCTCTTCCAAAAGGACTTCAGCTAAGGTTTTGCAATCCGGTTTTTATTGGCCTTCGTTAATTAAAGATTGTGATTCCTTTTGCAAAGAATGTAATAGGTGCCAATGGTTAGGTAGTGTGACCCGTAGGAATATGATGCCCTTGTCCCCCGTGTTAGTAATTGAGATATTCGATTGTTGGGTGATGGGCACATAATATTGCATATTTGAAGGCATCATTACATGCATTTTAACTCAACTTTTGCATTTAAGTACTTAGAGTTAGCCAAAGTTGTCAATAATGTTGAATTTTTTATGTTGCAGGCAATTAAGCCTAAATGATGGATTTTAGAACATTGCAACTATGTGTGGATGTGTGGTGAAGAGATGGACACATTACATGAAGATTTGGGGGCTTAAAAGTGAAAGAAATCAAGGAGGTATTGGTGTTTGGTAACATAGGCATCAGCACCCACACCATTTTGTAGTAGTACCTCGGGTTTCCTCCATTTTGACCATGATATATTTAGAATCTGAAAAAGTAAAAAACATGAACGTTATAGATCTGGATGTCCTGTGCATTGTGTCAAACTTTCAGCTCAATCAGACGGTTGGATCAAAAGTTATGACAATTCTACGAAAATTGGTCTTGGAGCTAGCATCCCATTTTCGACCTACCGGTAGAAAGAACAAAAACCTACCGATAGGTTTTGTCTACTGGACAAAAACCTATCGGAAACCTACCAAAAACCTACTGGTAGGTTTGTGCAACTGGTGTCCAACGTACCGGTAGGTTTTCCGCGACCTACCGGTAGGTTTTGCCCAGAAGTGGCAGAACGCCTGCAACTCAAGTTCCACTTGCCTAGGGGTCCCACCATTGATTCTCCCACTTTTTCCTGACATCCCATACACAAATACATGTCTCCCCACACCTAGGGGTGGACTTTGGAGGCCATTGCATTTATGAGGATGGGAGTGAAGAGGGGAGCCAGGGGAGTTGTTGGGTAGGCTGTTCCTAGCCTGTCTAAGCCATCAAATCTCTTCCCATTGATGGGAAGCCTGCACACAGAGGCTAGGTGAGCCTCATGGACGAAAATGCATCACTCTACTCACCATATATTAAAGCATTCATAAGCCATTGAAGGGTGGCTACCTAAGCTTAGAAAGTTCCTAAGGAAGATGATGAATAGTTACATATAGAAGTTTGTATTTTTGCATTTTCCTCTCCATTTCAGTTGTAGCTAGCTTTAAATATCTTGTAATCTTTAATTCTTGTACGTTAATCTTATTTATTTCAAGTGTATTTCAAATTTAGTTCCATGTTCTTGAATCTACCATTAATGCATTTAAGTTTTCTTCACTTCAAGTTTTAAAATGGGTTTTGAATATTTTTCTTCATAGTTCAAGTTTTCTTGCATTAGTTCAAGTTTCATGTTTCATTTCTCCATTATGTCTCTTTACATGATACATGTCTTTCCTTTTACCATGAGTAGCTAGATTTTAAGTTGGCTAATCCAAGGGAGACCTCCTCTTGGGTGTGCCATTTCAACTCATTTTCTTTCCTCCTCTCAGAGTACGATGGTTCGGTTTGACTGGGTTGAGAGTGGACACGGTTGTGAGTCTTTGATATCCCGTAGGCCTAGTCACGGGTTATGCTTGGATCCTCACCTCTATTTTGTCCCTAACTTCCCACGAATCAATCGTTCATCTAAGATCTATTCGAGGAAGGCTTCGAGTTGATTTGGGATTCCCATTGGAATGAACCCTTCGGATTAGCCAACACTTGTTTCATTTCATTTTTAGCAAAAACACAATCCCAAAACTCAAACTCAAAAGATTTTACATTTTCCTTTTCTTTCACAAAATCACCTTCACACACTTGAACTTTCCCTCCCTGAGGAGACGACCTTGGAATACTTTTCCAAGTAAAATACGATAAGCAAAAGTCTCTCTGCGCTTGGGGAGCATTTTTGTTCACACATGAATTTCATTCCATCCACCATTCCGCTGCCCTTTCTTTTGACTTCATCCCAAGGGAGAGTGACACTCCCTTCGCACCTATATCATATACACATTAAAGGATGATTTTAGGAGGTTCGGAACTACAACGGTTCTGATTAAGCATTTTTGGCGCCGTTGCCGGGGAAGTTAACCGTCGAGTTCAAGGTGATTTTGGGCGGTATAGGTAAGTCTCGTGATTTTCATCATGGGCCGAGGTATGTCGTCTCTTTTGTAAATAGTTTGTAAATAGATTGTGTTTTATATAATGTCTTATAATTTTTATGAAAATGTATCAAATGCCCCATTTTTTGAAAATATGTGTGAGATTTGTGATGAGTATGGGCACATCACTAGTGAGTGCCCAATAAATGCCCCTTGTTTTGAAAACATTTGCAAGATTTGTGGTGAGTATAGACACATCACTAATGAGTGCCCAATAAATGCCCCTTATGTTGAAAATGTTTGCGAGATTTGTGGTGAGTATGGACACATCACTAGTGAGTGCCCAATAAATTATCCGGTTCAAGACTTTGCATGCGGAGGTTCAAATTCAATTTTGGCCTCCGAAAACTTTTACCCCGACCACTATGTTACACCGAGTTATCCGAGTTATGGTTGGGAGAACGAACCTTATAGTTTTCCATCCGATCTCACACCACCAAATGAATTTTGCCACTATCCAACATATGGGGACTCAACCGAAGAAGAATTGAAAAATATTTTGTATGAGTTTATGCAATGCCAAATGGAAGTCAATGCCCAAGTAGCCCAACAAATTTCTGAAATTAGGGATGGACTTGATACATTGACTAATGCTATAATTACTATGCATGAAGAACAAAATCTTGAGCATAGTCAATGTATTGAGGATGGTCATCTCAATGGAATGCATATTGATGTTGAATCTCCCACCACTCTAGATTGTGAAACATTTAATGAGGATATCATCTCACATGAGGATAATGAGCCCAAGGTCATTTTTCCATCTATGAATGGTGTTGAGATTCAAACTTTTCAACTTGGGAAGGGCATTGCAATGGAGTTAAGTGTAGAAACTTTTAAAGAAAAATTGTATGCTCCATTGTTGGTATTGCATAAACTTGCCTATACCTCTATTTCGTTGAGATTTTTGAATTATTATCCTCTATATTGTAGGATAGATTGGATAGAAAGGGCATTTATACAACAAAAAAATTTTAAAATCAAAAAAATCAATGGGCGCAAGCTCATATCCGAATTGAAGCCGGATTGACATTAACCCTTTTTGTTTTGTTTTCGTGTACATAGTAGTAGATTTCTTTTATTGTTATATTTTTATTTTCATGGTTTTTGTAGAGTAGAAGTTGTTTACCTCTCCCTAGTTTGGACTCATTTCATTTTGAGCATCATCATAGACAAACTCATTCAATATCATATGCGAGTTTAAGTTGGGGGGTGTAAACAAACTTTTTTGTTTTCCCTTTAAGGTGTATACTAAAAAGAAAAAAAAAAGAGAAAAAAAGGGGGGGGGGGGGTATCTCATTTCCCATGATACTTTCATTGTTCTCATTGCATGATCCTTGTGCATTGAGGACAATGCATGGTTCAAGTTGGGGGGTGAGGTGCACCATTTAGAATTTTCACCACTTTTTGTATAGAATAATGGGAAATGTGAAAATTTTAAAAAACGTTTGGACACTTTTTGTGTAAAGTATCTAATATTGAACTATATTCCCCTATCCTAATTGTTGTGGGAGTTGTGATTGCTTGATCTTCACTTTGAACTTTGAATACATGAGCACATTATAGAAGTTTATCCTATTGCTAAGAGTATCACATACTTGTTTGCTTTTGAACTCAACCATAAGTGCACCATGAACTTGTAATTTTGGCAATTTATGGATTGAGTTCACATTTAGTGCTTGACATGAATAGTGGAGATGAGTAAGAACCCATGTGAGCTTTAATGCCAATCCTTATTTGGAGGGAACTTACATTTACTCAAGGAACAATTTTTCAAATTCAAATTTGTTCAATAATCTCACTATGCTTGTTGTGGTTATGTGCATTTGGGTAGTTGATTGACTTTGTCTTGATATGTACAATGTTCCCCCATGCTTATTTAGAAATGATCTTAGGCCATCTTTGAAATGCTTTGAGCCTTAGCCTTTTTTCTTGTGAAAATTTTATCCCTAGTGCAGCGATTGAGCCTTAATTGTAAATTCGTTTTCGTGCCCCACATTTGACCAAGCCAGTGCAAAATGATAAACATCTACCACACCTTGGTTGTTCCTAGAGCTGAATATGAGTGATCATAAAAAAAAGAGGGAATGGTGGTGCGAAAACTCAACAAAAAGGATGAATAATGTGGAATTCAAATGTTGAATGAAAAAGAATGAGAAATCCAAGAAAAATGAGAGAGAAAGGGGTGAAAAGAAGAAAAAGAATGATCAAAAGAAAAGGAAAATGTTAAGGAAAAGAAGAAAAAGAAACAAAGAGTGTGGTGATGGGTCTAGACTGAAAATCCCATGAAAAAGGGAGATGTTTTTTAAATAAAAGTCATTTACTCAGAACAACCCTCTTTGGTATCGTATACCCTTCATTTCACTTGCCGCAATATCACCCTAAGGCCTCATTACAACCATTGAAAGTCCTAAATGATCTAGAGAAAGCATGGGGAAGGCACACTTTTAAAGAACAAGAAAGGTTGATTTTGCTATCTAGTGCCCTAACATTCCTTTCATGAGATTATGCCAAGGTTGTTTCATTTCTATGCATACTTCATTTTTGGATTATATGTGAGTATACTTCATTTTGTGCTCAAGATTCCATCTCACATATACACATGGAGAGCATGCCAGGATAACCGTAGTGTGATTCATTGTTAAGAGACACCCTTGGTGAGTTTGCATCAAAGCTGAATTTGTCTAGCAAATGAATGTGAATTCCGTTGAGTAAATGCTTAAATTACATATTCATTTCACACACATACGAGTTTGAAAATGAATGTGTATGTGAATACTCTAGAATAGCATTTAAGGCTATGATGTGTTTCATGTGTGATTAGTTCGGGTATGTTGGACCAAGCTATTTTTGAAATCCCAGTGCTAGTTAGGATAAGGGAATATGCTTTAAATATTGGATATTAAGAAAATAAGTTTGTAACTTCACTGGAAACCTTCACGAGACAAAACTCATCCACTAAGGATCACCTAGGGGTTTAAAGGCTTATTGCATATGCTAAATGCAATTGCGGAATTAATATATGTTTATTTTGTTTCCTTGCTTTTTACATTTTGTTTGCTAGGGACTAGCAAAGCTTAAGTTGGGGGGTGTGATGAGCACATAATATTGCATATTTGAAAGCCTCATTACATGCATTTTAACTCAACTTTTGCATTTAAGTACTTAGAGTTAACCAAAGTTGTTAATAACGTTGAATTTTTTATGTTACAGGTAATTATACCCTAAATGATGGATTTTTGAACCTTGAAACAATGTGTGGATGTGTGGTGAAGAGATGGACACTTTACATGAGGATTTGGGGGCTTAAAAGTGAAAGAAAACAAGGAGGTATTGGTGTTTGGTAACATAGGCATCAGCACCCACACCATTTTGTAGTAGTACCTCGGGTTTCCTCCATTGTGACCTTGATCTATTTTAAATCTGAAAAAGTTCAAAACATAAACATTGTAGATCTGGATGTCCTGTGTATTGTGCCAAAATTTCAGCTCAATCGGACGGTTGGATCAAAAGTTATGACAATTCTACGAAAACTGGTCCTGGAGCTAGCATACCATTTTCGACCTACCAGTAGAAGGAACAAAAACCTACCGGAAACCTACCAAAAACCTACTGGTAGTTTTGTGCTACTGGTGTCCAACCTACCGGTAGGTTTCCCGCGACCTACCTGTAGGTTTTGCCCAGAAGTGCCAGAACGCCTGCAACTCAAGTTCCACTTGCCTAGGGGTCCCACCATTGATTCTCCCACTTTTTCCTGACATCCCTTACACACATACATGTCTCCCCACACCTAGGGGTGGACTTTGGAGGCCATTTCATTTATGAGGATGGGAGTGAAGAGGGGAGCCAGGGGAGTTGTTGGGTAGGCTGTTCCTAGCCTGTCCAAGCCATCAAATCTCTTCCCATTGATGGGAAGCCTGCACACACAGGCTAGGGCAGCCTCATGGACGAAAATGCATCACTCTACTCACCATATATTCAGCATTCACAAGCCATTGAAGGGTGGCTACCTAAGCTTAGAAAGTTCCTAAGAAAGATGATGAATAGTTACATATAGAAGTTTGTATTTTTGCATTTTCCTCTCCATTTCAGTTGTAGTTAGCTTTAAATATCTTGTAATATTTAATTCTTGTATGTTAATCTTATTTATTTCAAGTGTATTTCAAGTTTAGTTCCATGTTCTTGAATCTACCATTAATTCATTTAAGTTTTCTTCACTTCAAGTTTTAAAATGGGTTTTGAATATTTTTCTTCATAGTTCAAGTTTTCTTGCATTAGTTCAAGTTCCATGCTTCATTTCTCCATTATGTCTCATTACATGATACATGTCTTTCCTTTTACCATGAGTAGCTAGATTTTAAGTTGGCTAATCCAAGGGAGACCTCCTCTTGGGTGTGCCATTTCAACTCATTTTCTTTCCTCCTCTCAGAGTACGATGGTTCGGTTTGACTGGGTTGAGAGTGGACACGGTTGTGAGTCTTTGATATCCCATAGGCCTAGTCATGGGTTATGCTTGGATCCTCACCTCCATTTTGTCCCTAGCTTCTCACGAATCAATCGTTCATCTAAGCTCTATTCGAGGAAGGCTTCGAGTTAATTTGGGATTCCCATTGGAATGAACCCTTCGGATTAGCCAACACTTGTTTCATTTCATTTTTAGCAAAAACACAATCACAAAACTCAAACTCAAAAGATTTTACATTTTCCTTTTCTTTCACAAAATCACCTTCACACACTTGAACTTTCCTTCCTTGAGGAGACGACCTTGGAATACTTTTTCAAGTAAAACACGACAAGCAAAAGTCTCTCTACGCTTGGGGAGCATTTTTGTTCACACACGAATTTCATTCCATCCACCATTCTGCTGCCCTTTCTTTTGACATCATCCCAAGGGAGAGTGAGACTCCCTTCGCACCTACATCATATACACATTAAAGGATGATTTTAGGAGGTTAGGAACTACAACGGTTCTGATTAAGCATTTTTGGCGCCGTTGCCGGGGAAAGTTAAGCGTCGAGTTCAAGGTGATTTTGGACGGCATAGGTAAGTCTCGTGATTTTCATCATGGGCCGAGGTATGTCGTCTCTTTTGTAAATAGTTTTAAATAGATTGTGTTTTATATAATTTTTATGGATGATTAGCACAAAACTTTGTATATTTTTATGCGCTAATCAATTTATTTTAATTGTTGTTGGAGATTAAATGATGGGAGTTAAGTTAATTGAGTTCTTAACGATGATATTTGGTATTTGCAGTTAACAGGTGCTAAATGAGGCTTCTTAAGGCCTTCCCAAATCATTTGAGACAAATGAGGATGAAAAGGTAGCTTGGGGATAGCTCAGGAGAGGAGGAAATCAGAAAATCAAGAAGTCAGCCAAATTGTACTGGTACGCTAAGGCTACTGGAGTTAATCGTACCGGTACGCGTACCGGTACGATGAAGCCACTTGAGTTCGCCGTACCGGTACGCTTTGCCTGATCTGTCCAACTACTCTGTAACTCATGTCTGCTGCTTTGAGGGTCCCACCAACAGACCTCCCATGCTCCCCTGACACGCCCACAACACTATTCACCCCTTTCACACCTTTGATTGGAAGTTTGGAATCTAAGTGATCAATGAGGAGAGAGAAGAGAAGAGGAGCTGGGTGTGCTGACAAGCTCTGCAACCCCTCTGTCCAGCCATTCCTCCTTCATCCCTACAGATGGAGGTCACTTCTGAGTCTAGGGGCACCTCTTCAAGCACGTTTTTGGAAGCCAAGCATTGGCATTCATCCATTAGGCAGAGATAGATAGATATAGATAGAGAAAGTCTAGAGAAGATGATAAATAGTGTTCTAGAAAGATAAACTTGAGATTTTTCCATTTTCTTCATTACATTGTCTTGTAATTTGCTGTAAGAACTTTTCAAGCTTCATTTAATGTCATTAATATTTTTCTCCTTCAAGTTCATTGCTAGTTAATGCTCTTTTAAGCTTCTACCATTAATTCAACAAAGATCTTCATTTTCTTAGCTGTAAAATGGGTTTTAAATGCATTCTCTTCTAGCTTATGTCTTCTAGCATTTTGTGTACTCAAGAACTTCATCTCTTTGCAATGCTTTCTCATTACATTGTTGATTTCATTTCAAGCATGAGTAGCTAAATCTTTTAGTTGGCAAAACCAAGGGGAACCTCCATTTGGGTATGCCATTTCAACTCATTCTCCTCCCTTTTTCAGAGATCAATGGTTCGGTTTGACTGGGTTGAGGGTGGATAAATTGGTGAGTCTTTGATATTCCGTAGGCCTAGTCACGGTTTATGCTTAGATACTCACCCTTCTTATCCCCAGCTTCACACGAATCAATCGTTCATTCATGCTCTATTGGAGGAGGGATTCGAGTTGAGATAGCATTCCTATTGGAGTAACCTCTTGGATTTGCCAACATTTGTTTCTCATTTTATTTTCACCAAAGCACACATCACCAAACAACTTTCAACAAACAAAAGATTTTACACTTTCTTTCACCCAAAATCACCTTCTCCTTGGTTTACTTCCCTCCCCGTGGACATGACCTTGGAATACCACCAAGTAAAACATGACCCGCGAAAGTCTCCTTGCGCTTGGGAAGCACTTTTGTACACACACACACAATTTTTGTGCATTCACATTTCACATTTCCACCATCTCATTTTCCTTTCTTGTTGCCCTTTCTTTTGACACTATCCCAAGGGAGAGTGACACTCCCCTTTACCCATACACTACACATTTTAAGGGATGGTTTTTAGAGGTTAGGAAACAACAACATTTTTCATCAAGCAATGGACACATCACTAATGAGTGCCCAATTAATGCCCCTTATGTTGAAAATGTTTGCGAGATTTGTGGTGAGTATGGACACATCACTAGTGAGTGCCCAATAAATTATCCGGTTCAAGACTTTGCATGCAAAGGTTCAAATTCAATTTCGGCCTCCGAAAACTTTTACCCCGAGCACTATGTTACACCGAGTTATCTGAGTTATGGTTGGGAGAACGAACATTATAGTTTTCCATCCGATCTCACACCACCAAATGAATTTTGCCACTATCCAACATATGGGGACTCAACCGAAGAAGAATTGGAAAATATTTTGTATGAGTTTATGCAATGCCAAATGGAAGTCAATGCCCAAGTAGCCCAACAACTTTCTGAAATTAGAGATGGACTTGATACATTGACTAATGCTATAATTACTATGCATGAAGAACAAAATCTTGAGCATAGTCAATGTATTGAGGATGGTCATCTCAATGGAATGCATATTGATGTTGAATCTCCCACCACTCTAGATTGTGAAACATTTAATGAGGATATCATCTCACATGAGGCTAATGAGCCCAAGGTCATTTTGCCATCTATGAGTGGTGTTGAGATTCAAACTTTTCAACTTGGGAAGGGCATTGCAATGGAGTTAAGTGTAGAAACTTTTAAAGAAAAATTGTATGCTCCATTGTTGGTATTGCATAAACTTGCCTATACCTCTATTTCGTTGAGATTTTTGAATTATTATCCTCTATATTGTTGGATAGATTGGATAGAAAGGGCATTTATATAACAAAAAAAATTTTAAAATCAAAAAAATCAATGGGCGCAAGCTCATATCCGAATTGAAGCCGGATTGACATGAGCTCTTTTTGTTTTGTTTTCATGTACATAGTAGTAGATTTCTTTTATTGTTATATTTTTATTTTCATGTTGTTGTAGAGTAGAAGTTGTTTACCTCTCCCTAGTTTGGACTCATTTCATTTTGAGCATCATCATAGACAAACTCATTCAATATCATATGCGAATTTAAGTTGGGGGGTGTAAACAAACTTTTTTGTTTTCCCTTTAAGGTGTATACTAAAAAGAAAAAAAAAAAGAGAAAAAAAGGAGGAGGGGGGGGTATCTCATTTCCCATGATACTTTCATTTTTCTCATTGCATGATCCTTGTGCATTGAGGACAATGCATGGTTCAAGTTGGGGGGTGAGGTGCACCATTTAGAATTTTCACCACTTTTTGTATAAAATAATGGGAAATGTGAAAATTTTAAAAAAAGTTTGGACACTTTTTTGTGTAAAGTATCTAATATTGAACTATATTCCCCTATCCTAATTGTTGTGGGAGTTGTGATTGCTTGATCTTCACTTTGAACTTTGAATACATGAGCACATTATAGAAGTTTATCCTATTGCTAAGAGTATCACATACTTGTTTGCTTTTGAACTCAACCATAAGTGCACCATGAACTTGTAATTTTGGCAATTTATGGATTGAGTTCACATTTAGTGCTTGACATGAATAGTGGAGATGAGTAAGAACCCATGTGAGCTTTAATGCCAATCCTTATTTGGAGGGAACTTACATTTACTCAAGGAACAATTTTTCAAATTCAAATTTGTTCAATAATCTCATTATGCTTGTTGTGGTTATGTGCATTTGGGTAGTTGATTGACTTTGTCTTGATATGTACAATGTTCCCCCATGCTTATTTAGAAATGATCTTAGGCCATCTTTGAAATGCTTTGAGCCTTAGCCTTTTTTCTTGTGAAAATTTTATCCCTAGTGCAGTGATTGAGCCTTAATTGTAAATTCGTTTTCGTGCCCCACATTTGACCAAGCCAGTGCAAAATGATAAACATCTACCACACCTTGGTTGTTCCTAGAGCTGAATAGGAGTGATCATAAAAAAAAAAAGAGGGAATGGTCGTGCGAAAACTCAACAAAAGGGATGAATAATGTGGAATTCAAATGTTGAATGAAAAAGAATGAGAAATCCAAGAAAAATGAGAGAGAAAGGGGTGAAAAGAAGAAAAAGAATGATCAAAAGAAAAGGAAAATGTTAAGGAAAAGAAGAAAAAGAAACAAAGAGTGTGGTGATGGGTCTAGACTGAAAATCCCATGAAAAGGGAGATGTTTTTTAAATAAAAGTCATTTACTCAGAACAACCCTCTTTGGTATCCTATACCCTTCATTTCACTTGCCTCAATATCACCCCAGGGCCTCATTACAACCCTTGAAAGTCCTAAATGATCTAGAGAAAGCATGGGGAAGGCACACTTTTAAAGAACAAGAAAAGTTGATTTTGCTATCTAGTGCCCTAACATTCCTTTCATGAGATTAGGCCAAGGTTGTTTCATTTCTATGCATACTTCATTTTTGGATTATATGTGAGCGTACTTCATTTTGTGCACAAGATTCCATCTCACATATACACATGGAGAGCATCCCCGGATAACCGTAGTGTGATTCATTGTTGGGAGACACCCTTGGTGAGTTTGCATCAAAGCTGAATTTGTCTAGCAAATAAATGTGAATTCCGTTGAGTAAATGCTTAAATTACATATTCATTTCACACACACACGAGTTTGAAAATGAATGTGTATGTGAATACTCTAGAATAGCATTTAAGGCTATTATGTGTTTCATGTGTGATTAGTTCGGGTATGTTGGACCAAGCTATTTTTGAAATCCAAGTGCTAGTTATGATAAGGGAATATGCTTTAAATATTGGATACTAAGAAAATAAGTTTGTAGGTACCTTCACTTAAAACCTTCACGAAACAAAACTCATCCACTAAGGATCACCTAGGGGTTTAAAGGCTTATTGCATATGCTAAATGCAACTGCGGAATTAATATATGTTTATTTTGTTTCCTTGCTTTTTACATTTTGTTTGCTAGGGACTAGCAAAGCTTAAGTTGGGGGGTGTGATGAGCACATAATATTGCATATTTGAAAGCCTCATTACATGCATTTTAACTCAACTTTTGCATTTAAGTACTTAGAGTTAACCAAAGTTGTTAATAATGTTGAATTTTTGATGTTGCAGGTAATTATAGCCTAAATAATGGATTTTAGAACCTTGAAACAATGTGTGGATGTGTGGTGAAGAGATGGACACATTACATGAGGATTTGGGGGCTTAAAAGTGAATGAAATTAAGGAGGTATTGGTGTTTGGTAACATAGGCATCAGCACCCATACCAGTTTGTAGTAGTGACCATGATCTATTTAGAATCTGATGAACGTTGTAAATCTGGATGTCCTGTGTATTGTGTCAAAAATTTAGCTCAATCGCACGGTTGGATCAAAAGTTATGACAATTCTACGAAAACTGGTCTTGGAGTTAGCATCCCATTTTCGACCTACCGGTAGAAGGAACAAAAACCTGCCGGTAGGTTTTGTCTACTGGACAAAAACCTATCGGAAACCTAACAAAAACCTACTGGTAGGTTTGTGCAACTGGTGTCCAACCTACCGGTAGGTTTCCCGCGACCTACCGGTAGGTTTTGCCCAGAAGTGCCAGAACGCCTGCAACTCAAGTTCCACTTGCCTAGGGGTCCCACCATTGATTCTCCCACTTTTTCATGACATCCCTTACACACATACATGTCTCCCCACACCTAGGGGTGGAATTTGGAGGCCATTGCATTTATGAGGATGGGAGTGAAGAGGGGAGCCAGGGGAGTTGCTGGGTAGGCTGTTCCTAGCCTGTCCAAGCCATCAAATCTCTTCCCATTGATGGGAAGCCTGCGTACACAGGCTAAGGGAGCCTCATGGACGAAAATGCATCACTCTACTCACCATATATTCAGCATTCACAAGCCATTAAAGGGTGGCTACCTAAGCTTAGAAGTTCCTAAGGAAGATGATGAATAGTTACATATAGAAGTTTGTATTTTTGCATTTTCCTCTCCATTTCAGTTGTAGCTAGCTGTAAATATCTTGTAATCTTTAATTCTTGTACATTAATCTTATTTATTTCATGTGTATTTCAAGTTTAGTTCCATTTTCTTCAATCTACCATTAATGCATTTAGGTTTTCTTCACTTCAAGTTTTAAAATGGGTTTTGAATATTTTTCTTCATAGTTCAAGTTTTCTTGCATTAGTTCAAGTTCCATGCTTCATTTCTCCATTATGTCTCTTTACATGATACATGTGTTTCCTATTACCATGAGTAGCTAGATTTTAAGTTGGCTAATCCAAGGGAGACCTCCTCTTGCGTGTGCCATTTCAACTCATTTTCTTTCCTCCTCTCAGAGTACGATGGTTCGGTTTGACTAGGTTGAGAGTGGACACGGTTGTGAGTCTTTGATATCCTGTAGGCCTAGTCACGGGTTATGCTTGGATCCTCACCTCCATTTCGTCCCTAGCTTCCCATGAATCAATCGTTCATCAAAGCTCTATTCGAGGAAGGCTTTAAGTTGATTTGGGATTCCCATTGGAATGAACCCTTCGGATTAGCCAACACTTGTTTCATTTCATTTTTAGCAAAAACAAAATCACAAAACTCAAACTCAAAAGATTTTACATTTTCCTTTTCTTTCACAAAATCACCTTCACACACTTGAACTTTCCTTCCCTGAGGAGACGACCTTGGAATACTTTTCCAAGTAAAACACGACAAGCAAAAGTCTTTCTGCGCTTGGGGAGCATTTTTTTTCACACACGAATTTCATTCCATCCACCATTATGTTGCCCTTTCTTTTGACATCATCCCAAGGGAGAGTGACACTCCCTTCGCACCTACATCATATACACATTAAAGGATGATTTTAGGAGGTTAGGAACTACAACGGTTCTGATCAAGCATTGGGGCATTGACTTCATGGGTCCATTTCCTATGTCTTTTGGCTACCTCTATATTTTATTCGCAGTGGACTACGTGTCCAAGTGGGTAGAGGCTATCCCAACCAAGACCAATGACCACTGGGTCGTGTTCAAGTTCCTAAAAGAAAACATCTTTTCAAGGTTCGGGATGCCTTGAGAAATGATAAGTGAATGGGGTTGCTCCCCTTTATGACACGTGTAATAACATTTTAATAATCTCACGTGAGGGTGACAAGACCAGTAACTTGAGAGAAACATCACTAGACTATCATCAGGTAAAAACCGAACCATTCAGAGAGCTCGGTCTTCTTCACAACCGAGTTGTTTAAACAGAAAATGTGGTACTATAGAGATGTCTATGATTCATGCGTTCTGGTTAAACAAATAGGCATGATCATAGGCTCGTGAGATGGAATTGCTGGAGAGATCTCATCAACTTCCTGAACAGAATCGCCTGATTTGGAGAAGGTGTACCACCTTGAATAAAAAATCATGGAAACCCTAGCTAATGGGGACTCTATAAAAGACAGAAGGAGTCAAGGTGAAAGGTACGCTGAACTCTCCTTGTCGTCTTGCAAATTCACTCAATTCAATTACTGACTTAAGCATTGAAGTGCTTTCGATCGAAGGACTCCGATCTTGGGCAGTTTGTTCATTTTGTAGGGGAGGAAAGACAGGGAGATCAAGTTCAGAGCTCACTTGTGTCAAAGATATCAATCCATCACTTCGAAATGAGGTACATCTATTTTTTGCCTCTTACACTTTTGGAGCCATTCGTGGGAAGATTTTCATCAGGTGCAACAAAAAGCCAATGTCAAGACTGAAAAGTGCCATCGGCTCACCTATAGGCAGTTTGGCCTTGGAGGATTCCGATCCAAACTATAAAGTATCATTTCCATCCGATTGCGACATTAGGATGGATATGGGCAAAATCCTAGACCGGCCACATGAGGATGACGAGCTGTTCTCAGCAAGTTTCAAGCTATACAAGCATCAGAGTCAACAGGATGCCGACCGAGGTGAATCCCTCCGTACCGAGGGGGAGAACCCCATTCTGGCAAAACTGGTTCAGTCCCTGTAAGACCGACTCGACGCGCATGACAAATTGTTCAAGAAATCCTACGCCAAAGAAAGAGATCTGATGAAAGAAAATGAAGGATTTAAAGCTAGATTAAAGGAGATGACTAAGAGGGAGAGGCGAAGCATGGAAAATCGACGGGAGAGTCCCGAGAAGAAACATAGTAAAAGGGATAACGACAAGGAAGAGGAATATAAGCAGAAAAGACATCGGGGTCGAGACGAGGACTCCTGAAGGCAATTTATAACTGAGGAGCTTAATAACAAACTAAGAAGACTAGAGAAAAAATTGGCTAGGGACCTAGCCCGAAGAGCCACGGGGGAATTCGGAGACGATACAGAGTCCTCCCCATTTACCAGGTGGATTGAGAAAGGTCGGATCCCAAGAAAATTCACAGCCCCGAGTTTTAAATTATATGATGGAAAGATAGACCCAACCTCCCACATCCTACATTACTGATAGCTTATGACCATTCATTGGAGGAACGAATCGTTGCTCTGCACCATTTTCCCCAACAGCCTCGGGGAGTCAACCATGAAGTGGTTCAACAGTCTGTCGAAAGGCTCGGTAGATGGATGGGCACGGCTCGTTGAGCAATTCACAGCTCAGTTCATCACAAGCAGTAGACAACCCAAAGATGTCAGGGCGCTGCTAACACTGAATAAGAGAAGCACCAAAACTTTGAGAGAATACGCTCACTATTACTGGGAAACGATGAACGAAATTGAGGCTTGTAACCCAGAGATTGTTGTGGCTTCCTTCAAGATAAGATTGCCAAAAGAAAACCCCTTGTATCAATCCCTTACTAGAAGACCTGTCGTGGACATGGAGGAGCTAATGGCGAGAATCGAGAAGTACGCCAAAGTCGATGATGATTTATCCAGAGATGTGGGGAAGGAGCAAGCAGGTAGAAAGCAGTTTGACTGAGATAAGCAGGTTAAACCAAATAGAGATACTGGAAGAAAGAGAGAAAATGAGGGATTCCCCTCAAAATCCCTATTCGTGGGAGTGAATACAGTGTTCAAAGATCCAATATACAAAATATTGACTTAGATTAAGGGGAAGCCTTATTTCAAGTGACCTAACAAGCTTACTGGAGATCCTGCGAAAAGGAATCCTAATTTTAGATGTTCCTATCATCGAGATGTGGTTACCCTCCGGATCACGAACCACAATGTGAAAAGAGTACTGATTGATCCAGGGAGCTCCTCTGAGATTATGTACATGGACCACTTCCAGAAGCTAGGGCTAAAACAAGAGGATCTCAAGCCAACTAATACCCCACTGGTCGGCTTCAGCGAGAAAATAGTTCTCCCAAAAGGAAGAATCACGCTCCCGATAAAGACTTGCCCTGTTGGGGTCATGGCTGAATTTCTGGTAGTAGACACAACCTCAACATATAATGCTATTATGGGTCAAACCTGGTTATACGAGATGAAGGCAGTATCATCAACGTACCACCAAATGCTCAGATTTCCCTCGCCAGAAGGGGTAGTGAATATTGGAGGAGATCAAGTAAGTTCCAGAACTTGCCTACTTGCCTCAGTCAAAGGAAAAGATGGTGGGGAAGGAAGAGACAGGAGCTCGGCCCCCAAAATTATGAAATAGTAACCAAACCTCGATAAGTCAGCCGACACGGATGCGGAGAAAACCGACTGAACTATCGAGGTCGAGCCTAAAGTACGTTTAGGCACGGAACAAGAGCTGACTGACCGAACCATAGAAGTCTTGTCTAAAGTAAGTTTAGACAAGGATAATGAAAAGTATTTTCTTTTGGGCTCCTCTCTGAGCCCCGAGTAGCGTGTTGATCTTGTTTCACTGCTGAGAGAATACATCGATGTCTTCGCATGGACAACATATGAAATGCCCGGAGTCCCGCCTGAGGTGGTATGTCACCAATTGAATGTTGACCCTAGCTTTAAGCCAATCATAGAAAAGTTTAGGAGGTTAACACCATAGCATCAGGAAGCGGTAAAAGAAGAGGTTGCACGATTGTTGGAGTCCCAGACCATCAGGGAGGTTCAATACCCGACCTAGCTGTCAAATACTATAGTCGTCAAGAAGAAAAATGGCAAGTGCAGGGTTTGTGTCGACTTCACTGATCTCAACAAAGCTTGTCCAAAAGACAGATTTCCTTTACCAAAGATAGATCAGTTGGTCGACTCAACTGCCGATCACGAGCGGCTGAGCTTCTTAGAGGCATATAGGGGATATCATTAGATCCCCCTTGCCGAACAAGATCAGGAAAAGGCTGCCTTTATAACACCTGAGGGGATATACTGTTACAAGGTAATGCCCTTTGTGTTGAATAATGCAGGTGCGACCTATCAGAGGTTGGTGACGAAGATGTTTTCCCACATGCTGGGCATTACCATGGAAGTCTACATTGATGACATGGTGGTTAAAAGTCGAAGGGCCACCAGTCACTGCTCTTACTTGAGAAATACATTTGACATACTTTGAAAATACAAAATGAAGCTGAGTGCCTCAAAATATGCGTTTGGGGTAGGCTCGAAAAAGTTCCTTGGGTTTCTGGATACCCACCAGGGAGTCGAGGTGAATCCCGATCAAGTAAAGGCGATTGCAGAACTACAATCACCCCGAGCAGTAAAGGAAGTGCAAAGACTAACAGGAATGGCAGCCACACTCGAAAGATTTATATCTCGAGCCTCAGATAAATGCATACCTTTCTTCCAATCGATCAAAGGAAATAAGGGAGCATTATGGAGTCAGGAGTGTGAGGAAGTGTTCACTAATTTGAAAGCGTACTTGGCTTCTCCACCTATTTTAACGAGACCACTCCCTAAGGAGTGCCTATTCTTGTACTTGGTTGTATCCGAGCACGCGGTAAGCGGAGCACTAATGAGAAGTGACCGAACAAATCTGAGTCTCGTGTACTATGTCAGCAAAATGCTTCTGGATGCCGAGTCAAGATACACGCCGTTGGAAAAGCTTGCGCTTGCCATGGTAAGCTCGGCTAGGAAGCTGCGACACTATTTCCAGGCACACCAAATTGTGGTGCTCACTAATCAACCCCTAAAAGCACTTTTTTGAAAGGCCGACTTTTCAAGTCGTATTGCTAAGTGGGCAGTAGAGCTCGGAGAGTTTGATTTTGTGTTCGAACCAAGAACTGCAATTAAGGGACAGGTAGTAGCTGATTTTATCGCCGAATTCCAACCCAAGCAGAGCTCGGGACCGGGCGAGAAGTCTAGGGTTGATAGCAATTCAGAATTCGGGGGTAAATGGAGTTTATTCATGGATGGATCATCCAACCAAAAAGGATTATGCATAGGCATCATATTGGAAAGCCAGAGGGATACGTGTTGGAAAAAGCCATCAGACTCGGCTTTCAGGCCTCGAACAACGAAGCAGAATACAAGGCCCTGATAGCAGGAGTAAGACTAGCACTTGGTTTGGGAGTAAGAAAGCTCTAGATTTTTTCTGATTCACAGCTGGTGCTGAATAAGATAATAGGGGAGTATATGGCAAAGGATGAGAGAATGATGGCCTATCATGCTACTATAGAAAGGGAGTTAGGACAGATTCCAGAATACTCTATCCAGCAGGTTGGAAGAACAAAAAATTCTTATGCGGGTGCTTTGGCATCACAAGCTTCAGCCATCGACCAGGAGAAAGAAAGAACAGTTACTATTGAATTTTAGCCCGAGCCGAGCATTTCTCGGTGAGCTAGGAGAAGGTCTTATCTAGAGAACTGGAACCGAGTTGGATGGACCCGATCATTGCTTTCCTGAAGAATGGAGACTTGTCGGTAGACAAGAAGGAAGCCCACAAACTACGATTAAAAGTAGCCAGATTTTGGTTATCTCCAAAAGATGAACTTTATCGACGATCGTTCGGAGGCCTGTACCTGAAATGCGTCCACCCAAAGTTAGTACCAGGATTTCTATCTGAGATCCACGAGGGAAGTTATGGTGCTCATATTGGTGGAAGATCACTTGCCCACTGAGCCATTTCACAAGGTTTTTTGTGGTCATACATGCAGAAGGACGCTCAACATTTTGTTAGGCGGTGTGAAAAATGTCAGAAATTATCTCCTATACCGAGAAGGCCAGCCCAGGAGCTACTTCCCTTGGCAAGCCCGTGTCCATTCGCACAGTGGGGGCTGGATATAGTAGGACCGCTTCCTTGGGCCCCTGGGAACAAGCGTTTCTTACTTGTTGCAACCGATTACTTCACAAAATGGGTGGAAGTCGAGCCTCTAGCTAACATCCGAGATACTGACACAAGGAAATTTGTATGGAAAAACATCATCACCAGGTTCGGAATACCTAATGCGCTCGTATCTGACAATGGGACATAGTTCGATATTGGCCCCTTCAAAGCTTTCTATCAGCAGTACGGGATTCGAAACCATTATTCAACTCCATCCTATCCTCAAGGTAATGGGCAAGCAGAAATTTCTAACAAAATGATCCTAGATGGTATTAAGAAGAGATTGGAAGATGAAAAAGGAAGATGGGTGGAAGAACTGCCAAGCGTTCTATGGATGTACCGAACCATACTTAGGCGTTCGATTGGAGAAACCCCTTTCGCACTTGCTTATGGAATGGAGGCGGTAATACCTTTGGAAATTAGATTACCGACCTTAAGGACCGAGCTCCTAGACAGTGGAGGCAATGACTCTGTCATTACTCTGGAACTTGATATAGCCAAGGAGAAAAGAGAGTAAGCAACCATTCGAATGGCATCTTATCGGCAACAGATGTCCCGAGCTTACAACAAGAAGGTTAAACCTCAGGCTTTTGCCCTTGGAGATTTGGTCCTAAGGCGCGTTATGGGATCAACTAAGAACC